>OZ007586.1:391506116-392217336 GCA_963931845.1 Maratus michaelseni
CTATGTTTGAAGAAGTGAAAAAAAACTAGCTCAGAAAGAAACCTTTGTCCCTTCGAATGGAAAGAAAATGTCCAAGAAAATCGATTTCCAAAGATTTTACATGTCAATTTTGTATGTGAAAAATGTATTTATTTATTTATTTATTTTTTATTTATTTTTATTTATTTTTTCATGTAGGGTTATTAGTTCAAATTCAGTGCAAAAATATTTTCAAATTTACAAGTCTAAGAAATATACGATTTGGTGAATGCTCCAAAAAAAAAACTGGATTGACAGTGATTAATTAGGTTTAATTTGTATAATGGTATTTACACGTAAAGTGATCACATACGTAAATTGAAAACGTAGAGAAAATTACGAAAGAAGCGATCCCTCAAAGTTGCTTCCTTCGTGATTTTTCAATCAACATTAACAAAAAGTTCGTTAAAATGGTAAAAAATGTTTTTTCAAAGGCGTTGCATGAAGGCCGTCTCACGCGTCAAGGATTCTATCCTCTCGATTCCCATTATCGCGTTTTCAAGAGGCCTCTTGGGAGGGTTTCAACACGGGCACCCCATCTCCCGCCGTATGTTTTCACGCAGCCGGTTGCTCGTCAACGGGACCCTTAAACCACAGTCGACAGCAAAAAGAGTTGAGCACCGGAACCCCATCAGAAAATTTCAAAATCAGATTCCCCTCCCTCCATTAACAAACGAATCATTTACTTTGAAAAGAAAGCATTCATTTATTTATCCAACGTTGGTTATACAATCGGCGCAAAAAAATGGGATCGAAGATTGAAACCATACGGTTCAATCTTCGATCCCATTTTTTTGCCTTCTTTATTTGCAAAGAAGAATTTATTTTATACATCAAAAGCTTGTAACAGATTCATCGCTTCCTCATTATAAGTATTGAAAAGTTCTTCAAAAGTGAAGTAATTGGGCGCAGCAGCAGGTATGTTTACATCATTCGTAGCAGGTGTCAAAGAATCATTGTCATTCACATACACAAAGTCATTCGGAGAGGGGTTCACTGGCGGCATTGAATTTGGAGAAGGAGTCTCGGCATTCACGTACACAGATTCATTCGAAGAGGGGTTCACTGTCGGCATTGAATTTGGAGAAGGAGTCTCGGCATTTCCATACACATATTCATTCGAAGAAGGGTTGACTGTCGGCATTGAATTTGGAGAAGGAGTCTCGGCATTTCCATACACAGATTCATTCGGAGAAGGGTTTACTGTCGGCATTGAATTTGGAGAAGGAGTCTCGGCATTTCCATACACATATTCATTCGGAGAAGGGTTCACTAGCGGCATTGAATTTGGAGAGTCATACACAAATTCATTCAAAGAGGCGTTCACGGACGACATCGAAGGGTTCCTGGCAGCCTCGTTATCCATCTGTATCGCGGCAACTGCCGCAGCAGTCTCAGTCATTGTCCCGGTCTTACTCAAATCCATCGGTTCGGACTGGTCACTCAGTCCCCAGTCCGAAACCTCTTCTTTTGGGTTTTCGTAGAGTTTGTATTTAAACATGCGTCGATACCAATTCAAAACGTCCGGTCTGACCACCTGGACCGTTTTTTCCAGAGGAAAAGTCATGAGAGTAATCACTTTATGCAAAGTCGTCGTCGTCGTCGGAGGCACTTTATGCAAAACTGGCGGAGGTGGCGGGGGCGGGGGCATCAACCTACCCTCCGTCACCCGTGCCCCAGAATCTAGATCCAAAAGCACAGGATCGTTGTTCCAGGTACTCGTAGCAGTCGTAGCAGTAGCAGTCGCAGTACTAGCAGTCGCTGTCGTCGCAAAGTAGGGCGAGGTCCGGATCGGCGGGGGCGGCGGAAGCTCTTCTTTTTCCTCTTCTTCATCCCCAATCACGGCTTCCTCGATCAGCGGGGTTCTCACGGGTCGTCGGTAAACATGGTCGACAGGATTGGGCCTCGGCACTTCCCGGATCGGGTTGATGCACTCAAAGGGCAAATGGCGCAGTTGATCGGCCCGCAAAATGTGTAGCGAAAAGAAGGACTTGTTGGTGCAGTAGATGAGGTAAATGGTGCCTTCCGGAATGCAGTAGCTCTCGTACGGTCGCAGCGTCTTTTTTTTGTACTTGTACTGGTCGTCGACAGGCAGAAATTTACTTTTCTGCTTCACTTTATGCACATTATGGCGCTCCACGTAGTAGAAGAGCATTTGCACGGCCCCTATCTGGTAGACGTGCACTCTTTCGTCCTCCACTTTCCTCTGGCCAAACGTAAAACAACTCTTGACCAGGAAGAAATTGACCTCGTATTTGAAGCAGGTCCTCGTATCAATGTTTTTCCTCAAGTTGTCCGCCACATCCTTTTTGAGCTTGCGGGCCGCCCAGCTCCAGGGTTTCTCTTCGTACTGTCGCAACGGCTTGACGCTGCTCGCCGTGTCGAGAAAATGTTTCTGGTACCGGCCATTCCACTCGACCAGATTGTAGTAGATGAGCTCCCGCTCATCCATGTAGACGATGAAGCCATAGATTTTGAAATTGCTGACGACTCCCTGAAAGTTGGGGACCCGCGGCAGCTTTTTCACATTTCTCGGGTCATCTATCCGGGTAGGAAAGACATCTGTCTTTGTGCTCCGGTCGGTAGCCATCGTGTCTGAGTGACGATGGAATCGAAAGCTCTATTTATACGTATGACTAGGGAGAGGGGGGCGGAGGAGGTCAGAGACTGGAACGCGGAAGAATGCGATGCAGGAAGAAGAAGGGAAATGAACGGAGCATTGACTCGGCTCGGTTCAAGGTCTCGGAAGTGGCGGGAACGCGGTGGGGGGAACGATCGGTTCAAAGTTTTTTTTTTTTTTTTTTTTTTTTTTTTTTTTTTTTTTTTTTTTTTTTTTTTCAGGCAACTGTAAACTATTATTTCCATCCTATTTTGAACGTCCCGGGACCCCCCTATTTGCCCTGAAACTATTTTTTAATCCAGTCTTAAAATTTGGTTGGTTTATCCCGAAACGTCTCCATGCGAGCCGAAAAAGCCTTTCACCTTTTTCAGCTCGTTTCCTTTCCAACATTGGCGTCTCTCCCTTTACAAAAAAAATGCGAGCCGAAGGAAAAAATTTATTTTTTTTTCCTTCGGCTCGCTTCCTTTCCAACATTGGTGTCTCTCGCTTTACAAAAAAAATGAGCCAAAGGAAAATTTTTCCTTCGGCTCGCTTCCTTTCCAACATTGGTGTCTCTCGCTTTACAAAAAAAATGAGCCAAAGGAAAATTTTCCTTTGGCTCATTTTTTTTGCCCTTCTTTAAACTGATTGTTCATCAGCATGCAAAGAAGAAAAAGATAACTTTATTTCACCTTACCTTTTTTTAGAGGGGCCCGTAATTTCTCTTGAACGTTCTCAACCAGGACGGGAACGTGATGCCGTACACATCGTGAATCTGGATCACTTGCGGAGGCCATGAGGGGTAGTGAGGCAAGTCTCTCACCGACCCGTGCTTCAGCAAATCCCGTAGCGCGATGGCTCGCGGCGTCCCCCACGTTTCCAACTCTTCCAGCAAATGATCCTGTCTAATCATAAACATGTTGACATTTTCCCGCGTCAAAAACTCGAGCTGCCGGATGTGGCGACTCCGAGGCCATTGACTATTCCGGAGCGGCCCTTCCACGTCCCCTCTCAGCATTTTATCCACATCCGCGGTGGAAAAATAAACCTCTCCATCGTCTTCGGCCAACACTGCTTCCATTCTATACTCTTTTTGATCGTAAATTGCAACGAGTGTGAAATACGCCATCTTGCCAGAGCGCGCGTCGAGAAATAAACTCTTTCCACTCAAAGCATCCCGAAGGTCACCCGCTTCCCGAAGGTCACCCGCTTCCCGAAGCGCATCGCCTGCGGAGGCTTTTCAAGGGCATCCGGCCGTCGCGCTTCAGTGGTTTCAAGTAAATGGGAGGGCCTGAAGCGGAGATGCGGGGGGAGGGAAAAGAACGTCACGAGGGTCCTCAGCGCCGATTCGGGGGTGGGTGGGCTCTCGCTCTCTGAGGCCCATTTTCATTCTCTGCCGCGTTCAGCATGGCGGCTAATTCTGCTCCCATGCATTTACTCGACTTGCTTCCCGAACTCTTGCTTTCCATTTTCAAACTCGTGCCTCTGCACGATAAACTGCACTCTCTCTCCCAGATTCCGCAATTTCTTCCTTACCTGCACGACCGAGGCTCCTACCTCGACTCGCCCCTTCCCTTCTCTCCTCCCTACCTCCGCGTGCTGCGACTCTTGCGGCCCGGTATGTACATGGCCCGGCAAAACTGGTCGCACCGTTTCCTGTTGAGCATCGACCCGAGCACCCTGCACTTTCACCTTTACCACTTTTTACTAGACTGTCATCCGAGCCTCTATAGGCCCCAACCCAAACGGGACTGTCCTTTCCGCGAACCCATCGACCGCATGGCTCGCAACTTGACCTTTTTCATGACCGACTACGTCTGCCTGGACGACCTGACGCTGCTCGCCTATCACCTGAGAGGGTACGGGTTCCTCCTGCTCGACCACTCGTTTCCAGGCCCCGTGCAAAACCTCCGCTTCTACGACTGGACCCGATGCACCCTCGAAACCAACGTGCCGAGAGACATGCTGAACCGCTTCGAGGTGAGCAGTCACTTTCGAGTCACGCTCACCCCGGATCGGACCCTCGTCGTCGAATGCACGCTGCTCGAATGCCCGTGCCCAAGTCGCATCCAGCACCTGACCCCGTTTTCGTTTCAACCGAGTCTAGACTGTCGCACGCTCACCTGGCCCGGAGGCGATCCCATCCGCCTGGCCGCGCATCAAGAATTTCAGCTCAACGAGGACGGGGACGTGGAAGGGGAGACGACCTCGTACGTTCATTACCCCTTTAAAATTTCCATGCAGCACGAAATTGGACTGAAACGACTCAAAAGAGTCGTCCTGGAAAGAAACATTCCCCTTTAAGCTGATGAGGATTTCAGTGAAGCGGGGGAGCAGAAAAAAGGGCGGTATTTGTAAAGATGGCTAAACATCTTTACAAATACCGCCCTTTTTTTTGCCGCTGCCTTGTTACCAACCTTGGAACCGTTTTTTGTTTGATTCTTTCACTCTAAAAAAAAACAGATTTTTGTAAAGGGAATCGTCTTTTTATTATTATTATTATTATTATTATTATTGACGCACGAATAGAACAGTCAAAGAGTCTCTGCCCGCGTCCTTCAGCCCGCGTCCTTCAAAAACCAGTTGGATGAGTGGAGAGGAAGGGAGGGGAGGGAGGAGGAGGAAGGAGGAAAAAGGGATGCAAAGGACGGGTCTTCATTCAAACGCCGACTCTTGAGATGGCCGCTCCTGCCTCTTCTCGTTCCGCCGTGTCTCCGCGGAACCTGCTCGACTTGCATCCGTACATTCTCCAGCATATTCTCCGATACATCCCGCTCGAGGATAAAATGTGCATCCTCTACAAGATGCCCGAATTCAAGCCTTTCCTCGAGCACCGTGCTTCGTACCTAGACTGCCGACTCCCCTTCTCCTTTGACTACCTGCGCTATTTCAACCTGCTCCGGACCGGATGGTACGTGGACCGAAATAATTGGGGCCATCGCCTCTGTCTGCTCCGAAACGAAAACACCCTGCAATTTACCCTGCGTCATTTCCTCATCGATGGCTTTCGGGGCCGGTACGCCCCCAATGCACGCGGCGCCTTCTACAAAGGCACTTTTGAACGCATGCGAGAAGTCATGGATCAGTATTTAAACTCTTACCAATGGATGGAAGATATGCACCTGTTGACCTATCACCTCCCCGGCTACGGCTACATCATGATCAATTTCTCTCCCTACCTCAAAGTGCAAGCAATGCGCTTTTTCGACCGCGGTCTACACGACATTGAGACCAACGTGGCGACGATCCTGAGACCTCGAAATCATCCCTTTAGTCACTTTTCTGTCAGGATCCAAAGGGATCGGCGCCTCCTCGTCGAATGCATCCTGCCGCCCAATGTGCACTGCCGCTGCCAATCCCGCCTTCAAGAACTGACTCCCTTTACGTTTGGCGTCTCGGAAGGCCATCGCTTTCTCACTCGGGACGGAGGCGAATCCATTCCCTTTGTCGCCTATCAAAAACTGAAGCTGGAAAAGGACGAGAAACATGTCACCTGCATCATTATTTACCACGTCAACCGCGACCTGAACAATACAGTCGCCTTGACCAAACCCATGAAACGCAACCCGGAACTGAAAAGACTTTTAGATGAAGGTAATCCATTTTATAAACGTCAAAAACTATGCTAAACTGTTTTTTCTTTTTTCCCCGTATAGACTGGTGCCGTCGGCATCAGGGGGAGCAAAAAAAATGCGATACAAGTAAATTTGGAAATTTCCAAATTTACTTGTATCGCATTTTTTTTGCAGACGATGGCTCTCCAACATTGGAACGCTTAAGTTTATGTGAATGGAAAGAGACTGGGAAGTGGGGTGAGGGGGGGGGGAATTGAGAGCCGACTGGATAAAGACAAATTTTACTTTTTAACCCACTCGGCGGTCGCTGCGCTCCCGCCTCGCGGGTCAAAAAGTAAAATTTGTCTTTATCAGTCGGCTCTCAATCCATTTCATTTTTTTTTTAATTTTTTTTAATTTTATCTGAGTGGTGCTTCTTTTTTCGGGTTCCTATTTAGGTCTAGGGGGTTGATGTAAAAGCCGACTTTTTTTGGAACTTTGATTAAACTCTGAGCTCAGAGATGCGCTATTCCATCTGTTTCTATATGTGATTGGTTTAATGCGGGATTGTAGATGTGTCCACTCCTATTTTGAACTCTAAAGCGAGAGCTCGATTGTGGTTTCATGCGGGATTATATATTTGTCAACTACTGTTTTAAACTTTAAAGCAAACGCTTCGTTGGTGCTTTCAGCAAGGAAAATTTTTGCAATGAGATGCGCTCTTGTGGACTGCCGCTCTATTAACTCTTAATCCATCCTTATCCAGAAAAAGCTCTTTCATTGAGGAACCCTTAACTGATGTTATTAAGCATATACCCCTGAGCCCTTCAAGATGAAAATTGTCAAGCTTCCCTTTAGTGTCAAAATTGATATTGCAAGGCATTCAGTGGGGTTTTAAAGTTGTTATTCTAGTTGCATATTTTTCTGTTGATTCTTTTAAGGCCTCTAAAGATTAACAGGGTAGCGATGCAAGTAAGCTAGATTCAATGCAAAGTGATCCGAAAAGATTTCAGTGCTCTTTTGATAACCTCTGTGTATTTTCTGGATACCGAATACCATCTTTTACGTCAAATTGTTTATAAAAGTCTAAATGAGAACATTATTCAACAGTGATCCGAAAAGATTTCAGTGCTCTTCTGATAACCTCTGTGTATTTTCTGGATACCGAATACCATCTTTTACGTCAAATTGTTTAAAGTCTAAATGAGAACATTATTCAAAAGTGATCCGAAAAGATTTCAGTGCTCTTCTGATAACCTCTGTGTATTTTCTGGATACCGAATACCATCTTTTACGTCAAATTGTTTAAAGTCTAAATGAGAACATTATTCAACAGTGATCCGAAAAGATTTCAGTGCTCTTCTGATAACCTCTGTGTATTTTCTGGATACCGAATACCATCTTTTACGTCAAATTGTTTAAAGTCTAAATGAGAACATTATTCAAAAGTGATCCGAAAAGATTTCAGTGCTCTTTTGATAACCTCTGTGTATTTTCTGGATACCAAATACCATCTTCTCGTCCATCCGCTTACATTCATCCATCCGGTTCCACTCATCCGCATGTCCACACTCTCGGCTATACGAGTCAACCTGCGTCAGTCTGCAAATTTCCCGGAAACCTCGAATCATTTTTATCGTTTCGAGAGTCTACCTAAAGAGTTCAGATTACCCCGTTGCCCCCATTCAGGAATGGAGGGCAACGGGGTACGAGCCTGCCTGAAAGGACATTTCCAAGTCATCCGTCTCATTCTACCCGTTCTCGCAAGCCTGGGTACCGTGCAATCACCCTCCACCCGTTTCAAGCACTCCTCCCGTCAGTACCCCAGGGACTCTCGAATATGGCTACCCGTGAGAAACGAACCGTGAACTCGCCCGCGCCCGCCGCCCCCCGTCTAAAAGCGGCACGTCAACGAGTGACATGGGAACGCAAAGCACGTCAACCAGTGACATGGGAACGCAAAGCACGTCAACCAGTGACATGGGAACGCAAAGCACGTCAACCAGTGACATGGGAACGCAAAGCACGTAAACTGGAAGAAAATGTAGATTGAATCATTAAACAGTGTAACTTGTAAACACATCAGAATCACTCAACTAAAAAGTTGTGGGAAAATTTGAAAACTGTTTAGAATGTCTAGAAACTGTTGAGACTGTTTAGAAAAAAAAAAAAAAAAAAAAAAAAAAAAAAAAAAAAAATTTTTTTTTTTTTTTTTTTTTTTTTTTTTTTTTTTTTTTTTTTTTTTGACGAGTTAGACTTGGAGCTTTCAAAATATTTTAGAAACTGAAATCTGAGTTGACAGTCTAAGCTCATAACCCTAGGGAAAAAAAAAAAAAAAAAAAAAAAAAAAAAAAAAAAAAAAAAAAACTTGTTCGTCTTTCATAAAAACATTCATTCGATTCCATTCTTTAGTTCGAAAAAACACTGCTTTGGAATGGTTATATTTTCCCAAGACTGTTTGTATACTCGTAAACCATAATGGCACCCTCAAAAACTGGCAAAATGTAAGTAACAGGTTCACATTTATAATTGTTTTCATCTTTATCACTTTTATGAATGATTCTACTTTGGCACACAGCGGTCAGTAAAATCTTTGGAAATCGATTTTCCTGGACATTTTCTTTCCATTCGAAGGGACAAATGTTTCTTTCTGAGCTAGTTTTTTCACAGAAAGAAACATTTGTCCCTTCGAATGGAAAGAAAATGTCCAGGAAAATCGATTTCCAAAGATTTTACTGACCGCTGTGTGCCAAAGTAGAATCATTCATAAAAGTGATAAAGATGAAAACAATTATAAATGTGAACCTGTTACTTACATTTTGCCAGTTTTTGAGGGTGCCATTATGGTTTACGAGTATACAAACAGTCTTGGGAAAATATAACCATTCCAAAGCAGTGTTTTTTCGAACTAAAGAATGGAATCGAATGAATGTTTTTATGAAAGACGAACAAGTTTTTTTTTTTTTTTTTTTTTTTTTTTTTTTTTTTGTTTGACAAGCTAGACTTGGAGCTTTCAAAATATTTTAGAAACTGAAATCTGAGTTGACAGTCTAAGCCCATAACCCTACACATTTTTTTTTTTTTTTTTTTTTTTTTTTTTTTTTTTTTTTTTTTTTTTGACAAGCTAGATTTGGAGCTTTCAAAATATTTCAGAAAGTAAAATCTGAGTTGACAGTCTAAGCCCATAACCCTACACATTAAAAAAAAAAAAAAAAAAAAAAAAAAAAAAAAAAAAAAAAAAAAAAAAAAAAAAAAAATTGTAACTGATTTTTTTTTTTTTTTTTTTTTTTTTTTTTTTTTTTTTTTTTTTTTTTTTGACAAGCTAGATTTGGAGCTTTCAAAATATTTTAGAAACTGAAATCTGAGTTGACAGTCTAAGCCCATAACCCTACACATTTTTTTTTTTTTTTTTTTTTTTTTTTTTTTTTTTTTTTTTTTTTTTTTTTTTTTGAGAGGTTCGACTCGGTTTCAACTTTACGCTCTGTCAAAACGTTTTGAAACGGCTCCACTTTCGATTCATTTTTGAATACTGTTTTCAAAAACTCTTTGTGACTCATGCCGCCCAAAAGCCGCTCGGATTTTAGATGTTACAAAAATTTCTTGTACAAAAAAACCACCGCTTTCCCCTGCCCTCACTGCCCTCGTCCCGTCTTACCCAGAGATTACGAGAAGCACTGCAAAGAACGGCATGCATTGGATACATTACTCTGTTGCGCTTGGTGTTTCGGAAACAAAACTTGGCCGGCAAACTGCAAATGCAAACATTCCGATCACCTCCTACAATGCGCTCGACATTTTTTGACTCTGCATACTCCCCCCTCCTCTACAAACCTTCGTCTCCTCTGCTTTCGACAGGAGGCCTCTCTGTCCCGTTTCTTTGGTCGCACTCCTGATCCGCAACCCCGAGCTTACGATCCCCTCTGGCCCCTGCCTCTGTCTCCCAACCCACTCACATTCGACATGGATTCCCTCAACCGGGCCTCTTCCTGCCTACGTCCCTTCCAGCAAAGACTCTTGCACGCCTTCAAGCCGCTGGTTGACCGCAACCAGCAACTCGAATCGGACAACGCGGCCTCGCGAAAACACTGCGAAGCTCTCCAACTCGAAAAGGTCGCACGAGAAATGCAGCACGAGCAGGAAACGACCCGGCTCCGAGAAGAAGCGCTGCTTTGGCAGGAGAAACACAAAGTCGCGGAGCAGGAAGCGCTCAAGTGGCGGGAGAAACACGACGTCGCGGAGCAGGAAGTCAAAACCCTCCTGAAAAAAATTAACGAGCTGAACGAAGGCGAAATTGCGCGACTGAAACGGACATGCAAAGAACTGGAAAAGAGAAACGCAGAATTGGAAAGGACCGCCAAGAATTTTAGTCCACCTGACCCAAAACACATGAAGGACTGGTAGGGGGGGAGGAGGAGGAATTGAGAGCCGACTGGATGAAGCCCAATTTTACTTTTTCACCCACTCGGAAAAAAAAAAAAAAAAAAAAAAAAAAAAAAATTGTATTTTTTTTTTTTTTTTTTTTTTTTTTTTTTTTTTTTTTTTTTTTTTGACGAGTTAGACTTGGAGCTTTCAAAATATTTTAGAAACTAAAATCTGAGTTGACATTTTTTTTTTTTTTTTTTTTTTTTTTTTTTTTTTTTTTTTCGGTTCAGAAATGTGTTATTTAGAGTGAGTTTGTTCATAATGTTTCAACTAGTTTGCGACAATATGATACACTTAATAGAAGACATTGTTTTTTTCAAGTTTAACATTACAGATGAAACGGCTCAAAAGATAATCAAACGATATCCACCCGACAAACAACAGCGACGTATTTGCGACAAACTTCTCGTGCCTCATTTATTATGGTCTTTTTATAAAGGAGAAATTTTGAAACACGGAGAGTTCAATTTGGCGTACAAGCTTTGGCCCTTCGAAGTTGAAATAGGTACTATCAAAATGCCTAATCATTTGGATTTTAGTGATATGAATTTAAACGACGAGGAAAAAAAATTCATTACCCATCACGAGGCGTTGGAGAAAATTCGACAAAATTGTGTCTGCGTTCGACATGTCCCGTCCCGTTTAATAGATCAGTGCGTGAATAAAATCATCGAAGAAACTCGATACAAGAAACACGAAGGAGGAGACTGGGCATTCCTTTTACCTAAAATGCTTTGTCAACAACTCGCATTTTACCGACGACTTTTGTCTTCCAAATGTTACTTTCGAGTACAAATGCCTTCGTGGGATCCGGAAAGAGTGCAACATTTTAGCGTTGACGCACTGATGAATTTGTTTAAAGAAAAGGACAAAAAGTTTTCCAAAGAGTTTGTCGTCTGGTTACAGAATGATGACACATTTTCTTTCAAACAATTTGAAAATTCACATAGGTTAGTTTTAATAACATTTGTATATCTTTTAGACGATGATTATTTATGTTTGGAATGTTTTAAACAATATTTCAGAGGTTATCGACTTGTATGTTATGTGGGAAGATGCTATAAAATTAGCTACGTTTCTTTTTTTGACTCTTTAAAAAAACGTAGACGATACTGGTGCTTTCACTGTAAACAAGTACCCCTATTTCAAATTTTAAATTTGCAAGAATTATGTGACCAATACGGTACGACGACAAATCCGATTCAATACGAATTATTTATTTAAGTTGGAGGTTTCAAAATATTTTAAAAACTCCAAGTCTCACTCGTTAAAAAAAAAAAAAAAAAAAAAAAAAAAAAAAAAAAAAAAAAAAAAAAAAAAATTTTTTTTTTTTTTTTTTTTTTTTTTTTTTTTTTTTTTTTTTGAGCTTAGACTCAACTCAGATTTTAGTTTCTAAAATATTTTAAAAGCCCCAAGTCTAAATTGTCAAAAAAAAAAAAAAAAAAAAAAAAAAAAAAAAAAAAAAAAAAGCGTTTAGACTGTCAACTCAGATTTTACTTTCTAAAATATTTTGAAAGCTTCCAGTCCAACTCGTCAAAAAAAAAAAAAAAAAAAAAAAAAAAAAAAAAAAAAAAAAAAAAAAAAAAAAAAAGTTACAAATTTTTTTTTTTTTTTTTTTTTTTTTTTTTTTTTTTTTTTTTTTTTGACAAGCTAGACTTGGAGCTTCTAAAATATTTCACAAACTAAAATCTGAGTTGACAGTCTAAACGCATTTTTTTTTTTTTTTTTTTTTTTTTTTTTTTTTTTTTTTTTTTTTTTTTTTTTTGACGAGTTAGACTTGGGGCTTTCAAAATATTTTAGAAACTAAAATCTGAGTCAATAACCAGCAAGGATTCCATGGCCCCCGAGAAAAAAGATTTCATCGAGCCATCCCCTCCTCGTGCAAGAAAAACCCTTTCCATGACGTCATGGAATCGGGACGTGACGTCATGGTGCCCCGGGTCAACGACCTGCAAACCAACGCTTTTATTGCATTCGCAGCAAAAAGATTAAATCCCCCCTGCATCTGGTCAACGCCCTGGGCTACCTGAGCAAGAGGCAGTCCAAGTGCGACGGTACGTTCACCCAAAAAGGTGGCCGAGTGATCGAGAAACCCAATCATTTCTGGATCTTCTCCGAGCTCCCCGCTCCTTTCAGACTGTACGCCTGTCTGCAATGGGACGGGGGCATCCTGCAACTCCTCCATCAAGAATATCGGTTCATGAAACCCGAACTCTTGGCCCAGACTGACTTTGTTCGGAACGAAACGAAAGGGTTCTTTCAAATCGCCATCAAGCATCTCCCCAACATTCGCTTCAACCGCGTCCTGCGCGTGGCCAAGCCTTTTCGACCCATCACAGGATCGGGTCGCGAAACGGAGCACTCCCTCCATCTCAATCGAGGCATGAAACTGTACTTTGAGCGGGACGACTCCCTGGCCTCGCTGGACGACCTTTCCTGGGGACGACTGCAAGCAGAGCTCGGCAACCTGTTTTACGATGTCATCTGCGAAGAATACTGGACTCCCTCCCCCTTTCAACAAAAAATCTTGACCTGCATCCATCCCTTCCTGCTCAAAATTGACCGGTTGGAAAAAGAGCTCGAAAAGAAAGACGCGGCCCTGGCCGACATGCGCACTCAACTCCAAGACTCTCGCGTGCAGCGCATGCGCACTCCAGTCCACGAGCTCACTGACTCGCCTCCCGTTGCCCTGCAGCGTCCAGACGCGGAACTCGAGCGCCTGCGCACTCAACTCCACGAGCTCGCTCGCTCGCATCAAGAAGCCCTGCAGCGTAAAGACACGGACATGGAACGCATGCGGAACGAATTCAAGGAGCGATTGCGCTCGCATCAAGACACCCTGCTGCGTAGAGACTTGGAAACGGAACGCATGCGAAACGACTCCACGGCACTCCATCGCTTCCTTCGCGAGTCTCTGCACCGCAAAGACTCGGAGCTCGAACGCATGCGGAACGAATTTACGGAGCTCAATCGCTCGATTCGAGAAACTCTGCTCCACAAAGACGCGGAACTCGAACGCCTGCATCGCCAAGCCCTGCTGCAAAAAGACGAGGAAATTGAACGCCTGCGAAACGATTTCGCCGAGCAAAAGGAAATGGGCGAACGCATGCGGCAAGCACACTCGGAGCAGGATCGCCTGTGGAAGGAGAGCGCGGAGATGACTCTTTTGCAAAAGGAACGCATGAACGCAGAAATGAGCTTTCTGAAAAAACTTTTGAAAGAAAAACCGCTCCAAATTCTTCAAAAGTTTAATGAAACGGGCAGAATGAAAAGAAGACGCAAACTGGAAACGGATGGAAATGAAGATTAGGGAAACAAAACTTTTTTGCCAAACTTATAATTAAAATTAAAATTTGGGGGGGGGTCTCTGATGTATGAAGATTCGAGAAACAAAACTTTATACCCACTCGGCGGTCGCTGCGCTCCCGCCTCGTGGGTCTAAAGTTTTGTTTCCCCAATCTTCATACATCAGACCTCTCAACTCTTTTTTTTTTTCAATCCCAAGTTAAAATTTTTTTGCCAAACTTTTTAAATTATAATTAAAATTATAATTATAATTAAAATTTTATTTTTAATATTAATTTTTAATATTAATTAAAATTTTAATTAAATTTTAATTAAATTTTAATTAAATTGTGTAAGTAAGGTCAGGCTACAGACCTCTCAACTTTTTTTTTTCAATACCAAGTTGAAAAATTTTTTGCCAAACTTTTTAATATTAATTAAAATTTAATTAAATTTTAATTAAATTTTAATTAAATTGTGTAAGTAAGGTCAGGCTACGGTGGGACGTGTATTATATTAAAAAAAGCCAATGGGAATCCCATGTTAAACGAAAGGTCAAATCCAACCCCTCTCAACAGCTTTCATCGGCTCCAGGGAAAAAAGTTTTGGGCGAGCCTCCTTCCATTCCAGAGCTGGCACTATCTCCCCCCTTCCCTAATCACGTGACTTGGACGCGTACCCAGTTGAAAAAAAAAAAAAAAAAAAAAAAAAGGTTACAATTTTTTTTTTTTTTTTTTTTTTTTTTTTTGTGTACATATAAACAGTTTCCGAAACTCATTCCCATCCACCCCTTTCTGAACTCGTCCCGTTTCCAAGGTTGGTGTCCCACGTGCTGCAAAAAAATGGGCCAAAGGTAAAAAAAAAATCTCTCGATTTTTTCTTTTACCTTTGGCCCATTTTTTTGCAACTTTCACACCGCACGGGTGCTTACAGTTAATTCAGTTCATTTTCCCTCTCTTCCTCGGCACATTTTTTCTGATAGTCCTTGATCCACGATTCAAACCGCTTTCCCTGCCGTTCAGGGCACTCTTCAATTTGCGGCATGTTGCTTCCCGTCACTTCCTTGACATTTCCAAATTTCAGCAGGTAGTAGAGCCTCCTCTCGCGCTCCAACTGCAGCAGGTTGAGCAGGGCCGAGAGTTCAATCAGCCACGCTTCGGGTCGCCGCTTGCACGCAGGGCTCACTTCCTTCAGCTTGCAGCTTGCCACGTCTTTCACCCACCGCTGACTCCGGTGGACCGCCAGCGCCACGTCTTCGGTGGAAAAGTACACTTTGCCGTTCCTCCCGACCACCCCCAGAATGCAGTAGAAAAAGTGGCCTTTGGTGAGCAAGAGTCGAAACAACATGGTGAAAAGGGAAGGAGCCCGCTCTGAGCCGCGTCTATTTATACTCGGCCGAGGGAAGCTCCGCCCACCGAGAAAACCAGTTTTTTTAAAAAAAACGTGGAAACGAGTCCAATGTTGGTGAGGTCGAGAAAACCAGTTTTTTTTAAAACGTGGAAACGAGTCCAATGTTGGTGAGGGATCTGACGCAAAAAAAGGGGCCGAAAAAGTAATGGGTTTAAAACCAATTACTTTTTCGGCCCCTTTTTTTGCATCTTTGGAAACACTGCTTTGAAACAGCCTGTTTAAAGATTAGAGTACAGAGTGCGATAGACCTCTTCGTACCATTTCGGAAAGTATTTTCCGAAAGGGTACGGGGTTTGCTTGAGATGCATCATCCCGTCAAAGTTTCCGACTGGCATCACGTAGCCAACGTAGAGAAACTGCTGCAATTTTCTGGCAGATGGAGTGAGGATGCCCTCGGCGTCTTCTTTTTCCAGCAGGCTGAGCAGCCACGTCTGCTCAAGGACCCATGTCTCTCGTATCCCATGATGCGTAATGTTGGGCAAGATTTCACCCATCTTGCAGCTGGCCACTTTGCGAATCCATCCCCGTTCAGAGGCCTTGTCCATCAGGTTCGCCACGAGCCCTGCGTGGTAATACACTTTGCCGTTCAGGCCGACCCCACCCGTCACGGCGGTCCCGCCTTGCAGATGCACCTTGAACAACATGTTGACACTGAACGCTTCACCGCTTACGTCCTTTTATAGTAGAGGTTTCGGGCAAATGACCTGGACGGGAAGCTCCGCCCACCGAGAAAACCAGTTTTTTAAAACGTGGAAACGAGTCCAATGTTGGTGAGGGATCTGACGCAAAAAAAGGGGCCGAAAAAAGGAATGGGTGGAAAACCCATTCCTTTTTTCGGCCCCTTTTTCTGCATCTTTTAAAACACTGCTTTGAAGTTGAAAGATAGAGTCTAGTTGCATTAAACGCTTCACCGCTCACCGAGAAAAACCAGTTTATTCCAAAAAACGTGGAAACGAGTCCAATGTTGGTGAGGGATCTGACGCAAAAAAATGGGCCGAAAAAGTAATTGGTTTTTAACCAATTACTTTTTCGGCCCATTTTTCTGCATCTTTAAAACACTGCTTCTTTTTTTTTTTTTTTTTTTTTTTTTTTTTTTTTTTTTTTTTTAAAGCAGCTTGTAAAAGATAATTAGAGTCTTTGAAGCAGCAGCATGCATTAACTTACGAGTCCAGCCGATTCCAGATTGCTACATACCCTTTTCAGCCATGTCCGAAAGTATATTCCAATGGGGTAGCGCGTTTGCATCACGTTCATCACCCCGTCATAGGTCCCGAGGGGCATCACGTAGCCGAAATGCAAAAAGAGCTGCCATTCTCTGAGCCCGGGTCTTTTGGCACCCTGCGCAATCTCCCTCTCTAGCAGGGCGAGCAGCCACGTTTGCTCAATGACCCAGGCATCCCGCAGTCCAGGATGCGTCAGATGAGGCAAGACGTCGCCCATCTTGCAACTGGCCACTTTGCGAATCCATCCGAGGGCTGCTTCCTCCTCCCCTTCGAGAGTAGGCTTCCCCATCAGGATCGCCACTGCCTCCCCGTGATAATACACTTTGCCGTTCCGGCCGATCCCGGCTTGAAGAGAGGTTCCGTTGCGTAGATTCACTCTGAAGAGCATGTTGACAACTGAATCGACTCTGAGAAGAAGAACGGGTTTCAGTCATTCGACCTTCACGGTGGTGATCACGTGGACTCGGCTCCCCGCAGGAAACGACGCGCGCAAAAAAAAATGGGATGAGAGAGTTTTCATCTCATCTAATTTTTTTTTGGCATTGCAAAAAGGCAGCAGGGAAAAAAAGTCTAGTCCATTTTGGGAATAAATTCTTGGGAGCAATTGCCTTGCATGACAATAATTTTTTTGGGTGGGAGGCTTGAAAACCAAAAGAGGATCCCGTCATCCTGGGTGTAAAATCTTTTTTTAAACGGGAGCGTTGAAGGATGAGCGATGGGAGGAATGGCAGCAGTAGCAGTAGCAGCAGCAGCAGCAGCAGCAGCAGCAGGTTCGGCATCTTCGTTGGGGTCGTAAGGGGGGCAGCTTGGAGAGTAGGGCGTGAAATCGGGCGGCGACCGGGGACTATAGTCGGTGACATCGGTAGCAGCAGCAGCAGCAGGGGGCATCGGGGGCGAGGCGGCAGAGTAACCAGCAGCAGCAGCAGCAGCAGTAGCAGTGGCCTCGTCCTCCACCACTTCATACTCTTCCTCCTCCTCCTCCTCGCGATCGCGGTCCGGATCCGAGTCCACTTCCAGCGCTTCTTCAAAGAGTTGGTGTTTATAGCCTTCGAGCCATAGGAAAAAATTGACGGCGAGAGGATCGTTCTGATTACACAGTTCGGCTCTCGGGTAGCGAGGATCCGTGTCCACTCGCACGTAAAAGTTGCCTCGATTGAAATGGTCATAAATGAGCTGGGCTCGCGTCTTTCGGCAACGTTCGAGCACCGACAGCAGGCGGTTATGAGTCATGAGCCGCGTTTCCAGGAACCGGTGGTGTTCTTGGGCGTGATAGCGGGAGGCAATGTCTTTGAGCAGCACGTTGGAACGATGACGTGTAAACTGGTAGAGGGATCGATACCCTAAGAGTTTGGCGACAGACAGGGCTCCCCAGTACAGGCAGCCATTTTGACCGATGGCTCCCCAGAGCACGCCGGTGCCGAGCTTGAGTTGAAAGAGCATGACGCGGCATATAGAAGGCCAAAGAGAGCGCGCGCCGGACTATTTATGCTCGCGGGAGCCAGGGGGGAGGAAAGAAGCAGAGAGAGAGGTGGTGAAGGAACGCGGGGAGGGCCAAAGACCCTTTTCTTTGAGAGGCGCGCGCTTCAAGGACAGGCAAGGGGAAGAGTGAATAAACTCGAACGAAGCGCCCGCGCAGAACGTGGGTTCATGCGTATCGATCCAGACTTTTTTTTTTTTTTTTTTTTTTTTTTTTTTTTTTTTTTTTTTTCCAAGCATTGGACGCAGGTGAATGGGTGAGTCGCTATTCAATGGATGTATAGGAGGCGGGCATGTACATTGACATTTTCTTTACAGTCTGGAAACGTCAACCATGGCAAAAAAGGGGGTGCCGAGGAATAGTGCATCAGCATTCTCCCGGACACCCATTTTTTTGCAGTCTACTCGTCACCAATATTGGTGACGAGTAGACTGCAAAAAAAATGGGTGCCGGGAGAATGCTGATGCATTTTCTTGGGCACCCATTTTTTTCCAATGTTGGTGACGAGTAGACTGCAAAAAAATGGGTGCCCAAGAGAATGCCTCAGCATTCTCTCGGGCACTTTGGTTGACGTTTCCAACGTTGGTGACGAGTAGACTGCAAAAAAATGGGTGCCCGAGAGTTGTGCATGCATCAGCACAACTCCCGGGCACCCATTTTTTTGCCTCTAGATAGAGAATTACAGTTCGGTATACATTTTTTCAGCAGCAGCTGCAGCAGCAGCATCTTTATCCTCAACGAGTTTAAATTTTTTCAGAGTTCCTTTCCACTCAAACAAAATTTCAAGAGGACAGGCATCCTCTTGACGTGATTCCAGTACAGTGACTTGACTGTTTTCTGCAACGACGGGCGGGTTCATTAAAATCTCTTGGTTACATTTCATCATCGTCTCGATGAGGGGATCCGGGTAGAGTTTAAACACGGCATTTTTTTTAAACGTTTCAAACCAGTGAAAGAAGGTGGGGTGGCGGACCATATCCGGTATCCCCGGTACGTTCAGGATGAGCAGAATTGTCGGATGACTCACGTCTTTTTCGTCCCATTCCATCAAGATGCGGACGTACGTTTGATCCGAGCCGAGTCGCCTGCCAAACTCTTGCACCGACTCGACCCTCGACATTTGAAACAGTCGCATGGCCGCTTCGTGCCGTACCACGCGTTTCTTGAGGTAGTGAGGCGGCGTATTCTTCAGGGTCGGGGCCACGTGCCGCACTTGCACGTTGGTCAGGGTTCGCGAAGGCCTATGAAGGCCCAGGACGCTGATGACATCTCGGGCGAACCAGTAGAGGAGTTCGTCTTGACCGATGAGTCCGGTCAGGACGTAGTGGTGATACGGTGTGGGCTGATACTGGATGCAAAAGGACATGGCGAGAGTGAGAGCAAGAACGAGAATGCCGCGCGGATCGAAGCGGACGAGCGACTGAGGCTGAGGAGGCGGAGCCCGCTCGAGAGGCGGGACACGCAGCGACGAATCGGGAGAGAGCTGCGCGCGCGGCCGGTCGAGCGGCGTAAACGGGTTTGGAAAGGGGGGGGGGAAGGAGGATAAAAAGACGGGAAGGGAGAGGAGAAGAAGAAAAAAACAGTCATGCAGTTTCGAGTGGGTTTGATGGACCGCCAACTCTACTTTAATCTTTTCGGAGCTGTGGGAAAGAATGGAAAAATGTATTGGGGAACGTTAGAGTTGGCTCTGTTGCTAGGGAAAAGCAATGTTCACGCCTGGGCTCGAGAAGTGGGTAGCTGTCTCAGCAGCGACATTTTACCCGAATGGAAAACCGAATGGGTGATTGAACACACGGCCCTGATTCATCTCCTCGCCTACCGCTTGGCATCGGGGTATAAGGCCGATAGGGAAGCGAGACTCTACGAGTTTTTGAACAAGGGACGCATCTTGGAGCGCAAACGGGTCGGCAAAGTCGTGTATTTGAGACAATGCGGCGAAAAGGAGGGATACCTGCTGCCCGCCTACTTGCTACAGGATAAAATGCAGACGACCTGCAAAAGGGACTAGAATCTTTCTGAAGGCCAGAAAGGGCAAAAAAAAATGGACCAAAGGATATTCTCCTTTGGTCCATTTTTTTTTGCGTCCGTGGACAGGCCAACGTTGGCGAGTGAAAGACGACCTGCAAAAGGGACTAGAATCTTTCTGAATAACAGAAAGGGCAATGTTCCATTTTTTTGCGTCCGTGGACAGGCGCAAAGCGAGTGAAGCGCGAAGGGTATTAAGGTTTTTTTTGGGGGGGGGGCTAAAGGGGCCGACGGGCATTATAAATTTTTCTGAAGGGGTTCCGGTGCTCGATTCATTTTGCAGTCGACTGTAGAAGAAAGTTTAAATTACCTAAATTAGAGCTTAAGCCCTTTAATGGTGATATCAAAAATTGGCTATCTTTTTGGGGTCAGTTTGAAAAAATCCACGAGGATCCCGAAATAGTAAATGAAGACAAAATACAGTATCTTATTCAGGCTACCCAAAAGGGATCTATAGCTAGGGAAATCGTGGATTCTTTTCCCCCTACAGCCGATAGCTATCCTGAGGCGATACAATCGTTGAAGGCACGGTTCGGTAGAACAGATATTTTAGTCGAAGTATACATACGCGAAGTACTAGGATTAGTTATTAATAATTCTTTAGGACAAGGCCAGAGACTGTCCCTTGTTAAGTTGTATGATAAAATAGAAACATACCTTCGGTCATTAAAAATGTTAGGAGTATCGAGCGAAAATTATTCTTCGATTTTATATCCATTGGTCGAATCAGCATTGCCTTCAGATATTCTTAAATTATGGGAAAGACATCTTGGCACTTTATCTGTTAATGATAAAGATAAAGATCAGGGAATTAATAAATTAGATACTTTAATGAAATTTTTACAAATTGAAGTTGAAATGGAGCAAAAGGTCAAATTGGCTAAGAGTGGGTTTTCTTTCGATAAAGATGTCTCAGTAAATAGAGAACTTAGATTCGATCGTAAGGATAAAAATTTCCCCCTTCCTACGGCGGCCAAACTGTATAATGCAGATGATAAAAAATTGGAAGAACAGTGTGTCTTTTGCGAAAATAAACACCGTAGTCAAAATTGTAGAACGGTATGGAAAATGACACTCGCGAAGAGAAAAGATGCTTTATTAAAAAAAGGAGCTTGCTTTCGATGCTTCAATGCCAACCACTTGGCTAAAGCTTGTAAAATTAAAACTAATTGTACTCATTGTGGGAAAAATCACCACCAGTTCACGTGTATAGAAAAGAATAAAATTAACTTAGGTGATAATTCTAAAGAGGATTCTACTCCCAATAAAGATTGTATGCTTGCGAATACAACTTCTAGAAAAAGGGTTTTGCTCCAAACATTGGTTGTACGCATATACAAGGGGGATATCGTACGAAATGTTAGAATTTTATATGACAAGGGATCGCAACGGTCGTATATATCAAAATTTGCTGCTAACATGTTAGGATATAATAGTATAAGTAGAGAAAGAATAGTACATAGTTTATTTGGGGGTCGACAATGTGAAGAATTACACGATAGATATTTAATTAATTTGGGAAATATGGATAATAGTTATTGATGTAAGCTTGAGGTATTAGACCAACAAAAGATTTGCTCTGAAATTTCACCTATACCGGAAGGATCCTTTATTAATGAAATAAAACGGTACGGAATTTTATTGACTGATAGAGTCACTAAAACTAATGATTTACTATACGAATTTTCTCCTGATGAAATTCATGTGTTAATTGGTGCAGATGTCGCCGGAAAATTATTTACCGGAAATTTAAAACAATTACAGTGCGGATTAGTTTGCATGGGAACTCGTTTAGGTTGGACAATTCTCGGGAAAACTGAAGGTTATGAAAATAAAAATATGAACAATTTAGTTTTCTCGCTGCATGTCAAAGAGGCAAAAATTTCCGAGTTATGGCACCTTGACACTTTAGGAATTCGAGATCCTGGGGAGAAAAAGGGTAGAGAAGAGATAGAGTTAGCCACTAAAGAACATTTTCTAAGTAATATAAGAGTAGATGACGAGGGTAGATATGAAGTTAGTCTTCCATGGATACAGGGCCACCCTAGACTACCCAGTTACGAAATTATCGCTCGACGTAGATTAAAAAGATGTGTCGATTCATTAAAAAAGATAGGAAAATTAGGTGATTATAATCAAATATTTAATGAATGGTTAGACGAGAAAATAATTGAAAAGGTTGATCAGAGGAAAACGCTAGCTAGTGAGCATTTCCTTCCTCATAGAGCAGTGTTTAAAGAAAACTCCACTACAAAGCTGCGGCCAGTTTTTGATGGTTCAGCTCGGGAAAAGGACTCACCATCGATAAATGATTGTATTGAAAAGGGGCCTAACCTCGTAGAACTGATTCCTTCTGTTTTAAATAGATTTAGATTGGGGAAAATAGGGGTAATTGCTGACATAAAAAAGGCTTTTTTACAGATTGGCATTACAGAAAAAGATCGATCATTCTTGAAATTTCTATGGTATGAAGAAGGGGACCCTCAAAAGTTGATAACGCTTCAACATAGAAGAGTAGTATTTGGCATTTCATGCAGCCCCTACCTTCTAGGTGCCACGTTAGAATACCATTTAAAAAATGCACCTGAACAATTTAAAAACACCGCGTTAAAATTGTTAGAGTCATTTTATGTAGACAACCGTGTTACGAGTGTTGATAATAAGGAACAGCTGAACAGATTTATCGAAGAGTCAAAAACTCTTCTTAGCAATGCTAAATTCGAGCTTCGCGGGTGGGAGCATAGTTTTCGAGAAGTTTTTACAGGGGAAAATGTCCCTGTTTTAGGGCTAATGTGGGATTTTAGAAGGGATACACTAGCAGTTGATTTAAAAGAAATTTCAGAGGATGATCGCCTAGTAACTAAAAGAAACATTTTATCGTCTGTACACAGAATTTTTGATCCTATCGGATACACATGTCCTGTAACATTAGAACCTAAAATATTATTACAGGAGTGTTGGAAAGCTAAAGTGACATGGGACACGGAATTACCTGTTTCTATCAAGAAAAAATTTGAAAAATGGAAAAAACAATTAGGAAAATTAGGGACTATTGAAATACCTAGGTGTTTTTCTCGAGATGCAGATAAGTTGCATTCCTTGCACGTTTTTTGCGACGCTAGTAACATAGCGTATGCTACGTGTATATTTATACGGACCGAAAATGAGAACGGCGGTTTCTGTCAGTTGGTTCAAGCAAGAAGCCGTGTTGCTCCTATGAAAACAATTTCCATTCCGCGGTTAGAATTATTGGCTTGTAATATTGGGGCTAGATTAGCAAGTAGTGTTAAGACTGATTTGAAATTAGATAACATTGCCATTTTTTATTGGACTGATTCGTCCAATGCGCTTTACTGGATAAAAAGAAATGAAAATTGGGCACCTTTTGTTTACAACCGAGTGACTGAAATTCGCTCATTAAGTGATCCTTCAAAATGGCACTTTATTCCTGGCCAATTGAACCCTGCTGACCTGCCTTCAAGGGGTTGTACCGCTGAGGTTTTAGCCCGAGATAAATGGTGGGAGGGACCACAGTGGTTAAGAAAACCAATGGACGAGTGGCCAAAATCAGAAATGTTTCCTGACTTCGAGACTATAGATGCAGAAAGAAGAAAAACAATTATTAGTGCTACAAATGTAAATGTTCACAGTGAACAATTTTACACTAGAATTTTATCCTACGATAAATTAGTAAAAGTAATCGCGTGGCTATACAGATTTTACAAAAATTGTAAGAAAGCTAAAGAAGAGAGAGAATTTAAAATTTTAACTGTAGAAGAGCAGAATGAAGCTGAAAATGTATTGTTGAAATTAGTTCAAAAATCGTTTACTGGTCCTGAAGATAAACGTCTAAGAGCATTTCAGACCACAACAGATTCGGCTGGAGTTCTGCGGCTGAAATCACGCATACATTTGAGAGATGATATTCTGAATTTCAGATTTCCTATTATTCTTCCACATGACCATCCTGTAGTTGAAAAATTAATTAGATCTAGACATTTGAAACTAGGTCATGTTGGTGTACAAATTATGATGTCTAATTTAAGGAAAGATTTTTGGATCTTAAAATTCCGAAAAACTGTCAGGAAAATTATTAGAACCTGTGTAAGATGTAGACGACACGATTTTAAACCAGTAGAAATTTCCACTCCTCCCTTACCTGAAGATAGAGTAAGAGAAGCTGCCATTTTCCAAATTGTTGGTCTGGATTATGCCGGTCCGCTTATTCTTAAAGAAAATAGGAAAATCTGGCTAGTAATATACACTTGTGCTGTTTTTCGAGCAGTTCATTTTGAACTAGCTACCTCATTATCAACTGACGAGTTTTTACTGACGTTGAGAAGATTCATAGCCCGTAGAGGCAGACCTTCTATTATCTATACAGATAACGGTAAAAATTTTGTAGGAGCGGAAAATTTGTTGAAAGAAATAAACTGGAATTCAGTACAAAATGATAGTATATCAAGGAAAATTATTTGGAAATTTATACCTCCTTCAGCTCCGTGGTGGGGAGGGTGGTGGGAGCGATTGATTGGCCTAACCAAGAGAATACTCAGAAAGGTTTTAGGAAAAAGTTCTCTGAATTACGTAGAAATTCAAACCATTATATGTGACCTAGAAAGTGTTATCAACAGTCGCCCGCTTACTTATGTGTCAGAAGATTTAAATGATCTCGTACCTCTCACTCCGTCCATGTTCTTGCTAGAAGTGAAAGGTAGTGGTACACCCGATATTGATATTCTAGATGCCAAATCATTGAACAAAAGGCTTGTTTATCAACAGAAAATAAGACAAGACCTTCGTAAACGATTTAGATCTGAATATTTAGGCCAATTGCGACAACCTAGTAGATGGAAGAAAATACAGAAACCTTTAGCAATAGGTGATGTTGTGATTGTTTCCAGTGACAATAATAAAAGAATTGATTGGCCTCTGGCCAAAGTGATTGAAATTTTTCCATCTAAGGATGGACACATCCGCTTAGTGAAAATAAGAATGAAAACTGGGGAATATTTAAGACCTACAAGCAGGTTAATACCCTTAGAAGTATCACAAGATAACGACAGTATGAGAAACCATTTCAAGGACATTAAAAAGAAACAAGATTTTAATGAACATAAAGGTGCTAGTAATCCTCCTAGTGGTTCGGTCAGCGACAGTACATCGGACGTTTCGGTTCGTCGCTCCAGATACGGGCGTATCATAAAAAATCAAACAAATTGGGTTTGAGTTCCAGATCCCGAAACTCAAAGGTGGGAGGATATTGTAATTGGGAATTCATTTCCTGTTGCATCATCCAAAATCCCCCTTTTCTTCTCAAAGTTTTGAAACATAAAAAGCACATACGCAGTGTAGAGGTAGGGATGTACTTCGACTTGCAGAAAAGAGACAGTGAGACTTTGACGCATGCGCGCAACATTGTTTATTACGTAACTTTTTCAGAACATTTTGTATTAGAACTTTAGTTTTTGAACTCTAACGTTTTAGTTTAGTATTGTTTGTGATTATGATTGTCAGAGAGCGTGTCGCTCAGTAACAGAAATGTATATAATAATTTGTTCGTCGTCTTATTTGTCATTAAATAGTGATGTGTTTACTAATATTCTGCATTTTATTTGAGTCAAGATTATTCTCTCGTGAAAATTGCATATATTGGAATATATCGAATCAACTGAAAGATGTTCTTTATTGAAGCAATGGAGCCCCGATGCCCGTTTTTTGGAACTTAGAAGGTAAGAAAATTTGTTTCTTACTGATTTTATTTTAAATAGTTTTAGAAATCAATTATATTAAAATTGATTAATTATATGTCGTCAACATCAGCTGAATTTTATTATAGGCAGTTGGAGTTGCCACAGCAGGAATCGTTATGGCGACGTAGGCCAATCATATCATAGACCAGTTTAACGTAGACCAATCAAATCGCCTCATCTCATGTGTACAGTAGCAGTCATAAAGAACGAATATGTTTTCCTTGCGAACCAACGGTAATTTAACCAACAGTAACGTCAACTGCCCTTTCCTTTATAACGAAAGGGCATGTTTACAAACAAACTGTACCATCAACCAATCTACCACTACATTTTTGTCGTAGCAATCAGTGCAGGAATCGTTATGGCGACGTAGACCAATCATGTCATAGACCAGTTTAGCGTACACCAATCAAATCACAACAACTCATGTGTACAGTAGGAGTTATAATGAACGGACAGGTTTTTCTTTCGAACCAACGGTAATTTAACCAATAGTGACGTCAGCTGATCTTTCCTTATAATTTACAAACAAAATAGAAAATACAACTGTTTGTTTGGAGTCAGTTTCCAACCAAAACGTCACGACTGAAAGCGTCTACTACTTAGAGCTCCTATAGTACAGGCTGAATCATACCGCCATTTAACAACCCAACGCACCAAACACCAAGCTAAAACCGGTCAGCTTACCGCAGTGGTGGACGCCGAGTGACAGTGACAGGAACGACACACACATGCTTAAGCGGTAAACTAAGACTCCTATAATAGGGGCCTCCGTGACCGAGTGGTTAAGACACCATTCCGCTAATCGCTTGAGAGCGTAGGAGTCAGGTCGGCTGGTTCGACTCCCGCCAGCTCCATTGCACACACTTTGTGGAGCTCTCGGATGTAATTCTCTGGTGTTTAAATTTCCTTGTGGCTATCTCGTCCCTGTATATTGACGATGACTTATAAGCGGGCACTTGATGTCAAGCACACAAGTCAGATGTATGTTCTCAATAAACAAACAAACTCCTATAATAGGAGCTGACGCATATCCATTTTGTTTCGCATTATTGGTACGCAGCTCAGCATCAATCTACCGCAGCCGGAGTTGGGGTTGCCTAAGACTCGGTTCTGATTGGCTGAACCGGTTCTGATTAGCTTGGTTTTTCGACTGGGCTGCAATTCGGGTACCAAATCTGCGAGGATGTGTCAGCCTCTATTATAGGAGTGCTATGGTAAACTAATGCCGAACTGGGTTACAATATGGCGGTTATTTTGGGCAACAAGATGGATATGCGTCAGCTCCTCTTATAGGAGTCTTACTACTACTAAGGGTATAAGAGGAGCTAACGCATATCCATCTTGTTGCCCAAAATAACAGCCATATTGTAACCCAGCTCAGCATTGATTTACCGCCAAAACAGGTGTTTGCTGTCACTGTCACTCGCGGTCCAATACTGCGGTAGGGGCCTCCGTGACCGAGTGGTTAAGACACTATCCCTTTAATCACTTGAGAGCATAGGAGTCAGGTCGGCGGATATGACTCTCGTGAGCTCCATTGCACACACTTTGTGGAGATGGTGATTATAATTATCTGGTGTTGTAAATTTCCTTGTGGCTATCTGGTCCTTGTATATTTAGGATGACTTATAAGCGGGCACTTGATGTCAAGCCAAGTCAGATGTATATTCTCAATAAAACAAACAAACGAACCACTGCTGTAAACTAACCGGTTTTAGCTTGGTATTTGCTCCGTTGTGTTAAATCAGGGCAGCACTAGATACCGGGCTTGCTTATTCATTCTCATGACGCCACAAATAGTGGCCTGTAAAAAAAGATAAGTGGAATGCACCGCGGTAGCCTGTCTTTTTCGTTAGCCTCGAGCCAACATTTGTGACGTCATGATAATGAATGCGAGGCTAACGAAAAATACAGGCCACCGCGGTGCATTCCACTTATCTTTTTTTACAGACCGCGAGAGTGACGTGATGCTCTTTTCGTACACCTGCATTGGTAGATTCGAGCATCACGTGACTCTCGCGGGTGTCTTGAACTGTGTTATTTACTTTCCAGCTAAAGTATATCAGATTATTCTAAGGAATGTTTGTAGAATCTAATTAAATTCATATATAGGCTTGTTCCAAAGAAATTGGACATATTACCATTTATGGATAAGGATTGTTGGAAGTACGGTTTTGTTATGCTATGCGTCTTATAGCTGAAATAAATTTTAGCATATTGTGTGGTATATTATACATATCTATAAATCATATAGAGGGCTGCACAAAACAATAATTGCAGCCTATGGACGGAAATTGCTTAAACTTAATTTTAAATTGTGTTATGCATTTTTTCGCTGAATTAAATTTTAACATTGTGGTCTTGTATACAAATATAAGGGTTGCACAAATAAATTTGAATACCAAACCGCCTATGGGTGGTAATAATTAAAATTGCTTTTTCAACTGTATTATGGGTTTTCTTCTTTCATCGTATCAAAAGATGAATTTGCGTTTAAATATTCTGAAAATGTCGGAAATTGTTTCATAATCTATTCGTGAAGCATGATTTTTCTTTCTTGTTTTTTAGTTACAACGTTTTGCTGCTGTCTGATTTTTTTTCGCTTAAATGTTCAATCTTTTATTAAAATATATTTATTCATATACAATAGATTTATTGTTTATAAATAAATGCTTCCGTGAAAATGAATTTTATTTAATATTTTAATAAAAAGTAAAAAATAAAAAGCAAAACGACGTTTTTCATTGTATTCTGATTTTTTTGGAGTATAAGTGCTTGATTATTTTAAACAGTGA
Source organism: Maratus michaelseni (assembly GCA_963931845.1). Taxonomy (NCBI): domain Eukaryota; kingdom Metazoa; phylum Arthropoda; class Arachnida; order Araneae; family Salticidae; genus Maratus; species Maratus michaelseni. The sequence goes on from OZ007586.1 coordinate 391,534,681, forward strand.
TTTGTATATCCGGCACATACTGTAATAGCTATTTTAAATACTTCAGTATTTTTCTTATTCTTTACCGTGAATATGTCAATTTTGATTTGCTGAGTGGGGGGAAATATTTTTGAAACCACCTTAAGTTTTATAAGTATTGCACAGCCTTTCAAAATCTAGTGCGATGCATTTGAAAAAAAAAGTAGCATATACTAATACATATTACTGATATACCGCTGCGCAAATATGCTACTATCAAAATTGTTTCGCCCATAATAATGGTATTACGAAGAGTAATATTTTAATAGTAACAAAATCAAGCCTAAGATTTGTAGTTTAATTCATATGCTGCTGATTATTAGAAAGCACCTCATACTCAATATGATTTAAATCAAGTGGGTTAAACCAACTGGGTTTTTGTTTTTAATAAAACCAATTGTCTTTTTTAGACCAACTCTAATACTGTATTCACCCCTTCTTTTTTTGTAATTTTAGTGCTTCAAATTATAAGATATAAATAATTTCTACTTTTAGCATTTTATTTCAGCAGTCAACATGAAACATAGTGAATCTAGGTCATGTTTGTATGCATATTGGATGGAAATGAGCATGTTTTTTATGAACATAATCTGATGACCTAAAGAGTCTATCTTAAAACATGCCAAACTAACAGAAAATAAATCAGTAAAAAAAATTCTATATTTAGCCTAACATATTTTCATTTAAAAAAAATGCGGTTTATTTGCAGCAATTAACAACATGACAAGATGATCTTTAAATATTTTGGTCAAGTTATAAAGGAAAATTTTCTCGATTGGGTACATTATCTTTTAACAAATTAAAAAATAATACGAAAGGTATGAAGTTGAAAAAGAGGCTATTTAAAAATTGGATGTCAGTTACAGCATTTCAATAAGACAGTCTAACTTTTCTGTTACTTGCTGACTCTAAAAACGAAAAATGTCGACTTGGATTTAACAATGAAAAAGAAAATAAAAAAATGTACTAAAATATGAAAAATTCTATACCAACCTCAAATACTGAGATTTCTATGAAAACCAATCTAGAGATACTATCTTGAAGATAAATTTATTTATGATTGTGAGGTAATGCTTAGGGTCCAGAAATGAAATATATTAAAATGTTCAGTGAACTAATTTCCACTCCAAAAGTTACTGCGGTCAAGGTAGATGCAAAATCTATTATTGGTGTGGGCTTCTATAAACAAAATCGCACAAAAGGTTTGGTATATAAATAACTAGAAAAAACTGCATTACTCCTTTTTAAATTTTTAAATTAAAATTCTTTTGAATAAGAACCTATTTAATTTTAATTAAAATATGTGACAAGATATATTTAAGTGTTCTTGAACACAATCAAATCCCAATATCTTGAACATAAGAGGAAAATATGGGAGAAATCAGGTTTTCTTGAGACACCAAGATTTCATAAAAAATAATGTGTAAAAATATATAATTTTATTCATTCTTAATTTAGTTATATAAAAGATATATGTATTGCAACAAAGTTTCGGAGGAGAAGAAAAATGGCAATACACAGTACTTGTCACAAGGAGAGTTAAAGACTCAACTACTAAAAACAAATATCAAATCATTAAAAAAAATCTATATAAAAGGTTTCCTTTTGAAATGTTCAAGTTAATGTTCAAGTTCAGTAAAAACGATAATTGTTCATTTAGAGTATTGACAAAAAAAATCAGATATCGTAGACAGCAAGGATTTCAAGATAAATGTTGTTAATAGCTGTGGGAAAATAAATTATATCCATGAAACTTCAATTAGTATTTATTTATTATTATAAATTAAAAGATTCTTGATAAAGATATTCAAGGTTCCATTGAGTAGAGCAGTTTATCTTTCGAACATAAGACATAGCTGTTACTAATGATGTAAATTATAAATAATTTAAATTTTCTACAAGGCGAACTGTAATTCCTGAATTTAAGTTATTTTCAGATGAAGTATTATTACTTATATATTATCAGACAATGTCCATTTTTAAATAATAAAATATAACATACATTTAAATAATAAAATATAACATACATTTAAATAACAAATATAACATACATTTAAATAATAAAATATAACTGGCGATAAATATAATTTATCGCCAGTTTTACTGTGCTGTTTCAATGTTCATTTTTACAGAAAATAATATTCCCCCCCCCAAAAAAAAAAAATAAATAAATAAATAAATAAATAATAAATTTAAAAAACTTGTTTCAACAACAACAAGGCTTTTTTTTTTTTTTTTTTTTTTTTTTTTTTAACTTGCCAACCATGCTCGATACATTATTGCAACATGTCTTTTAAATCTATGAAAACATGCAACAAACTAAAATATATCTTGTATAATTTTGCATTACAATGCATTAATTGATGTACAGTTTCCTTTATTTATTTATATGATGCAGCTGGAACACGCGTTTATGGAAAGGGAATTATTAAAAAATAAATCAGTGGAGAATTATAATTGGGAACCAAAAAGATCCTGATGCGATATTCACAATTATGTTTTTCATCTAATTAAAGTGTACTAGTATGCGCGTATTTCTCCACATATTGGAGAATTAATGAACTGAAAAATAACAATAAAAATGTTATGTTAGGCATAGATCACAGGAACATTTCACACACTATATGGGCAACAAAGAAGGCATTGCTATAAAACTAGTAAATCTGCAGATCAGGAGCCTCAACGTCAGCTCTGAAAGTCATTGTTTTTTAATCTCACTTTTCATATTATTTAGCATCTTACAATACGCAATTTAATTTTTTTTATATTCCATACATATTTATAGGCATATAAAATACTTCGGAGGTTTCAGAAATTAGAAGAGTTAAATTAAACACGGTTTATGCAATGATATTCTGAAATTCTTATAAACTTCTTATTTATGTAACTTTTTAGATAAAAAAAATAAACTTGTATGAAAATAAATTCTCATTTATGTCAATGGAATACTAAAATCCCCCGAATTAATTTTGCTAATAAAACATTGCAGCAAAATAGTGAGAGTCACTTGAATTTTATTATTTTGATATTCTTTGAAATATGGTTGCTAAGGAACTAATAAACTAAAGAGCAAAATAAAAAGAAATTCATTTTAAAATTTGTAAAAAATATGAAAAAAAATTGTTTTATATTTCCCGAACAGATGCAAAAAATGTTCCAATAATTTAAACAATTAATTGCTAAATTCTAATAAATGTATCGACAAAGTTTCAAAGCTATTGGATATATTTAAAACCTCAATATAGAAAATTGAGCATAAGTAATTTTACGTTTAAATACATTATTCAAATATGTGATTTTCATTTCAGTTAAAAAAGAAATTTGAAAATCATCTGCATTCCCATAGGAAAGCATTATGGCCTAAAACGAAATGTTCTATATTTTTCGAACAAATGAACCAAATGTAACTAAAAACTATACAGCTAATTCCGGGTACCTCACCAACATATCCACCAAAATCAACTTAATCGGGCGCTTTTTACAGCAGTTCTCGCGGAACAGACAGACAAACAGACGGAAACCAAAAAATTTTCGCGTCTCCATAGTAAGCCTTCACTGACGTTTCGGCAATAAGTTTCAATTTCAGCATATTTAGATGCATATGATATATTTGATAGAAAATTAAAATCATAAAAATATAATTGGAAGATCGTAAAAATGCTTATGTTCGATAATTCCAAAAAATTAACAAGCAACTACATGAAACAATCGAAACATACTTGTGAATCGCCATTTTTCAGTTGTATCCAAACCGCTGAATTTGATTTGCTGTTTCCTTTGCATGTGAGGGAGGAAAAACATAGATGACAAATTTGAAATGCTTTCTTACAGAATGAAGAATTTTTTTATTCATGCAGTTTTACGATTCTCCCACAATATTAAGTTATTTGTAAAACGCCTTAAAATAAAATTCAATGTGTAATAAGTCATTCATATAGCTTCTTAAATCAAGTTGTGAAACTGCTAATAGCTGTTTGTTTCCAAATCACTTGCATAGTCTGTACTCATATGTCTGTAAATTTCATGCTTTTACGTATGAAAACGAAAATCGTGAACGTATCAGAAAATTTAGCATTGTTGAGGAAGAAAAATATTTGTAATAAATAAAACTTTATATATAATTGGCTATTTTTATGTTAAAAATTCTAACTGTATTTTACTTAAAAAAAATGATAAAACAATTTCGGCTGTTTTAAATTTTTCTATATAAATAGTTAAACAGAAAAGATGTTGATAATGAATGTAACTGAAAATACTTTTTACAGGAAGAACAAGTCAGAGAAAAGATGGATTATTGATTTGAAACGTTATACTAAAGAAATGGTTGTTCACTTCCTAATTGCATTAACTAATGGATTATTGGTTACGGGGGGCGGTTTCAAGTAGTTAAGATTTCAAACAGGAAAATGACGGGTTTTTTTTAAATACTAAAATATATCGAAGGAAAACACTTCCTTAGGGATAGATTAAGTACTTGATTGATAATGATGGATTACTTTACACCACGGGGGATTTTAGACCCATCAGGAATGCACGTCAGAAAAATATCTTATGCTAGAACCAGGGTTCAAATCCACGTTCCGTTTGAAAAACCAGAATTCCTCTTTCTGGCGCCTTATACTACGTTCAGATCGGATAGTTAAGATATCTTAGACCGCCGAACTCACTGAGGGAGTTCTAGAAACTCACTTAGTGAGTTCGAACTTTCTATTGATAGATACAGCCAGTACCACTCACTCTGATTGGCTCTGGAGGCCGATTGGCTGTTGAGGTTGCTTTTAACATATGTGCATGCGCATATTCTATGTTTGTTCAGATCTCGGACACAGTGATGTTCAGTGAGTTATCTTAAATGAGTTTTGCGGTGTGGACAGGTATTCAATTCCGGGAGGGTACCACCTCAAGAATGGCGGTCTAAGATATCTTAAATGTCCGATGTGAACAGGGTATTAGGCCACTCGAGCATCTCGACTGGTGACCAACTGAAGAACCCAAATTCCTCTTCCTTAGTGCCTTAGGCCATCTAGACTGGTGACCAATTTCATTCTGAAACGAAAGAACATCCAACTGATTTCCTACTCCATTTAGCGGAAGGAAAGTACTCTAAAATTATGATTGCGCATGCTCAGAACAGCCCAAATCAGTCTTACCCGTTCGGTTTTGGATTTTCTTGCGAACGTATTTCCCAGCAGCAGTAATGAAACATTTGCTCAGAGATGAATTTAGGGAATAGCCTTCGGGAGGGAAAGGTCTTGCTTTCTCTCAGAGCATCAATTCCCCCAGAAGATTTCATATTTTTTTTAAAGTAATGATCCAGAAGTGCTAGACGGCACAGTTTTGGCTTTTCCCCTTCGCCTTTAGAATTAGTAAAGCACATTCTGCTAACCCGTGTGTATTTTTCTAACTTTGGTGTGGATCCAGGGGCGAGGGGGGGGGGGCAATAAGGGCCAATGCCACCACCCCCCAAAAGAATAGTTTTAAGCATACTTGTTTTCATTTGCCCTCATACTTTTTTATAGTATAATTCCTTGTTATATTGAAAAACATTGTTTTTCTTGCTTACTTTTTTCATTAAAATTTTTACGGAATGTTAAAGGATTGATACCAATAAACGATTGACAATGTCGTACGTTTCTGTAGTGGTTACGTGTCTGTGTTTAATACGAAGTGGGATATTTTCAGGGCCGGTCTGGTTACTAATAGACCCATCAATCAATGGTAATACTTCTAAACAACTAAACTCGTCCTAATGAGTTAAGCCTTTTTTTTTACCGTTCTTCGAAAAATCATCTCGGCGAAAATAAAGGTGGTGAGAAATGGATCAGACAAAAGAAATCGGAATTAGTTAAAAGCCGGAGTTGCCTAAAATTTTCTTTTGTTATAGTATGTGCGTAATCTTATCCTTTCCCCTCTCCTTGCTAAGATTTTACCAGGGACAAGTTTTTCTAAGACAAAATCGATATGCCTGTTTAAATGAAACCTGACTAAAAAACCGATGCCATAAGTTTTTTTCGGGAAGGGGTGTTGTGAACAGGGCCTGATTAATGCATGGGCCTCCGGGGCATCGGCCCTGGGCCCACCAATTTCAGGGGCCCACAAATTATGTGGCTGTTTTTTTTTCCTTAATCAAATACTTTTCAAATAATATTGTTTTATAAAATATGAAACGTAAAATTTAAATATTCTGAATGACTCAATAAAATTTTTAGAAGCTTTTAACCTAGGCACTTTTACTTGAAAAAGTGAATGACCAAGAACTGGACTTTAACAATATTTAACAATATATAACAATATTTCCATATTTAATTTTTCTGTAAAAGTCCTTTTCAATTTGAGAGTACCTATAATTTTCAAAACTTTCCGTATCCAGAAATCAAATTTGGGGAAAATGCCAAAAACTGCATACTGTGTCTATTGGTTTCAATATAAACGAGGATTTTACAATGTCAGAATTATAGTTTAGAATGATTACTAGACTGTTAGGGAAAACACAATTTTTATGATTTTGGATAAGGCAAGTTTTGAAAAAGACGTCCTCATTTATTCTGCAACATAAACTGTTGATCATAGATGTTTGTGAATTATACAAATGCTTATTTGAGAAAGTGGACGGTAATTCATTTTCTTGATTATTCTTGTAAGTTAAATTATTTTTGTAAACTTTAAACTTTCACCCAAACAACTTTGTCAACTCATCAAATAAACCTACTTTTTTTCTGAAAGTGTCGCCAAGAATGGGGAGGTAGGGGGGGGGGGGCAACTTTTTAACAGGCCCTGGGCCCAACTTCAGCTTGATCGGGCTCTGGTTGTGAAGCAATTTATTAGGTTTTAAGCAATAATGCCTTTTTTCAAATTAAAATATATGAATAGACCCAGGCCTTGGCTCACTTCTCTGGCTGCTGTCACGCCTGAGTGTAACATAATCCTGTTTTAAACGGAACATCATGCAATTAAACCTGCTAGTATGACTATTTTTCCGAAAAGGAATTTTTCCTTGCCGCTAGTGATTCCGTTTTCACAGTTTTTACTAGGATATACTATAATCATTTTTTGTAGAACGTCAGATAAATTAAGCTTGCAGTTAGATAAAGTTTGCGCCTTCATATAGGAGCTTTCCAATTTTTAAAGCGAAATGAGAAATGATAATGAAAAACTGCCGCAGCAAAAGTAATGTGTTGCTCCTGTTTCTCATTATCTTTATATTGCATTTTTCATTCAAAGGGTTCCTTGTTATGTAGACCTTGAAACAACTTCATGCTAATTTTTTAGCTATGTAGCTTTTCTTTTCGTTGCTTATAATACATCCCTTATGTATTGCAGCACAAGTGTTTTGTACTTGTCTTATCAGTTTTTAATTCGTCTTTTGACATCTAAATCCCCCCCCCCCCCCCCCCCCACACACACACAGACACCATGGCTGCGGTGAGTGTAACTACTACTTTTTCTTGGATGTGCTATATGTATTAATGAAATTGTTTTGAAAATTAAGATTATCCTAATGCTGGCTTTTAAATATTTTGAGAAATATGTACTATTAGCTCCATGGCTAAGTTCGAATCATAATTTTTCCGCTTTTAAAGAACTAAAATTATTCTAATTGTAATAAAATACGGTAAAATCTGCTGAAGTGGAATCAGGGACGAAAGAAAAGTTCCGTTTTAGATAGGTTCCCTACTTAGCAGGTATAATAGTACAGTATTCATTTCTCCGTGGCATGAATTTTTTTTTTCATTTAAAGCAAGATTCCATCATAGACAGTTTTCATTATCTTAGGTTTTCCTGCGATTAAACGGAAAACTTCGTGGTTCTGTCGGCAGGAACACAGCGCAATCATGCCTGCTAAGATGATTGGAGTCATGCCTAAAACAGAAAGAATTTCATGAAGATATATCATAAAATTATACCTGTTAAGACGACGACATATCTAAAACGGATCTTTTCTTTGATCCATTAAGATTCCGTATTAAAAGGTTTTTCTATATTAATTTTATATTAATTTAACAATTATTAATGAACTACAAAGTACAATAAAACATATGAAAGGTGGATCACTAGGGTTAAAAATTCTGTGTTAGACAGGTTTCAAGTATATCAAGTATATTTGTACTGAATTCCTTCCGTCGGTACAATGATTTTTTTCTATTTAAGACAGATTTCCGTCATAGACAGGTACCGTTTTCACAGACTTTACTGAATAAATTAACCAGTAAAAATTATGACTTATCACAAACAATATAATCGCAAACAGTAACTCCTTATATCGTTTTACATACACTAAAACTTGTGACAACGGAATCGCTAGTACCGGAATAAAATTCCGTTTCAGACAAGTTTCGTCTTACTAGGTATAATTATATATTTTTCCTTCCGTCGAGACCATGGAAATTTTCTTTTAAGACAGGATTCCGTTATAGACAAGGTTCGTTTTCACAGGTAATACTTTACAATATTTATGACGTAAATCTGTATCCCCCCCCCCGTATAAAAAAAAAGATATTTTTGGATGCGCCCCTGGACGATTTATTATTACTATTATTCTTATTCAGTAATATTATGACAAATGTAGAAAAATATAATATATTTTTAAAAATATAAACTGTCTAACACAGTTTTCCTTGTTTTTGTATTGTGCATTTTGATTGACATCTCACGTACTTGAAATAATGAGTTTTTCATATCAATGGAAACTTCCGTCGTAATGACAGGACAGGTGACACCGTGGAAGGAAGTTGCAAAATAATTAACGAGAGAGTAAATGACTATATATTTTTTAACTATTCAATGTTATGTACGACACACGTTTAAAAATACTCTTTTTAAAAATTGAACAATACTGCGATAAAAAAAATGAAATTTTAAATATTCATTTATATAATAATGTTAAAACCTTCTTAGACCTTCATGGTTATGATGTTTTGATAGATTTGATGTACTCAGATGAATTAAACTTAACCCTTGATTCTAGATTCTCGAGACTATTTACCAATTTACCTGTTCTCATTTAATCCTTAATACATTGATAATACATAAATAACTAGTGAAACTTGGAGATTTTAAAATTTCAACAGGAATTTATTTTTGTGATAAATATTATCGAAACCAAATATTGATTTTCTTTAAAAATACATTTTTCGCAATATTAAGGGGACAAAATATTAAAATTATTAATTAATTACAAGCTCAAATGAATTATATCAAGGTAAATATTTAACACGCTTTTTGTTTTCCATTACTTCTATTAATATAAAAAAAAAATGTGTCGAAGTTTAATAATACTTGAATTATTATTAAAATGCAATTATCTAAGAGGGGAGAATATTTTGATTTTCTCAAACATAAATAAATCCATTGTTTTTTAAAGTAAACAAATAAAATGTAAAAAAATTACTGAACTGCAGTTTGTCACAGATTGCATGTCTCCCTTTATATATATATATATATAATACGACTAGGGCACACTTGAGGAAATCACTTTATTTTGTGAGATGAATCCTTTTGTTTTCATTTAATTTTAAACATAATTTTTCTGTTTATTTATATTAAGTTTTAAAATTTTAATAAATTAAAAAACTGAGAAGTAAGGTTTGAAATGTTTTGTTGTAATGTTTATAATCTTTGTACCATCCGTTTTGTTAGCGTCCATATTTCTTCTCCATAAGTTAGTGAAGACAAAACACATTGGTTAAACATATTTCTTTTCAAACAAAGAGGCATGTTACTCTTCAGAATAATATTGTTCTTTTCAAAAGCACTCCATACATTTCTTATTCTTCTATTGATTTCATTCATGATACTGTTGTCCGATGATATTTACTGTCCAAGGTACACATATAACTTTGCACTTCTTTAATCTCAAAGTTGTTGTAGACGATTTTCTTTTTTGATGCAAATGAATTGAACATCACATTTGTCTTTTCCAAATTTATTTTTAAGCCCACAGTAATGCTAGCTTCTGCCAAATCTTTTAGCATATTTTCTAATTCTTCAGGGCTATTACTGAAAATTAAAATGTCATCAGCAAACCGGAGATGGCTTAAATATTCCCCATTTATTCTAATCCCTTTGTTTTCCCAATCCAGCCTCTTGAAAATATTTTCTAAGACAGCAGTAAAAAGCTTAGGCGAAATGGTGTCTTCTTGTCTTGCTCCTCTTTAAAGCTTGATCTTCCATTTTTCTTTGTCCAAACGTGTGATGGCTGTTGCTTTCTTGTAAATCTTCTTTATGATATTGATGTAAGGTTTGTCTATACCAATGTCCTCCAGAGATTTAACTACTGCTGATGTGTAGACTGAATCAAATGCTTTTTCATAATCAATAAAGGCAAGGCAGAGAGGTAAATTACATTCCCTATGTTTTTCTATGCGTTCCCTTACTGTTTGTATATGATCCATTGTGTTAAATCCACTTCGAATCCTCTTGTTCTCCAGATTGAGTTCTCTAGATCTAGTCCAGAGCTGATACAAGTTTTGTTGTTAAAAATTTCGTGAAAATTTTATAAATCACTGACAGTAAGCTGATTGAACGGTAGTTTTTAAGGTTTTCCTTCTTCCTTTTCTCGTAAAGTAGCACCATCACAGCATTATTCCAATCTTCTGATTTCTCGTGACATTTGGAAATCAGTAAGGCTAGCATTTTTGCAAATTTTTCTGCTGCTTCTTTGATAAGGTCAATTGTAATTCTATCTTCGCCATGACATTTACTTTTTTTCATGCATCGCTAATGGCTTGTACAACTTCATCTGTCATCTCTGGGATTATCGCTTCAGTTTCTGTTATGTTTACTTGTGAATCACGTAGGTTGATTTCCCTTTGATCACCACATTTATATCGATAGTTATAGAATTTTTTGACAATGTGTACTATTTGATTATTGATTTTAGTGATTGTTCCATCTGTAATCCATTTGTAAACTGTTTCTCAATTTACTGATTATTTATGGCTCTAAAACTAATTTTCAAGCATTAATATTTTTAAATCTGCCTGTAACGCAATTATGAAAGATTAATCTGTTTGCACTTAAAACAATATAAATAATTCAGCATATGTTTGTTTATGTGTAATATTTCACAACTAAATTCCTAAACGAAATAACAACTTCACAAATAAATAAATATGTATATAAAATATGTATATCTGGTGAACCCGATTATGAAAGATTTGCCTTAATATTCTACTTAATAGATTTTGGTGGGATTAGCACTGTTATTTAAATAATGTTTGAGGTGTCCTATTAGTATATAGAGTATCGTTCTAAGTTGCTCAGTTATATAGTTATGAGGAAAAGTTTTATAATCAGGTGAACCAGATTATGAAATATTAGCTCTTTTAACAGTTTAAAAACGGATTTTAATGACACTAGCACTGATAGTTAGATAATTTTTCAGCGATGATTTTAGCGCATAAGACATCGTTATATGTTGTTTAGTTATAGAGAGATGGGGGAAAGCTCTATAATCAGGTGAACCCGATTATGAAATATTAGTCTTTTTAGAAAATATTTAATTATGTTTAAGTCAGGTAATAGAGAATGAAAGAATCTTGCATGCCAGTTTGACAATCTGACTAACCATCGCCAATTCGTAGAAATTTCCGTAAATAGGTCCATAGCAAACTGGTATATTCTAGCGAGTGTGATTTGATGCATAATTAAATATGTTTAAGTCAGGTAATAGAGAATGGAAAGAATCTTGCATGCCAGTTCGACAATCTGACTAACCATCGCCAATTCGTGGAAATTTCCATAAATAGGTCCATAGCAAACTGGTATATTCTAGCGAGTGTGATTTGATGCATAATTAAATATGTTTAACTCAGGTAATAGAGAATGGAAAGAATCTTGCATGCCAGTTTGATAATCTGACTAACCATCGCCAATTCGTGGAAATTTCCGTAAATAGGTCCATAGCAAACTGGTATATTCTAACGAGTGTGATTTGATGCATAATTAAATATATTGTACTAGCAGTTTTTCTTTCTGTGTGTGTGTTTTTGCATACATTTAATGGTATAATAATTTCCTTGCTAATATTTGACACCAAACTTGACTGTGGACCCACTAATATTGTTAAAAATGTTGCTAATATTGAATATTACCAAATTATGGTAATATTTATTAGGTCATAGAAAAATCACATGACAGTGATAGACATAGTTACAACTAGCTGTAACGAATGATCCTAAAATCATGAAAATCAGAATGTAGGTACCGTTTCTAACACATGTATTCATTAAGGAGGAATATTCCATAAATGTGTCCACCGACAATTGACGTATTTAACCCTTTCAGGCATACATTACTTCTGTTGTTAAAAAGTTGAAATTATTGATTGACACCAGGATTTAAAAACAAATTTATTTGGAAATAAGAAAAGCCTTTTTTTCACATACATTATAAAAGGCAAAAATTTATTTCAATATTCTGGTGCTGTTGTGGCATTTGGAGATAAAAGTTAAGTGGGACAGATTTTAACCCACCATGCCGTAAAGGGTTAAGAGCTTACACTAGTTACGGAAAGAAACGCTCAAGCTAATGTTAAGTCTATGGGAAGGTTCTTGCGCGATTTCTCGCTCGCATTTTAATATTTTAAAATGCTTTTTTTTGCATAGGATAGCTGAGGTCAATCTCCAACGTTGTTAGTTTTTACTTTTTCGTTTTATGTTGCAGTTTTTTTATAAGCGGCCATTTTCAATTTTGGAACCGGTTGAAACCGGTTCTGAAAGTGAAAGTACCCTTATATAAAATAACTGGAACGAAAATCGAAAAAGTAAAAACTAACAACGTTGGAGATTGACCTCAGCTATCCTATGCAAAAAAAGCATTTAATAAAAAAGAAAACTGCCCAGTTAAACTGAGGGCATTGAGCTCACAGGCTATTCACACTAATTGTATATTATACACTTATTTCAAAGAATTTGAAATAAGCCCCTCGAAAAATAAAGAAATCGACAATATATTAAGGGGGATCATCCCCCCGTTCCCCCACCCCCTTATAGTTAACAATTGAACCCCCAAACCTTATCAGGGAAGCCCTTTATTACAATGAACATATATACTAAATTCGAAGCAAATCGGATAATTCTGCATGAAAAACCCATTTATCTAAAATAAGGGGGATTACACACCCCCGTATCCCCCTTTATACTTAACCAATGAACCCCAAGACTAACCAGGGAAGCTCCTTACCACAATTAGCCTATATACAAAATTTGAAGAAAATCGGATAATTCTCCATGAAAAACACATTCATCTAAGTTAAGGGGGGAGGATAAGGCCCCCCCCCTTTACCCTCTTTATACGTAACCAAAGAACCTCCTAAATTAATCAGGAAAGCGCCTTATCACAATGAACCTATATACGAAATTTTAATAAAATCGCATAATTCTGCATGAAAATCGCAGTTATCTAAATTAAGGGGGGCAGCCCTCCGTAACCCCCTTTATACTTAAACGATGAATCCCCAAAACCAATAAGGAAAACCCTTTATCACCATTAACCTGCATACAAAATTTGAAGAAAATCGGATAATTCTGCATGAAAAACTCATTTATCTAAATTAAGGGGGGATTAGCCCCCCTTTCCCCCTTTATACTTAACCAATGAACCCCCAAAACTCTTCAGAGAAGCGCATTATCACAATGAACCTATATACAAAATTTGAAAAAAATCGACTAATTCTACATAAAAACTCATTTATCTAAATTAGGGGGGGGGGGAGTTATCCCCCCTTTCCCTTTTATACTTAACCAATGAACTCCCAAAACTATTGACAGAAGCGCATTATCAAAATGAACCTATATACAAAATTTTAAGAAAATGGGATAATTCTGCATGAAAAACCTATTTATCTAAATTATGGGGGGTTAGCACCCCATTTCCCCCCTTTATGTTTAACCAATGAACCTCCAAAACTAATCAGGGAAGCGCCTTATCACAAGGAACCTATAAACAAAATTTAAAGTAAAACGGTTAGTTCTATCAAGAGTTATCGCGTTACGTACATACATACATACGTACGTACATACAGAACCGGCGGGCACATAAGCTCTCAGGCTTTGATAGCCTGTGAGCTAAAAATATTAAAATGCGAGCGAGAAATCGCGCAAGAACCTTCCCATAGACTTAACATTAGCTTGAGCGTTTTTTCGCATGACTGATGTAGGCTCTTAAGCGAGAGTGGTTTGACGCAAAATTAAATTTAAAAAGGTTAAGTGGATTATTTGCAGACTATTCCGTAATTGAGTCTACAGATGGTGTCGTAATTCGGAAGCAATTTTTTTCACCGATGTAAACACTGTTGTAACTTGCATACTCTCTATTCACATTGTTGCCAACAATGTTCATATTTAAAGCCAAACTTTCACGTAGATCCGATTAGTAAAGATTGGCCTTAAAAAATATTAATTATTATATTTAAGTGTAACAGTTTCAGATCCAGACTTAGTAGAGCTGCCAACCTATTATGCAGTTTATTTAAGTCAATTAACAGAGAGTGGTAACAATATCGGGTGCTGGTTTGACTATCTGACTAACTATGACCAATTTTCGATTAAATTTCCGTAACACGTTCGCTACCGAGGACGCATACTTGGCTTGACTTGGTAACTGATTTGAATTCCATTTTTAATACAAAATTACGAATTCATACCGGAAATTTCGAAGGAAGATTTTTTTTTAATGTAATCACGAAATGTCTCTCATTAAATGAAGCAAATATTACCATTGGTATTTCCTGGTGTGAATTCGGAATTTCTGAATAAAATAAAATAACATTAATTTTAACTCGGTAGTGAACGTGTTAATTGAGTCCCTAGCCAACTGATGTATTTTAGCGAGCATGATCTGACGTAAAATGAAATATATTGTAGTATCATTTTTACTTTCTTCTATCTTTACAAGAAGGAAGTGTTGGATTCATGAAAATTTTCGACTTCCGGTTTTCGACGGATTTATACGTTTTAGAAGGTCCTGTACACGATTTGACTGTTTTTAAAAAATGTTTGTCTGTGATTCTGTGACTCTGACTGGTCTGTATGTGACAAAATTTTTTTGGGCGCTCTATCTCAAGAACTAACGCATGAAATTTAATAAAATTGTATATTCTGTTAGTCCCTGATACAAATTGGTGCTGATTATTTTTAGGTGAAAATCGCCCAATAGGTGGCGCTGCTATGTGGCATTTTTCGCGATTTTCACAATAGCTCTATCTCAAGAACTAATGTGCTTATTTTCATCAAACTTTCAATTCAGTTAGACCTTGACATAAATAGACGCTGATTACGTTTTGGTGTAGATATCCCAACAGGTGGCGCTGCTATACCACTTTTTGCATGATTTTTACGATAGCAATATCTCAAGAACTAAAGCACGGAATTTCATCAAACTTCAGATTCTCTTAGACCTTGACATAAATAGACGCTGATTACGTTTTGGTGTAGATATCCCAACAGGTGGCGCTGCTACACCACTTTTTGCATGATTTTTACGATAGCAATATCTCAAGAACTAAAGCACGGAACTTCATCAAACTTCAGATTCTCTTAGACCTTGACATAAATAGATGCTGCTTACATTTTGGTGTAAATAGCCCAACGGGTGGCGCTGCTATACTACTTTTTTCATTATTATCACGATAACTATATCTCAAGAACTAATGCACGGATTTTCATCAAACTTCAGATTCAGTTAGACGTTGTTATAAGTTGTTGTTGATTAGATTTTGGTCTAAATCGCCCAACAGGTAGATCTGCTATGCTACATTTTGCAAGATTTACACGATTTTAGCAATAACACAATTTTAGTAATCTCAAGAACTAATGCACGAAATTTAATAGAACTATAGATTCAGTTAGACCTTGATATAAATTGGTGCTGATTCTTTTTAATATATGCGAAACTTGTGTGAGATAGAAGAAAGTTTTGGGATTGGTACATCCGACTGGTTTTCTTTTTGTTTTGTGGCAAACATTTAATAGGTGTTTAATTGGAAAAAAAAAACCTTTCTTCAAAAAATAGCGTTAACAATCGAATTTTTTTTTTAAATTGTAAGTAGCCGCTCATTATACATTTACATATTCACGGTATAAAATTTACATATATTTTTACATGAATATTAGTTAATACCTAAACTTCCCAATACTTTAAAAAAATTACAGTAATTGAAAAGATCAGACAATGAGTAAACAAAAATCTGCAATTGCATTTATCTCAATGGACACTACATTTTTGAGTTTATAGTGAGTATATATATATATATATATATATATATATATGGGTTGTTATTGGCCGATTAATGAAAAAAAAAAGATGAGTTTAAACATATTTTCAATCATCTAACATATTATTTATGGAAAATGTCTCAAAGGAGAATGTTTGAAGTTTGATAGCCCTTTGAGTCAGTAAAAATTAAGAAAATTAACTATTTATCCAGGGGCCAAATATTAAAGATTCCCCGAGGAAATTCAAATACCCACTCCTTTTTTTTTCTGCCTAAAGTTCGTTGTATTATCAAGAGTTAGTTTCCCAAGCACAGTCAAATATATTTCAGCACTCAGTCACAAAATAAAATTGTAGGAGCTTAATTTTAAAAGGGTGGGATGCTCCTGCCGGTTAAAATGCTATCGTTTTCAAAATAAAAATTATGCACTTTTATTCAGAAACCAAACACTTTACTACAGTTTATTTGTATTTGTAATGATGTCATTTTCGAAGTCTATCATTTACTGGTACTGATATTAAAACACATTATTTATTAAAAGCTGTTTCATAAAATTCTTAATTTGGTTTAAAAATAAACTTATTAAAAAATTTCATTATTCTGTAAAAATATTGTTACTTCACGCATTTTACACAATAATATAAAAAAAATGCTATGAAAAATTAATTTTCAAGCAAATGGAGCCGCGGATAACGTGCACTGTTAACAAGCAAATACATCACAGTTCTCATTAACTGGTTTGTATCTTTATTTTTATATTCTTGTAAAAGTAAATGTTTTTTTATTAAAATATTTTAACATTGTATGTGGCCTTTTAAATTAGTTTTATTTTACCTATAAATAGCATAGTATATAAAAATGGGGAAGGGGGGGGGGGGGGGTAAACATTTTTATTTGACCGCGACCGCGAAAGGAAAGGTGTGAGAGGGAACTGGGATGCGACAAAAGAAAGTTTCGGAGATGGCGACCTAACTCATAAGTCATAACTACTGATTTTTCCAAACAAATTTTGCTAAAATATATATTTTGTCCGTGTAAAGCGGAGCTTTTATCCAGTTTAATTTTTAGATGGGATTTTTGATGGGATTTTTGTCCATATCCTGAAAATTATTGGCGATACTTTCTTCAGGATATTTTTTTATAATTACCAGAGCACTGTTAAAAATATTTAATATTTTCGTTTTATGTTCACTTTTAATGGGAAAAATCCAATATTTTATTCTGTTCTGTATTATTAATATTGTTTTTGTTTACAGAAAAAAAAAATGTTTTAGTTATTTTGCATCATTTTCTAATGATTTTTATGAGCATTTTTTATTTTGTTTTGTCTACATTTTTCGGAAAATAAAATTTATAATTAAATGCTGTGTCTAATATAGTGGTACTGCGTCTTTTAATTTTCTTTTGATGAGAAAAACTTCTCGGTTTCCTGTTAATTTTCTATTTAAGATTGCTCTTGGTATCTCTAGCTTACATTGAAAAACAGGCAATATTTATTTAGGCCAAACAAAACGAATTCAAAAAAGAAAATAGAACCGTCAACCAGGACTTAAGATAGGACTCTATTCCATAGTTCTGACCGTGAACACTCGGTTGGTTGGTTGGTCGGTTATTTGTTACGGCCGATTATCTGCGCTAGGTACTAGTATATAGTTCGGTGGGGGGAGTGCTCTTCGTGGGAGTCTTTGTCTTTCTAAACGTCAACACTCGGAAGCATATTAAAAGAATAAAGGTCCATTCAGATCACATTATACGACGAGAGTCATAAATTATTTCTCTGGGCTTTCTTTTCCAAAGGCTTTGTGGTCAGTTATGACCTTTTTTATTGCTTTTGAATGGTTTGGAAGGAAAGCGCACAAAATTAACCAAAGAAATTCTCCCCAAGGGTGGTGATAACCTTGTCAGAGACCCTCGTCCATAGGCACACTCCTCCCTTGAAGCGTGACAGAAGACAAGACTCCCACACATCAAAGAGGCCGAAAAAAGACCCGTCTTCCGTGAATATGATGTAACGATGAGAAATGTCCTTGTCGAGTGTCGTGTAAAAGTCTAAATTTGAGTAAGGTAAACAGTACAGTTATTGGCACTATATACAGTTATTGGCACCTTTATATTTAAATGAAAATATTAAGGGAACTAAGAAAGTTTTGATGGTGAAAATAATTTTAATGAATAGTTCATTCCTTCTCAAGATCACATGAAGAATATCATAGCTGAAAACCAAGTGCATCATATTAAAAAAAATAACGTTCTGAGGTGTGTCTCAACTTTTAGAAATTGTCACTTTTTTTTTCATTATTTGTAAGTATACACTGTAGCAGTTTTTATTCAAAATAGTACATTCTTTTTCATTTTTCTTCGCTCTTTGATTGTTTTTGATAAATATATAGTATTTACAACTAAAATAATATTGATTTGGTTTTAAAACTTACTAAGTATTTATTTGGCGTGGGTGCCAATTACTGCGTATGATAACTTTGACAAATCCAGTTATTGGCACCAGTGCCAATAATTATAAATTTCACAAAAAAATTCAAATGAGGTATTTTGTGTGTTTTATTTTTAGTAATACATTTTTAAATGATCTACCAGTCTTTCAAAATTGAAATATAGAATTTTAACAGTTATTGGCCCCAGTGCCAAGTTACTCATTTGGGGATGCCAATAACTGTCTTGTTTCAATGATTAGCATGTCAAACTTTCAGTTAACATACCAATATATTGTCATTTGTTATTTATTTAAATATATATATATATTTAAATATAAAAATGATTAAATAAAATCCTTTATTTCTATATATCAGCCTCTGGACTTCAATGTCCACCAATGGTAATTTACCCATATAAAAGGATGTTGAATAATATTATCCACTCTGTGCCAAGTTCTTGGTGGGGTTGGTTTATCTGAAAGTGGATAGATGACAGCAGAGGCCTTCTATGAGTATATTGCAAATATATTGATACCATTCTTTAAGAGAAATGTTGTTATGCCAGTCATTTTATTTTTGGATGACCATAAAAGCCATATTACATATCATTTATCCTACAGCCATGCGATGTTGCAGTATTCAAGGGTTTAAAAACAGCATGGAAGGCAGCTGTTTTATAATGGTATAGCAAACATTTAGATGGCACCCTTACAAAGGAATATTTTGCACCAGTTCTTCAAAAAGCAATTACTTCAATTAAAGAAGACTGGATAAAAAATGGCTTTAAAAAAAAGTGGGATATGTCCATGAAATTGCAATGCTTTTGATAGAGCAATGTGCCTGGGGAAAAAAACTCTTCTGTTTTCAAGCTGTGTCTTGTTCCAGACACAGCTATTTTAAGTTTCAAAACATTTAAAAATATCCTAGGAGAAGACAAGTTGGCGACAATAAGTAGCAACACTGGAAATGAAACTAAAGTTATTACTTCAAGCATTTCAAAAAGTCAAAGAAACACCAGTTAGTTTATTAGCTGAGCCTACATTAGATTTACCAGTTCTAAGTCTTAGTCCAAATAAAAGTGGCAGAAGGGAAACTACACCATTTTTACCAGATGGATTTTACTTTGCTATCATTCCAACAAAGAACAGCATGCAACTTGGCGAAGAGGATATGCAGCAAAGAATGTAAAGTGAAGACATAAGATCAACAGAATTAACAATCACTAATTGTATTGCCTCACCACTAAGTAATATCCTTTTTTGGCCTAATACTCCAGAGTGGAAATGGAAAGAAATATTTGAAACTAAACAGGAAAAGAAGTTAGTAGAACAAGCTGCTAAAGAAGAGTGAAAACGAAACTAGTCGTTGGGGGCCACCGTCATACTTACCCATCATGGATATGCATAATATAAAACATGAATATAAAACATGTGTAAACTGTTTATGAAATGCATTGCAATTCGAATAAAATCCTGGCTTGATGTCATAAACTTTAAATGCTCTATCACGGAATTGCGTAAAAGAAACATCCTTATAACTCCAAAATTGATAATCCTATTAACTAATGGTTTACTGTGTCAGAATAAGTGTCTCATTTCTAATTAAAATATATCTTTGAATTGAAATTTGAATGAAATACAGTGTCATGAAAAATCGAAGAGTGTGGAAATATAATTACAAATATCTCGCAACTAATTATCCGATCGACTTCATTCTTCATGTAAAATTTAAGTCTTTTTATTTTCTTTTATATTCACTCCTTAAAATAAGCAATTTCAAAAATTATCTACCTTTTATCAAAACGAATATTTCGAGAGTCCGAAAAAAATAGTTCTGGATAATCGAGGTTACTGAAATTCAATAAGCTTCTTCCCATTATTATATACTAAGTACACAACCAATTTCAAGTCTCTATCTCAATTTGTTCGGGAGATAGAGTGTTTACAGACACACACACACAGACAGACGGATGATAAAAAAATTTATCTAAAAAATGTTTTTCGGAATCTCTGGTGTCTGAAACGTGTAAATCAGTCAAAAAAATTTACGTATGATCGGTAAGTAAAAAAGAGAGTCATGGCAGTTTCCTGAAAAAAAAAAAAAAAAAAGATTTATATTATGGTATCCATTAAAATCTGTCATTAGGAAAAGGAGGCATGTATGAAGTTCCAGAACTTAAAGGACACATTGAATAAAACTTTAAATCTGTCCAGTTTTTCGTAGCTTTTCTATGTTTTCAGTCATTTGTTATTAAAAATTGCATAAAATAAGTCAATTTCATATGTATTTCACTTAATATAATCAATTTTATTATAATTAAAATGTACATGAAAATAGTGTATTGATTTCTTTAGTCTTCAGATTCATGCAGATGATTTTTGGAGGGTGCCAATAACTGTCACATAAAGGTGCCAATAACTAAAAATAGAGTGCCAATAACTATGATTTCTGTCTTACATTAGTTTATATTTTTTAGTTAATTTACTTTTAGGTTCAGTTATTTTATTTATTCATTATCAGAAAATAGCATCTTTAGTGGTTTTAAATCAAATTTTGGTTTCATTTTAGCTATAAAAATTAAGTCACACATTTACTCACTATAGAAAAGTTGCATTTTAGGTGCCAATAACTGTACTGTTTACCCTATTAATTTACATTTAAATTATCGGAAAAAATGTACTTCGCATTTAAAATTTCGAGCTTTGTAGAGCACGGGGGCGAAAAAATATCTTCCCACCCGTACATAAAAGATCGCGGTGGGGGGGATGCCCCTGTAATGTCGGCGCGAATGATTATTATACAAAAATATTAACTTTGACGGCCCCTTCTGAAATGTACTTTTCTTTTTTTTTGGAAAATAAAAACCTTGTTCAATTCCTTTTGCTTTCTAAATAATAATATCTGCAAGTTTCATGTAATGCGTAAACGTAAAATATTTCTTGAATGTGTCCAAAAAAGCGAACTTGCAATGCATGGTTGTTAAATTTGAAGTAGAAAAAATAATTTAATATAATTATGTAATTGAAAATAACCGCATTTATTTTGAGTATAGGGTGAGAGTTACAAGTCATCTCGATCAATAAAAGCTAAGATGTATCACGAGCATTGAAAAATGAAAAACATTGTTTGACCCTTTGGTTTTACTTGTATGAGAATATCTGAGAAACTGACGCTTGTTGGAGAGAAACTGTAAATGCCCTAGAATGATTAGCATTGTTCATCTTGGAAAAATCAACATTTTGAGAATACTCTCAAATTGAAATGTAATCTTAAAGATAATGGCGAATTATTTAGCTCTTTTATTATTGAATAGTGTATGAAACAAAGCTAAAGATGGCGCCACTAAAAGCTGAGTGCCGTTTTTCTCTTGTTATTTGTCAGTGTTTATAATGCAGCTGTGAGAATTCTAAGCCATTGGTTTCATTTTAAATTTAAACTTTATTCAATAACACTCTAAGCAAAAAAGAAAGAAAGAAAAAAAGAATAAAAAATAGCGCATTGGAGAAAACTATATCAATTTCACGTTCTGTTCAGCTACGTATATTCAGAACAATAAGGAATAGAAAAGTGAAAAATATTTGTGTATCGTACGCTCCTATTCTTTTCTCTTTTTTGACTTTAAAAATGTTATTATCTTGAAATAATAATAATTCATTATATGTGTGTATGTGCATGCATATATATATATAATTTTTATAATATCTCTTCCTTTGTTTTCCACACATGTGATTTCATTTTAAATATATCAGCATTCTAATAACATTGCTGCTGAAGCGCATGATTTTATGAATGTTATTTTAATTTCACTTCCTCAATTTTTACTAGCATTTTAAATGGTAAAAATCTTTATTATGTAAAAAGTAAATTTACTTGATTATCCACTACAGCTGTGTTTTAGCTGTGCACATTTTTAAATTTCATTTTAATTCACTTAGTACAGGAATTTATAGCTGCAAATGCGCATTTCTTCTGTATTCAGACCTGCCAAGTCTCCGGCTTTTTGGATACCAGTAATTTAGTACAGAAAATGTTGTTTTATTGAATTGGAGCATTTTGCGATTTAAAAGAACAACATTTTCTCAAAAAAATTACTGGTGTTCAAAAAGCCGGAGACTTGGCAACTCTGTGTATTATAATTCTATCAATCGTCAATTTGTTCACCACTTGAAATCCACCAGTGTTTTACACTCTAATGTTACATGTAATCTTCGCTTTAATTTGGAATAAATTAATCTTCTGTTTTTATATATTTTATCTATATATCCTTTCTATTGATTTTTATAGCTCTTCCTTTGTTTTTCACACATGTGATTTCATTTTAAATAAATATATATATTTAAATAAATATATATATATATATGTATATATATATACACACAGCATAACGAAGAACAAATTATTTATAACGTAGTCCATTATTATAGTAGTCCACCTTATTGTACAAAGAGGCTTGGATGCAAGTTAACAATTGACAACTTAAATTATTTTTAAAGGTAGAACCGGCTTTTGAGGGGGAAGGAGGGGGTGGGGTGGGGAGAGATCGGGCAGCTACTTCGGACGCTAAAAACCAAGGGCAGAAAATACGCTTTTGTGACTTTGTGCTTTTGTGAAAACAGGAACCCCCCCATAATTTCTTAATTATGATACGTATCGAATCCGTTTAAAGTTATTATTACTTCTTGGAGAAGGGCCGAAAATGTATGTATGACAGATTTTTGATATAATTAAAAATAGCTCCAAGGGGGGGGGGGAAATGGGGTGTTTTAGAAGAAAAAAATTCATAACTACGTCAATTCACAAGATATCAAATCCGCTTAAATTTATTATAAATCCTCTTAATATTATCTAAAACTTTTATATTGACAAGTTTTTTATAGGACCAACCCTTATAGCAAAAAAAAAAATAATAAAAACAAAAAATTTCCCTGCCGGCTCCGCCTGCAAACAAGTTATTTTTCGAAGTAGGCGGTTCCAACTCCCGCATCTTTTCGAAACTGATACATAAAATCAAGGGGCATAAAATCTCGGTCAAGTTCGTTAATGGGCAAAATCGAACCAAGGGGCGGGGGTATGGGGGGCTTTTTGTTAAAACAGAAACCCCCCCCATAATTTCTTAGTTATGATACGTATCGAATCCGTTTGAAGTTATTATTACTTCTAGGAGAAGGGCCGAAAATTTATGTATGACAGATTTTTGATATAATTAAAAATGGACCCAAGAGGGGTGGGGGGGGGGGTTTAGAAGAAAAAAATTCATAACTTCGTCAATTCCCAAGATTTCAAATCCACTTAAATTTATTATAAATCCTCTTAATGTTATCTAAAACTTTTATATTGACAAGTTTTTTATAGGACCAACTCTTATAGCAAAAAAAAAAATAAAAAAAAAAATCCCTGCTGACTCCGCCTGCAAGCAAGTTAGGTTTCGAAGTAGGCCGTTCCAACAGCCGCATCATGGCAAAAAGGTCATTTCTTCCGCAATTCCCGACAAACAAGCGCTCCACGGTCTGCGTCTTCGAAATCTACCTGTGCCTGTAGGCCGACCTGTCAGGGATTTTTAGATGTTTAATTCGCTCAATGATGTCAAAAACTTTCGTCTGACTTCTTATCCAGGTTATTCACTTTATGCCTCTTCTAGTTATGCGTGGCATACATCTTTCCATATTTCGCTGTGTTGTTTGTAATCTTTGTACTATCCGTTTTGTTAGCGTCCATGTTTCTGCTCCATAAGTTAGTGCAGGCAAAACACATTGGTTAAACACTTTCCTTTTCAAACAAAGAGGCATGTTAGTCTTCAGAATAAAATTGTTCTTCCCAAAATCCCTCCATACATTTCTTATTCTTAATTCTTCTATTGATTTCATTCATGACAGTGTTGTCCGATGATATTTCCTGTCCAAGGAACATACATAACTTCGCACATCTTTAATCTCAGTGTTGTTGTAGACGATTTTCTTTTTTGATGCAAATGAATTGAACATCCTAATCCAGCGCTTCTTGAAAATATTTTCTAAGACAGCAGTAAAAATAGGCAAAATGGTGTCTCGTTTTCTTACTCCTCTTTCAAGCTTGTTCTTTGATTTTCCTTTGTTCAAACGTATGGTGGCTGTTGCTTTCTTGTAAAACTTCTTTATGATATTGATGTAAGGTTTGTCTATACCAATGTTCTCCAGAGAATCAACTACTGCAGATGTGCAGACCGAATTAAATACTTTTTCATAATCAATAAATGCAAGGCAGACAGGTAAAGTATATTCTTTGCGTTTTTCTATGAGTTCCGTTACTGTTTGAATATGATCCATCGTGCTAAATTCACTTCGGAATCCTGCTTGTTCTCTAAGGTTGAGTTGCGTCCAGAGCTGATTCAAGTCTTATCGTTAAAACTTTGGTGAAAATTTTATAAATCATTGACAGTAAGCTGATTGGACGGTAGTTTTCAATGTTTTCCTTCTCCCCTTTCTTGTAAAGTAGCACCATTACAGCATTATTCCAATCTTCTGGTACATCTGATTTCTCGAGACATTTGGAAAACAGTAAGGCTAGCACTTTTGCAATTTTTTTTCCTGCTTCTTTCATAAGGTCAGTTGTAATTCCATCTTCGCCAGGGTATTTACCCTTTTTCATGCATGGCTTGAATATACATACAGGGTGATCTTTTTTAAAGTGACAGTGTTTGGAGCGCCCTGTAGCGCGATCTAATAGCCGGAATGGCACCAAACTTGGTATTTAGACTAATCAAGACATGGGAAAAAGGATTCCGTGAAAAAAAAATTAGCTCCAAAAATCGCCGCTAGGGCATTTTGTGGCGCTGCTGTAGCTTACAATAACGAGAATTAGCATAAAACATGGGTATCAAAGAAAAATGCAAATGTTGTGCGATGACAGCGCCAGTAATAGGGGCTATAAAAGCAAGTAGTAGACAGCTCCGACAAATAATCTCAGCTGAAGTAAACGAGCTCCAGTGGACATGCCTCTCACGTTACCGGAACGTGCGTTACTGGTGAAGCTGTATAATATGAATCAATGTAATGCATCCGCAGCTCTTCGGGAATTTCGAACCAGAAAAAAATTACGAAAGGGGCCTTTATCGCTGAATGGTCTTAAGAAAATGATTAAGAAGTTCGAGGAAACGGGGTCACTGACCATTCGCGCTGGGAGAGGACGTAAACAAGTATCAGAAGATGTAATAACTGATGTGGCAACTGCAATTGTCGAAGGGTCGCAGGGAACCATTGCTGGTACTAGCAGCGCCCGGGGTGTAGCTCGACAATTGGACATGAATTATTCCACGGTATGGAGAGTTTTGCGGTGCGTTATTGGATTTTACCCCTACGATCAGCCTCTTGCACGAACTGAAACCAAGTGATTATGATAGGCGAGTGACATTCGCTCTATCGTTTCTTGCCAGGGTAGAAATTGATGATGCTTTCCCATGGCACATTCTGTGGGGAGATGAGTGCCATTTTTATCTCAATGGGTCCGTAAACACACAAAATAGCCGAATTTGGGCTTCTGAGCATCCCCACACCGTGCATGAAATCCCATTAAATTCCCCAAAAGTCCCTGTTTGGTGTGGTTTCATAGCCGAATTCGTAATTGGGCCATTCTTTTTTGAGACCATCACTCCGACAGGACCCGAAACGTGCACCATAAATGCAGAAAGGTACCACGAAATGCTGCAAACGTTTGTTATTCCACAACTTCAGGAAAGAACCCGTCTCCAACAGACGATCTTTATGCAGGATGGTGCTCCGCCACACATTGGTAATAAGGTAAAGCAGCTGTTGCGCCAAACCTTCACTGATGATAGAGTCATAAGTCGGAGTTTTCCAGTTGCATGGCCGTCTCGTTCCCCTGACCTCACGCCATGCGATATTTGGCTCTGGGGTTATTTGAAATCTCAAGTTTATGTTGGTGGAGTATCAAATTTGTCTATTCTAAAGGACAACATAACAAAGACAGTGCGGAATATTCCTCGTGATATGTTACGTACGGCTGTGGAGAACGTTGTGCACAGAATGCACGGTGTTATTTCTGAGAACGGTGCTCACATTGAAGGTGGTCTAATTCCTCACCAGGGAAGTTAATGTAGTAAATAAACATTAATAATTTAACGATTGTATGTGTTAGTATTTTTCTTTTCTCACATTTTATACATTGCAAAGCGCCACAAAATGCCCTAGCGGCGATTTTTGGAACTAATTTTTTTTTCACGGAATTCTTTTTCCCATATCTTGATTAGTCTAAATACCAAGTTTGGTGCCATTTCGGCTATTAGATCGCGCTACAGGGCGCTCCAAACACTGTCACTTTAAAAAAGATCACCCTGTACTTCATTTGTCATTACTGGGATTATCTCTTCAGTTTCTGTTATGTTTAGTCGTGGATCACGTAGGTTGATTTCCCTTTGATCTACACATTTATATAGATCGTTATCGAATTTTTCGACAGTGTGTACTATTTTATTATTGATTTTTATGATTGTTCCATCTGCCCTCTTCAGTGCAAAAATACCTTTTCTTCCAACATATAACTTGCGCTTAGCTGATTTTAAACTTTATTTTATCTTCTAGAACTTTCTTGACAAGATCCCAGTTAAATTTTTTGATATCGTTTGTAACACATTTTCTTACCGTTTTACATAATTCTGCATATTCAACTCTTGATTTAGGATAGTTTTTCTTCATTTTAAATTCTCTGCGTTTCTTAATCAATCTTCTTGTTTCTTCTGTCATTTTTTTTGTCTGCTTTACTTGTGTTTCACCAGCTATCATCCTTGCAATTTCTTGCAGAGTATTTGTTATTTTCTTGTTCACTACTGTAACATCTGACTTTTCTTCTAAAATTGATTGAAGTACTTGGAAACGATTTTTAAGTTACAAATTAAATTCTTGTTTATGTTTCTGGAGATTTATAATATCGACTGATTTCTTTGAGTGTTGCAAAAGCTTCATTCTTTCCACTTTAGTATTTAAAAGCAGTTTGCATCTAACCAATCACCAACCTGTGATCGCTTCCTGTATTGAAGTTATAGAGAACGCTGCAATCCTGAATAAGATGCTTTTTGTTTATCAAGATGTAGTCGATTTCACTTGTTGAGCCATTTACACTACGCCATGTCCATTTTATTTGTGGCTTTTTCTTGAAAAATTAATTCATGATATACATGTGTTCACATTCTGGAAACTCAATCAATCTGTTTCCTGTTTCATCACGTATCCCATATCCATGATTTCCTACTGAGAATTCACCTTTTCTTCCCCCCCCCCTCCAATTCTAGCATTCCAGTCTTTTATTATTAATTTTATGTAGCATTTTCCCTTTTCATGCATTGAAGCTAATTCTTCATAGAAATCCCCAATTTCTTCATCAGTATAGCTAATTGTTGGTGCATAAACGTGGGTAATTTGCAGCTTGTATCTTCTTGACACTTGTATAACATAGCAACTCTATCTGATGCACTATACAATGTGATAATTCCACCTTTTATGAATAAGAAATCCTAGGCCACTTGTTTTTCCATCGTCTGTACCTCTGTAGTACAATTATATCTCCCTGTACAATACATGTCCACTGGCAAGATCAATCTTCTCTTCACCTTTTCTTCTTACTTCGCATAATCCTAGGATGTCGCAGTTGATTTTAGGGGGAGGAGGTGTTTGGGCGAGATCGGAAAACCACTTGGGGCGCTAAAGACCAAGGGCAGAAAATACGCAAAATGCTTGGTTGAAACTTAATAGTTCCTTTTGAAGAGATCATTCGTAGCAGCACCGAAAGAATATCCCCCAGAGCGCTGCGCAGGGGTAGAACCAGAACCAGACGCCATCTTTAGCGGGAGGGAGGGGGCAATTTTACCATGACTAAAGTTTAGTGACCGACCGAATGTTCGGTTTCGTCTTCGTCTTCGTAGTGTTCTGGCCAAAACGAATACGGCTTTACGAATAGACTCATAATTTAAAACGAATAATAATAAAAAAATATTCATTACATAACCTTACTTTCTTTATAAGAAAAACTTTTTTTGTCAGACTGTAATATTTTTGATGTGCAACACTTAAATAAAAACTTATGTACATTATTCTAATAGGCCTTTATTTAGTAAGAAATGGGGAGTCTTTTTAGTCTTTAAAATTTAGAATATGTTTAACATATCATGAGTTACAAACAATCAAACTCAGTGAGTTAATGTGAGACAGTGATGGGACTAATATGAGACAGTGTATGGGGATAATATGCAGTGATGTAGTCGTAAAGAAACCAGTCGGTATACGGAATTTCTTTAAAAAATCCAGAAGGTATACGACGTATGCGCTCCACTACATCCCTGCTAATATGATACAGTGTTTGGTGCTGTGTTAATACTATTCTATTATATAGCTTGAAACATCCACCACAAATAACAACATACTATGTTAATCTGTGATTGCCTCTTTGTTTTCATATGCTAATTATTATTATTATTTCTTTTTTTTCAAAACCTAATAGTACATTCTTCTATGTTTGTTACAGATTTTTAATCGAATGTTATGAAATGCTAGCTAGTTGATTTTAGAACCTTGTTTCACACCTCGAACTGGTGACGCTGACAATTAAAAAGCCTTTTTTTTTTTTTTACATTGAAAATGGTGGTGATTAGAAACCGAAAAGAAGTAAGAGAGTTTATCCACAGAGTATTTTAGATGAAGCCAAAAAAGGATATTCAATGGTGAATCATTACATTGTTTAGCCAAAATCAAAAATTTAATAGATCGTTTTGTGCCGTAGAAAAAGCCAATGCAAACTAGTTCATATTCTGCACCTCCTATCGTAACTTCTGTTGGCAAAGATTTGACAATTTGAGTTTTTTTAGATGTATCTTTTACAGATAATAAATAAAAATGCTGCTGCAAAGAAGAAAAGAAAATAATAGATGTTAGTTTCGAAAGTGATTAAAAGTGAAGAGTAGGATAGGCGACAGAAAAATTAGGATTAGAAAATGAGCAAAAAAAATCAAAATCAAAATAACTTAGATCGTTTAACAAGTGCAGTAAAGGAAAGGAGCCAAAGAAAAAAAAAGTAAAACTTAGTAGAAAGACAAACCAAATTATAATGCTATAAGAGCAAGAGAAGATACAACTGTTGAAAACTATACAGGAGAAATTTTAGACGCAGAGACACAGAAATTATTACCCAAATATATCGGTAGACTAAACGGAAAATATAAGTGTTATAAAAATATAAAAAACCTAATTCAAAAAAGAAGGAAAATGTTTATTCATAAATTTCTCAAAGGAGACAGTAAAGACAGTAAATAATTACCTTCTCTGAATGGTAATGATAAAGAATCATTTACAGATTTCATTGCAAATGCCACATAGGAAAAAATTGATTCAGTTGTTTACGACACACCAATATTTCAAAAGTATATTATAAAAATAGAAATTTTATTTTAGCTGACATTAAATGTAAAATTATAAAGTCTACTTGCTATAAATACATTTGTCTTATAAACGAAGAGGTAATAGTCTGAGGTTTTAGGCGTTATAACACTCGATCTAAGGACCGATTTCTTGTGTAAGGAAAAACAGTGGACATTGTGGATAATGTTACTGCCATGCCTCATTTGGTGTCAAGTGTTGCAGTGATTATCCCCCCCCCCCCCATTCCGTGTGGCTAATATGAGACCGGGTATTATTTTCTTTTTATACCTTTATTTTTATGACGTGAAATATTTTTTATCCATAAACAGATAAAATAAACAAAACTACAAATTACAAATTTTTATTTGGGACTAGAGTTAACAGTGCGAAAGTGACTATTAAAAGTTTAGAATTTTGTCTCATAATAGCCCCGATTGACTCTAACTGATATGTATTTTAAAAAAATAAGACACAAGTGTTTCTCCTTATGATTTGCTTTCAGGTATCTGCTTAAGTAGCGCAACCCTTTCAATCGTGCATAAGTGAAAGGTCACTAATTTTATTAAAAATTAGTACAATGACAAATTAAATATTTTCCATATTTGTAATGCAGAAATATATTTAAATTATACATATACCAGTTGACCCGTGTGAGGCTTTCGCACGGAAAACTTTGAGATTATTTGCTGATACGTTTGTTCATTAATTTTTTATTAACTGCAATTTTTAATAAAACAACACGTTTTAACGAAATGTGAGTGCACTAAGTAAAAAAGCCAGATTAAAAACCTTTCGCATGATGGCTCATTCATTGTTGTGCTTTTTGTATGTGCATAGAAAAAGAGATGTTAACATCACAACTAATAATAAGATTTTTAAATTTCTACTGATGTAATAATAATAACTATTGATTTAAAATATCTATTTTTGTTCCTTGCTAAGAATGAATGCGTATTTCTCTCTTATAGAATCAAAATTTAATTTTTTTTGGGTCAAAAGCGAAATATTAAGCCTTTTGAAACTTTTTATGCTAACCAGTTATTGTATGAATGATTATAAGTTGAATAAATGACTGAGATTTTTGGTATATGAAACATTTAAAAATAAGTGATTGAATAATGTTTTTGCTTTTATCTAAAACAGACACATACGCATACACGTATATGCATAAGTAAACGTGTCTCTGTAGATAGGTATGTGTGTTTATGAATGATTAATCAATAATATTTTCAGAGTTTCATTTTCGTTTTCGGCCGAAACTTAAAAGAGGACCGAAATTCGATTTCGGCCTGACAATCTTGTTTCGGTTGAACACTACTGGAATAAACAGTAAAACCTGTGAAAACGAAATCGCTAGGGACCAGAAAACTTCGTTTTAGACAGGTTTTCATTTTAAGAGGTATTTTGTATGGTATTTCTTCCGCCTGGACAATAAAAATGTTCCGTTTAAGACAGGTTCCGCTTTTACATATTTTAGAGTATATAATGGAGTGAGGAGCAGCGAGGAAGTCTCACATTGAATGCTTATAATAAAATTAAGTTTTTAAGGCACAACTTAATACGTATGGGGGCGATCACCTATCTTTCCCCTACAACGCAAAATTACCTTGCGCCGGTCCTACTCGCGCACCCAGAATAAATTCATAGGAAATTTATTATAACCTACTTAAAACTGCTTCTTTACACTTACATTGCATGCCCAGTGAGTGAATTCTTGTGCCACAAGTCTCAGCCGGTTAAAAGCAAAATTAGAGGGAACTGACACACCCTCTCATGATTTTTTTTTTTATCTCTTATCCTCTGGCATGTTGTACACAAAATATGCTTGTTTCCGCTGTTTTACGTGTACAGTATATTGAAATAAAAGCCAGTTATCTTAATTGGGATATATTTCAATATTTGCGACGACTGCTCTGTCAACTTGAATATTAATGAATCAGAAATTTTAAAAACGAAAAAATAGTTATTGTTATCTTAAAGAAAGACCGGCTTGGCAAGTTTATAAAATTTAAAGAACGCTTTTAACTTGATGACTCACTACTCTTAATTTAGTTTCTCAAGGATTCAAGCAAGTCCTGAAAATAATCTATATATCTAAGCTATTTCAATCAGAAACTTACTAAATGTCCATGTGAGTCTCCAAAATACAGGGTCGTACTGGCATGACAAAAAGGGCGGTGGCAACTTGGATAAAAAGGGCGCCAAATTCTAATCAAAAGGGCGCCAACTACTATTTAAAAGTATCTAAAACAAATTTTTTGAAAAGTTAACATGCGTAACGGCTACAGGATTATTTTATATATTTTGAATGAGATAATTCCTATTCTTCAATGGAGTGTCCTTTATTTGGAGATTAAATGCATTAGAAATCCAACTTAAATGGAGTAGGACTTATGGAATTATCAGTTTCTCTGTGAAATACCTTTTAACCCCCCCCCCCTGCCTTCCTTTCATATGTAATTTAAGTCCCAAGAAGGTTGGCCATAAATTTTATTTTAAGGGGACTAGGTACCTTTTGAACATTTTTTTTATTTAAGTATTTTAAGGTACATTTTTGGCATAATAATAAAGGACTCAATGAAGGAAAATGATTCTAATAAGAAATTATTCAATTTTCCAGGCAACTTTCGAAAAATTAAATTTTTATTTTTGGCATTTTTAAGTTAATTTGAAAATGCATCTTCTCCTACAATTTTGAACATTTTCAGCTAATTTTTAAAAAAGTATTCGTAGAAGTGTGCTCTACAATTTTAAGTATCGGATTTTTCCCAAGTTAATTAGTTGTGGTGAAAAAAAATAAAATGTGCTAGTACCAGTAAAATTACAGTGAAAAACTGAATTTATTTTACATTTTTATGTGTAAAAAAAAAAAAAAAAAAAAAAAAAAAAAAAAAAAAAAAAAACTTTTTACTTTCTTGTAAATCTGATACTTAGTTTTATCAAACAGACCATAAAAGATTGGTTGATTGTGTTCATGACGACCAATTATCAACACGGGGGATATAGGCCCTAAAGGGGGGTGGGTGCCCTCCGTGGGGGGGGGGGGGTGGGCTTTCTAAGGGAACCTAACACGTAATTATGCAAGGAAATCAAAGGTTGGAAGAAAACCACGGAAAACTCCCAACGATTAATCCGACGGGCGCAATTGAGTTCGTACCCAGCACCTCCCGTCTACCTGCTTCGAGGGTACAACCTCTCGGCCACTCTCGCTTTAAACAGTTCTTATAATAATCGAATCTTTACAAAACTTCATGAGAATGTACTAAGGGTAATAAAGTATAATTTAAGCAAAAAATAAGAAAATCGATATTTTTATGTCATTTTTCGCTGAATCAAGGGTACCGAGTCCCCTTAACAGATTTTTTTTCTTTTTTATTGCCAACTACAACTTTATACTAATAACCATATGTATCACAATTCTGTCAGAAATAAGTTTGTTATTGTAATTTATTTGAAGGATATCTATAATAAAAGAAAGGTGTTTCTCTCTCTGAGTATGTGTTTGTGTGTGCGGAAAAAAAAGAAAGAAATGGCTAGGAAAATTTACTGCGCGAAAGGTCTGTAAATTTGGATGAGAATAGTCCAAAGGCAGGTCTTAATACACTTGAGTTTCAATTTTGTTGTTTTGTTATATAATTGGCCGAGATATTAATTAAACACCGCAATTTAACCCCTTGGAGACGAGCAACCGGTATACGTGCCACTTAAGGTGCTCAGAATCCTTCATTATTCTTCTCAGTTATTTTTTATTGTAAAGTTTACCTTACTTAGTCAGAGCATTTTCGCGATTCAATTACAGAAAATTTTCTGTTGTGAAAAACCGGTGGTAAAAGATTAAAAATTAAGGAAAGTGCTCTCGTCGCGAAGGGGTTAAAAGGTTGACCGAAAAATGTTGCACCAACGAGTGCCAGAAACAACGTTCCAAAGTGTGGAGGCAGATACAAGCCGAAAGCGGCTTTTTTTAGCCCGTCTTTCGAAACATGCATCGGCTGAACTGGTCGAGACCGAAACGGAAAACACCAAATCCCATCTAAGATCTTTATGCTTTCTAACTTATCAATCTGTTTCGAAAAGTACGAAAATTAACCCTCTCTTTCAAGTGTTGAATACGTCAGGACATTGTTTTCAAGCTAGGAATTTTGTTTTTATAATAGAACTAGAATTCTTCAAAAATAACAACAAGAACGAAAAATCATGCGTCAAGCATAGATTATGTAGCACTTTCCAATGCTTCCAAAATAATTTTACAAATCATACCGTTTAATAAGCTAAAATATAACTTCTAAGTAAACAATTTGGAAAACGCATAACATATTTAAAAACATAATTTCAGGAATTTCCAACATATACAATATTCTGAAAAATATCCGAATACTTTTATTCAGCCCTGTATAGGATCTATAGATTTGTATATATACTAGATAGGATGCTAAATTTTAGTTCAGTTAGGAAACGCGTAGCACAGTTTAAAATTCTCCGTCTGGAGTTTGTCAATAAACAGAAATGTGTTCGCGAACTTTTGTGCTGCCCTGTATAGGATCTACAGAATTTATACACATCACGTAATAGACAAAAAGCAAGTTAACATTAAAATCGCGTTCAGTAACTTAAAACGCACTTCCAGGAATTATTGTTAACAGACAGTAGATAATTCTTTTGCGTGTCCCTGTAAATGAACGATGACTGCTATACACACAATATTCCGTAGTAAGTCTCTTGTAATGCACCTTAGTGATCTATATAAATTTCAATGCGTTTAAAATAGTGAAACATTATTTAAATAAACCGCAGACGATTTTTCTCCATAGACGTAATGTAACGGAATTATTTTTACTGTCCCTGTAAAGTAACTATAAGTGCTATGCACACCCTGTTCCATATTAAGCTTCTTCTAATGCACCTTAGTGATATATATAAATTTCAATGCGTTTAAAATAGTGAAACATTATTTAAATAAACCGCAAATGATTTTCCCCCATAGACCGCAATGTAACGGAATTCTTTTGAGTGTCCCTGTAAAAAAACTATAAGTGCTACACACTTCCGTTGAAATAGGGAACATGCTATAGATAACGACAATAACATATAAAAATTGCAGAGCAATCCGAGCATATTTACGGGAGTTAGAGCACGGACAGACGGCAGACGGCCAGACGGCAGACGGCCAGACGGCCAGACGGCAGACGGTCAGACAAACCGAAGTCATAAGCACTTTTCAACTAGGTTGGAAAGTGCTAAAAACGACAATAGGTTCATAAATTTGTTGAAAATGTGAGGTATAAAGACAGTATAAACAAAACAAACTTCTTAAGAAATTTTAGGTCTCTAGAGCTCATTCTTAGTGAAGAACTGGGTTTATCTCTAATCTTGATTTAAGTTTTTATTGGTGAAATTAGTAGCTAACTTCAAAATCTAACCCCGCCTGTATAGGCCGAGCCGGCAGGGATTTTTTTTTTCTCGCCACAGTTACAAAGAGAAAATAAAGAAATACATTAGGCAAATTTTGCAGATTTCGCAAAAATTCAAACTAATAAACATTCTTGTGAAAGAGATACAATCAAAAAAATTAATTTGTAGTCTTTTACCTTATATTGTTTTTCCATGGACAAGTCACAGTTCTTGTTATGCAAAATGCAACATCAGCATATCTGAGCTGTGGTGATGATATTTTATAACACTGTACACTATTTTTTTTTAAAAGGTTGAAGTACAAGCTTATTATAAGAAAAAATGTTTAAGATTACACTAAAATAAGTAAATAACTCAGGTCACCGGCAAATAATATAAAGACGGAGTAGTTCTTTGACACTGGATAGAACGAGACAAACGAAGCAGATTTCACATCAAGAGCATTTTATTTATACCGATTATCGGTTGAAAATTAGAAACACATGCATTTCCAGTTTTTGTGGGGTAGACAATAATTCCCGGACTTAATGTATTTAGGTTTCCTTTCAAATGAGCAAACTTACATTTACAAAAGCTATTGGGCTACTGGGATTGTTTCTGTTTTTCAAAGATCTTGTTCTTTTGTACTGCAATTCATGTGTATACGCAGGGCAGGGGGGGGGGGGGGGGAGGGCAGAAAATCTTTGGAAAAGTAATAATTCTTTAAAAGCATTACTTTGAAAAGTATTACTTGAATTGTATTGCATGATAATTTTGTTTGAAAGGTTTTCATTAAATTTCATTACAACTGCTGATTGCTTTAAGGGGCCGAAAATACCAGCTATTTTTTTATTGCCCATCAGAAACTTTGTAATAGAACTGTCTTTTATATTTTTTTAGGAAAAGCAAAAGATATTTCAGAAAATGCTGTCAAAGGTACCGTTTTGAACATAATTTCCGGACGCGACAGTGCGGGAAGAGGAAAAAAACTGCTGTCACAAGACAACAATCAATTTTAACTCAAGATGTGATTAATTTAAAGAAAAGAATCTGTTGTATTACAAATTATTTCAATGACCAAGCCTGCAATTCTCATTCATTTATGTAGAGTTTGGCCGAATATTCGGTTTCATTTTCGTTTTCAGTGCAAAATCTTAGTTTCGGGGAAAATACTGCCGAATAATCGGTATTACTATAACTGCCCCTCCCTATCCTCTCCCAAACGCCACTACCATCCAAAGAGCCGCACATACTATGTATTCACATAAAAGGGGATAAATCTAGAAGGTATTAATAATATTGATTAAATTCGTTATTTTTAAATTAAATTATTTTTGAATCATTTTTTATGTTTATAGCACCTTATATTTAATTCATTTTATTTCAATAAAATTAATTTTTAGTTAATAATTATGTACTTCCGTTTCTACGCAAAATATTATTCAGATAACATGCATGTTTATGTTAATTACTTTGAATATATTTTTAAGATAATTTCGTTTTCGTTTTCTGTCGAAACTAGAAAGGTAACCAAAATTCGGTTCCTGTCGAACATTATTTTTATGTTTGTAAATGAGCAGAAATTTTTGCATTACTGCACGTTAAAAAATATT
The DNA here is from genome assembly GCA_963931845.1 of Maratus michaelseni. Classification (NCBI taxonomy): domain Eukaryota; kingdom Metazoa; phylum Arthropoda; class Arachnida; order Araneae; family Salticidae; genus Maratus; species Maratus michaelseni. The sequence goes on from OZ007586.1 coordinate 391,571,741, forward strand.
TTTTCGAAAATCGCCTTAAGGATTTGCACGTAATCATAATTTATAAATTTCGGAAAATCGAGTTTTTATTTTAGCGGCTTTATCAATGGAATCAAGACTTTTTTATGTGGCCAGAATCTGGAATAGACGATTCTATATAATATATAATAAGCATTCTACAATAAAATTGAAACTAGTTTTTCTCAAAATTGCATTTTTAAATATATGACCACGACACGATTACTTTAATAATACTGAATTGTTTTACTTCTAATTTTGTCAGGTTTTTTTCTTATATAATTATGCAGAGCACTAAGGATTTTTTTTAATCATCAAAAATCCTCATTTTTCTTCGATAAAAGTTGAATAATCTCTTCAAAACAATCAGCATTTTGAAAAAAGAAAAAAAAAAGCTTTCCGTAATTTCCACCCTTTATCTCACCTAGTCACTAAAATAAATCATATTTAATTTTAAATTGCTGTTTATTTTAATTACAGAAGCCAAATTTAATTTTAATAGTCGCCGCAACTCACACACACAGACAAAAAATAAAGAAAGACATGCACCAGAAGAGCAGCAATAGCTTCAAATATATTTACATTTTTTAAAAATAATATGTACTATCAAAATTATATTTCAGCATTGTATTGCAAAACAAAAAACAAAGTCAAAGAAAATAGAAATACTTAATTGCGTAATGGGGAAAAGAAGAAGAATAACACGTTTTTTTCTACAGCAATAAGCTAATATGTGTTCATTATTTTGCATCTATTTCTTACTCGATATCTTGAAAAAAAAAAGTATCTAAAAAAATGATAAGGTTTATTGGCAAAGTTATTTTTCGTTTTCACCTTAATGGGAATATCTAAAAATTTAAAGTATGTATCAATGAAAATTGTTTAATAATATCGTCAAAAAGTTTTGGACAGCTTATGTTATTACTCAAAACATTATAAAACTCCTATAACAGTTACTTAAGAGTCATTGCATGAGCCAATCAGGCAAAAAAAGAAAAAAGTTTCCATCACCATCTCAGAATTTCTTTATTTTTTTTTCTTGTGTTGTCTTGCCCAAGGAAAGAACAAATCTCAAGCATTTTTGTTATATCTCTTTTAGTTTTGGAGTTAGGGGAGGTCAAAGTTCCCTAGACCAGGGCGTAAAAATAATTTTGTGTCATTTTTGCCACTTTATTCACTCAACTGTAACTGGCTCTGATGTGCTTCAGAGATTTTTTGTACTCTAACTGATACTATACCTTGAACATTAACATCTCAAATTGAAAATTCATTTGAAGATGGTCAGAGCCCCCATACAGGGCCTCCCCAAATACCCTTAATTTCGTAAAAAAACGGTTTTTAAGAATGCTTTAAATCTTGGCTCTGATGTGATACAGAGAAAATTTTTGCACAATGTAGTTAGACATTTCGATACAAAAGGAATTTAAGCTTAACATTTTTTGAAGGTGACCGGAGCAATTCGGTATGGGGGCCCAAACATGGACTTGGACGCTAATTTGTGTAACTTCAAAGCATTGGTGTAGCGGGCTCTGACCTCCTACATGAAACCTTTTTGCATGGAATTGTAGCACCAACATAGTAGTTTCATATTATGAAAAAATATATTTTGAAGGTACCTCCATTTTCAAGAAAAATCCAATAAAGTACCTACCTACTTGGGATATTCCCCTGACATCCCTGGGACATTTTGTACAATGTAATACACATAAATATGTTGAGTCAGGTGGACAAAAATTATTATAATGTATACGCATATTCCATTTACAACTAATTTTCTGAAAATTTCAAAGGATAATTTTTTCTTATAACATTTCAACTACAATTTCAGTAAAAAAAATGTAAAGGTACTTTAGGGTTAGCCGGGCGCCAGTGATATATATACATATATAAATATATATGTATGCACACACACACACACATATATATATATATATATATATATATATATGTATATATATATATATATATGTATATATATATATATATATATGTATATATATTCATACATATATGTGTGTATATATATAGATACACTGCTGTGCAAAAATTAAGGACAAAGCTGATAAATTAGCATAAAAGACAAAAAAGGCAAGAGAACTAAATGAAAGACCAATCAGGGGATAGACCTGACACAAATGCAGCAGGACATGCCCATGGCGCAAAAGGATGGCCATATGGCGCAAAAGGAAGAGGTGCTAAGGGGGAAAAAGCACAGAGGCGGTGACCGTTCCGAAATTTGGTAAAATCTATTGCACTGTGTAATGTGATTTCAGTGACTTTTTTTGCCATTATTGTGTGATATGTCCAAGAGGCAATCCAGAACATGTCATCTGGATGACCTTACACGAGGTCGAATCATTGGGAAGTTGGAAGAAGGTGGATGTGTGGCACAAGAGTTCGGTATCGCTCATAACATCTTTTCACGAATCTGGAGTGCATTTCAAACGAAGGGAATAGCTGTCCGAGCATTCAGCAGTGGTCGCCCACGCGCAACAACAACAGTGAAGGACCGTTATATTGTCCTACAGGCGAAAAGAAACAACTGGAGAAATCGCAAGGCAGATGGAGCAGACTACTGGCCGTCGGATATCACGTTTTATCGTGGCTAGGCGGCTGCATAAAGGAGGCCTGTATGCACGACGACCAATACGGTATGTATCACTAATGCCTGCTCATCGGAGACGCAGGTTTCTGTGGTGGCAGGAACATAAGAATTGGACACAACAGCAGTGGTGTCGAGTACTCTTTACGGATGAGAGCCGATTTAGTATGACGAGCGATTCTGGACGTATACACATCTGGAGAGAGCAGGGAACACTTAATCACCCCTCCAACATCATCGAAAGGGACCGTTTTGGAGGTGCCAGAGTTCTTGTTTGGGGTGGTATCATGCTTGGTAGCCGTACGGACCTCCATGTCTTCCAAGGAGGTTCAGTTTCTGTTTCCTGCTACTGTGCTGAGATTCTCTTGCCTCACGTGCGTCTTTTTAGAGGTGCTGTGGGTCCAGACTTCCTCTTCATGGACGACAACGCTCCCCGGTATCGTGCACCGGCTGTCGAAGAGCTCCTGGAGAGTGAAGATATTCAACGCATGAATTGGCCTGCAAAGTCCCCGGACCTTAATCCCATAGAACAGGTGTGGGACTTTCCAGGGGAGACGCTTGGCATCACGTGATCAGGCGCCAACAACGATTCTGGAGCTGAAATTGGCGTAACAAGAGGAATGGGACTCATTCTTCAAGAGCTACACTAGACAACCTTGTCCTCAGCATGGACAGACGTTGCAAATCCTGCATCGCAGTCAGGGGTGACCATATCCCCTATTAGAGACTGAATTATTCCTGCCAGGTGCTTGGAAGATGAACGTTTCTGTCTTCTCTGCATTTGTGCTCCAAGTGACCTTTTCAATAAAATGCTTTCATATTCTTTTGATTCTTTGTTTAGATGGTTTTTATCACTTGTCCCATATTTTCACATCTTGAAGATCTTATGGTAAGATTTTTGTCGATGTGGAAATCTTCTATGCGACGTTACATTCGAAAAACCCTCTCGTCCTTAATTTTTGCCCACAGGTGTATGTGTAGATATATGTATATATATGTGTGTGTGTGTGTATATACATGTATATATATAACTGCCGCCCAGCTAACCGAAAAGTACCAATGTAAATTGGGACTTATAATGCAATTTGAAACTTGTTCTCAATTATGTAAAAAAAAAAAATGCAATTTCCAATTGAAAATAACCCCCAGGAGTAACTGAAAATTACCTTCACTAATTAGAAGTATTTTTCATACTGATTGTAGGTTTACAAAGGTAATCCTTTTTTGTTTGAAATTTGTTAAACCTAACAATAGAACTGTTTTATGTTACATAGTTTTTTATTCAAAAATATAAATTTATCTTTTAATTCTGTAAGTGTTTTAGGTAATATGCTAGATACATTTTCTAAAACTCACCTTTTAAAATTTACTAAGCTAGTCTTTCTCTCCAAAATAACCAAGTTACCATAACAAAAGATTTCAAAATGGCCACCACTTAACAGCATTGCCACTCAGTTTGTTACATTTATACAATTATTCTTATTCTTGTAAACACTGTTGCCATTTATATTTTTCTACATTTACCAAATATATAGTTTTATTCTTATTAATTAACTAAATATTTGATAGTTATATTTAAAAAGAAGAAGCTTCAAACACATAATTACACCACCAAAACCAGTGTACTTTATTGGATTTTTCTTCAAAATGGTGGTACCTTCAAAATATTTTTTTTCATAATATGAAACTACTATGTTGATGCTACAACTGCATGCAAAAAGTTTTCATGTAGGAGGTCAGAGCCCGCTACACCAATGCTTTGAAGTTAGATAAGTCAGCGTTCAGGTCAATGTTTGGGCCCCCATACCGAATGGCTCCAGGGACCTTCAAAAAATATTAAGCTTAAATTCATTTTGTATGGAAATGTCTAAGTACATTGTGCAAAAATTTTCTCTGTATCACATCAGAGCCAAGATTTAATGCATTTTTAAAAACCGTTTTTTACGAAATTAGGAGTATTTGGGAGGGCCCTGTATGGGGGCTCTGACCATCTTCAAATGAATTTTCAATTTGAGATGTTAATGTTCAAGGTATAGTATCAGTTAGAGAACAAAAAATCTCTGAAGCACATCAGAGCCAGTTACAGTTGAGAGAATAAAGTGGCAAAAATGACACAAAATTATTTCTACGCCCTGGTCTAGGGAACTTTGACATCCCCTAACTCCAAAACTAAAACAGATATAACAAAAATGTTTGAGATTTGTTCTTTCCTTGGGCAAGACAACACAAGAAAAAAAAAATAAAGAAATTCTGAGATGGTGATGGAAACCCCCTGCCTGATATGCTCATGCAATGACTCTTAATTCGATATTTTATTTTTTCGTTTTTAACGTTTCTTTCTTTGCTGATGTCTGTACGCCGAACGTGTGTTAATTAGTATTTCATGGAAAAATACCTCCACATCCGGTTTCTATTTTCTTCAGAAAGTTACAGAGATCCAAAAATCCCACAATATGGTATAATCAATGTCACATCTGGTATTACTACAGATACCATTGGATATCTAAGGTGAAACTCCACCGAAATGTCTTCTTAGGGAATTTGTCTTCTTAGGAACTCCCACTAACAGCACTGAAAACTAAACAAATACACATCAGCGCTTCTCTTTCATCCATTCTTTTGTGAAACGACTTTTACAAGTTTCAGTGGTTTATATATTTATTTCGATTACATGTCATGTGTATTTTTCAATTTGTAAATCGGGGTGGTGTTTGAAGTTTAGAGTCGTTAAGCAGATACAGTTAAAAAAAAAAAAAAAAGGTTTTTAGATACTATTGGCATTTTCAAATGCTAAAAAATTGTAAAAATTTTTCAAATAGATATGAAAAATTAACCTTTTATTCTTTGAAAAGCAAAATTTACATAAGTTTCCATTGCCCAAAAACTTGTGAAAAATTAGTCTTGGCGGTGTATCATTAAGAAATTATGGAATGTTCCAGTTTATTAGAACTAAGAGCATCGATTTATGTGTGTGCAGTGTTGAATTCAGGCGGTGACCCAGGGGGGAGATCCTCTCCCCTCCAAGCAATAAAATGTGAGATTTTGTGTTTTGAATGGTCAAAAAGTACAATATCCACCCCTGAACTCTAAAATCCCCCCCCCCCCCCCCTTAGAGCCACAGAAGTACCTCCCGGAGAAAAGTGTCTGAATTCAACTTTGTGTGTGTGCTTGTGAGGAGTGTACGTGTGTGTAAGTGGGTGGGTAGGTGGGGGAAGAGCTATTACAAAAACACGATAATAGTTTTTTACAGTTATTTTTATACAGGAGCTGGAAAAATTTGACCAACGGCGCCATGATTACAAAAACACGATATTAATTTTTTGAAAGTTAGTTTTACTTAGACGCTGAAAAATCTGACCAAGGGTGCCGTAATTACAAAAATACTATATTAATTTGTTGAAAGTCATTTTTACAGTGGCGCTGAAAAAAATGTGACATAGGGCGCTATGATTACAAATACACAGTATTAGTTTTTTTAGAGTTATTTTTAAACAGGCCCTGGAAAAATCTAACCAAGGGCGCCAGGATTACAAAAACATGATATTAGTTTTTTGAAAGTTATTTTTACAGAGGCGCTAAAAAAAATCTGACCAAGGGAGCCAGGATTACAAAACACGGTGTTAGTTTTTTGAAAGTTATTTTTACAGAGGCACTGAAAAAAATCTGTGGAAGGGCGCCATGATTTAAAAAATATATATTAATTTTTTTAAAGTTATTTTTACAGAGGCGCTGAAAAAAATCTGACCAAGGGTGCCATAATTACAAAAACACGAACACGATATTAGTTTTTTTTTTTTTTTTTTTTTTTTTTTTACAGAGGCGCTGAAAAAATCAGACTAGGGGCGACATGATTACCAAAGCCGCCTCTGAAAATGGGACCAATTAAAATGAAAATGTCTTCTCTTAAATTGCATTCCATTTTTTTTCTTTTTTCGTCGTTTGTACTTTCACAAAAAGCAGAAATATTTGATCACCCAGGGCACTAAATATTTGACAGAAAAGTTAATTTTTTTAAAGTTATTTTTAGAAAGACGCTGAAAAAGTCTGACTAAAAGCGCCATAATAACAAAAACATAAATACGATATTAGTTTTTTTTTACAGAGGCGCTGGAAAAAATCTGACCATGGGCGCCATAATAACAAAAACACGAACACGATATTAGTTTTTTGAAAGCTATTTTTGCAGAGGCGTTGAAAAAAATCTGACCAAGGGCGCCAGGATTACAAAAACACGATGTTCCAGGATAACATGTGTAACAATAGCACATCTGATTGTCGATAATTTATGTTATCTCGAAATTGGGTTATCTAATTGTCTTTGATCCCACACAGTTTGCTTATGCTATACTTTTAAAAATAAAAAGTATTACTTTTTAATTTGCCATATGAAAATCTTTGAAATTTTATGCCTTTCAGAATGTACAACTTTAAACGTGATTCCAAAAAAAAAAAAAAAAATGACGAGGGCGCGCCGGGCATTTGCCTCGTTGCCCGGTGGGCCAGTACGACCCTGCCAAAATATATGCAAGCTACTTGAATTTGAAAGCCAAGCCAGTAGTTAATCTGATAAGAAGTTACACCAAACTATAAATAACACAATTAAATTTTATATTTTAATAGACCCCACACTTTACTTTTATTTCAAATTGACTATATATTACTTAATAGGAACATAACAAACAAATAGTACAATACATTATTACGAAAACTGAAGGAATTCGATGGAAGTTCAAAACTCACAACTCAATTCATTCCACACTAACCCACTTGCAACAAAAGCGGACTCTTCCTCTATAAATTTTATAAACAACAATGCGAAAATATTGTCGAAGTTGTAAATGAGACAAGGTTTCCCCCTCTCTCCCCTTAAATAGATTTAAAGGTAATGGAATGATCTCCGTCTACATCACACGTGATGTAGACAGCTGGCTTCCTATGAGAGAAAGACAAAATCAGACCTTATCAGAATTTATTTAGAATTTAGATGAAGTGGAAAGGGAAATCTAATTTTATATGATTATGATGGGCTTTAGGGGAGGCAAACTCACCTATCGCACCCGTCTTCTTTGGATCTGCAATTAGCACCGCAGTTACTAAACCCACCCCTGTTCAAACGTCACAAAGTAAATGTATATAAGTCTCATTGGTGGCCCCTATAAGCGCGGCGAATGTGATGCAGGCCCGATTGCAAAATTTTTAAAGCCTTAATTTTTTATTTAGAAAGGTTTAAAAAAATCTGGGACCCTCTCTAATTACGGGATCCGAGTGCATGGAATTCTTCGCAACTCCCTGGTCTCCAACCCTGGTTCATTATAACTGTATTATTGTATCCTTCTAGCCGGGACTAAGATATTTTTTTTTGTTTAAGACAGTTTTAAATTATACACAATATGCGTTTTCAAAGTTTTACTATAACAAGTAGTGACCAGGCATTTTATATTTAATGTCCCGATGTCCCGACACTTCCCTTAAATGTCCTGGTTTTTAATAAAATCTCTAAATTGTCCCAGTTTTCAGAAATTCAATTAAAAAAAACTTTGGCAGAAAAGTGCGAATAAATAAAAATGTAAAAATAAACTGAAACTTTATTTGAAAAATGAAGAAGCAACAAATTTAGAGAAGATTTTTTGAAATCATTTATGTAAATTCTAAATTTGTTCCAATATTCGAAAGATTTGAGAAAAAGAGAATGTTATGCATGCTTTTCTGTGGGGAGGAAATGAGGGAGAAAAATATATCTGTGGCCGTAGGGAATGGTTAACATTTAAACTTTGTATCCTGGTTTTTGGTACATGAAATCTGGCTACATTAATTGTTATAAGTTGTAGCAAGAGTTTTAGAATATATATCTATAAAAATAATTTATGTTATGGCATAATGGTCTGATAAAAACACATGGTAGGCCAAAAGTCCTTGACACATTTTAAAAGTCAATGAAAAATAAAATATTTAACGTACAAAAATGCGGTTTGGACGGAAATGCTTCTTATGGTTGAAAGTTTTTTTAGAATCCTATTAAAAAATAATTCTAAACATTTTCCATAGATGGCGCTATAACTTTAAATCTAAAAAAAATCACCAAGAACTCAAAATAGGCAGTTACAAACCATTATTTTTCTACGGTAAATTGAACGAATACATAAACTCCTAATCGAATGGCTATGGCTATTTTAGTTTTTATTTCCAACTGGGGGATTAAAATGTATTGGGTGTTCTCTCCCTCTTCCTTCTCTCTCAGGGCCCGACTTAGACTATCTAGGGCCCTGGGGCAAGCCTTAGTCGGGCCCTCCCTTCTATCTATCCATTGAAAATTTCATGAATTATGCTGAAGTGACTAATACCAATCTTCATACCTATTGTATGTATGTGTACATAAATTTTGTACCAAGTACTATCCACATCTGTATACAGGGTGCCACAAGAAACATGGTAATAACTTTAAGCGACGATAGAATACACCTTTTTACTTTGGTTATAGGAATATAAGAGAAAATGTGAGCTGTTAAAAGAATGTTAAATACAGGTCTTTCAGGCATTCTTGGTTATTTATTGTAATATCATAACATTTTCTACCACGGTATAAAATTTAATCTTTGTTTTGCATCAACATGTATTTGGGTGATTCCACCATATGGAAAGGAAGTGCATGCATACATTTATACTAATAGCAACAAACTTCAACACTTGTTATGTTATTACTGCATTCCTCATGCACTAAAGTACTTTTGTATAAAATTTCATATTATGACAAATAGTTTAATTCTTTTAAACAGAAAACAGCAGATAACAGTTGTATGAAATTACAGTAATATTTTAATTAAACAACTCTATTTTGAAAAAGCTTTATCAAAGCTAGAAGGAAGAAATTAATTGCCCCGCATGCGCCTCCATTAGTCAGGCCCTGCTCTCTCTCTCTGGACGACTATGTGATGTACTACCATATTTCAACGTGTAGTATGAAACTGAGTACCATTTGGATATGATTCAAGCTATAAAGAGTGCACACGTTGAAAAAAATGTACTTAGATTGTACAAAATAAATGGTCTGTCACTGCTTGTTTTTGATGCTTTCTTAATGTTTTTATTCCACTTTGAATACATAGTGCCGCCATCTATGGACAATGTTTTGAGCTAATTTATGCTTAAACAAAACTTTCCATCGTGACAAGCATTTTCGTCCAAATCGCAATCTCGCACGCAAGTTATTTAACTTTTTATTGAATTTCAAAATGTGTCAAAGACTTTTGACCCATCTTGTATAATAGACCAACCAACACAACTTTTTGAAAACAGAGAGAGAGGCACAACTAATGGGAGGTCTTTTAGAAATAAATCTTTGTGTAATAATTTCATTTCACTATCTATCTGAAATTCGACATCTTGTTTCGGGGAAATGCAGACGGTGAGTGACGATCGCTTGAAAATTTACGAAGAAAATAAAGTATACGGCCAAGTTAATATTTTTTCCATACAAACCTCATGGTGACATCCCACCACGTGGAACACAAATAATTGATAAAATTTTACATTCTTGTAGTACAGTATCAGAAGGCAACCCAGGTTTATTCTCTGTTGTTGGCGTCCTAGGAAATATTTCAAAGTTAATAAAATATTTAGTAGGAAAACGTTAGAAATGTTAAAAGCATGATTTGAGTTACATTTTTCTATTACATGGTGTGCCATAAAGAAATCAGCAATTGTTTTATTAATAACTTTTGAACTAATCATTCTATATTTACAAAATTTACATCAAAATAAAATTTAAAATTTGCAAATAATTTACAAATCGTTTTCAGTATGATTACCATTCATATGTACGACAGTTTCAAAGCTTGACTTAAATGAACGAATCACATTGAATTTTCCTAGACCACTTCTTTCGGAAATTTCAGGTCCCTGTGAAAGGCGCGACTGAGAGATTGTTGCTTCTATCTTTTCAAAAAACACTTTATAAATCTGTTCGTGAACAGAAACACTTGTTGGGCTTCAAGCATTTTCAGCTCCTTACTATACTGTCAATTCTGTAGAATTTGACTTTCTGGGTATTTATTGCATTCCTGTTTGGCGCCGTGTGTTTTCCGAATGTTTTTCTTTGAATTTTGCACAATTTGAATATTGATTGACCGCGTAAATTATAATTCTTTTGAATAAAGACGCGTTGGTCGATAATAAATCGTGATCGAGCCATTTTCACCAGTTTTGATCAGTTTTCAAAAATGTATCTAGCACTACTAAAAATTAAAAACGAAATGAAAATCTAAATATTTCATGTCAATAGAACTCTTTAATTAAAATCCTCAAAAGAATGTAAACATTAAAAGAAATTCTCATTATTAATTTTTAATGGATGCGAAACGATTGAAAACAACAACAACAACAAAACACGGATACATTTTCTAAACACCTAATAACAAACAGAATCTTATTATTTTATTTGTTTTTATATTTGCAAATTTCGACTCAGAATAAGACCATTTGAAACATTTACCCTTGTGTAGCTCAAAAGTATTTTGTGATTGTGTCACATAAAATCGGGATTCTGGCATTAGGTGGCACGTTTCGATTTCAGAACAGGCTTAGCTAGTAATCGCTTAAATTTTGGAGATACACGTTATTATTGCTGTGTAATCTTCATTATCCGTCATCGTGACGGTTGAGAGAATAGACTGATAATAGAAATGCCCCGCCCCCTCCCCCAGCCCCACAGACACTAGCAATAATAATACGATAATGTAATAATTATACGATAATGTATACGATGTTTAGCACTGTATTTTAAACAGGTAAGCAATCAATAGAAGTACAGTACAGCATTTGATATTAAATATTGTAAACTGTTTAATCTATCTATACTAATATTATAAAGGAGTAAAGATTGTTTGTTTGTTTGTTTGTAGGGGGTAATCTCTGGAACTACCGAACCGATTTCAAAAGTGATGGTGGCAAATTGATGGGGACAACCCCTGCTCCAACATAGGCTATATTTTATGTCGGTGCCACTAACCCCAGGGGGTGCAGGAGCAAAAAACGTTCTAAAATTGCGATTTTTTAGCTATCAAACTGGCTATCAAGCCCTGAGAGCTTGCCAGCCGGTTCTGTATGTATGTATGTACGTACGTAATGCGATAACTCTTCATAGAAATATCCGTTTTCCTTCAAATTTTGTTTATAGGTTCACTGTGTTAAGGCGCTTCCCTGATTAGTTTTCGGGATCGATTGGTTAAGTATAAAGGGGGGGGGACAAGGGGCTAATTCCCCCCTTCCTTAATTTATATAAATGGGTTTTTCATGCAGAATTGTTCCGTTTTCCTTCAAATTTTGTTTATAGGTTCACTGAGTTAAGGCGCTTCCCTGATTAGTTTTCGGGATTGATTAGTTAAGTATAAAGGGGGGGGGATCGGGGGGATAATCCGCCCCCCTTAATTTATATAAATGGGTTTTTCATGCAGAATTATTCTATTTGCTTCAAAATTTGTTTATAGGTTCATTGGGTTAAGACGCTTCCCTGATTAGTTTTCAGGATTGATTGATTAAGTATAAAGGGGGGGAACGGGGGCTAATACCCCCCTTAATTTATGTAAATGGGTTTTTCATGCAGAATTATCCCATTTCCTTCAAATTTTATTTATAGGTTCACTGTGTTAAGGCGCATCCCTGATTAGTTTTCGGGATTGATTGGTTAAGTATAAAGGGGGGAACGGAGGGCTAATACCCCCTTATTTTATATAAATGGGTTTTTCATGCAGAATTATTCCGTTTTCCTTCAAATTTTGTTTATAGGTTTACTGTGTTAAGGCACTTCCCTGATTAGTTTTCGGGATTGATTGGTTAAGTATAAAGGGGGGGGGGAACGGGGGGGCTAATCCCCCCCTTAATTTATATAAATGGGTTTTTCATGCAGTATTATCCCATTTGCTTCAAAATTTGTTTATAGGTTCATTGGGTTAAGACGCTTCCCTGATTAGTTTTCGGGATTGATTGGTTAAGTATAAAGGGAGGGAACGGAGGGGGCTAATCCCGCCTTAATTTATATAAATGGGTTTTTCATGCAGAATTATCCGATTTTCTTCAAATTTTGTATATATATTCATTGTAATTAGAGATTTATCTGATTAGTTAAGGGGTTCATTAGTTAACTATGAGGGGGGTAACGGGGGGATGCCCCCCCCCCCTTAATATATTGTTTATTTCTTTATTTTTCGATGGGCTTATTTCAAATTCTTTGAAATAAGAGTATAATATACAATTAGTGTGAATAGCCTGTGAACTCAATGCCCTCAGTTTAACTGGGCAGTTTTATTTTTATTTATTATACTGAAGGAGCTAGAAATTTGAAATTTGTCATTGTAGTTACTTATAAGATGTAAATGCTCTCTAAGAACAAAATAAAAAAGAAATTGAAATTTAAAAGGGTGAAATGAGCGAAAAGCGTTCTAAAAACAGTCTAAATTACAATTTCTATGAAATCTCTGGAACTACAGAACCGATTTCAAAAGTAATGGTGGCAAATTGATGGGGACAATCCTTACTCCAAGATAGGCTATATTTTATGTCGGTGCCACTAACATCAATGGGGTGCAGGATCGAAAATTTTTCGAAAATTGCGACTTTTTTATACTGAAGGGGCAAGAAATTTTAAATTTAGCATTGTAGTTACTTATAAGATGTAAATGCTCTGTAAGAATAAATTAAAAAAAAAATCGAAATTTAAATGGGTGAAATGAGCGAAAAGCGTTCTGAAGTCATTCTAAATTACAATTTCTATGGAATCTCTGGAACCACGGAACCGATTTCAAAAGTGATGGTGGCAAATTGGTGGTGACAATCCTTTCTCCAACAGCCTCTTTAATAAAAAACTATGCGTTGCTGACGACTGGGTTTTTCGCTAATTGTTGCAACAGATTAATCTCGGAAAATGAAACATTTGAAGTTACTGAAAAAAATGATAGCTCAAAAAGTATTTGTCAGAAAATTGTTAGACAAACTGCGTTTGAAAGGTTAAAAAATTGTATTTTTCTTGATATAAAATTCAAATCTAATGATTATGCCGTTTTTCAAATATTGAATTTCAAAAATTACCAAATTTTCCAATGGAGTACCATAGCGAAACCTTCATGCGTAAAAAGATAATGATAAGGGCGACGTGTCTTGACGTGTATATTGGTATACAAGTCACAAATTATAGTAGCCTTATTATTCTGTTAAAATATAAAAGTTATTTATGAAATGTTAATATTTTGTTTGATTAAAGGTTCGTTAAAAGAAATTGACCAGCGTAGCGGGCGTAGCTTGCTAGTATGTTGATAAAATAACAAATTTGAATACAGTGATGCAGTGAAGTATTGCAATATGTACAGTAGCATAATCCTACATACTAAAAAAATCTGTCATATTCCTTTGTTTTAATACTCCACGGGATTTTGTTGTTGCTGTGTTACGTATCTTACGTAGGAATAATATCTGTGTAGTGTAATCATTGACAAAAGTATTACAATACAGTATACGTATTGTTCAACTCAATGTGGTGCTTAATTAAATCTGGAATGAAGCTAGTAAAAGGTTATTTCATTTTTAGTTTATTAAGTTTGTTTTTTGTATCCAATTTTATTCTTTTACTTGTCGTCAGTTCACTGACGGTTAACAGAAAATTACGGCTAGAAAGGTAACAGTTAATCGAGACTCCACTGTAATAACTATGTGAAGCAAGTTTTTCGGAAACTTTCAAATGAATTTTTTTGAATCGAAATTAGTGCTATATTTTAAAATAAATGTAATCTTTGATGTCTCTAATTTAGCGAATTTAAAATTTAAATCTGTTCTGTAAAGTGAAACGTTCTTTAATAATTTACTAAACAAATTATAATAATAAAAAAGTAATATTCTTCTACTGGTGTCATATTTAAAATTCTTTGCTTTTTTCAGAAATGAGTAACACATCATTTCTTTCTTTTATTAAAAGAGATATTTAGAAAGTAACACGAAACGAACCAGAAAGTACATTCGTAAGTTCCCATAATTGGTTTCAGCTTGTGTAAAAAGTTATGCTTGACCTGCTGTAGAATGATTTCCTGAATTGAGTATTGCAGTTTCTAACACGTCAAGAAATGAGCTTTAAAGTGCTGCTATTTAATTCAATTACAAAGACGTTCTCACGTTAATAATTGAGAGCTTGTATTACTTGTACTCACAATAGCATGAAATAGGTTACCGATTGTAATCAAATTTTATTTTAGGAAGTTGTAAACGGGTGTTTCAGAGTCACATTTTCAGACCAATTATCTCTACAACTATATCGGAAAACGTGGAATGAAAATTTTAATTTATCATGATTTTTTAAAATTTCGTACATTTAATAATTTTGACTAAGGTAGTCCGACCAGTAAATGAACACTTAAGCACATTTAAAAAAAAAAAAAAGATTGATAATATTTTAATAAAGAGTGCCTTTTGGTGTCTGACAGTACAAATACATGTTTTGGTACACAAATGATTAAAAAATAATAAAAGGAAGTTTATATTTCATTTGTTTGGGATGTTAAGGGTGTCTTCATAAAAAGCTATACAAAAACCAAGTAAATGAATAGTTCTTATCAGTGAATGAACAGACAGCAATTAAAAAACACTTACGTTTCATACTATTTTATTTATTTTACAACTTGTACAAATAACTTATAACACATTTTTACTGAATTACGCGTTTTTTAAACCCAGCATGATAATTATCTAGTGGGGAGCTTTTCAAACCTTATTCTATTAAAATATTTACTAATTGTTCATTCAATGGGGGGACTGTTCACTTACTGGTCGGACTAACTTATAAGAAAATAAATATCAAAAAGTTTTATATCATTATCACTGATGCAATAACTTAATTAAAGATTATTTATCACATTCTCACTGATGTAATAACTTAAAGATTATTGGATTAGTCTAGTTTACGTTAAATTTACTGCATAAAAATGGTGAACATTTTTATTGTTTTGCAGACATGTTGATTGCAAAATCGAAGGCATATTATGTCCACCACGTAATTATGTGACGCAAAATATCATACTTCTGAAATTGAGACTAATGCCAACTGAAATATTTTAGCGGCATTTCATTTGTTTTCCTTAAATAACTCCCAAAATTAAATCTTTATATTGTTTTAACTTACTACTTTGTGTCTTCGGAAGAAGAAAATGTAGAGAAACCACATTTTCGTCCCTCCCAATAATTATAGTAACATAATCGGGAGCTTTTTTCTTTTTCACTTCTGTTAATCTTACTTTCTTCACTTCTATGTTCGAACTCTAAAACCCCTCACTTTCGTTGGGCTAAAATCACATTAAATTAAACAAAAGAAAAAAAAATCAACCATAATTTCTTTATTTTCTGAACAACGAATGGAATAGGGTAGAATTTTGGTGAGAATAGTAATTGAATTGTACAAATACAAGATGTTAACAATTTTTAGTATCAATCACAATACATTAATGTAAAAAAAGAAACATACATTTGAAGAAAAAACGAGAAAATATAAAATGAAATATCCTCTAAACATCTAATAATCCTTAACACTCGATTACTATCAACAAAAAACTTACGTTATTGCTGTCGTTGTATCTGCGAGATCACATGATGTAATTTCCATATTTATACACTTTATACAGCGATCCCACCGCCCTCTAAATACTATGTCATGGACAATACACAAGAAAATGGCGGTTCTCGCAGGCGGATTTTTTTCAACGTTTGTAGGGTCTCTCGAATTTGAATGCCAATAATGTCTAAAATTTTTTTTCGCCTTATTTTTCTGAGATCAAATAAGCCAAAGAAAACTTTTAGAAATTACTGGCGTGTAAATTCAGGGGACTACACGAACTATGAAAAAAATCCACCATTTTTGTGTCAGCGCGTTGGCCTAGAATTTAGGGGGCGGTGGCGATCCGAGAAATATATGTTCTTTTGCGTCATTGCAGCCAGAAAAAAGTCACTGTATTTTACAGATACAAGGATAGTAATCGTTAAAGTAATTCTTTTAATAAGCATCTAGGCAAAAGAGTGCAAGCATTGTACCAAGGCCTTGTTTTCTACTATAGGAAGGTAACTCCATGTTTCCATTATTGTTTTAGTGTCCAGAATAACGGAACGTATCTAATGGAATCTGGCAACTCCGACGACAGCCCCATTTTTGTGTCAGCGCGTAGGCCTAGTATTCAGGGGGCGGTGGCGATCCAAAAAATCCTAGAAACAGTTCCGAGAAATGCATGTTCTTTTGCCTTTAATCGCAAAAACTAAAAAAAATATTCCTAATTGGCGTCTCCAAAGGCGCCATTGCAGTCAGAAAAAAAGTCAATGTATTTTACTGATACAAGGCTAGTAATTGAGTGTTAAAATAATTCGTTTGATAAGGGTCTAGGGAAAAGAGACTTGTTTTCTACTATAGGAAGATAACTCCATGTTTCCATTATTGTTTCAGTGTCCAGAATAACGGCACGTGTCTAATGGAATCTGGCAATTTTCAAGTTGTTGTTTTTAGAACTAGAGAGTTAAAAACATTTTTTGTTGTTATTGAAATTATGCTATTGTAAATAAGCGAGATTAAAGCAAGGATATTAGGAATTTTTTTATGAAAATAAAAAGATGTTTAAATGTGATGCTTGCAACAGCGTGTATAGTTCTTAGGAGTCTTTGAAGCGAGATGTGAGAAACAAACATCCGATACAATTATTGATTTGGTCCCAGGTTTAAGAAGCAATAAGCTTTAAGAATGCTATTTCTGCTTTTACAATTATAATGTTATAAGAAATTTACGTCATCATATAAAAAAAATTCACAATGTAGATGTCAGCAGTGATTCTGGCAATGCAGTAAACGATGATTTTAAATGTATTAGGTAGCTTTCAATACAAAAAAGTATAAAGCTACCTATTGCAGCCGTTCAGAGGAAAGCAGTTCCCGAAAATTTCGATATATTTTAACCGATCATGACCCCCAGACCCCAAAACCACCCTCCATTCAAATGTTGATTTATATATATAGATATATCCATATATATATATATATATATATATATATATATATATATATATATATATATATATATATATATATGTTACGGTTGGTTTCAACCAATTTTTTTTTAATCTACATTGATTATTTAAATCACTTTCTCTACATTTATTTAAAAGCACTCTTTTTTCTTCTGTTTCTAATAAAAATTTAAATAAATAAAAGAAATTGTAATAATAATAATAAAATCAGTTTTTATTTTTTTCTTCTTTCTTTTTCTTTTTGCAAAGTAAATTCAACGTTTATAGTCTAGCTTTGCTTCCTGTTTTCAAATACGAAAGATAAATAGCAGGGAGGGAGGTTTCTCAGTAAAAGACCACACATAGTGTATTGGGCAGTCGTGTACGTTTTCTCCCATACCCTTGAATCATGTGTTGTAGTCACCTAGTCTAGTTTTGGTTAAAAGAAAGACCGTCCGCCCTGTATAGGAATTACGTTATCTTATGAGTGTACTATATACGCAATTAGGCTTTGTAAGCTTACGACAGGCTTCAATGAGCTCTGCTATCAGGCGGATAGCTGGCGCCCAGGTCAACAGAGGCTCACAGGACCCCCTTCAGCACACGCCATGGGGGTGAAACATGGCTGCCTTCCCCCATGAAGCGGCTGGCAGGGTGGAACGACAGGCTGGTGCCTTCAAGGAGAGTCCATTTTCCCTTTTGTTTCCATTCCCGTACCCCTGGCGGAGTGGATCGGTCCCGTTTTTCAAGCAGCGCGGGAGAATGAATGTTTACAGTAGCTTGTTGCTTGGCCAAGAGACCTGTCGTTTGACTCGTAAAAAAAAATTTCGACTTATTACGGGGCTCGAAGACTGGCCTGTGGGCTGGATCGCGAAGTTGTTGAAGGCGGACAGGTTTCTGGAAGATTTTTTTTTTAGAGTGGGGCATTGATGGCCCTACATTAATTATCCTAAATCATGAGGTTATGATGAAAAGAGGCTATAAGGGCATTTTCGAAGTAAGGATCTGTATCTGATAGAGGGCGAATGAAAAGAAAATATGTTTGACCCATCATGTAGTAGCGGCGTTCCTAGAAAAAGTGTTGTCTTGTGTTGACTTCTTAAGCGGCGGTTGTTATTGATGCCTTGACGAAAAATGAATTAATGATTAGACGAGCATCATTTCTGGAGATGGGGCATTATTAATCCTAGACTAAGAAGGCTGGTGTGACTAGCTGAGTAGACTTGCCCGCTTTACAAGGTATCGGTGATGTGACGACGTTTTGAATCGGGAATAAATCAAAATCTCCAAGTGATGTATGGAGTAACGGTGTTGACTCGTAGAGGCAGCTGAAAAGAATAGGTTGATAAAAAAAAAAAAGAGATTATGGCAGACTAACATGTATGCAAAGAAGTGTGCCCACATTGACGGTAGTAAATATCAAAGTATATTGTAAGTAACCCATATTTCTTCTTTATTACATGTTGTCTACTGTTGTAATATTTATAAATACCTGGAGAAACAAAAAAATATAATTATTGGTATTTTAAGATGATTAACATGTAACCTGTTTTTTTTTTTATGATTGAACGACATTTGAATTGCTGGTTTGTTAATAGTTTAAGATTTATGATATTTAATTGAAAATTAATCAATAACTAAATTTTGAAAAGTTGATCCATCTTTAAATCATGGTATTGTGGTAATTTTAGGGACTTTGCTGCTTAATGTAAAGTGTTATAATAAGTAATTTCAGTATATTTTTTTTTGATCAACTTTGTTATTATGTTATTATTATATTTTGTTTGAGAACTACCTTACTTTTATAATTTTTAATTATTCAAATAAAGAAAGTTTTTGTTTATTCTCAAATATGGTATGTTTTTCTTTATATATAATTTTTAAATAATTAATATTTTTATAATTACAACATACCTATAGGAAGGAATTAACCTCTCAGTAAGTGTGATTAAAAATATGAAAGCTATAATTTTGCTAAATTAATCCTTTTAAATTTCTTAAATCTAAAATTCATAGCAATAGTTTAAATGAACATTAATTGGGGTTTACGTAAGGTTATTAGATGTAATTATTGTTCCTATCTCAGTATTGAATATACTGATAATTGTTGCTAAAGTAAAATTAAGTCTAATTTTATAATTGATTAATTTAATTTTTAATTATCCTTTCTTTGAAGTATTATTCAAAACAAACAACAAAATGGTTGTTTTTTAACAAAAAAAAAAAAGGGGTTTTCAGTTATTTTATACCACTATACGATTCTTGGCTAACCGATCTGATCTTGTTCAGAATCTCCATTGTTGTTCTAAAATTTTAGTACATCATCATATCCCTATTCTATTAACGGATTTAACTCTTTCTCCTTTTGGTCCTCATATTGGAGGAATTTCAGGTTGTCTGCATTTTTCCAAATTATATGATGATTACACTTTTGTTAAATTAATGTGTATGGAGATCTGAGCTTGATCGGGTTGGAGTGGAGTTGGGTGTTCTTTATGAAATTCAGTATGCTACTTGATTTAGAAATCTGTTGCCCCTTACTACATTTAATATTGTCTTAAAATGATGAGTTCAAAATTATCATTGTTGTATTAACCTATTCGGATTCTTAAGTTTTGATATTTTGATTAGTTTAATATAATTTGCTACCTTTTCCATGGCAACAGATTTCAGTGGAGCTAATCAGGGTATACTTATTTTTTTTCTAAATATTTAATTGTCAAGTGAAGATTGAGTAATAAATGAGCTTTTTAAGTTTAAGTAAGTTGTGTTTTAGAAAGAACCCCTAAACCCACAACAAATGGAGCCGTAACAATTCGGTCTCTGGGTTATTGATTTTTTTTTTTACTTGTATGTATTTATGTATCAAAGAGCAACTGGGTGTTTTTGCAATTAAAATTTTATTTATATGTTCAAGTGTAAAAAGAGGTCTAGGCTCTCTCTCTGTGCTAGTAGTTACAGTCCCCAGTCAAAATTATGTTTTGTGTACATAACTTTAGCTTAGTCACTAAAATCATAGTCCTGTACTTAAGTTTTATGTATTTATAAGGTTTTCCTTTCCCCTCTCTTTTTCTCATTTTTAAGTTGTTCCCCCCCCTTTTTTCATTTTTTTTTGGTTTGTTTGTCATTTTCTAACTCTAACTATGGCTGATAAGCACTCGGAAGCAATTGCCACTATTCAGCGAAAAAATGCTTTAGTGGATAATTTGTCTAATATTCCCCCATTCAATGGAGAGGCCAGCTCAGTCTGCTTCTCAGATTTTTCTGAGAAATTTGAGAGTTTTTCAAAATTATTCGACTGGACTGAGGAGGAAAAGAAGTTTGTTTTACTTGCTAGACTTTCAGGAGCTGCTTCTAGGCGAATAAAAATTCACAAAGCAAAAACATCTGATGAGCTATTAAAAATCTTAAAAGAGAGTTATACTTCACAGACCACACCAGATGTTGCACTCAGTCACTTTCTAAATTTTAAACAGCCACCCAATATGAGTGTTCAGGAGTTTTATGACAAGGCATATGATATGTCATTAAGAGCCCTTGTAATTGAAGGTATCCAGGGTGAAGTAGTCGATAAAAGCCGAACGGCTCTACTACACTCCATGCTATTGAGCAATCTTACACCAGAAGTGCGAAAGGGGGTAATTGCGAGAAATCCACAATCCCCAGAAGAGGTCCTCAAAATTGCGCTTCTTGAGGAAAAGGCTTATAGGAGCATTAACCCTTTCTACAACCACCGCGAGGAACTTCTCAACCCTAATTTGACCCAAAACCTACCCTGTGCTGCAGTTTTTCAGCAAGATAGCTCACAAAAGAAGGAGATAGACCAGCTGAAATCACAAATTGATGTTTTAGCAGCAAAGATAGACAGTTTAGTTGATCTTAGGGCTAGGGATATGCAGAAAAAAAACCAAGAGGTAAGACCCGTAACCTGCTATAAGTGTTCCGTACAAGGCCACTATGCCAGAGATTGTCCACTAAATTTTGTCGACTATAATTTTAGAAGGGGAGGTGGTCAAAATTTCAGGAGCCGTGGGCAAAATTATAGAAACAGAGGTGAAAATCCTAGAGGGAACCACAATCAGCGAGGCGGATATAGGGGAAGAAGAGGTGGTTATTACCAAAACAATAGGAGCACAGCTGCGAACAGAAATGAAGAGCGGGCGGTAAATAACACCCCAGTAGCTAACAATGAAAGTGAGACTTTAAACTATTAGTGGCCGGATCAGATGTGGTCAAGTCGATCCCCAACAGGCCCCTGGACCCCCCAACTGTGTATAGTATGTTTCAACCCCAATCGTATACATTACCAACTGCAAGAATTTACATAAATAAAGTTTGCCTAAATGCATTATGTGACACTGGTTCTGCAATTAATCTCCTGAGTGGTACGGATTGTAACTATTTAGAGAATTTTGAAACGGAGAATTGCAATATCCCCATTATGACTGTCACCGGTGAGAAAGTTCACCTAAATAAGAAAGTATTTTTAAAATTTGTTTTTGATAATGTTCAATGTCAAGCTGAATTCTATGTAGTGGAAGGTAAATTAGCAGAGGAATTTAATATGATTTTGGGAATGCCATTTTTGAAAGAGTACCGGGCAAGTATAAATTGTGATACAAATGCTGTCGCTCTTAAAGTGCCAGTTTCAGGCCAATGTAAACAAAGCGTAGAAACCCCAAGTAATACTTCAGGGTGTAATACTTGTCTTGCTACTAATTCTGTAAATATTTCTAACTCTGTATATAGTGTAAATTCTAATAATAATTGTATAAATAATGATTGTGTTAAAAATAATTCTGTAAATATAAAATGTGTCAACAAAGTAGGGGAGAATTCAAAAAGTAGTAATGCAAATAGCCCTCCTGAAAATTGTGCATGTGAGAAAGTTCATGACTCAGTTAATATTGAAAATGGGAATCATAGTAGTGAAAATATGGCAGTTCAGCACCCGCAGTTGAGTAATATGAGAAAAGATGTTGAGATAGTCATTCAAACTGAGTCAGATAAGGAAGTTGAAAGTGTTGCGCAGAACTTTTGCATGCAAACAACATCAGGCGGTAGCTCTGAGGGTAATAACACTGAAAATTTTTCAAGTATTCAAAGTGTCGACAACATTCTTTCAGCAGCGAGTCAGGTAACTCAGGGTAATTTAGCTGAAGAGACTACTGAAATTTGTAATATTGATGAAAGTGAAGATTTGGTAAGTATAGAGGATAAGGTACCTGAAGTCGAGGAGGAGAGCAATGAAGATAGCAGTAGTGATAATACCAATAAAAATAAAAATATAAGTTTCGCTGTGTTATGTAGCAAAATTTCAATTCCCCCGCAGTCAAAAATGTTAGCCCAGGTTAAAAGTTATAAGGAAAATTTTATTAAGGCAAATGATATTGTTATGTTAGAACCTTTGGCGAAAAATTTAAATCAAGGTCTCCTTACCTCCAGAGCCATTTGCACTAAAGAACATGGCCTATATATCTCATTTGCAAATTTTTCAGACAATAGTATTCATTTAAATAAAGGAACCTTTGTTGCCAAAATTCAAAAATGTGTAGACCAGTCAAATATACCCGTAACTGATAATAAATTAACCTATAATATAAATTTGGCCCCTCCAATTGGTGACTTTGATCACGCTGATCTCACTTGGAGCTCTGAAATTAATTTAGATCATTTAGAACCCCCATTAAAACTTAAAATGCAAAATTTTCTAGACAAAAACAAAGATGTATTTGCAGCATCGGTCTTAGATTTACCCGGCTGTGATACAATCCCGCATGAAATTAACTTAACTTCAAATAAACCAGTTAAAGGCAAAGCTTATAGAGTCCCCTACAAACTACGTCAAGAAATGGAAGACCAACTTAATACTTTGTTACAGGCGGACATAATTTCCCCTTCCATGTCTGAATTTGCTTCTCCGGTTATTCTGGTTCGGAAATCAGACGGTTCCTATCGACTTGCTGTTGACTACAGAAGACTAAATAAAAATCTTGTTAAAGATGCTTATCCAATACCTAACATCACCGACTCGGTTGATGCTTTAAGCGGGGCTAAATTTTTTTCAACGCTAGATTTAACTAGTGGTTTTTTTCAACAGGTTATTCGCCCAGAGGATAGGCATAAAACTGCAATAATCACCCACAAGGGACTTTTTGAGTGGACCCGTAACTGTTTTGGGCTCTCAAATTCAGGTAACAGTTTCCAAAGACTTATGAATGCTATTTTCGGTGATTTAGGCAATCTTGGAATTCTTGTTTATATCGACGACATTGTAATTGCCTCCTGTGATGTTAATTCTCATTTTGAGAAGCTTAACATGGTCTTTGATAGGTTAAGACTGCATAAACTTAAACTTAAGCCCAGTAAATGCACTTTCCTTTCGAATAAAATACAATATCTAGGTTTTGAGATTTGTAGTGGCCAAGTATCACCTATCAATAAAAATATTGCCGTAATAGAAAATTTTAAACCTCCAACTACCCGAAAGGCTGTTAGGTCATTTATTGGAACTCTATCTTTCTATAGGAGATTTATACCAGATTTTACTAAGAGAGCTAAAAATCTAATCAACTTAACGAAAGAGACAGGAAAATTTTCGTGGAATGAAGATGCACAGAAAGAATTTGAAGACCTTAAAATGGCTCTTATTTCAAAACCATGTCTTGCACTCCCTGATTTTGAGAAAGAATTCCACTTATATAGTGATGCCAGTGGCGAAGCATTAGGGGCAGTGTTATCACAATTAGATGAAAATAACATGCTCCATCCTGTTGCCTTTGCCAGCAGAAAATTGAAAGATGCTGAGACCCGCTACTCCACCACTGAAAGGGAATTACTAGCTTTAGTTTGGGCTACTGCCCACTTTAAATGTTACATTGCTAATACCCATTTTTTCATCTATACAGACCATGCACCTCTAACATTTATGTTAAAAATTCACGACCCTACATCTCGCATGGCTAAATGGATCTGCACTCTCTCAGACTTTAATTTTACAATCAAGTTTGTTAAAGGTAAGTGTAACAGTGTCGCAGACTTCCTTTCGAGGTATGTCAACAATGATAACTCCAATGATACTGTTAATTGTAATTTTTGTATACAAGTCGAAAAGGAAGTTACTTTTATGCCTCATTCCAATCTACTTGAAAAAATTGGTGAATTACAAAAATCAGACAAGAAATGCTGCGAGATTGCAAGAAAACTAGACCAAGGTGTAGAAATTGCTCCTAAATACATGAAATTTTTTTTTAGAGATGACATTTTAGTTTGTGAGGATACAAGGGAGTCAGCTATTTTGAACAAATCTGTAAAGTTAGTCGTGCCAAAAGAATTGGTTACTCAAGTTTTTGCACTAACACATGAGTCCCTAGCGGCTTGTCATCAAGCCTTTCAAAAGACCATTGATCGCATTCGTGAGCACTTCTATTGGCCAGGAATGTCGTCAGATGTCAAGCATCTAGTGGAGTCATGTATTAGTTGCCAGCAGAAGCGAGCTTATAGAGCGAACCAGCTCGCCCCTCTGCAACGTATGCCGACCCCCCAGTTTCCCATGTACAAGGTTCATTTGGATCTCATTGGACCCTTACCACAAACTTTTTCGGGAAATAAGTATATTGTCGCATATATAGATTCATTTACTAAGTGGCCAGAAGCATATGCGGTTAGTTCAACCACTTCAGATGTCATTGCGGACACTTTAGCTGATTTCATATCACGCTACGGTGCGCCCTGTTTTATTACGACGGACAACGCGAAGAATCTAATTTCAGATGCGATAGAGCACGTATATAAAATGTTTGGTATTAATCATATTAAGACCTCATCTTATCACCCGGCTGGCAACTCGCAAGTGGAGAGACAGAATCGTACTCTTAAAAATGCACTTTGTCACATAGTCAACCAAAATCAATCTGACTGGGACACTAAACTCAAATTTGCACTACTAGCTATGCGTTCAGCTGTCCACTCTTCAACTAAACTTAGCCCAGCTGCAGTTATGTATGGCAGAAATATGAATCTACCATATAATCTCTTTTCTCAACCACCTTCTTTTAATTATAATGATGCACCCTCTTTTTGCGAACTCTTAATCCCAGCTCTTCAAAAAGTATACACTGAAGTACATAGTAATTTAATTAAAGTTTCTGAGCAGCAGGAAAAATACCGTGAAAAGACAGCTGTTGATAAAAATTTTAAAATAGGAGATCTTGTGTGGTTATTTACACCCACAGTCGCCCCTGGTAATACAAAAAAATTAAGCAAGCAAAATAATGGTCCTTTTACTATAATTGAGAAGCTAAATGAGGTTAATTTTAAAATAGCGCTAGTTGCTAATCCCAAAAATTGTCAGGTTGTCCATGTTGACAGGTTGTCTTCTTTCAAAGACAGACTCCCCATCTGGTCCAGTAAACCAAAACAAACAATTGGCCTGGGATCGACTGAAAACGTGACCATCGATTCACCACACCAACCGCGCGATTCTCCTCCTGTACGCAGGTGTAAGCGTAACCGATTCATTCCCTGGGCACCATATGATAGTAACCGCGCACCAGCAGTAGTGAACGTCAACAATAACGAAACTCCGGTAGCGCCGGAAGTGGAGGAAACAGACAGCGACGCGACTGAAATCATAAATCCCTCTCCCCCACCTCCCATTTCTCCGGAGATTGCAGCGGCAGAGAATAACGAGATGTGCGTAAATAAAAATTTAGCAACGGCAGAAGGCAGTGAAATGCGCGTAGGTAAAAATTCAGCCACGGCAGAAAGCAGTTCAACTGCTGAGCACAGCGATTCGCGCAGGTCTCGTTCATCGATTCGTCCAGCTGCTAAATCGAATAGAAGTAGTCGTTCAATATCGATTTCTAGAACCGACTATTCGCTACGGGATAGAAGAGACCGTCCGAGTTATAAATACTAACTACCTTTTTTCGTTATTCAAGCATTTTTATTCAATTTTACCTTGTTTATTTGTATTTATTTATAGTTTAGTTAATGTGTATGTATATTTAATTATTTTTTTTTTACATTTTTAAAACGGAACTTAGTTTTTCTAGCGTATTAAAGGTTTGTTTTGGTTGTGTGTTGATACTCTCATGTAGGCATTTTTAACCCTTTTTATGCCTATACTTAAGGTTTTTGTCTGTTTTATGGTAGATTATGTGGTATATACCCGTCCGCACCCCGTTTTCGTAGATTTTGGGTATATTTTTGCAAAAAAAACGAATGTAATTTTTGTTACTTTAAAATTTTTTTAGGATGTTGTGTTTTGTATGCCCTTTTGCCGAGGTAGATCTGTTTAGTTCAGTTTTTTTTAATGCATCAGTGTTTTGTATATAACTTTTTAAGTATGTGTTTACTTTAATTTCTACAGTTTAACTAGATAGATTTATTATTTACTATGCAATTTGTGGTTTTTTTTAGCTTAAACTTTAAGGAGTGTGGGCCCTTTTTCTTTTTCTTGTAGATACTGTCTCATGTACATGCCTGTATGTTGTTGTGTGTGGCTAAAAGTGCTAAAATTAACTATTTTCTTTATTCTACTTCCTATTTTTGTGGAATGTGTGTTTTCCTTCCTGGTGATATATGTCACCACCCCTGTTTTTTATTTTATTTTGTGGAATGTTTTCCCTGTAGTGCCCAAAAGCCCGAAACTGCTTTTGCTATAAGTAGCACAGAGGCAGAGATACTCTTTCCCATGCACATTACTTGTAAGTGCATTTGTAAAATCTACACAGTGAACCGAATCATTGGACTTTTCTCAAAAACAACATGGCTTCTTGTAGAAAAATGTTATAAATGTGTGCGTAACTCCCTACCATGGTCTGTGATACCATAATATGTGTCTTACAGATGTATATGTATATATTTTTTTTTTGTGTGTCACCAGTTGCTCTTGTGTATTTTTGTATAATAGAATTAATATGTGTTTTACAAATTTCATTGACATTTACAGTGTTGTAACTATGATATTACTAGTACTTATTTACATTAATAGATAGTGTTGTAATATACTGTGATGCCAATTATTGAAGTTATGTATATAAGCAGTATAATGACAATTAATCAGTGGGCACTTCTCTTCTTTTTCGGCTAATTTTTTTTTTTTCTCTCAAAATTCAATTTATGTATTATTTACAGTTCTGTTACCAGAAATTTCAGGTAGGATGCAGTTATGCGTAGGAATGACAGTAGTAGGGAAATGAGGTTTCACAGTCAGGTGGAACATGTGTTCTTTTACAGGTGCAGAGAATATCTTGGTCATTTTAGTGGTAAAATCAGCCTTGTGGTCCCTCCTCTGGTAGTACTCTTTTATGGTCATGTTTCAGGTAATATTTTAGGTAGTGGTTTCTACGGATGTGCGAGCTCTGGTTGTATATATCCGGAATATATTGTCAGGGTGGTATTTCAGCGGTGAACTCTCTGGATCCCGTCCCGGATCGATGTATGATCTGTGTTTGTGGGTCAGTTTTTTCAGTGTTGAGGTCCCAGCATGCCATGTGGTACCCAGTTACCTTTCAAAAAAAAAATAATTTGTTTTCTCAAAAAATTTTTTTTTAATTAGCCGGGGGGAGCAATCTTGTTACGGTTGGTTTCAACCAATTTTTTTTTAATCTACATTAATTATTTAAATCACTTTCTCTACATTTATTTAAAAGCACTCTTTTTTCTTCTGTTTCTAATAAAAATTTAAATAAATAAAAGAAATTGTAATAATAATAATAAAATCAGTTTTTATTTTTTTCTTCTTTCTTTTTCTTTTTGCAAAGTAAATTCAACGTTTATAGTCTAGCTTTGCTTCCTGTTTTCAAATACGAAAGATAAATAGCAGGGAGGGAGGTTTCTCAGTAAAAGACCACACATAGTGTATTGGGCAGTCGTGTACGTTTTCTCCCATACCCTTGAATCATGTGTTGTAGTCACCTAGTCTAGTTTTGGTTAAAAGAAAGACCGTCCGCCCTGTATAGGAATTACGTTATCTTATGAGTGTACTATATACGCAATTAGGCTTTGTAAGCTTACGACAGGCTTCAATGAGCTCTGCTATCAGGCGGATAGCTGGCGCCCAGGTCAACAGAGGCTCACAGGACCCCCTTCAGCACACGCCATGGGGGTGAAACATGGCTGCCTTCCCCCATGAAGCGGCTGGCAGGGTGGAACGACAGGCTGGTGCCTTCAAGGAGAGTACATTTTCCCTTTTGTTTCCATTCCCGTACCCCTGGCGGAGTGGATCGGTCCCGTTTTTCAAGCAGCGCGGGAGAATGAATGTTTACAGTAGCTTGTTGCTTGGCCAAGAGACCTGTCGTTTGACTCGTAAAAAAAAATTCGACTTATTACGGGGCTCGAAGACTGGCCTGTGGGCTGGATCGCGAAGTTGTTGAAGGCGGACAGGTTTCTGGAAGATTTTTTTTTGAGAGTGGGGCATTGATGGCCCTACATTAATTATCCTAAATCATGAGGTTATGATGAAAAGAGGCTATAAGGGCATTTTCGAAGTAAGGATCTGTATCTGATAGAGGGCGAATGAAAAGAAAATATGTTTGACCCATCATGTAGTAGCGGCGTTCCTAGAAAAAGTGTTGTCTTGTGTTGACTTCTTAAGCGGCGGTTGTTATTGATGCCTTGACGAAAAATGAATTAATGATTAGACGAGCATCATTTCTGGAGATGGGGCATTATTAATCCTAGACTAAGAAGGCTGGTGTGACTAGCTGAGTAGACTTGCCCGCTTTACAAGGTATCGGTGATGTGACGACGTTTTGAATCGGGAATAAATCAAAATCTCCAAGTGATGTATGGAGTAACGGTGTTGACTCGTAGAGGCAGCTGAAAAGAATAGGTTGATAAAAAAAAAAAAAGAGATTATGGCAGACTAACATGTATGCAAAGAAGTGTGCCCACATTGACGGTAGTAAATATCAAAGTATATTGTAAGTAACCCATATTTCTTCTTTATTACATGTTGTCTACTGTTGTAATATTTATAAATACCTGGAGAAACAAAAAAATATAATTATTGGTATTTTAAGATGATTAACATGTAACCTGTTTTTTTTTTTATGATTGAACGACATTTGAATTGCTGGTTTGTTAATAGTTTAAGATTTATGATATTTAATTGAAAATTAATCAATAACTAAATTTTGAAAAGTTGATCCATCTTTAAATCATGGTATTGTGGTAATTTTAGGGACTTTGCTGCTTAATGTAAAGTGTTATAATAAGTAATTTCAGTATATTTTTTTTTGATCAACTTTGTTATTATGTTATTATTATATTTTGTTTGAGAACTACCTTACTTTTATAATTTTTAATTATTCAAATAAAGAAAGTTTTTGTTTATTCTCAAATATGGTATGTTTTTCTTTATATATAATTTTTAAATAATTAATATTTTTATAATTACAACATACCTATAGGAAGGAATTAACCTCTCAGTAAGTGTGATTAAAAATATGAAAGCTATAATTTTGCTAAATTAATCCTTTTAAATTTCTTAAATCTAAAATTCATAGCAATAGTTTAAATGAACATTAATTGGGGTTTACGTAAGGTTATTAGATGTAATTATTGTTCCTATCTCAGTATTGAATATACTGATAATTGTTGCTAAAGTAAAATTAAGTCTAATTTTATAATTGATTAATTTAATTTTTAATTATCCTTTCTTTGAAGTATTATTCAAAACAAACAACAAAATGGTTGTTTTTTAACAAAAAAAAAAAAAGGGGTTTTCAGTTATTTTATACCACTATACGATTCTTGGCTAACCGATCTGATCTTGTTCAGAATCTCCATTGTTGTTCTAAAATTTTAGTACATCATCATATCCCTATTCTATTAACGGATTTAACTCTTTCTCCTTTTGGTCCTCATATTGGAGGAATTTCAGGTTGTCTGCATTTTTCCAAATTATATGATGATTACACTTTTGTTAAATTAATGTGTATGGAGATCTGAGCTTGATCGGGTTGGAGTGGAGTTGGGTGTTCTTTATGAAATTCAGTATGCTACTTGATTTAGAAATCTGTTGCCCCTTACTACATTTAATATTGTCTTAAAATGATGAGTTCAAAATTATCATTGTTGTATTAACCTATTCGGATTCTTAAGTTTTGATATTTTGATTAGTTTAATATAATTTGCTACCTTTTCCATGGCAACAGATTTCAGTGGAGCTAATCAGGGTATACTTATTTTTTTTCTAAATATTTAATTGTCAAGTGAAGATTGAGTAATAAATGAGCTTTTTAAGTTTAAGTAAGTTGTGTTTTAGAAAGAACCCCTAAACCCACAACATATATATATATATATATATATATAAAATAGCTATCAACTCGTCAATATTTTGAAAAATCTTAAATGTGTTAACAATATAATGACATATGATTTCAAAGATCTATTTAATAATATAGATTTATTAGATCTACATAATATTATAAATGCATTATTTTATAAGTATCAACATTCACTTAATTTACCAATTCATATAGATACAGCTTATTTTAAAACTTTAACAAATTTCATTATATATAATAATTATATAACGCATGATAACACGTTATATTTACAGAAAGTCGGTATACCACAGGGGGGATGTACATCTAGTATACTTTCAGACTTATACTTGTATCATTATGAACGTACATTTATTAATCGTAATATACATTTATATCGTTATATTGATGACATTATTTTAATTGCCACTGATCACACTAATATTTCTATATTTCCAGTTGATTATCCTACTAATTTAGAATTAACGGAAAACCTCCTTTCTAACAATACTATTAACTTTTTAGATCTTAAAATTACACTAAAAGAAAACAAAACAATAATAGATCTATTTGATAAACGTAAAGAATTTAAATTTAAAGTTAATTCATTTACTAATTTTAAATCATGTCTTCATAATTCTGTATATCGTAATATACTCCTTAATCATATTTATAGAATAAAAAGTTTATGTTCCTCTCAACTTATTAACAAAAATATTAAAAAACTTATCTTTGAAGCATTACAACATGGTTTTCCAAAAAAATTCATTTATTCCTTAATATATAGTTAGTTCCTATTTGATCTTTACAACCAAATTAACACATGCGTTTAAAAAATGTATACAAAAATCATATAATCTTATAAATATTTACAAAAAAAAAAAAAATTATAATAGGACGGTTGGGTGGGTAGACGTTGGATTGAGGAGGTGTGTGGCGGCGTTGTATGGAAAAATACGCATGGTTAATTTATATTATTAAAAAAAAAAAAAAAAAAAAGGGGGCATTTTGATTTACACAATTGTTTGATCATGCACATTTTATAATGGACTGCGATGTGTTATTTTTATATGTATATTAACTTAGTTAGATTTAGTTATTCATTATTTAATTATTTTAAATGAATTTATATTCATTATTATTAAGAATGTATTTGATCTAATGATTTGGATTAATACCTTTGGTGGACAATATCATATTTACTTCTAAGATAATGTTTACTTTTATACAGTGTTAATATAATATGTTTTAATTTTATTAAGTATTTTTGTTTAATTTAACTTTGTTTGAAGCCACATTATTTGTGACTAATTCATTTCAATATTTAATCGATATTAATTTTAAATTCTTTGATTCTTAATTCAAATCTTTAGTATTTTAATTTAAATTATTTTAATTGATGTTGCAATTTTAGTACAGTTATTTAATCGTTGTTGTCATTTAATGGTACATTTTTAATGTTGCATTAATTATTAATTTTTCCATATTACTACTTATTTATAACATAGTATTATTAATTGATACATCCATTACTTAGATATTATTCAACATTCTATTTATTAATTAATTTCATTTATTTATTATTTAACTTATGGCTATCATTAAGATAGTAATTTGGTTTAATTATTAAACACTAATTTTCATCCATTACTTTATATTTACTTTTACCACTAGAGGGCAGCACTATTTTAAGTTGTTTTTTATTATTAATTTTTCCATCTTAATACTTATTTATAACATAGAATTATTCATTAATACATCCTTTAATGTAATTCAATTTTCTATTTATTAATTAATTTAATTAATTTATTATTTAACTAATTGGTATCATATAAATACTCATCAAACACTTGCTTCCAACGTAAAATTATTTAATAAATATGAGTTACTTTTAAACTACATATATATAAAATAAACCTCGACGTTTCGGTTAATCTTTATAACCATCATCAGGAGAAAAACCTTCATAAATATGAACAGCAAAAATTAAAATGTGTTACATGATTGAGTCACAATATTCAATCTGCCAAGACGTTCAAATAACGGAAAATTAAAACAACATATTCAAAATACGCCTGGTGGCGCCCTCTATGAATCAGAAATGTAACTGGAACTTATGTTCGACGGAATTAACGTTCATTTTAAAATGCATTTCCATATGGCAGGAACCGAAAATGATGGGATATCGTTGCAAATTTCATGTTTCCTTAGTGAAATTTCTATAGATTCACGGATGAAGGCTTTAAAGGGATTGTTTTGTCTGGAAATAACTTTGACGTTGTTAAAATCAATAAACCTAACCTGTCCGTTAGCAAAAGTTCTTGATAAGGCAGTGGAAAATTTATTGTATTTCAAATCTCTCTTATGTTCTTTAAGTCTCTCTACGATGCGACGTTTTGTCATACCAATATATGCAGAATTTGTACCATCGGTCCATTCAAATGGAATTTCATATACCCCAGATAAACAAGTGGCTGATAATGGGTCAATGCTTCTATTCAATAAATTAAACAACGTTATAGAATTGGATGCCACCAGTTGTATATTATATTTCTTGAAAACTCTCTTTAATCTTTCAAAAAGAATGGGGATATATGGAATTTTTCTGTAAACCTGAGTAACTTTAGGAGAAGAAACTACTGTAACCCTGTATTTATCAATTAATTTACGAATAATGTGCGGTTACAGAAAAATTCCATATATCCCCATTCTTTTTGAAAGATTAAAGAGAGTTTTCAAGAAATATAATATACAACTGGTGGCATCCAATTCTATAACGTTGTTTAATTTATTGAATAGAAGCATTGACCCATTATCAGCCACTTGTTTATCTGGGGTATATGAAATTCCATTTGAATGGACCGATGGTACAAATTCTGCATATATTGGTATGACAAAACGTCGCATCGTAGAGAGACTTAAAGAACATAAGAGAGATTTGAAATACAATAAATTTTCCACTGCCTTATCAAGAACTTTTGCTAACGGACAGGTTAGGTTTATTGATTTTAACAACGTCAAAGTTATTTCCAGACAAAACAATCCCTTTAAAGCCTTCATCCGTGAATCTATAGAAATTTCACTAAGGAAACATGAAATTTGCAACGATATCCCATCATTTTCGGTTCCTGCCATATGGAAATGCATTTTAAAATGAACGTTAATTCCGTCGAACTTAAGTTCCAGTTACATTTCTGATTCATAGAGGGCGCCACCAGGCGTATTTTGAATATGTTGTTTTAATTTTCCGTTATTTGAGCGTCTTGGCAGATTGAATATTGTGACTCAATCATGTAACACATTTTAATTTTTGCTGTTCATATTTATGAAGGTTATTCTCCTGATGATGGTTATAAAGATTAACCGAAACGTCGAGGTTTATTTTATATATATGTAGTTTAAAAGTAACTCATATTTATTAAATAATTTTACGTTGGAAGCAAGTGTTTGATGAGTATTTATATGTTAAGTGTGCAACGTAAAGTCCGGATTAATTAATTGGTATCAATTAAGATAGTAATTTGGTTGATTTATGAAACATTTATTTCCATACAATTCCTTCGATTCAGATTATTTTCACTTTTACTAATAGATGTAGCACTAATGTTCCTGTTTATTTTATAATCCATTATATTTTAACATTATTTCTGGCATCACTGCAAAGCAATTTATATTTCTAAGCAATTTATATTTCTAAAATTGGCAACATGTTATGATTTTTTATGGAATTCATTCCCCAGTCATGTTGGAGTTTTCATGATGGTTCATGAACTGCAAGGTATCTTATTTTTATCTCTTTTCATCTTTATGGATTTTATACTTAATGTCTCTATTAAATGTTCTCTCTGTAATTTATAAGTATGGCTTCTTTCCTTTTTTATATTGTATTTTATTTTTTATTTTATCACTGATTTGAATCATTGTATTTGAGATGTAGTCCCAATATCATATTTTTTAGCAATATATGGCTAATATGATGATGAAACATCTCATTTCATTTTATTTGTGGTATTTAGGCAATTGGGACTTGATAATTCTGTCTAAATTCTACAAATTTCATTTCATTTAATTCATTTAATTCCATATATTCAAATTTTTATTTAATTTCTTATTCTTTCAATGTTTTTGATTCCATATTCAGTGTGTTGGGGAATCTTTTATTGTCAACTAATTATTTCATACTTAATTAAATAAATGTTTAAGTTGATGTTATGATAATGTTTCATTTATGGTTATATATATATATATATATATATATATATATATATATATATATATATCTGACCTATGTCACACGATAACGCTCGTACTTATAAAACAATTTTGATGAAACTAATTGTGTGTATTAAGCTCACTAATGTCTCGACCGAGTTCGTTGGCCAGCTTGGTCCGCCATTTTGTTTCAAGATGGCGGCCACTTAAAAAAATAAATATACAAAACCAACTAAAATAAATATACAAAAAAGTTAAAAATTCTAATTTATTTTTTAATTAAGTGTTAGGCCTTGATACGAGGATTCCAGAGCATTTTTTGGTTTACCTCTGTCTTAAAAAATGGCTGAGATAGAGCAGTTTGAAATTCTAGGGTGGCTGACATTTTGAAACAAGACAGCACATTACAAAAATTTTCATTGTTGTAATAATTTTCCCAATCATACGCATAAAACTATATATTCATATCCGTTAGCGCCAAATTCTTGCCAAACTTGGCGACATTTGGCGAAATATCGCCAAATTTGGCGACCAAAATAAGTCTTCATAAATGAAGCCAATTTGGCTATTGCTCATTAATTTGGCGAATTTCTTATTCAAATTCAGTATTAACGAATCTTTTGTAAACGTTTTCTTTGCATTTTAATTTACTGTTTTCGTGTAACATTAGCAAAAATTTTAAAACGAAGATATAGGAAAGCTACCTTTTCCTCCCGGTACAAGCCGGAAGGACTTTTTTTGCAGCCCTGTATATGAGCTATGGGGTTTTATGCATACCACATAAAACTAAAATCGAAAACAGCTGGAAAAAGCATAAAGCATCTAGAAGGGCTTTCTGGGAATTACCATCCATAGATGACAATATATCCATAGCCTTTTGCTCAGCCATGTATATGATCTTATTTATATTATAACACCATGTAATATAGTAAAATTTGGTTGAGCTGAAAAACCCGTAAAACAGTTAAAAAGCGCTCTGTTAGGAAATCTCATTTATAGATGTTAATCCGAATTCTTACGGGTAAATCTGTAATTTATACACATCGCATATTATAGTAAAATTTGTTAGAAAACGCGTTACACAATGAAAAACACACGTGCAGCAATTATCATCCATAGATGGCAATGAATCCAATTTATTTTGCGATTCCTGTATATGAAGTTATTTCCTTTTTCTACAAGCATGTCTTTTTACACTAAAATAAAGTTCAACTGAAACTAGTCGTTGGGGGAG
Source organism: Maratus michaelseni (assembly GCA_963931845.1). Taxonomy (NCBI): domain Eukaryota; kingdom Metazoa; phylum Arthropoda; class Arachnida; order Araneae; family Salticidae; genus Maratus; species Maratus michaelseni. The sequence continues at coordinate 391,608,077 of OZ007586.1, forward strand.
GGGGGGGAGGGGAGGCACCGTAATACTTACCCATCATGGATATGCATAATATAAAATATGAAAATAAAACATGTGTAAGCTATTCGTAAAATGCATTGCAATTCGAATGAAATCGTGGCTTGATGACGTCATAAACTTTAAATCCGAGGCTAACGAAAAAGACAGGCTACCGCTGTGCATTCCACTTACCTTTTTTTACAGACCGCTAGAGTGACGTGGTGCTCTTTTCGTACACCTCCATTGGTGCATTCGAGCATCACGTGACTCCGGCGGTCTGTAAAAAAAGATACGCGTAAAGCACCGCGGTAGCCTTTCTTTTTCGTTAGCCTCGCTTTAAATCGAGGCTAACGAAAAAGAAAGGCAACTGCGGTGCTTTACGCGTATCTTTTTTTACAGACCGTGGGAGTCAGGTGATACTCGAATGCATCGAGAAGAGCAGCACGTCACTCTAGCGGTCTGTAAAAAAAGGTAAGTGGAATGTACCGCGGTAGCCTGTCTTTTTCGTTAGCCTCGCTCTCTCTTTAAATGCTCCATTACTGAATTGCGTAAAAGAAACATCCTTATAACTCCAAAATTGATAATCATATTAACTAACGGCTTACTGCCTCGGATTAAGCGTCTCATTTCCAATTAAAATATATCTTTGAATTGAAATTTGAATGAAATACAGGGTCATGAAAAATCGGAGAGTGGGGAAAATATGATTACAAATATCTCGGCAACTAATTATCCGATCGACTTCATTCTTTATGCAAAATTTGTTTTTTTATTTTCTTTTATATTCACTCCTTAAAATAAACAATTTCGAAAATTTTTATATACCTTTTATCAGAACGAATATTTAGAGAGTCCGAAAAAATAGTTCCGGATAATCGAGGTTACTGAAATTCAACAAGCTTCTTCCCATTATTACATACTAAGTACATACCAAATTTCAAGTCTCTATCTCAATTTGTTCGGGGGATAGAGCATTTAAAGACACACACACAGACAGACGGACGGCAAATTTTTTTTTCTAAAAATATGTTTTTCGGAATCTCCAGTGTCTGAAACGTGTAAATCCGTCAATTTTTTTTTTCCATTTTTAAATCGATTACAAGACTTACCCTATACTACGTATGATGGGTGAGTAAAATGCATAACATTATTAAAAACACGCTTTAGGTGCTTTATCCATAGACGGTAATGCTTGCGAACTGCTTTGTGGAGCCCTGTATATTGCCTATAGAATTTATGCACACCACGTAATACACTAAAAATAAGTAAAACTTAAATACGCATACCACAGCTGAAAACGCATTTGAGCAATAATTGCTCTAGTCCGAAGTCTGTAACCGGAGTCTTTTGTGTATTTCTGTAAATGAACGATAAATGCCACACGTTCCATAATCTAAAGGTAGCATATCGTAATCCATCTGTGTAACGCATATCAAACGAACTATAAATGTACTTACTCCATACTCAATAGAAAGCATGCGGTTAGTCTACTTTATTGATGCATATCAATTTCGTTATGATTGGTGCATGGTAACACCATTTAAATGCATCGTAAACAATTTTCCCCCATAGACCATAATGTAACGAAATTGTTTTTTGTCTCCCTGTAAACGACCTATAACAGATACATACTTTATCTTCAATAGGGAACATGCTATAATAAACCACTATAACATATATCAATGTCGTGGAAATCTAAGTATATTTACCAGATTTAGAACGAGAGCAGACTGCCAGACAAACCGAATTCATAAACATTTTTCAGCTATGTTGGAAAGTGTTGAAAATATTTAAATATTTCCAAATCATTTTGTACAGTCCTCAGTTATTTTTGTTTCTTTCGAAAACGACAACTATTACAGTTGATTTCCCATCTTTTTTTTTTTTTTTTTCATTTTATTGCCAAATCATTTTCCATATTTTATTGTACCTTTATTCACTTATTCCCTTTTTTTTGCTATAATATTAAAAAGCGCAAATTTTACTAATTTTTTTTTTTTTAATTAAAGCCGTATAAAAGTTTTAATTTTTAAACAGTCATTAGTCATAGTTTTTATTTCGTTCTACAACTACCATCTATACAAATAAAATAAAGTTTCGCTCTCTCTCTGTGTGTGTGTGTGTCTGTTGGCGATGGCTAGGAAAATCTAGCCCACCTAGAAGCCTGATAATTTAGATATAGGTAGTCCAAACCATCTCCTGATGTACCTGAACATCAGAATTTTAATATTTCAATTATTTACCGAAATATTAATTAATATCCACAAAGAACTTTCATCAAAAAAAGTTTCTTTCTCTTGGGTTGGTTGGTTGCATCGATTCTTCACAGAAGTAATTAAATAAACCAGAGTAGCGATGCATAGATAAGGATTTCTGACTAAATACACTGGCGAGAAAAATTAAAGGAACAACCATAAAAAGGTGCTTTATGTGAATTCTATTGCGGGAACTTCAATGAAAGGCGATTGGTTGGTAACTCAATGTTAACGTTATCACGTAGTACAATGGGATTAACCTTTGCTACAGAAAAATATGCAAAAATTTTGAACCCGTTGTTTCTGCGCATTTGAAAAGGAGTACACGTGGGTGATTTGAAGTCTAATTTCAAAGATTTTACGTGTAGATGCTTAAAAGTTTCGTTTCTAGTAGGTGGAATATGTCATCCAGAAGACATTTGACCGATTGTGATAAATGGCGTGCCTTAGGGAGAATGGAAGCAGGACAGACACTGACAGGGGTCTATAAAGACTTAAAAATAACCAAAAGTTCCATGTCAAGAATTTGGAAACGGTTTAAAAATACTGGTAATTTTCAAAGAGAACCAGGTCAAGGTCGAAAACGTGCCACAACAGACTGTTAGGACGATTGCTAAAAGAAACAGGCAACTGACGTCAGTTCAGATTGCAAGAGAGTTCGCTGCAGCATCAAGAACTGGACTATCTAGATTTACTGTGAGGGACAAGCTGCATAATAGAGGGCTGTATACAAGGAAATCCATGATTTGTATTCTACTAACTCCGGCAGCGAAATGCGCCCGGTTAAAGTGGTGCAGAGATCATCATCATTGGAGTACCACGGACTGGAGCCGAGTTCTCTGTACCGATGCATCCCGATTTTGTTTAGAGAGTGATTTCAGACGTTTTACCATATGGAGGGAGAAAAACACACACAATAAGGCTGAAAACATCCATGAAAGGCATTGATACGAAGGTCCTGGAATAATGGTATGGGCGGGCATCATTTTGAATGGCCAAACTGACCTACACATTTTTACCAGTGAAACTGTGAATGCTGAAATATACTAAAATGAGGTTCTTGATACTCATGTTAAGTTGTTTAGGGGTGCAATCGGTAATAACTTCCTTTTAATGCATGATAATGCACAACCTCATCGTGCTAGACTAGTGACTGATAATCTTGAGGGTGAAAGAATCCAGTGAATGGAGTGCCCTGTATATTCTCCGGATTTAAATCTGATAAAACATGTGTGGGACGCACCAGTACGCCGACTTGCATCTCGGCAACCCTCAACTAGCACTCTCCAGGAGCTTCAGAATACTATTCATCTTGAATAACTATTTTTACCGCAAGCACTTCTGGTTAATCTAATCCACAGTATGGAAAATTGCTACAAAACTTGCATTTTGGTCAGGCGTGACCACATACCTTATCGAGTTTTCCTGTGTTTCTCTAAAATGCTGTGACAGTACAATTTCCTTATCCCCTCTTATATCAGACAGTCCTATGTTTTTATGTAAATTTATTTTTTGAAGAAATAGGAAGCTCTGGATTTTGAATATATGTCAGGCATGACAAAATAAAGATCTTGTGCAAGTTTCATGTTCTTATCTTCAAAATTATTGAAGTTTGATGAGTTTTTATAGTTGTTCCTTTAATTTTTCTCGCCAGTGTAGTTTCAATGTGGATTGAAGTTATCAGTGTAAAGCCATGCTATTGTTGCGCCACCTGCAAATGACAAATTACACAGACATCCATCTGTTTGAAATACTTTCCAGGCACGTTTTTCTTCATGACAATTAGCCGGGTTTAAGTTCCTTTTTTACATGACATATATTATTATGATACAGATTATTATTACAGAAAACTTTATTTAACAGATTATTTTTTTATATTTGCGGGAATGGGGAGGGGCAAGAGTCTAATTACATTTCACAATTTTAGCATGTTTAGCTGCATCCGTAGTGTTTAATTGCTGTTTTATGTACAGAATACCACTATTTTAAATCTCAGCTAATAAAGTTCCAAACTTCTCCAAACCAGTTCCATTTTTAGCTCACAGGCTATCAAAGCCTGAGAGCTTATGTGCCCGCCGGTTCTGTATGTACGTACGTATGTATGTACGTAACGCGATAACGTTTAAATTTTGTTTATAGGTTCCTTGTGATAAGGCGCTTCCCTGATTAGTTTTGGAGGTTCATTGGTTAAGCATAAAGGGGGGAAATGGGGGGCTAACCCCCCCATAATTTAGATAAATAGGTTTTTCATGCAGAATTATCCCATTTTCTTCAAATTTTGTATAAAGGTTCATTTTGATAATGCGCTTCTGTCAATAGTTTTGGGGGTTCATTGGATAAGTATAAAGGGGGAAAGGGGGTATAACCCCCCCCCCTAATTTAGATAAATGAGTTTTTATGCAGCATTATTCGATTTTCTTCAAATTTTGTATATAGGTTCATTGTGATAATGCGCTTCTCTGAAGAGTTTTGGGGGTTCATTGGTTAAGTATAAAGAGGGAAAGGGGGGCTAATCCCCCCTTAATTTAGATAAATGGGTTTTTCATGCAGAATTATCCGATTTTCTTCAAATTTTGTATACAGGTTAATGGTGATAAAGCGTTTTCCTGATTGGTTTTGGGGATTCATTGTTTAAGTATAAAGGGGGGTAACGGAGGGCTGCCCCCCTTAATTTAGATAACTGCGATTTTCATGCAGAATTATGCGATTTTCTTAAAATTTTGTATATAGGTTCATTGTGATAAGGCGCTTTCCTGATTAGTTTAGGGGGTTCTTTTGTTAAGCATAAAGAGGGTAAAGGGGGGCTTATCCTCCCCCCTTAATTTAGATGAATGTTTTTTTCATGGAGAATTATCCGATTTTCTTCAAATTTTGTATATAGGCTCATTGTGGTAAGGAGCTTCCCTGGTTAGTCTTGGGGTTCATTGGTTAAGTATAAAGGGGGATACGGGGGCGGCTAATCCCCCTTAATTTAGATAAATGGGTTTTTCATGCAGAATTATCCGATTTGATTCGAATTTAGTATATATGTTCATTGTAATAAAGGGCTTCCCTGATTAGGTTTGGGGGTTCAATTGTTAACTATAAAGGGGTGGGGGAACGGGGGGATGATCCCCCCTTAATATATTGTCGATTTCTTTATTTTTCGAGGGGCTTATTTCAAATTCTTTGAAATATGTGTATAATATACAATTAGTGTGAATAGCCTGTGAGCTCAATGCCCTCAGTTTAACTGGGCAGTTTTCTTTTTTATTTACTAAATTATCGTAAAAATTAGCATTCATAGCTTCAAGGTGTACTTCTAGAAAACAGATACCAGAATTTCCGAATAATAGTCTAAGCCAAATTTTAAATTAAGTTCCTAGCTTAACCAAATGAATCAATCTTTAAAGATGTATAGTGATTCTCCTAATTAGTTATTTGCTGAAGGGCTCTTGAACAACCCCTCCCCCCCCGGCCCCTCCTTCAAGGTTTTTTCTCTAATTATGCTCCGTTTCCATATCTCAGCAACTATCTTTCCGATTTCAACGCAAGTGATTCCAAACATCATAATTAACTTAATAGTCACTCTTTATAACGTTAAACTAAATTTATGAGTGGCGGTTACCACTATTTCCGAATAATAGTTTAAGCCAAATTTGTAATTAAGTTCCTAGCTTAACCAAACGAACGAATTTTTAAACATGCATAGTGGGCCTCCTAATTAGTCATTTTCTAAAGGGCACTTGAACAACCCTCCCTCCCGGCCCCTCCTTCAAGATTTTTTCTCTAACTATGCTCTGTTTCCATATCTCAGCACCTATCTTTCCGATTTCAACGAAAGTGATTTCAAACATTATAATTAACTTAATAGTCACTCTTTATAACATTAAACTAAATTTATGAGTATCGGTTACCACTATTTCCGAATAATAGTTTAAGCAAAATTTGTAATTAAGTTCCTAGCATAACCAAACGAACAAATTTTTAAACATGCATAATGGGCCTCCTAATTAGTCATTTTCTGAAGGACACTTGGACATCCCCTCCTCCCGGCACCTTACTGAAGGTTATTTTCTCTAACTGTGCCTTATTTCAATAACTCGGCTAATGATGTTCCCATCTTCTCGAAACCAGCTCAATTTTGTAGCACGCCTACTATACAGTAACGTAGGCAGCGGGGACCTGTCTCAGAAATTCACTCGGAAAGAAATTTGTTTAGAACAGAATGCTCCCCTGGCAGTGGTATGGAGAAATAAAAGATTTTTTGGAGCGTACGAGCATGCCCGGTATATACGGTGCTGAAGCCATCGTAGACCGTGGCCAGAGTTTCATTTTTTAAGAGTTTTAAGCTTATTACATGGGCTCGGACAACGCCGGGCGGGTCAGCTAGTATCTAAATAAAACTCTTTTCGTTGGCATTTACTTTTTTGTAAAATCGTTCTCCTGAAAACACAGTTTTATTTGTGAACTGCTTAAACATATATCCATTAGAATAATAATTTTTAACACTTTCCAACATAATTGAAAAGTGTTTATAATTTCAGTTTAGCTGGCCGTCTGTCTGTTTTCTGGCCGCCAGTCCGTGCCCTAACTCTCATAAATATACTCGGATTGTCATGTCATTGTTATATATTATTGAGGTTCATTATAGAATGTTTGATATTGAAAATGAAATGTGCAGCATTTGTAGCTCTTTTACAGGGACACACACGCAAATATTTGCAACATTATGGTCTATGTGAAAAAATCGTTTGCGATGTCTTTTAATGATGTTAAGATAATTCAAACATAATGCCATTGATATGCATCAATGAGGCGGACTACAACATACTTTCTGTGGAATATTGAATAAGTAGCATTTATAGTTAGTTTACAGGATGCACAAGATTATTCCATTACATCATGATCTAGAGGGAAACTACGTTTGCGGTACATTTAAATGATGTTATGATACTTAAAACATACTGAAAATGATATGGATCACTGAGGTAAACTACAACATACTTATAGATTATGGAGGGAATAGCATTTATAGTTGATTTACAGATACATTAAAAAATTCAGTTAATTGACGGAATATGATCGGTAATTGCTAGAAGTGTTTTTCAACTGTGGTTTTTACACAGCCATTAGTATTTTGTTTTTGTTTCGTTCTACAATTAACACATACAGCTCTTTTTGATGGCATTTTATCTCTGTCAAATCGTTTTCCTTATTAGTGAACTGCTTAAACGTATATCCATTAGAATAATTTTTTTTTAACATTTTCCAACACAGTTCAAAAGTGTTTAACACTTCGGATTTTCTGGCCTCGAGTCCGTGCTCTAATTCTCTTAAATATGCTCGGATCGGTACCTAATTTTTATATGTTATTGAAGTTCATTATAGAATGTTTGCTATTGAAAATGAAGTGTGTATCATTGATAGTTCATGTATAGGGACACACACACAAAAACATCTGTTACATTGTGGTCTAGGGGAAAAATCGTTTGCAATGCATTTTAATGAAGTTAAGAAAATTCAAACACAATGCCGTTGATATATGCATCTCTGAGGTGGACTACAGCATGCTTTCTGTGTAATATAAAATAAGTAGCATTTATATAGTTCGTTTACAGGGATGCACAAAAAAAATTCCATTACATTATGATCTAGAGGGAAAATGCGTTTGCGGTGCATTTTTTAGATAAAAAAATAAACTTGTATCAAAATAAATTCTCATTTATGTCAATAGAATACTAAAATCTCCCGAAAATAATTTATTTTGCTAATAAAATATTGCAGCAAAACAGTGCGAATTAGTTGAATTTTATTATTTTGATATTCTTTGAAATATGGTTGCTAAGCAACTGATAAATTAAAGAGCAAAGTAAAAAGAAATTCATTTTAAAATTTGTGAAAAATATGAAAACAAATTGTTTTATATTTCCCGAACAGATTTAAACAATTAATTTCTATATTCTAATAAATGTATCGGCAAATTTTCAAAATTATTGGACATATTTAAAACCTTCATATTGAAAATTTATTATCAGTAATTTTACGTTTAAATCCATTATTCAAATATGTGATTTTCATTTCAGTTAAAACTAAAATTTGAAAATCGTCTGCATTCCCATAGGAAAGCATTATGACCTAAAACGAAATGTTCTATATTTTTCGAACGAATGAACCAAATGTAACTAAAAACTATACAGCTAATTCCGGGTGCCTCACAAACATACCCACCAAAAATCAACTTAATCGGGCGCTTTTTACGGCAGTTATCACGGAACAGACAGACAAACAGACAAATAAACAGACAAACAAACAGACAGACAAACAGACGGAAACCAAAAACTTTTCGCGTCTCCACAGTGAGCCTTCACTGACATTTCGGCAATTATAGAGGGCATAGCATTTATATTTCATTTACAGAGACATAAAAAAAAAAAAAATCAGTTACTTGATGGATTATGATCGATAATTGCTAGAAATGCGTTTTCAACTGTGGCATGTATTTTTAAACTTAACTATTTTTTAGTATATTACATGGTGTGTGTGTAAATTCTATAGGTCACATACAGGGCTTGACGAAAGAATTCGCACATATTACCGGACAGCAATTGAGAAAATGATTTCACTCTGTGTTTTGTGTTTTTTAAATTGTTTATGTAGATATATCATTTCAATGGTTGAAAAAATGAAATTTCTTAAAAATATTCTGTTTAGTGATGAAAAGTATTTAGTGATATGTGCCGGATTCATGATTTTTCGTTCATGTTATTTAACTTCACTTCTAGAATGAATGAAAAGCTTTTTATTCCTTTCGGAACATTTACGTAAAAACGCCATTTTATTTATTTATGATTTAATCATTCTTTCATTATAATAATCTATTTTTTTCCATTTACTTCTAGAATAAATCATGGACTTTTTATTCCTTTTGAGCTAGTTTTGTACGAAACGAAATTTTTTAACACTTCCCAACCTAGTTAAAATGTGTTTATGACTTCGGTTTGTCTGGCCGTCCGTCTGTCTGTCCACGCTCTAACTCTCTTAAATATACCTGTATATTCACAACATTGATATACGTTATTGAGGTTTATTATAGCATGTTCTCTATTTAATATGAAGTAGCAGCTGAGTTCGTTTACAGGAACACGAAAAATAATTTCGTTACATTACGGCCTATGGGAAAAAGTCGTTTGCGGTGCATTTTAATGATGTTACGATACAACAAACATAATGAAATTGATATGCATCACTGAGGTGGAATACAACATTCTTTCTATAGAGCAAGGTGTAGGCTATAACGTTTTATCTTACCTTCAGGAACGCCCACTAATAGTTAATACAACTTATCTGTCACAAAGTTATTGTTAAATTGTTAACATTGGTCGTTATTAATATTTACGTCGGGTATTAATATTTACATATTAATAATTGGAATATAATAGTAATTCATTATAATATGGAGGGGTTTACAGGCAGAGAGATGTAACTCACTAATTTTGAAAAATTGAGTTCAGTGCATGAAGGGTAATCTAGACATAGAAATAGCGACATATACGTTCCACGAAATTTGCTTGTGAATACCACGCAAATATTTTTACCCGATTGAATATCATTGCTCGCTCAGAAAATCTATGTTTTTAAGCATTTAAAAAATGTCACACCACTCTGTTTTTTAACGCCTCATATAGGAATATGACTGAAATAAGTAAGTTTGGCCCCCGAGTTCACTTTCTAACTAGTTTTTTGCTCTTACAGAAATAATGAGTACCACTGGTTTAAACATTCCTTCATTAGATCTAGAATGAATTGTAAACTTTTTTTTTAAATCCCAAATTAATTTTCAGCAGAGCTGAAGCTACGCTGTAAATTAATGGAATACAAAGTATGTGAATCATCACTTTACTAAACAGCGTACAACCATTAGAGTGAAAAAATATCCAGACCGGGGTTCGATCCCGGATCCCTTGGTATAGCGCACCAAGTGCTTTACCAATTAAGCCATCCAGACGACATCCAGTCTAGCATTCTCTCACTCTTATATGGCAAGGCTACAACCACGCAGCATAAGATTGAAAGTCAATCATGAGCACAACACCGTTGGCATGCATGAGAGAAATTAAACCCAGTATCGGTGAATTTTTATACACTAATACTAATGGGTTTAATTTGTCTCATGCATGCCAACGGTGTTGTGCCCATGATTGACTTTCCCTCTTGTGCTGCGTGGTTGTAGCCTTGCCATATAAGAGTGAGAGAATGCTAGACTGGATGTCGTCTGGATGGCTTAATTGGTAAAGCACTTGGTGCGCTATACCAAGGGATCCGGGATTAAACACCGGTCTGGACATTTTTCACTTTAATGGTTGTACGCTGTTTAGTAAAGTGATAAATCACATACTTTGTATTTTATCTTTTTATTCCTTTTGAAACATTCTCGTAAAAAATGCCGTTTTTCTTTATTTCAATGCTTAATCATTCCTTCAATAGATAGAATTATAAGGGTCAAAATCTTTTGCATATCAAAATCGTTTTATTTTTCATAAATTGCTTTGCTTCTTTTAAATTTTACGATACAATATGTAAATAATAAAATCATGATTTTAAAAGAATTATCAAAAGCAAAGGAAAAATAAAATATCACGATCGATTTGAAGATAATTTGGATATAGTAATGTCGGTTAAAGTCCTTTTCCCTTATCCCTTTAGAGGAGAGAAAATCAAAGCTCAGCAAAACGACTTTCATCTAAATATATGACCTTATCGCTGGTAGTTTACCTCCTATTTTCAGTACCTTTATTCAAGATAATTATGGAAAAATAAATAAAAACTATTCAATTTTTACCTGCTGTTTTAGTTTTAAATTGATCTCAGAAAAATGTTATTTTGGAAAAACGAGCCTAATAAAATTACACAGGCCCACAAAAAGTACTTTTTTATATGCACGAATTTTTTTTTTTAATACGTTGTGTTCATAAAGGCCGAGTTCTTCCTTTTCTCTTGTAAGATTCCTTCTCATAATGAAAATAAAGACCTGTGAAAGTCGCAATGAAGATCTAGCAGAGTCAGAAATCGTTGTTATTGAAAAAATCCTTACACAGCATCCTTAAGCTGCATCTTACATTTTATAAATTTGTTATGTTTCCATAGCTGTCACAAAGGAGAAAATCTATATTATAAAGCAAAAACATGTCCCTTAGTAATGCTGACGTTATATTGACAATGGCAACATCTGACCAATAAATTTCGCTTTTAATGAAATTTTTTCAACTTCTAAGCATCGCACAGTTTCAATTTTTACACCGTGGAATATGATTTTTTTTCTTTCAAATGCAATTTGTTTGAAAACTGTATCTAAATTTACTAATTTCGTATGGTTTTAAAAATAATTTTCAAGCATGATTTAAAAAAAAAGAGAAAAATCTATCTTTATCGTGTGCAGCCTGATTATAAAAGATTAATACATTTGCACTTAAAACAATATAAAAAGTTCAGTATTTGTTTCCGGCTAATATTCTACAATGAAATTAAAGCTTCTTCAATCAATAAATAAAATAATAAAATCTATACTAATAAAAGGAAGTTGTTTGTCTGTGTGCGATGTCTAGCGAAATCTACCGCATGTAGCAGTCTGAAAATTTGGGTGCGGATAGTCCAAAGCAGGTCCTAATACACCTGAGGCTCAGATTGTTAAATTTTTAACAATAAAGAGTTAAACAAATTTTAAGCAAATTTTAAACATAATTTTAAACAAATAAAGAGTTATCCGTATCAGGAGTTTATATTATGATACTCTGCATCTAACAAAATTTCACCACTGAGGCCGTGACAAGTTTTGAGATACGTTTTAGCGCTTCTCTTTCTTTCCATACCTTCCGCCTACTGAGGAGCAAGGATGCCGTATTAAAACAATCATCCGTATCTGGTGTTGTATATAGAATCTGGATTTTATCAGGAAGGCCGTGATAGATTGCATGTTCCCTCCGTGGGTGGGTGAGGGGAGGACAGGGCATATAAAAAAATCATCCGATCTGATACTTATATTCTTAAAAATTATCTTGCCAAAATTTCTTCAAAGACCCATCATAAATTCTGAAATGACTTTTTGCAGACCCTTCTCAGAGGGACAAGGATGGTCGAATTACTAAAAAGTTATCCGTATCTGGAATTTATATTCTGATACTCTGCAACTAACAAAATTTCATCACCGAGTCCATGACAAGTTTTGAGAAACGTTTCTGCGCCCTCCTTTCTCCCTCCCTCCCCACCAACACAATCTGCACCAACCACAATCTGCATCTTAAAAAAATTACAGGAAGGCCGCGATACCGAGCTGTGGGGGTGGCAAATTAAAATAATCATCCGATCTGATATTAATATTCTTAGAAAGTATCCTGCCAAAATTTTATCTTCTAAAGACGTGGTAGATTATTATATACGTTTTTGAAGCTACCCCTCCCCCCTGGTAGCATAAGGGGTGCTGTATTTAAAAGAAAAGTTATCCGTATCTGGTGTTTTTATAATTCTCAATCCCTGCTTCTGACACAATTTTATCGCTTCTCCCCTTGGAAAACAAGGATACCGAATTTCAAAAAATCATCTGAATCTGATGTTTATATTCTAAGGCTTACCATCAGACTTTTCTAATATATGACTTGTGAATGAAGTTACCATTTTTTTGTATAAAAAAATTCTACGATTGATGTGAGATTCGCTAAATTCTTCACTGGAACTAATTTCAAATTTTAAGAACTATCAATCTTTATCAGTAATTTATTTGAAACAGTATTGCAACTGTAAGTACACGTGACGCTTTTATCAGCGGAGCTTTTGTCAACTGGGGCTTTTGTCCGCGGGGATTTTGTCCGTGGAACTTTTGTCCGTGGACTGTTGGCCGCGGGGCTTTTGTCCTGAACCCACTAATATCAACTTATAGGTTTTGTTACTTATATCTCTCTTACAATCATTCCCATTAAGATTGAAAAAACGTAAAATAATTTAAAATCGTCATTAACTAACTAAAACTTTAGTATATTACAAAGTAAAAAGGGATAAATGTTCCTTAATATACGAAAATATAAAATAACCACGTACGAACATATACAATAACCTCTTCCGAGCTACCCACGATTCACGAAAAGCGTTCTTTATTATCTTTAGAACCTCCAGAAAAAAAATATAATTTTTATATTTAAAGACGCATTCACAAAAACAAAGTTTCTTTTACTGCCATTGATTTTTGGAAACGTTTCCGAGTAGTTTTATAGTGCATTAATCAGTTTTCTTAAACCAGAATACCTGTTTTTGGGATGGTATCAATTCTCAATTAGTTGATCATGTTAAAATAAAAAGATAAAAGGGCTTATATAAAATGTGTTTATGCTATTATTTGGCCTATCTTGTGTTTCAAAATCCTTCTTGAAAATATTCTGTAGTTAAAAATTAAAACTCACCAAAAAAAATCAGTATTTTACTGTCAAAAAATAAATTTAAGGGAAAAAATACATTCCAATTAAAGGAAAAAAAAATAACAACGACCACCTTTCGGAGTTTAATGTATCTGTAATAAATCTTTATATTTTATGATTAATTATACTTTTTTTTACCAATCAATTTCATTAAATTCTTATTTTAGGATCAAAATACTGTTACTTAGGCAGGTTTATACATTTGCTCCCTTTGTTTTACATTCTTTCTCCTCTTTACTATCAACTCACGCGGAAGGTAAAAAATTTCGAAAGTGCGCACAACATGCGTAGTACACACACCTTTCTAGTGATGCCAACATGATCTTTACAAATCTGAAAAATCTTTCGTTCACGCTCTGGTGCAGTTGATCATGTGACACGTTACGTCACGTTGGCATAGCAACACCCGAAACACGCATGTCCTCAGTCATTATTGAGTTCAAGGCTGCCACATTTGGCTAGAAATGGAACAATCAAGGGATCGACGTGCAGTATTGATTTTTAGAAGAATTTTTAAGCGATTAATATGATCACATTGTAAAGATGAAAAATGATGCTCTTGCAAATGAGTCATTTCATGCTGAGAGAAGGGATCAAAGGAGTGTCAAATGTTATCTGTTGAATAATATAACTCAAAGAGAGTATTTAAAGTCTTCATCTTTTACCATTCCTACTTCATGTATGTACTGCATACACATTATAGCACTTACTAAACTGTAGTTATGCGCATGACTTTCACCTTTTCTTTCTTAACAGATTTTTTTTTTTTTTTTTTTTTTTTTTTTTTTTTTTTTTAAGAAAGAAATAAAAGAAAGTTCATAAAAGTAAAAACAAGCTATTTTTATTCACTAAATAGTTCATTAATCTATTTATACTCAATCGGAAAAATCTTAATAATTTAAACTGCTGACATTATTATTTTTTACATTTCACTTTGTTATAATATTTTGTTTGTACCATTCTAACAAATAAAAGATTATTTATTGAACCGGTAAGAAATAAACACTTTCCCTGTGTGTTAAAAAATGAAAAAAATGTCAAATAATCCTCTTTTTTTTCTTTTTTTTAAAAGTGAAATTAACATTTCTCTTGAGCTTGCGAATTCAAAGTTTTCTATATTTTTTGTTATGAATAAAGCTGATTTTCTGTTTTATCTAAAAACTATCTACATGTCACTTTTTATGAAGCGCAATATTACCTAGTAGAAAAAATTTCCTTGGTACTTTCTTATAAAAATTTACTTTTTAAAAAAATGAAAAGTTAAGTTTAGCCTGTAAAGAGTAAAAGTCTTTGTGTTCTAGAAAAAAAAATGACCGCGTAATCTTTTTTCTTTCCTTTATGACATTACTTTTCTCGCATCTGCGAATACACAATTTTCTGTACTCTTTGGCGCGCATAAATGTGTTTTTCTACTTCATTGATAAATTAACATTTTTCTTTTATTTTTTTTCTTTCTTTCTTTTATTATTATTTTTTTGGATGTTTGTTAGAAAAGGTAGTCTCGCTTTTTCTAGTGAAATATCAGGCTCTTTGAATCTAAGTATGTTACAAAAGCTATTTTCATAAAAGTCGCAAGCAGTTATTGTTACAGTGTAGTGCATTAATGCGTGCTCTTTTTATATCTCTTTTATTAAATTATTATGACAATATTTATAGAAAAAAGCACATTGGATATTTAAATTAAAAAAAATTCTCTTAAGAGTTTGAAAATATTATTTTCTAGTTCTAATTTTATTAACTTACTAAAGGGCTCCTTCCCTCTGCGCCTTCCGTGCGCCAACCTCAGGTCTTTTAACAGACTCGCGAATTGCAAACTTTGGATTAATTAGTTACCGTTTACTCGTTTTCCAGGATTAATTATTTACAAACTAATTAATCCTGGAAATAACGAATACACCACAATACCAATAATGAATAACGAATACTAGCACAATAACGAATTTAAAAATCTTGGATTTTTTAAAAGCATTTTCAGAAATTTCAAATTGTGTATAGACGATACGGCTGTAGACAGGTTAATTGCATATATCTTGCATTTGGCTGTTTTATGTAACAGCTTAGTTAATTTTTTAGAATAAGAAATCGCCAATTTGTAATTATTTCTATATTCATAATTTAAAATTTTGTTTGCATTAGAAATGAGTTTAAATTCAAAGTAATCACAGTCTCTCATCTGGGAAAAATATAGTCCTTGGACATGCAGCCCTTGAAAGTGGGGAAATGCTACGAATTTTGAAAAAAAAAATCTAATTTTTAATACTTTCCATCATAGTTGAAAAGCGTTTATGACTTCGGTTTGTCTGTCCGTGTTCTAACTCGAGTAAATATACTTCGATTACCATGAGCTTGGTATATATTAGTGAGGTTTACCATAGGATTTTACCTATTGAAAATTGAATGTGTAGCATTTATAGTTCGTATACAGGGACATACAAAAGAATTCCGTTACATTATGGTCTATGGGGGAAATCGTTTGCAGTGTATTTTGATAAAGTTACACCTTTTTCAAACATACTGAAATTGATTTACATTATTGAGGTACATAACAACATTCGTTCTGTAGAAAATGGATTACATGACATTTATCATTCATTTACAGCGACACACAAAATAATTACTTTACATTATGGCCTATGTGAAAAAATCATTTGCAGTGTATTTTTGAAATCTTTCCCGCACATAATGAAATTTATGTGTATTGCTGAGATTCTTATTACCAGATTCTTACCAGTGCACTACCACATTCTTACTATAGCATTTATTTGCTCATTTATATGAGCACAAAAATAAAATTCGGTTACATTACTGTGTATAAGCGATAATCGCTGGAAGCAAGTTTCCAGATGCGGTTAGATGTGTTATGCGTTTCCTAACTGAATTAAATTTTAGCTTAATGTGTGGTGTTTATAACAATCTGTAGATCTTATAACAGGTCTACAAATAATATTTCAAGCCACCATATATGGGAAGTAAATGCTGGAAAAAAATTGAAATGTGTTTTACGTTTTATAGCTGCACTGTAAAAAAAAATCCGTCAAATTTACGGCAAAAACTGCAGGCAGTTGCCAGCAGTTTTTACGTAAAAATAGCAGTAAAAATCGATGTAAATTTTATCGCATATTTTCCGTCATTTCAACGGTTATAAATGTAGTAAATTTCACAGCCATTTTTCCGTACAAATTACCACAAAAAGTTCTGTAATTTTAACAGTCCTATTTCCGTACAAATTATCACAATAGCTGCTGTAATTTTAAAAGCCATATTTTTTTTTAAATCATTCATTTTAATCAACTTTCATTTTTAGATGACTATTAGAATAGTCATAAAGTTCATCGCTTGTTTGAAAAACATTGGAATTCATTATTTTATGTATAGAAATTCAATCCCATATAAAACATTTCTTTACTGCTTTGTATATGATATATATAAGAATTCAGAATTTATTAATAGGAATTTTTTTAATGTGGCAAAACTGAGACATCAAATATTCATTATAATACCATGTGTAAATACATTATATATAGAGAGAGTATATTTGTAGTACTAAAAAAAGAAACACTTCAATTCTGAAGGGCGAGAAGAATTTAGATAATATATATATATACACTGCTCAAAACAATTAAAGGATATTGCAGTTTTAGGTCTATTTTGTATCTGGGAAACTTTTTAGCTGATTGATACATGGTCGACAGACATACTAGGTTATATGAGAATAAATTACAATGTTTGGCAGAAAAAAATGCACTTTATTGCGCATTTGTGTACAAAAGGAAAAAAACACAATTTGTGCATATGAGAAAAAAAGAATAAGAAAAGGTGTTTTCTTCAAAGAAAATCATTTTCAGTAGGGGGTATGGTTTCCACGGGCGGCCAGCAACGTTGAACACCTTTGAGGCATGGACTCAATGAGGCTATTAATGACGAGTTGGGGTATTCTGTCCCACTCTTCCAGAAGAGCTCTTTCCAGTTCTTGGAGAGTTTGTGGGGGTTGTTGGAGGCCAGAAACTCGTCTTCTTAGAGCGTCCCAAA
Source organism: Maratus michaelseni (assembly GCA_963931845.1). NCBI lineage: Eukaryota > Metazoa > Arthropoda > Arachnida > Araneae > Salticidae > Maratus > Maratus michaelseni. The sequence goes on from OZ007586.1 coordinate 391,625,802, forward strand.
CGTGCTCGATTGGATTCATGTCTGGAGAACACGCTGGCCATTCCATTCGAACGATTCCTTCCTCGAAAAGGAAATCCTCCACCAGGTTTGCACGATGTGGCCTGCAGTTATCGTCCATTAAAATGAAGTTATCTACGATTGCTGCAGCGTAAGGGACTACAATAGGTCTGAGGATCTCATCGCTATATCGGCGACCAGTCAGAGCTCCATCTCGAATGATGTAGAGGTCAGTGCGCCCGTCAATGGAGATGCCACCATACACCAACACTCCTCCACCGCCAAATCTGACACTTTCGTGCACGAACGCAGGATTATTCCTACTGCCACGGTCCCTCCAGATGAAAATACGCCTATTATCCGGATGCACAGAAAAACGGGACTCGTCAGAAAACAGAATATTGCTCCATTCATTTCTCCTCCAGTTGACATGCTCGGTTGCCCACTCCCTGCGGTCGCGACGATGCCTTGATGTTAATGTAACACATACCATCGGTCGGCGAGCATACAGACCTACAGCATGGAGCCGGTTTCGGACAGTCTGAGTTGAAATCGTGGTGCCTGTAGTCGAGCGAAGGTGTTGTTGGAGAAGAGTAGCGTTCATGTTTCGGTGTCTCCGAGCTGTTAACGCTAAATACCGATCTTCATTGGGCGTTGTTGCCCGTCTACGACCTTGCCCTGGTCTTCGGCCTGCACATCCACTCTCCAAAAAACGGTTGCAGATCCTGGAAATGACACTTTGTGACACTCCAATGGCTTTCGCTACTTCGGCTTGAGTTTGGCCCCCTTCTAACCTGCCAACAATTCTCCAAGCTTCTGAATCTGTCAAATGACTTCGCTGAGACATCGTACTCATCGAAACAAAGCAATCACTGAATGCCGATCATCCTTGTCTTCATTCTCTTTTATCCAGTTGAAAGTCAAATTTCATTCGCTGCCGCTGAAGCGACGTTTTTGACGTCGAACTCAAAATTTGCATACTCCACAGTTTGAAAACCAGAAAAATTTGCATTTGTGATTCTCTTCTTCTATTTTCGGTAAAAAAAATTTCGTTTATATCTTTATTTTATATAAAACTTCAAATATCCTTTAATTGTTTTGAGCAGTGTATATATATATTAGATAATTGGACTAGAATTACAAGCTTACGTTTATCTAATACAAAGATAAAATACCATTTGTAATTAAACACTGATATATAAACAATGCAGGCTCCTAAGCGTAAGTCAAGAAACACACCATTTTGCTCGCTTTCGCCGTCGCGCGGGAAAGAGCACGTACTTTTGAATAGAAGTTCCTTGCGCAGATCATGCTAGTAAAATGTCTTTGCGCGCAGGCGTCGATTAGAAAATGAATGATGTGATCTGATTGGTTGTTCGCATGAAAGGATTTTGAAAGCGAAAACGCTGGTTAAATCTACTGTTATATTTGCGGTATTTTTACATACGGAAATATTACGTTGCGATTTACTGGAATAAATGCAGTGAATTTGACAATCATTTTTTACAGTGTGGATTAAAATTTAGCAAACCAAGTGGAGTGTAAAAAATCAATAGATCATATACACGGCTGCTCAAAGAAATTCGAATATCTCATTGACTGTGGGAGTTAAAAACGGAAATTGGGTATTCAAATGTGTTATGCCGCTATGCGTTTTCAAAAGTATTTATTTAGATATATTTTTTTTGCCTTATTAAACAGTAAAAGTTTTGTGACAGTATTCTGGAAGTATTCGAAAGTTCTTCATAATTTATGCGTGACGCATAATTTTTCTTTCTTGTTTATATTATGCTTAAGATATTGTTCTGTATGTTCACTAATTAAAATTTAAAACTTTTCTGATCGAAATGTTTGAATTACAGAAGATTTTAATAGGTGACCACTTCGGTTAATGTGTTGTTAAGTTCGAATAGGATTTAAAAAATTATTATTAACGTGTAATAGCAAATTTTACAATATATTTAATGATGTACTTTTAGCGCCATTTTTCAATCAATGATACCAAGATAGGCAATCATTTGGGGACTTTTGGAGTTATTTCATATTTTTCTCGAACATAGTCTCGAATGCCAGACGGGCATTTAGTCAAATTGAAATCCTCTGTATTTTTCGAAAAATAAACTAAAATTTCAGTGTTTTTCAAAACCATTTAAACAATATTCAAATGAACATCTAATAATAACTGTACATAAATGATAAGATTTTTTTCAAACCAATTTTTAACTTGAATACGGCTTCAGAAATAAAATATAAAAATCAATTCTATTTAAAAAAATTACCCTATTTTCCACCAGGGGGCGCTATGAACGCAAAAGAAAATAGTGTTGAATATATGCAGCATATATGTTTTATCTTGAGTACGGCCGTCATAGAGTGACACTTAAAAAAACAATTTGAATTAAATTTGATAAATCCGGTTCTTTCTAGGGGGCGTTCTCAGCGTAAAAAAAGGTGAGTTGAATCTGTCCAGTTTTAACGTAGAGTATGATTGTCATATCAGAAAAAAAATTATTTAAAAAAACGTTTAAATGAACATTTCAGAGCTTCTAATAAAGTTATTTTTATATTTAAGATGATTTCATGCTAAATCGAGGATGTTCTACACTTTTGTAATTAACGTTTTTTCACTATCTATCATATTTTTAGACATAGGGTCGATATGTTCCAAATTTCTCAACTAGTAGCACTTTAGTCACTCTCATATGATAGCGAATTTGTCGTTTTACTATAGGTAGACACTTCATCCACAATTCTAGCTTTATACATTAAAGAGATATTGAGTGTATCCGGACTTTAGTTTGCACACGGATGTACTTGCGAATCTCACGCAAAATAGGTATTTTCAACCTTGCTTTCCTACCTTATACGGAAGATGGCCAAAATGAAACAAAAATTTTATTGTCAATTAAGATGTGTTCTTTCCTGTGGTACTAACAGTAATCAAATCAAAAGTGTCCCTTTTGTGATATGAACTTCTGAAAATGAGGTTGATTTATTAATTTATTTTTTTAAGTGATTTCGAAGCTGAATAAATTAATAAATATCTAAGTAGGACGAAAATTACAGCTTGTTAAAATGCGGATCAAATTTATCGCGACAGGCAGTATTGCCTAGCTTGAGGCCAAGTAATGATGAATGTATTTATTTTTTTTATCTTTAATACTACAATTATGTTTTCAGCACAACAAGTTGTACTAGATCACATATTTTCAATAAGTAAAGTTTCTTGTATCATGAGCAGTAAGATGACAAACTTGGCGATTTGATCGTTTTTGACAGTGAAATAGTGAACTTTATAGAGGGACCCCTGCCCTGGTGACACAGCTATACTACTTTTGACTCTGACAGTTTGCAGATGTCCATCTTTTAGACCTATATATGTCCTTTTGCGATTGCATCAAAATGGACCACAAGCATTTCTGACGTCATCCATCGTTTGATGTTTATCTTTTGACGTTTATCTTTTATACAGCTTAAGATTTCAACAATCCGGGCTGACTCACGCCGCCATTTAATTGTCCGTTGGAGAAGAACGATTGGCCACGCTGCATGGCAACAATCTCTGATTGGTCTAAGTGGGGAACAAAATGCTTGATGATTCAGTCTGTATTATAGCAGCCCTAATACAGATAATCAGCGTCCCGATTTTCAGCACAAGCGTTCGAGAAGAGCCAATCAAATACGGGTAATTTCCCACAAGAATTGCGTGCTCCATCCTGTTCATGTGGTTCATTTAAGGGGGTCGAGCACAAACTATACACATTTTGGGCACTTGACATGGATTGACCCACACTTCTTACATAATTTGTTTCTTAAAATCGCTAAATTAGAAATTTTTATATATAAGGTAGATTTGGATTATATATAAGGTATTCTGATTGTTTTATTTTTCTAAAATAATGAAATTTTTTGCAACATGATTTAAAAATGGGGGAGAATATTTTAATTTGTTTAAGCGTTTTTTGTTTGTTTATTTTTTTACCTTCAAGGCAAAACATGACTAAGCAATTTATTCTTTTTCGTCCTCGAATTGTTTGGCAAACTATTTTTTCTTTTTTTCCAGTGCGGAAAATGATGCTTTGACGCCTGTTGTTGCAGAAATTATAGCTGTTAATGCCACAACTTTATATATGTATATATTTAACCGCAAACTTAATTTATTTCTTGCATAAAATTTAATAATTCCAGAAACAATAATTTATTAAACTTTGAAGATAGGTTTATCACAATTAGTTCATTTCCTAGACAGAAAAAAAATCTTTGTAATTATGGTACTTCCAATCAAGAGAATTGAAGATCCCTATATTTCTCCGAAAATCCACGAAACTGGGAGCTAGCTTTAACACAGCGCATACTTAGGTGGTGTAATCCTGCTCAATTCCTTTTACAGCAGTACATTCTACATAGAAGAAAATGACAGCAAACATACAGTGACTCACAAAAGTGTTCGTACACTTTAAAATTTTGCAGTAAAAAGGATTTTCCCTGGAATTGATTTAGAATATAAAGTCCAATATTTTTTCACACCATCTCAATGTTATTCCAAATAACACCCAGCATTTTTTTAAATATTGACTGTTTTCTTTTTTATCTAAAAATAAAAATAGAAGGAGGGAGAGAAAAAACACGCCACAAAAGTCTTCGTACACTGAAACATTTTCGGATAAATTCCTAATTAAAATTATCGTCTGTCATTCTATTTTTATTTTTGCATTTTGGTGACATTAAAAAATAGTTTGGCTTTATATTTTGCTTGATTGGTCCGTAATATTTTATTTATTATTAAAAATGGCTCATAGTCGTAAAGAAACAACTAACAGCATTCGAAAATTAATTATCTTTCATCATAATAGTGGTAAATCAGTTAGAAATATTGCTAAATTAGTTAATTTATCAAATTCTAGTGTGCAGTATGTGATAAAACGCTTTAAAGAAGAAAATCGGATCGAAAACAAAGTAAGAAAAGTCGTCCATCAAAGTTAACGCAACGTGATCAAAGAATTATAATTAGAAAAATTGTAAAAAATCCACGTTTAAGTGCTGTAAAAGTTGCTACAGAATTTAATGAAAAATATTCTTCTTCAATTTCACCTGAAACTGTTCGACGCGTTCTGAGATCAGCTGGATTAAATGGGCGTTCTGCCCGTAGAAAATTTTTTGTTAGTGCGAAAAACAGAAAGCTCACGCTTTCCTTCGCAATATCAATGATAAATAAACCCGAATCGTATTAGAATAATGTCTTATTTGCAGACGAAAGCAAATTTAACATTTTTGGCTCCGATGGGCGTATAATTGAATGGAGAAGAAAAAATGAAGAACTTAATCCCAAGAACAGTTAAGCATGGTGGTGGAGGTGTCCTTGTGTGGGGGTGCATGGCAGCATCAGGACTAGGTAATTTAGTATTTATTGACGGCATAATAGATCATGCTCTTTATTTAACTATTTTAAAAGACTCTTTAAAATTATCAGCCCAAAATTTGGGTATTGGAAACAACTTTGTTTTTTATCAGGATAACGATCCTAAGAACACGGCTCTCAACGTTCGCCTCTGGTGTCTTTATTATTGTCCACAAGTTCTGAAAACACCATCTCAGTCGCCGGATTTGAACCCAATAGAAGATATTTGGAGAGAACTGGAGGTTAGAATACGAAAACATGATATTAAGACGAAAAACGAACTAAAAACTGTAATGATCGATGAATGGAAGAACATTGATGCATAAATTACAAAAAAACGTGTAAAATCTATTCCTAAGAGTTTAAAAGTTGTTGTGGATGCTAAAGGATACCCTACTAAGTACTAATTCAACAAAATGTTACAATATTGACTAATATGTAGCGATTTCTTTAAAGTGTACGAAGACTTTTGTGAGGTAACTTTTTTGTTATATTTTGATTATTGATTTCTACAAAATAAAGTTTTACTGTGTATTTAAAATATTTTATGTAGTTTTGTTAAGAATAAGTTATAGATCTTATTCTTAAATACCCATTCTGGAATATTAATTTTAATTAATGGATAGAGCACTATTTTATTGAAATATGTAAGTGTACGAACACTTTTGTGAGCCACTGTATCAGTTAATAGTCCCTTAATAGTGAAAAATTGTGAATACATTTAATTGGGAAAAATTCCAACTGTGATAAGAAAAGTTGTAATGCTCTGACAATCAAAGCATTACCTGTTGCCTTTTTTATAGGAATTGAGCAGAGTAATTAAACGCAGTTTATTGGGGATGTGGTTTGGACTGAAAAATGCACATAAGATCAATTTAAATTCATCCATAAATCACGTTTATTCATTCGACTTAATAGGTGACCAAAATTAAAAATATTACAGAGACGTCAAGCATTTTGCTGGAAACTTCAGTAACTTCGCATACTTAAATACGATTAGGTTGTTGCTGTCTCATGATACTTTAAGAATTATATATAAAAAAAGTTCATTCTTTACATCCAAGAGCGTCCATCTACGTCCATATATACTACCCTATTATTGAAAAATTTTAATCAGGGGGAAATGAACAAAATTCATTTACGACCATACCGAAATCTGAAAAACCGGCTCGGACTAATGCTGATCCCGAACGCACCACATTACGAGTTTTGGGGATAATTTATATTTTAACCAGACTTCCAACACTTTTCTAACTGAACTAGACATCGCAGGAAAATTCCTGGTAAACTAGAATCCCTCTATAGGAAGTTTCGTTTATATAGCGTTTATACACATTAAGAGGCGGTAGAGTACACTGTAACAAACAATTTTTATACACGAAACAAGGGTCTCAATCTACTCATTCAGTCAAAATCACAGGGTGCTTCATTTCATTACGAGCCCAGATTTTTTGTCTTAACTTTAACAGTAATAAAGATATTTTAACGATATTTACAACAAATTAAATTGCTGTGTGTAAAATTCAAGAAAATCACAGAAAGTAGTATATAAGTACACAGTGATTCGGTCGGTGCATCGTATATAATGTCAACTGTATTTCGAAAAGTGAATAGTCTAATTTAGTGCAGTTGGATGCCGATGGTAGCCACTTCCATCACCTTAACTGAGACAAACAATATCACGAGATATGTTGAAAGTGGTTACCATCTGAATTCAAATTCTAAATTAGACAAACCATTTTTAGGAATGTAATTGACATTACATGCGGTGCACCGGCAGAATTACTGTGCACTTATAGCACTTTCTATGATTTCATCGCATTTTGCACACAGCCAGCAAATTCTATTGTAATTTAGTTAAAGTAACTTCATTATTTTTAAAGGTATGAGCAAAAATCCTGGCTCAGATTGATGTGAAGCTCTTTGTAATTTTTACTGAATGTGTAAATTACGACGCTGGTTTCCTATACAAAAAGTGTTTATTTTAGTGTGCTCTACCAGCTCTTAAACTTTGTAAATGTTATATTGAAACACCTTGTATAAGAAAGTGGTGAATAGTGTTGACAGGTGCTCAATTTACGAGGGACGTCTCGATTTTCAGAGGTTCCAAGACCCGTTCCGCCGAACCACTGCGCGGAACGACAAAAGTCCTGATTTTTCATGATGCACAAATTCTTTTAAATTACTTTAGGTGCCATTTACTACCCCCCCCCCCCCCCCTATTCGATAGCCTACATCGAGTGGAACTTAATACAGTGAAACCTGTAAAAACAGAACCTGTCTATACGGAATATTTTTATGATTCCACCGTAAGGAGTACCGCACAAATCTACCTGGCAGAAAAAATCTGTCTTAACATGGAATGCTTTTCTGTGTACTATTATGTATTTATAGATTTTACTATACTTTGTTTTGTAAAACCTGTAAAAATGAAACCTGTCTCTAATAGAATATTGCTTTAAACGTAAAAATTTCATAGTCCCTACCAGACTTGCCAAGTCTCCGGCTTTTTGCACACCAATATTATCTTAGAGAAAATGTTGTTCTTTTAAATCGCAGAATGTTCCGATTACATAAAACAACATTTTCTGTACTAAAATACTGGTGTCCAAAAAGCCGGAGACTTGGCAACTCTGGTCCCTACGGAAGGAAGGAATATCATAAAATTATAACTGCCCAATCGGAAACCTCTCCAAAACGGAATTATCTTTCGGTGTCCAGTGATTTTGCTTTCGCGGATTTTACTGTATAAAATTATTGTATTTATTTAATACGGTAAAACCTTCTAAAACGGTATTTCCAGTTATCGGTGACAAATCTTATTTTAGAAACATATCCGTCTTAGCAGGTATAATTGTATGGTATTCTTTCCGTAGAGACCATGATTCTTTTCGTTTAAGACAGCATTCCGTTATAGACAAGTTCCGTTTCAGTAGGATTTAATGTATTTTTGTGTTCCGATTTAGAAGGCGCTATCCTACTTTTTATGACCGTGAACCTGACAACACTAGTGGCGGCATACGCACAGGATGCATTCTCAGATTGAAGTTTTTGTTCAAACTATGACAATACTCATCTGAACAAAAGTTCGATTGGATGAGTCAACAGACAATAGCGTGGCGATAATGGCAGGTTCACCAAGATGCTTAGCAATTTGTTTTTGTCTTAAAATTCGTCTCGACCAATAAAATTTTATAACTCGAAAGTCTCTACTCTCTCATATCATAGATGCACCCTGTGGTAATCAGAACTGAAGAAGTAAGCACCACACATGAATATTTTCTTGTAATATCCATTTCTATAATATTCACTGCAAGCTTGAAGTAATACGTTCGATATAGAATTGTATAATTAAAAGATAGAGTTTTTTTTTAAATTAGTTAAATGAATGTGTTAACTTTTATTTCTAATGTAAAAAATATTTGTTGCGTGAGGCACACATAACTATCATACCCGGAGGATCTGGCTCTAGCTCCTGTTCTTATGGAATTAGCTTGATACGTATAGTTTAACCTAAAAAAGATAAAATAAGAGCTTTAGTTTAAAAGTTATAAAAAATATATGCCGGTGTTTGACACTATTTAATAGTTGATACACTGTTTCACATTCCTGTAGGTCTTTATTTTATGTACAAAATTAAAAATTTGTTATTTCATATACGAAAATTATTTTTGTAGAATTTAAAAATATTTTACATGAGTTCACATGAAAATAATTTCAGTAAGTTTTGCTTTTAATGATTAATACAGGTTATAACAAATCCTTTATTTTAAAATATTTTTTAAAAATGTCACCTTTATTAACATTTTAAAACTACATCCTTTTTAAAAGTCACAAAACAAAAATCCAAATAATACGTACTCATTTTGTGCGCGAGACATTAAAAAATAATTAGCATGGAAAACTAATTTGGATTATATTACAATATTACCCCGCATGGAATTACTTACAAAGGGGGGAAAAATCAATGATTAGAGTCGATAACAAGTTAGTAAGCAGAGGGCGCCATAAAAGCACCTGAGCGAAAACACATTATGAACATAAACCAATAAATGAGGATTTTTATTCCCTTTTAAGGTATGCTCCTACCATTTGTTGAAATTTTTGCACTGATTGAAAAAAGCCCATTTCTGGTTTCACATTAATATCAACAACACATTGTAATTTTTACCTACCCAAATCCTCCTCCTATCTCTTTGCCTGTCCATGTACGAATTCGTATTATTTTTTAACACTTTCCAACATAGTTGAAAAGTGTTTATGAATTCGGTTTGTCTGCCTGCCTGCCTGTCTGTCTGTCTCTCCGTGCTCTAACTCGAGTAATTATGCTCGGATCGTATGTTATTTAGGCTTACTGTGGCCTATTCGGTATTAAAAATGAAGTGTGTAGCACTTATAGTTTATTTACAGGGACATTCAAAAGAATTCCGTTACATAGCGGTCTATGGGGAAAAATCTTTTGTGGTTTATTTTAATGATGTTACACATTTTCAAACATATTGAAATTGATATATATCACTGAGGTGCAGTACAAGATACTAATTATAGAATGTGGTGTGCATAGCACTTATAGTTCATTTACAGGGATACTCAAAAGATTTCCGTTACATTACGGTCTATGAAGAAAAATCGTTTGCAGTTTATTTTAATACTGTTTCACTATTCCAAACATATTGAAATTGATATATATCACTAGCGTGGATTACAAGAGGCTTACTATAGAATATTGTGTGTATAGCTTTTATCGTTCATTTACAGGGGCACACAAAATAATTCGGTTAAAGTACTGCTTATTAATAATAATTGCTGGGAATGCTTTTTCAGTTGCTTAACGCGTTTTAAAATTTAACTCATTTTTTGTAAATTACTTGGTGTGTATAAATTGTATAGATTGTGTACAGGGGAGCACAGAAGTTCTCGAGTACATTTCCGTTTATTGTCGGAAATTGCAGAAGGGAAATTTTAAACTGTTCTACGCGTTTCCTAACTGAACTAAAATTTAGCATTCTATTTAGTATATGTACATATGTCTATAGATCATATACAGGACTGCACAAAAGAGTTCGAATATTTTTCTGAATATTGTGGGTAATTCCTGAAATTAGATTTTTAAATGTTATGAGTTTTCAAAATTGTTTAGTTAGATATCATCTTACACCTTACGGTAAAGATTTGCAAAATTATTTTGGAAGTGTTGGAAAGTGTTATATAATCTATGCTTGACGAAAGATTTTTCGTTCTTGTTTATTTATTAACAGAGAAATTCAATTCCCTATGGTGGCAGATAATAAAAAGGTACCGTTTGAAGACAAAATTAAACAAAATTAACTTACTTATTGCATTCACGGAAAAAAGGAAAATAAAGAACATTTAACGTTTATCAGCAGCTTTTTTAAAATTATGTTTCACTTAAAAAAAATCTTCAAAATTTAAATCTTTTATTCAGATGGTTTTTAAACATTCCGTCTTAAACTTTTGTATTAGCCTTTAAAATTAGATTACACATTTAAAAATATAATTAAAAAGTTAAAATATACTATCAACATCTATAAGTAATTTCTTTTCAAGCATTATATTGGAACTGTCTCTTCTTACGTTGATTAATTTTATTTTTCTATTCATCTTAGTTTTGTATATTACTTTAACTGCATAATTGAATAGAAAATTTGTATTAGTAAGGGTGTACAAATGTATATGTATAGATTAAATTTGTAATTATAATTATAAATCGCAATTTGTTTTAACTATAATGTTGTTAATTGTAACCTGCCTGCCCGTAAAATTGTACACCCAGAGTCGCAGAAAGAGAGTCTATGGGATCCGGTAGTGATTTGAACGTGTGCCTGTATATATGGTTAAAAAAATAAATTTGTTGCATAATTACTTTTAAAAGGAAATCCACATTTGCATAAAATTTAAACATCAGTATATTAACAACAACAGCAGAAGAAAATAGTATTCGAAGTGTAAATATTTTTAGCTGCCACGGGGAACTCTGAAGCTGAGTGACCCCGTGGTAGCTAAAAAATACTATGCCACTGCTGATCATTTATTAGAAGATGGAAAAAAATTAACGAATTTTTTTTCTTATAGCTGGGTAATAACAATAAAATGTACATCTTATACGACTCAAGTTCTGACTTTTTAATTCGTTTACTTGTAAATTATTTCAGTTTAAAAAAATTCATTGAAAAAAGTTTCTCGAATATACTTTTTCCTATTTTATTTAAAAAAGGGACGCACTACGGACCGTTTAAGCGGCTCTAAAGACCCTCTCTGAGACCCTGTGTGTACGTAGAAAGAAATGTATAATTGTTGAAATGTTAAAAATTGTATCAATGAATGTCAAATAAAATGTAAAACTGTATGTACAATTGAATGTAATTAGATTGGAATATGTGTTCCTATTTTATTCCCTATTTTGTTCCTATTTTATTTTAAAAAGGGACGCACTACGGGCCGTTTAAGCGGCTCTAACGACCCTCTCTGAGACTCTGTGTGTACGTAGAAAGAAATGTATAATTGTTGAAATGTTAAAAATTGTATCAATGAATGTCAAATAAAATGTAAAACTGTATGTACAATTGAATGTAATTAGATTGGAATATGTGTGCCCCCCCCCCCCTTGTGTTGGTTATCCATTTATCTGTCTATATGTAATTATTATTTTTTTTTATTACTTTCAAGCACACTCCAAACTTTATGAAACTCTTAAGTATATTGATAAAGTTGGTTTTAAATTACATTTCCTTAGCCACTAGCAGTCTCCTAGCTAAACGGATTTAGGATGGCTCTCTTAATTTTGTAACTTTTCATTTCAAATAACTTCCACAATTAATATTCTGCTTTTATTCAAAAATTATTTAATATTGTTTAAAGTAGCTAATTATTTGAAAATGACTTACAATAATTAGTATAAGGGTAGCAGTTTTTTTTATTTTATGTTTATTATTTGTGATATATATAAGGCACGAGTAACATTAGCACGTAGAGACAAAATATACTTTTAAAGGATGACTTATTTTTCTGTTTAATGCAATAGCTTTCAATTAAGAAAACACTTATTCATATCTTAAAAATACCTTTCTAAAACTGTTTCTCTCTATATCATAGAACTGAAAAATACATTGATATAGGTTATTAAGAATACACATTTTTTTATATTGCATTTAATATGACAATTATATTGCTATCATAATTATTTGATTAGTTAAAGTAATGTTCAACTTCACCAATCCTGCAATATAATGCATATTCATGAGCATTTTTAGCTAATAACTTTTAAACAAGCACCTTGTTTCAGAAGATAATATAATAAATTGAAATAAAGTAGTGTCAAATGTTGTCAGGTCAGATGTAATTTGGCAAATAGCGGGACAAGAATATTAAAAAAACGAGACAACTTACTTGTCAATCGGGACGATATATAAGGCGGTCACCATTAAAATGACAATACTCGTATCTCGGGATCTGTAGCGTGATATAATTGCGAGAATAAAGTCAAATTCTTTAGGAAGATTAAACAAGACGGGAGACGAAGGATTCCTCAGGGAAATTTTTTTCCCCAAAAGTCACCGCTAGAGGATATGTGACGCCGTGTAATAGAAAAGAGAGTTTAAAAAGGTAGAATCAATACTAAAGTAAAATTACCTTTTATTTAGCATATTTAATTCAGGTTCAATGTGGCCGTCGTTTTTGTGGACTACATATTGCAGTCTGTGCACAGCATTAACAACAGCAGGGAGTAACATGTCTGCAGGAATGTCCCATACAGCCCGTACTACGTTATTCTTCAACATAGCCATGTCCAGGACATCTCCGAGATAGACCTTGCACTTTAGGTAACCCCATAGACAAAACTCGCATGTGGTAAGATCAGGGTTCCAAGGCGGCCATGCAGTTGGAAAGCAGCGAATAATGACTCTTTCTGTAGAAAACTTCTGTTGTAACAGCTTCAGCACTCGCAGTGGAGGAACTCCATCTTGCATGAAAATGATTTTATCCAGGCATTGTCTTTGATGAAGTGACTTAATGACAAAGTTGTTTAGCAAGTAGCGATATTTCTCTCCGGTAACAGAAAAGGTTACCGGTCCTTTCGAGGTAATGTTCTCATGAGGTATGGATCTATGAATCTATAGTAGGTGCAATTCAGTAAAAATCAAATTCTTTATTTAAATATTGGCAAGACACTCTACTAATCAACAACGTTTATAATAAAAGAAATGCAACAATCCTATACAAATACTAAGCGTCAAAAAGTGTGATCTTGGTTGTTGAAATTGTATTTAAACATATGCTATACTTAGGTTTGCTTAGAAAAAATATTCTGAAATATTATTCTGTTATAAAAAATTAACACTAATACTTAGTGAGAGTTGTTTTTTAAAATCAAGATTCCTACTTATGTTTTTTTAGAATTTAATACACATTAAAATCATTCGCAGAATGTAAAAAAAACAACAACAACAACAAAAAAAAAAAACACATAATGAGAATAGCAAGGTAATTTTTAAAATTTAAAAGACTATTATCACATATATATTAAAAAGCATCGAGACTTTTAACGTCCGCGGGACGGGTCTTTGAATCCCTGAAGATGTGGACGTCCTACGTAAATCGAGACACCTGACAACACTAGTCATTGGTGTCACAATGACTAGTGTGGTGTGGTGGTGATCAAAACTAGTCAACACTAGTCTTTTATTTTCCAGATGTCCTATCGGAAAGCGCTCCTAGCATACAAAAACTACGTATTGGAAAGCAAGACGAATCAGGAACTTTTTCAGTGCATCACATTGGTTCCTATCCTGCTTGGTAATGCAAATAAATAAATAAATAATAATATAACAGTAATAAAATAAATAAAGGAAATAAATAAAAATAAATATAAATAAATAAATAAATAAAAATAAATAAAAATAAATAAATAATTAATTAATAACAAGTCATATTAAAATTTCAAAACAATTTTACGTTCTACGAAATAATAAGACGGTCGGTGACACAATTATGAGTTTCGTCAATGAATCTAGAATAAATAAATGAATTTCTATACTACGCTCGGAAAGAGAAAAATATATCCCTAGGTTTGATTATCCCCTGTGAGCAGAAAAAGACCTTAGCATGGTCAAAACAAACCAAAATCTTGCTTAGAAAATCAATTTGTTTGAAAAATATCCATTAAATAACAGATCTGTTTGATTGAATCGGCATATGAAAGTTACACTATTTTTACGTAAAAGCGTGATGCCATGACCATGACATCATAAATGATAACTAAATGTAATTTCCAAAATTTTCCTGAGTCTATCAGTAAAAATTTAAACTAAATTTTATGAAAAAAAAATAGTCCCGAACATTTATGTATAATAAACCATATAGAACAATAAAAATAAGTCTTCTCCTCAGATTTTTTTTTATAAGCAATTTAAAATGTATACTTTACGTATAGCCATTTTATATCTTTGTGTTTAAAAATATCCTCGAAAATGCATTAACGAAATATTATAATATTACACTTTGTTTGTGTATCCCCATCGATGAATAAAACATCATTTTGGCCTTTAACAGGATACAAGTATGCAATGTTCACTCAATTAACTTGACTGGTTATTTTGACTGATAGCATACTGTCATTTGAAAGCGCACTTTATGAAAGGATGGAGCAGAATAAAGTGATGATCATCTGAAGGTCAGAATAATAACATTATATTTTCTATCCGTAAAAGCCGCAGAATCGTAGATAGACAAATATAAGTATACTGTTTATTTCATCTTTGTATATGAAACAAAATGTGTGCATAAGCAAAACATGCATTTTACGTACCAATAATCTCAAAATATTTCTTAATGTAAGCATAAATAAGTCAATCAAATAACAATTGAACATAGGTGACAAATATAAACTCTTTTGTGCTACGAGAAAGCGTAACTTGTAAAAATCAACAGAAATAAAATACAAATAATTTAATCGTACAGCTGTCTCGAGGCTACAAAAATGAGCTTGTTCTTCAATACAAAGGGAAAAAACATGACCGAGATATAGCAACAAAAATACACGTGCGTACTGCAAATACATTTTGAATCTCTCTTAAGAACTTCTCATTCCTATTATGTTTTCCTCCATCTCTCTCTCTCTCTCTCTCTCTTTTTTTTTTTTTTTTTTTTGTACTTAGCAGAAACTGTTCTATTAGGAAATCTTGAAACAGCTCTTTGCTAGATATATATTCAGTATTTGTTCTTTTGTTTGCATTGATTTTCCTATATCAGGCATATAAATATGTGATTTAAAAATCACACAAAGTTTAGTATTTGTCCTTTCGTTTACATTGATTTTCATATGTCAGGCATATAAATATTATGTGATTTAAAAACTGCACAAAGTTTCAGAAATTTGAAAAAGAAAAAGAAAATGTACTGAAAACAGTTTTTTATGCATGTACAAAAAATGCAATTTACTTACTATGCTTATAGAGGTTTTGAGTTCGACATACTTATAAACAGATGAAAAGGAAATTAGTCCTATGGATAAATTCCATTTTTGTAATTTTCTTTTTCCCATGCAAATTGCATTTGCTTGCAAAAATATTTCGTGATATAAACGCATAATTATTTTACATTATAATTATTTACATTATAAATGAATAGGTAGCACATTAATCATATACAGAGTGTCCCAAAATGATTGAAAGGCGCTTTAATTTTTTACCTGTTGGAGATATGCAAGCAATGTAAATTGCAAATGTGTTCTAAATAAGGTAGGAATTTTAGATTATGCGGATGAAGTAGCACGATCATTAATTTTCTAAAGATTACACTTTTTAAATATTTTCCATGCCACGAGAAGTACAGTATAGTAACAAATTCATTCTTCTAAGACCACCAAGCTGTGATACTTTGAATTTTATGAAATTTCGGAGCTTTCCGACACTAAAAACGCGTTTTTCTGTTTTAAATGCCGGAAAGTTCCGAAATTTCATAAAATTTAAAGTATCATAACTCGGTGAATTTTGGTAGTAGTAGAATGGATTTTTTACTGTTTTAAATATTAGAGCACGGATCATTCTTTTCTAAATATAACGTATAGGACTCACATATACGGCCGTAAAAAAGTTAAAAATTGTAACTTTTTAAAAATTAACAGTAGAACTATTTCATCCACATAATTTTAATTCCTACCTTATTTTGAACACATTTGCAATTTAGATTGCCTACGTATCTCCAACAGATACAAAATTAAAGCGCGTTTCAATCTTTTTGGAACACTCTGTATTCATTCATCACTTTTATATAACTCTTTATTTGCCTTGTGAAAACCTTTTATTTCAGTTATTTCATTGGTTTCGTGTAATTATTATCTCTAATCTTTAATTAGCTTTTGATATGAAAGAATATTGTGCAAATAAACATCCAAAAACTATTCACTACTATTTTCAATGGAAACTTTGTTTTAATAGTTAGCGCCCTCCGCTTGGAAAATATTAGAACTAATAAAGGAATCCTGTATAATTTGAAGCGAACTTTTGTGGAGTTTCCTAAGACTTCATTTCTTAGGAAAACTATTTAAATTTCAAAAGTACTCATTCAGCAAGGGATTGAAACGTTTCTAAGAATTTATTTTCGTTCATTAGTGATACACCTGAAGTTCAAACTGAAGCAAGCATGAATAAGGAATTTCATGCAAGGTAATTCTGAAGACATGAACCAATAGCATAAGATTTTATAATTTAAAAATTTCAGAAAAATTTCATTTTTTGAAGTGTTCTGAAAGTTTCATAAAATTTTGAAAAAAAAAAAAAGAAATTTATAAAATCGTACCTTTTTTTTTCATTTCTTTCTCTATTTTACAGTCAGTGTAAATTCATTATTTAAGGTTTAAAACATTAGTTACCTTAAAAAAAAGTTACGAAATTAAATTTTTTATACAGTTCTTGAGTCTTATAATTTAAACTTAGAAAAACTTTCTCTATGTTGTTACAAGTTAAACATTAAAAATTCTCATCTTATACGGCCAAAACGTTATGATACATTGAATTTTATGAATTTTCAACTTTTTCTGACACTAGAAATGAGTTTTCCCATTTTAGTACCAGAATGGTAAAAATTGTATGGAAAAAAAATCCAATGAAATTTATCATTTTCTATAAACGAGAATAGTAAGCGTTAGAGCAAGTTTTTTTGTCGAAGGGAGTAGTTTTTTCTCTAAGTATTCCTTGGTTTTGGCAATTCATAATTTTTAACTTTCAAGGAGAGTATCTTCTGTGTTTCGGCAGATTTCTGCTTTAAAAATAATTCCTTCAAAGCATTCATCTCCCCCTCTTGCAAAAAACGGCTTTTGAAGATGCTTTAGAAAATAAACTTCGCCACCAACAGAAAAAAAAATATTCCAAACAGTTTATGAACAGTTACCAGTTAAGCGTTTAAATCAATCAGATTTCTTTCAGTCGTTTTGCAGAAGTCCGTTGGGACTTTGTTTTTAAACTTTAAAATTTAGTTACTCACTACTGGTACAGGGACCACGATAGGTACATTTACGTTATATGTGTTTTATCGATAATTAGAGATAAGTTAGATATGATTTTTTTGTTGTTAATCCCCCCCCCCCCTCCGTCAAAAAAGTGACAGAATTGGAAAATATAAATATCTTATTTCATTTGTTATTTAATTTTTAAAAAGATCCTTGAAACAAATATTGTACAATTTTAAGAAACTATATCTAAAGTTAAAGTTGATGCTTCGGAAGGCAATATTTCATATAGAATCAAGAATATTTTATACGTCTCTGATATAAACAATGAGAAAACATGCATTAAAGGTAAGACTTGCCATAACTTGGCGTTACTTGGAGAGGACTACTTGCACCCAAATAAAAAAATACTTTAAATCAGTCGGGAGTTGTAACTGTGTTGCTATTGATGTTACCTTTATAGCAGGGTGTGAAATGTCTGGTCGCCAGGTCGCCATCGGCGACCAGAAATTTAAAGCTGAAGGCTAGAATGCAGTGTACATAAGTACGGGTTTTCTTTAGCATCTCAGTGCAACATTTTATTTGCTCTTGCTCAAATATTGACGAATCAACAATCTCTACATACAGTATACAACAGCTTTTCTACTTATCTGTAGACAAAAGTTCTTTTCTTCTCACACGCCTTGATCTTGTAATTGACCCTATACTTACTTAACCATGAGGGATGCTGTTTCTAAGTATATAAGAACAAAAAAACTTTTTTATAAATGAAATACTAGTTTAAATTCAATGAAAAGTTTCATTGAATTGTCGTAATAGAGTTTGTATATACATTTAATTTATTTCAATGTAATGGTCCATATAACAATACTTTGATTAAAATTTTTCAACTTTTATGAAAATCATGGATATAAGTTGAGTATTTTTCATTAATGGATAATGTTTTTCGCCGTTTATATAAATCCAATATGTGTTACTGACATGTAAACTGCGTTAAATAAATAACAAATTACATAAAAGATCGCCATTACATCTTCAGACGATAAGTAACGGATTTTAAACTAGTATAAAATTGTGGCGACAAGTATATTTAGGCTGGCAATCACCTTTAGACTTCAAATTTCGCGCACTGGGTTAGTGTATTGTTGAATGACGTCAATACTCTCAACACAGTTAGATCCAGGACTGATTTAAAACACTTTTTTGTTTTGGGGTCCAAGCAGCACCCCAGGGTCCAAGTAACCGTAATTTACGGTATAAAAGAAATATTAGAAAACACCTCCAGCAATAGTAGTTATATTTTGCATAGTAGCTGAATTTTTAAATGTTTTTGCTCTGTGTTTCGACAGATAAAATAGTTTCGGAAAGTACCTGTGCATATAAATATATTTAGAAAATTTGGAGATGACAAATTTTTCAGCTTTTTTCTTGCAGCAACTTGTATTATGTAATTTTCTAGATACAATTAATTCTTAAATAGAAGTCATTTTGGACGTAGGTAAATCTGCATTAAAATTCACTTAATCCTCGGAAGTTTTATGCTATAAAATCGTCCAATATGGTAACATCAATCACTTCGATTTGTTTTTGAGCAGTGGAATTATTTGGGAATAAATGATCATCTTTAGAAAAACTATACAATGCTGTCTTTCTTATTTACCACTGTACGATGTAGCTGACATTAGATTCAGTACCTGCAAAACATGAATCTTTACAGTTTTAATTTTATTGATGTTTGTTTGAACCAAAGAGAAGGCCCACTCATTCCAGTGGTTAGCAGACTGGCCACAAAGCGAATAGCTTGGGCCGATGTTCGTGGGTTCGAAACCAGCGAGATCTGGGTGAGGTGTACACGCATTCGGGTTAATTTCTCTTCAAAAGCCCTCTCTGAAGGTACCCCTCCTATAGCATTATGGCTAAAACTGGCCCGTGCTTGACAAAATCCTTACATCGAACAATAAAAGGAAAAAGGTCATAATTTTTTTTAAATAATTAAACAATGTCTAACCGTTCCTCGGTCACATCAGACACTTTCATAACGTATAAAAGAAAAATAATTATGGAAATCAGACGTAATAAAGAAATAATTTAGCATTTTTATGCATAGTATCGTATCAGGACCAGGAAAAATTGGCGACGCATAAAAGAAAAATGTATTAATGGTGCTTTACTATATTTAGATTACTGTTAATGAAGCTTATGTCCAACATATTTATGAATAGCTAAAAAGAGGTTTATTCCTTCGGAAATATTTTATTTTTCTTTATTTTTCTTTTTCATATGCAAATAGTTGAAGATTTCTTTACAAAACTATTTCTCAGTATAAAATAAGATACTGATATTAATCATTTATACTTTTAATAATTTTAGATAAGCTTTAATTTGTATTTTAAAAACATTTACAAAAACATAATAAACATAATTTCTGTCACTGATTTACTGTAATTATTATCTCTAAGCTTTAATGAAACTGTTCATTATTATTTTTGATAAAAACTTTGTTTCAATAATTAGCGTCTTCCGTTTGGAAAATATTAGAACTGATAAAGAAATTCTGTATAAGAACTCTTGTGAAACTTTCTAAGACTTAAATTTTTCGAAAAACAACTAAAGTTTCAAAAGTATTTCATTCAGAAAATCATTCTAAGAATCCCTGTTCGTTCATTAGAGATACATCTGAGGATCAAGCTAAAATAAACATGAATAGAGATTGCGTATAAAATTTTTCTGAAGTCCACTAGTGAATAGCACAAGATAATATAATTTAAATTTTGTAGAAAAATAACATTTTTTGAAATGATCTGCAAGTTTCGTGATATTTCGAAGAAAAGTCATTAAAAACTGTATGCTTTATTTCCTTTCTTTCCCTATTATTAGTCAGTGCAAACCCATTAAATTTATGTGTTTTTCGAACACTTGAGATAAGTTCGAACTGAATATTTTTCTCTGTAACTCCGAAGGAAAATAATATTAAAACAGAGTACCACAGTTTGAATAATTTCTTATTCTATTTGATCTTGAAATTCGAAAAAGGTCAGATAAACAAATACTGTTTTTTAAGAAATTCCATCTGAAGTAAATAATTAAAAAAATCACTAGTATCTAATAAGATTTTCATTAAAAGAAATCACAGTTTTGTAAAAAATAACGAGAGTTCCTTTTTAATCTTTCAATCATGTAGCAATATTTTTATATATCTGTTTAATTCTATGCAAAAGTACTAAATAGTACAATTGTAATATTAGTATTTTTAGGTAGTAGGAAAATAATACTTCACTATAGGAGTATGTAAATTGGTATTTCAAAATCTTATATTTATCCAGGTGTTGGGGAAAATATGCCGAAATTTTAATAATAGCTTCCCTCTTTTCTTCAACATTTATATAACGGATAAAGACAATTTAAGCGCTAATAGTGACACATTATAACATGGTTTAAAAATATTTTATTTCTGTTGTCTGTGTGCTTGTTCCTCTGTATTCTAATCTTCTGAATAATGCTCGAATAAGCAAAAAATTTAAATTTTATTTAAGTAGACGTTATAATAGTCCCATTTCAACTTTGGAAAATTGTCACAATAAGAAGTATAGTTCTGTGGCATCCACAAAATACTTGAATGCATTATATTATTTGAACTAGTAAATCTACAGATCAGAGGCCTAAACGTCAGCTCTACAAATCATTGTTCATTAATATCACTAATTTTTAATATATTCTGCATAATATTTGATATCCTAAAATCCAATTTTTTAAAGTTATTTACACATTTACAAGAAGATCTTTCGAGCGATACCCCACACAATATATATGTATATATATTCAAGTAACATAATTACCCCCCTCCCCCTAAATTTTTCTTAAATATATTTGTAAATGACTAATAATCTATAAATATGTGGGTCAATATCCTTTATAACTTTGCAAAGTTTGAACTTTCCACATTCCATAGTTTTCGAGAAAAAAGGCTGTGACAGACGGACAGGCAGACACACGCGTGATCTTATAATGGTTCCGTTTTTACTTTTTAAGTACGGAACCTTAAAAATTAGCCATTATTGTTGGCTAATCGTGGTTTATTGTTGCCTTCTGTTATGGATAGTTTGCCTTCTTGCTTTTTCTCTGAAAATTCTTTTAGAATTCTGTCGAAGTTTAAACTACTGCTAACTGGAAATTCAAATCACATAATTTCTAAGCTCTTCAAGGGTTCTTGTTGATCTCAAATAAGTTTTGATTTTAGAAAACTCCTTTTTTGAAATGCCACAGACACTTAAAATGACAAGAAAATCCAATTAGAAATAAATAATTTTCGAAATGCGGTAGATCTTTTGTTGCAAGAAAAAAAAAATCAAGCATTTGCATGGTATTTTGAGACTTTAATGCTTCCATTTCCTCACAAAGCATGCATTCATTTATATCAGACTGTTCTGTGATAGTTATTTGGGACAGCTCTACTGTATCAATCCCATTTTCAGATCTGCCGCTCATTTTTCTATGGTGTCTTTGAACAGGTCCTGAAATTTTCAGAAAAATCAAAATAAATTCTGATACTACTGCTTTATACATTGCATTGCACTCAAAAGGCTGTGTTTGGGTTTGCCAAAAATTCATCTACAGATTTATAATCAAGTAATTTTCTTTTTACCTAAGCACTTACTACGAATACAGGGTCTTGAATACAGGGTCAACGTCTATGTCTTTTTCAAATTCACAAGTGTCTAACAGGTTTTCATAAAAACTTTTACCCTGTGTGGTCTTTCCTAATTACAAAGCTTTTGGAATAACAAAGTCCCTGTAACAACATACATGGTATCACTCTGGAGTTCTTTAGTCACATAATTTACTTAATAGAGTAAGGAGTGTCAGAAAACTAGTAAGGCTAGAATTTGGTAACTTATCATTTGACTTTTTAACGATTGGGTATTAATTTTTACTTGAAAATCATCAGTGTTTTCTACAATTCTTCTAATGCACTACAAAGTTAAGCAACTTGAAACAGTACAGCTGTCACACTTTCCATTCAACATCCCTATTCTGTTTCAGAGAAAGTTTCACATCTGCAGTATGATTTCTAATTTGTTTATCTTTTAGTAGATGATGTAATAAAGATTGTAAATACACTGCAGAGTTCAAAAGAAAGTCTTTGAATATGAACATGTATTGACCATGTTTCTAAAAAATAAGTTCTGGCTGTGACATTCCTTATATGTTTTAAAGAAAATTCTCGAATTGTTCTGTAGAAGTTGTTGCATGCCTGAGGTGTATAATTTTACATTGTCACCGTAATTATATCCTTTCCCACGGATATTTTTAATATCCAGTCCTAATGTGTCAAGTTCATGTTGTATAAATTTTTACCTGTGCTACTTCTTACTTCGAAACATGTGATGAATTATTTACACATACTTGATGGAGCATTTGATTATACACCATTAGTTACCTATCATCGATACTACCATCGATATTTGTTGCTAGTTACTAATGTTGGGAATACAACCGAGAATTACTGCAAAATACTTAGCATCCATGATTCGCAAAACGTTTTATTGTAGAACAATTAGATCCAATTACTAAGTTCATTTTGGATTCTTATTTTAAATAATGATAATATATTTTCTTATTTTGGATTTTTTGCAGTTGAAAAAATAAAATAATGTTCAAATAATAAAAAATAATAAAAAATGCATTAATTCTTGAGATCCCTCAATTCTTAAATTAATGAATTAAACTTTTCTTGCAAGTCAACAACACCAAGGAAATTTTTATTATGCGGTGTTCCTATGTGTTTCTAATAATAATTATTATTTTAAGAAACAATTCACTATAGAAAATAACATTTAAACTAGTTGTATCCTAAAATCACAAAACTTACGTTGTATAATTTTCTTACATAAACCACTCCTGTTGTAAAACAGGAAATGTTATACATACTATGATATATTGCAATATGTTGTGGTGTGTGTTTAAAAAGCTGGAAGTAGATTACACTCTTAGCACGGGTCTAATTAGAATAATATATTACAGGTTTTATACTCACATATATTTTTTAAATTAGCCAAAGTACACATTAATGATAAATGTGTCTCACTTTAAAAATGTTGCAATACCAAGGCTTCAGCAAATAGCATTAATAATTATTAATTTCTCTATTTAAAGTCCTTATTTAATGATAATGTTTTTATTTTAGTCAACTCTGACAAGTTATTTCAGTTTTTGTGCGATTTCTGAAATTTTTATTTGAGTCTGACATGTGACTGTATATGACTGACTGATATAGTCTTAAATATCAAAATTCCTTGGGAGAGGGATAAGACATCTAGCCTGCCCCAAATTACTCTCCTGCATGCAATTCACATTTATTACTAAAGAAGATTACAGCATGTTCTCCATTGACCATTTTTTATCGCATTTATGCTTTATTAACAGAGCTTCATAATATAATTTAACATATTATCATTATTTCGAATATAGTTAGATTTGCCTGAAGCACATTTTAATGATATTATATCTTTTCCAATCGCAGCAAAATTTTAGTACGTCATTTGGTAAGGTTACATGAGTTAAGTTTGTCGATTTGCTTGTTTGGGTGCAAGTCTGATTACATATTTAATGATTGACTGTTATTGTATAGTAGTTAGTCAAGAAATTTTTCACATTTTTCTTAATTTTTAAGCACTTGCCTGTCTCTGTCATCAAGCACGCGAAAAAGTATTTTATTTTATCGGCTTCACTCGTGGCTTTTCTTACGCATGCGCAAGTTTTTAGCAAGGCTACCCTATCTCCTAAACTATATAAATATTGTTATACAAAATACGCTTCCAAGTTCAGAAACAATCAGAAAATTAACTAGTTAAAGCAATTTTTAGTAACTAAAATATCCTGTTTATTCATGAGACTATGTTCAGTGGTTAAGTTCCCATCCGTTTCGTTTAAGACACGGGTGAGCGTATATATATTTTTTTTAATTTCAGAGAACGTAACTAAAACAACTGTATAAATATGCAATTTATTTTAATAAAACCTCGTTTTCACAAAAATCTTTTCTACATATTTCTAGCGATATTTCGAAATGATACAAGCAGCGTGATTGCTCCCAATAACACTTAATGTATTCGATATAATCAAACCATTCTTTCTTGGTTGATTAATTTTTCTACTAGACCACATCTGACCTTTCCTTTTTGAGTGCGATATAGTACATTGTGTATATTATTTTCGATTAGGATTGTTAATTTAACCATGTTGTACTTGATATTATGCAATTTGTTAAAATTTTTCGCCATTTCTTCCCTTTTGTTGCAACTACCTTGACGAAATTCTGTTTTTTGTACTTTTACATAAAATATCACCATAAAAATATACTTATCAGCAGATCATTTACAACATAAACAGTTATGCATTACTTTTCATGACTAATACAGTTAAACCTTGATAGTAAGTCACCTGAATAAAACGTCACCTCACATATTACGTCATGTTTCAGAAGTTCTGACTATTCTCATACGCTTTTTCACATATTGTACTCCGCTTATTGCATCGCTATTTTTTCAATCACTCCGCTTAAGACGTCCCTTTTAAGCGTGTAATAGACAAACTCGGTCCTATTTCTTTGTCAAGGTTATCTCCAGTTTTGGTTGTGCATGACTGTAAGTATAAGTTTTACAACATTCCAGATGACAGCATTTTCCCTTACAAGGATTGTCTGCCATATCAACAAATTCTCTGAATTTCCCCCTGTGTGGGGACCTCCCAAACCGATTGTTACAAATCAAAAAGCCTTTCAATACATGATGAACATTTCGTCTTCGAATGACACTACAGATAGCGTATATAATATGCTATATTCCTTAGAGAAAAAAAAATTGATTTCAGAAAACTGACATAATTATATAATTAAATACTACGTAACATACTTTCCTTAACACTAGAACGGCGGTGAGGGGTCATTTTGACCCCTACCAAATGGAAAAATGTCGATTCGAACCAGATATTTCTTCATAAAATAAGTTAAATATATACTGCACAAAAATAAGTTAAATAAATAAGTTAAAAGTCTTAAATAAAAATTCTGGTATGTGAAATATTTTTATGAAACTTGAGTAAAATTTCCCGCCGTTCTAGTGTTAAATTGTCATCTATTTTATGAATTCTAACTCTTTTACTAATTTATATAAGTTATAATGTGATTTAGTTATAGGTATGCATATTACATAACGGTTTGGAATTTAATTATATATTTAATATAAACTCCGCTTAGTAAGTCATTTTTAAGTAGACCCAAGAGTGACGAACTAATGAGGTCTGACAGTACTGAATAGCTAATGCTTATCATACTGATCTGCAAAAACAGTAACTTATTTTGCTGCACAATTTCTGCTTTAAAATATGTAGGAATGGAGAGCATATTGAGATTATTAAGAAGGATGAGATTATTAAGAAGCATATTAAGAAGGATGAAAAATATGAAATAATCAATATGCAGTTAGCAACATTTTCTTTATTTATTTTCTTAAAACCACAATAAAGTCTATCATATTTCTGATTAAAAAAATTACAACCCAATTTTACATTGCTTAATTTTAAAATAGTTGAAAATTTTTCGCCTAATCCTGTCTAGACTTACCTCTCATAGTATTTAAATTCTGTTTTTTTTTTTAATCTTTCATTAAATAACGGTATTGTGTTTAATTAAGAGCTATTAAAAGCATTTGCGATGGAAAAATATTACTTTGCATTCTCTATGACTGTAAAAGTTTATATTACAAAATCTTGGAGATTTACCCTCATCTAGTCTCAGAAATGTTTACTGAACGCTATTTAAAAAAGAATGAGGCAGTAACTAAGGATCAATACAAGAAATGGGTTGTTCTGGTCTGTATGAACAAAAAATAAAGGAAATAAAGTAGATTATTTCTTGTACTTAATCTCCATTATGGATTTACTTATATCCTTCCATTTGGATAAATGCCATGCGTAGAGTTTATATATGCCATATACATTTTCCAATTTTAAGGGGATTACCTATAATGTATTTTCTCTTCAAATAGTCAAGATAAAATCCATATAGTTATTGATCGAGCTTCTCATTTAAATATAAAGATAGTATTATAAAATGCCTCCCGGTTTCTAAAAGCATTTTAGAAAACAAGATTTTTTTAAAACAAAAATATTCTTTTCAATTTTTTTTATAAGATGAATTTAAAGTTAGAAATAACCACAATACATAGAGTACATTTTTAAAAAATAATATTCTGAAATTTTGTATTTTATATAAGTAACTAGTTTTGTACACACAACCGTTGACATTCTCAAAATCAGCAATAATAAAATTAACTTATTCGCAACAAATTTGAAAAATGCATTTTTTAAATTTTTTGCGAATATAGTTTATTTTATCATTACTTATCTTGAGAATGTCAAAGGTTGTTTGTACGAAACTAGTAAGTCTGTTCATTAAAAAGTTATTAAAGTCTTTATATTTACCGTAATCACTTTTAGCATATATATTCTTAGTTTATTAATATATACTTATTAAGTTTTCAGGGCAGTATGTAGAAAAATATTTTTGTTGGGGGGGGGGGGGAGAGTAGAAGGAGATTTAAATTTTCCAATTTAAAACAATGTATTCAATATGATTAATAAAATGTTATTAATAATACACTGCACTATATAATAATAATTTTAATATTGTTTATTTGATATAGTAAAAAATTATACATAGCGAAGTAATTCAAAAAATCTCGATAAATATGAATAGGTTGATAAAATTTCGAGACGAGTATTGAACCTCATAACCCCACTCTCCTGGCTACTTACTGCCTTGCTAGTTTGTAAGATGAAGTTGCAAGATGTGCCCTTAAGTTTTTTCTTCTTCTTTTTTTATTTTTTAGTAATCCAAGTTTTGAATTTCATGTTTTCTATCCTGCTGTTAATTAGTATTAGTAGTTACATAGTAAATTTATACATAGTGAAGTAATTCAAAATTCTCGATAAATATAAATAAGTCGAAAAAAATTTCGATATGAGTGTTGAACCTCACTTCCCTGGTTACACACTGTCTTGCTAAATTGTAAGACGACTTTGCAAGATGTTCCCTAAAGTTTTTTATTTTAATAATCAAAGTTTTGAATTTCATGTTTTCAAACCAGATTTTACTTAGCAATAAAAAATTAACTTTGTAGGTTCTTCGTCAGAAAGAAAAAGTATAACGAAAATTAAAATAAAGCACCATTCCCATTAATCGAAATTTATGTAATGATTCTTTTTCTCTACGTATGGCTTTAACAGTGGGATGTAACTCAACTATGGCTAAAATATATCATATTAAAAAAAATGTGAAAAGAAATGGTGACAAAATAATTGATGTTATTCTTATTTATGAATTTCAGTTTCATAATATCTTTTACATAGTAAAACAGGTTGTTGGTATTTTAAACAGTTGAAAAAGAAAATTCTTTTAGAGATTTCCTCTCTTTTTAACGTGGAGCCTCAGGTTTAACGTGCACACTGTGGCACAGCTTAAAAGCCTTAAATCTAAAACACCCCTGCCCATTTTCCTTGTTAGCCTTTTTCGCACTGATACCTATAAATCCATTTTCAATATTGATAAATTCTTAAGTTTTCGTGTCCGTATTGAGTCTTACCGGTTCCACGGAACAAAACAGTGCTACAATTTCCAGCAATTTAACCACTCTTCATTTAATTATAAATTTAGCCCCGGCTGCCTAAAATGCAGCGGTCCCGACAGATCCTTCGATTGTCTTATAACGGACCAAGAACAATTTTGCTGTGCTAATTGTAGCGGTAATCATACTGCTAACTATTCGTGGTGCCTAAGCGCTCCAAAAACCAAAAAATTCAGACTGCCACAAAAGGCACTAAAAATCCTCAAAATTGGACAAGTGGCCCAAAAGTAGTAAATCCCTTAATTCTGGATGCAGTTAATTTTCCTGCCCTCGCTTCAAAAAATAATACTAATTCTACCGATAATGCAAATTTTTCTAACAGCAGCAATGAGTTCGCCAAAATAAATTATCCCGATCTTTTTAACAATTTAGATCCCATCATCGAAAAACTTAAAATTCTTAATAATCTTCTTGAAAATATCTATAACTTAACTTCCAAATTAAATATCCCTATTCAAAATTTAATCCAAATCAACATCAGCACTGCAAAAAATGTGTCAGAAAAGCCATAAGCCCTACTTTCTATGAAGTCATCTCACAAAATTTTCAATTGTCAGACACAAATTTATTGGTCGGATCCGTGCTTTTTGCCAGCTAAACTGCTAGTTATCATCTAATTTACCATTGGCTCTCACAGACTTGTCTGTGGGATCCCTACCTCTCTGCTGGTGATGCTACCGGTACTGCTGATTTTTTAATTTTCGTATTGTTATACTTATATGGTGCCTGAAATGGGCCTTTTTTCTTTTTTTTAGGCCTTCGGCCTTTTACCGTTTTTTCCAGTTTTTTCGGTGTTCACCTCATTGTTAGTTCCCAAATGTTATGTCCCGGGGATGTGTGGCATAAGGCCACTGGTGCCTCGGCAAAAGTTGTTCGAAGTTGAATGGACAATATTCATGCCGTGACTTCTTCTAGGGAAAGCATCGTAAAAATTTTGTTCTTGTCTCAGAGGACGCGTGTAATAGCAGCTAATGTCAGGCCACCGTCAAAGGAGGCAGTTCCAGCAGACAGACGATTTTACGGGGGACATGGTGATTGGACTGAGAAGAGGAGGTGGGTCCATACGGAAAATCGCAGCCGATACACAACTAGACGCGTCCGCAGTGCACCGGTTGTAGCGAAGATGGTTGGAACGAGAAAAAGTGGCAAATTTGAGGGGTGCCGGTGCAGGAAGAGTGACGTGACCACGCATGGATCGACGCATCCGCTGACAAGCGGTGGGGAACCCGCAAGCCACTTCTACCTCTATTCTGCAACATGTTCAAGACACCCTGGATGTTCCCATATCGACCAGAACCATTTCCCGTCTAATGGTTGCTAGTGGTCTGCACTCATGGCGTCCATTAAGAAGACTTCCATTGACCCCACAGCATAGACGATAACGTCTGCAATAGTGCCGGGATAGGGTGATATGGAAAACGGAATGTTACAGGGTCGTGTTCTCAGATGAGTCACGCTTCTGTTTCTCCAGTGATATTCGCCACGTACGAGTGTGCCGTCGACGTGGAGACAGGTCCTATCCAGCATCAATTGTGGAACCGCTTCCCACCGCGCGACAACGTCGCATCAGGGTTTGGGGCGCAATTGCGTAAGATTCCAGGTCACCTCTAGTTCGTATTCAGGGCACTATGACGGCTCAACGATACGTGGATGATGTTCTGCGGCCGGTGGCACTCCCCTACATTCAGGGGGTGCCCAATGCCCTTTATCAGCAAGATAATGCCCAACCGCATACTGCTCGCATCAGACAACGTGCGCTGCAAGGTGTACAGATGTTTCCCTGGCCAGCGTACTCTGCTGATCTCTCACCAATCGAACACATTTGGAATGTGATTGAACGCCATTTGCAGACCCTGCCACTACCGCGTTCAGAAGACGAACTGTGGCAAATGGTTGACAGGGAATGGAGAGTAATTCCTCAGAACGCCATCCATACTCTCACTCTCATTGACTGTGTGCCTAGACCAGAGCCGGATTAAGCATTTGTGGGGCCCGGGGCTACTGGACATTTTGGGCCCCCTCCTAACCCGTTACTTGAAATTTTCACCCCCTCCCCCCTCCCGCACACTCACCTTTGTCTTTTTTACATTAAAATCCAAATATTAAAAATTGAATATGTATATTGTTAATCAACAACTTTTTTGTTTTTGCTATCTTCATTGATGCTCAGAACTAGTTTGTTTAAACACATACAATACAAAAGTACTTTACAAACATTCAAAGAAAACAGTAATATCCCAGTCGTATAAAAACTGACTACATTTAAAATAATTATAATACATCTTTTTATTTATACGAATAAATCGAATTACAATTTTGTACATTTTTTTTAGCTTTTTTTTATTATAAAACAAACCCATTAAAGAAAATTGCCGTTGGTTTAATAGAAAATGATGGCAGGATATCATCAAATGCAATGGATTCTGTGATGTCATGTTCTAGAGATATTAGTGTTGAAAAACCGAGTCAGGGCTCTTGCATAGATGATCATAGTTTGTTTTTCATTAATTTAAGTTTGGAAAACTATCGTTCTGCTTCACAATTTGTAAGCGGTATTACTAAATATAATTTCAATGCAGTGTACACATTTGGGAAAATAGATATTATTGACTGTCATTAATATATTTTGCAGTGTTTTCACAGCATTGTATGTCTACATTACTAATAAGTTCTGAAAAATGTTTCATTTCTGTTCTTAAATTTTCCTCAAGAACCTCATTATAAATTTTAAGCAATTTTCTACAGAAAAGTCATTTATGGTGTTTGGGGATGTGTTTTCAATTTAAAAATTAAACAAAAGAAAAAAAACTTTTGTATTAAAAAACGCAATTTAAAAAAAAATGCATAGCTTGCCAAAAATATCATTAAATGTTTGTGTTTGAAACTTTTTTTTTTGACACTGTTATATAATTTCATTGTGCTTATCACCATCAGTATATTTCTCTTTTGGAAGTCGACCTTCCTGAAATTTTGCAAAGCTTGGGGAAAGAGCTTTCACTTTAAAATTTTCAAAATTATCTCTTTGGCTCTTAATATATTTTAAGGGCGATTCCAAATGGTTGCAACTAGCAAGCAGATCAAGTGTTGGTTTTTGATGGGAAGAATTTTACTTTGTCGAACCGCTGAAAAATATCATGCCAAAGTGTACACATGAATACATATTCAAATTTTGAAACCTGCTTTAATAAGTTGCCTCCCTTCTTGCTTCAAATTTTTCTTCAGAGCTTGTTCTTATACTTTCTAAAATACTCAAAATATTGTCATAATTTAAATACGATGACTTCGTAATGACAGCACCATCTTGTTCTACACACATTTTTAAGATATAAGTTTTTCGTCGTTGGTGCCTATTTTTAACAATTTTTATGCATTTTTATTTTAGCTTTTCGCTATTATAAAACAAGTTAATTAAAAAAAAATGCCCTTGCTTAGTTAGCAAATGATCGCAGGACATCAAATACAATTATTAATAGTACCCATTTACTAGATGAAATAAAAAAAGGGGGGGGGGTACAAAATCTAGTAAATAAGATAAAAAAAATATTGCTTCAAGGTAAGACTGCACATAATTTACACCAACTAAATTTAGGGAATGAACTGTTCAAGGTACAAAGTATGCAACATTATTTTCTTTCTTTATTTGGGCTTGAAATCCTTCGTATTTCCTGGACATATTTCACACATTATCTGAGGATAGTCCACCGCATTGAATCAAAGGAATATCATTTCTATCTAGGAAAGTTTTCACTTCTTCAAATAAATATTTTCCCTTATGGCCTTATTTCTAACGGCCAAAACCTACTAAGTTATGATACTTTGAATTTTAATACTTTTCGGTATTTACAGGTACTGAAAACGAAAAAATGCGTATTTAGTACCATATGGTTTTACTAAATGTCACAAGATTTTAGAGAAATTGTCTTATTTTTACCAACAGGGAAAAAAAAAGTACGTAATTACAGAATTTGTTTATTTAATTTGTCTTATTTTCATTTATATTGTTTCTTTTATAACAGTTGTAATATTTTTTTTTTCAGAGTTAGTTTTAATGGTAGTTCCAAATGAAAAACAAAATTCAATTGAAATCTTTGTTTTAACGTTTAATGGAATATTTTTAACAATAATGTTTAGCTAAAAATACTATAAAAAGTTAAATATGCTGAAAAGTTAAATTAATTTATTTAAATAATATATTCATTTAAAGTAAAAAAAAATCTATTGTGTATGAATTTTTTATTTGTTTTATTTTATATCTCTCTATATTCAAGAAAAAAAAAGAAAAAAAAAAAAGAGTAAATAACGCTGCTGTTGCCGTAATTGAATTTATTGTGACCAGAGCTCTTTCTCGCCTTACATAAAAAAACATAAAACTATTAACTAAATATGAAAAATTGTAGTTTCATAGAGAAATGTGTGATAAGCACTATGTAGCAGACAATTTTTAAGCCTAGGAATTATTTAAAGTACTATTTAATGTTGAAATCTGTCAAGATTCAAAAGATAGTTACATAAGTTTTATAGGGTCAAAAACTATCCATAGCAAATTAAGCATCTTTTGTAGGAATATACGTGATTAGATTGTGATGCGCAATGTTCACTTCTTTTTTAAAAATCACCTAATTTTTGGAGATTTTTTTTTTTTAGTTTTTTTATTATCTGAATGGAGATTTATTTCATATTTTGAAAAAGCCTTTTTTTTTTTTACCTACTGTTGCCAATTTTTAAAAAGCTCAAATAATAATATTTCCAACCACTTTTTAATTAAAAAATATATTTTTACGTGAATATTAAAATAGAAAAAAATCTTTAAATTAATTAAATTATTACGTGGGAAAATCATGTCATATATAAAACAATATATTTAAAACATCATATTTAAAAATATTTTCTGATAACGTATTGAAAAGGGGGGAAAAAAAGGTTTCTTCTAGCCGTTATTATAACTCGAGGATCCAATCCGGGCTTCCCGGGTTACACAATATAGGCGAAAACCTTTTATTATTATTATTACTACTATTGAAAACTTATAGATTTGTTACATTTAATATATTTTTTTAGATCGCCCACTAACAACACTAAAAATCATTTTTGCCTGAAAAATACGATTATGTATTCAAATAAAGTTTTGAAATTTATTAAAAGCAATAGTTTCATGGTATGTAAGCCGCAAACAAATGCTGAACAATTTATATTATTTTAAGTTCAAACGGATTTGTTTTTCGTAATCGTCTCTGCATGCGATAGAGATAGATTTTTTTTTAAAAATCATGCTTGAAAATAATTTTAAAAACTATAAAAAAAAATGAGTAAGTTACGATACGGTTTTCAAACAAACTGCGTTTGAAAGTACACTTTTTTCCCTATTCTACGGCGTAAAAATTGAAAATGTGCAATGTTTAGAAGTTAAAAAAATTGCAGTAAAAGAGAAATTTAATCGCCTGGAGTTGCCAACGACAAAATGACGTCAGCGTTACGCACGGACATGTTTTTCCTTTATAATATAGAAGTTCTGAGAGGCAGCGAGATTTTTACTTATCCATTTTATACAAGCTGATTTTCAAATGTGTGATAGATATTGCTCAATCAATCACGAAAACAGCCCATAACAGTGGTGGATAAGGCTTTAGGAAGTGAAAAATCCCTCCATTCAAAGGAAAATGAGTGGCAATCCGATTACAGACGATCTCCACTTGGTTGTGATAATATTATTCGATCTTCCATAATCGGGTAATCTTTTTAAAACACAGCAAATTAGCATGTTTTCAGAGCCTGTGGAGTCTGAACGGGAATTGGCGAGTGAAGCTCGTAGGGACAGAGCACCTTAGTTTTGTTAGAAAATGTAACTGTGAGATAAACTTTTATTGAAAAAAAAAAAAAAACATTTTCCAGATTAAGAAAAAAAATGCACCTCTTTAAGCTTTTTGGAAAATTTACTTTTTTAATTCAGTCTATATCTTAGCAATGAACTAAAAGCTCCAAATATGTATGCTAAAAGTTTTCAATTTGGTTGAAATAAGTTAGTTTTTGTGCAATATATGAAAAAAATTGTTACATAAATTAATGTAAGTATATTAAGCAACTTAGCCCATACAGATTGATTTTTAGTAAAGAGAAAATATATACATGAATAAAATTTTCATATGAATATGAAAAATTTAATATGATAAGGATGTATGTAAAGTTATTTAGATAATGAAACTCATAATAAACCAACTAACTTAAATTAATAAGATAACAAGACGACGATAAATATTTCGTAAACGATCGAACTAACATGAAAGGTGTAATATTATTTAATTTCTTTTTCTTTTTCTTTTTTTTAAGCCACATAAAAACATACAGTAAAAACAATGGTTTTCTTCAAGCGAAACTTACTCATACTCAAGGTCATGTATAAACAAATTAGATACACACTTTCCATTATTAAAAACTAGCTGACCCACCCGTGTTGCCCGGGCCCGTGATAATAACCTTAAACAGAATTCAAGTTTGTATGATTTTTTTTAAAAGATGCTGTGCCAAGGGCCCCAAGAACGAGATTAATATTCAAAATTGGTGGTAGCTGAGGTCCGAGAATTTTTTTTTGTCGTTCAAGTTGTAGCTGGAAGTCCTAAGAAGGTCTTAGAAAAAAAATCTAGTGAATTGGACGATTTTTAAGGGAGGTATAGAATAGGGGGCCAACTGATAGTTTTGAGCAGAGCCCTAAGAAGAAAACATCTTAAAATGTCCTAGTATTTAGCGCTTTAGATCTTTAATTAGTCGAAATTAAGCATATGGTATAAATTAATCATTAGAATAAAATTTTAAAGAAATGTTTTAAAAAGGGCCCTAGGGCCCAATAAAAATATGAGGGTGGTGGCTCGGGGAGAGGAGTCCAAGAGTCAACTTTAAACCTATGCATTATCCCTAATTGTGTCATCCTCGAGAGGATGACACAATTAGGGAGGTAAAAAATGCATGGCGCACAAAATGTTCGAGGGGACCCGTAGTGAGCCCCAGGGTCCTAGCTGGAATGTAGGAATGGGGAAATAACTAAATGGAGAAATGGCCCCAAAAACGAAGAAGATCTGATTAAAAGGGGGCAAATTATAAACAATTTTGAAAAAAACTTCAAGGGGCCCCGTACCGAGCTCAAGGAGGGAGGGGGTCTTAACTGGAACGTAGAAATGAGGGAACAGCTAAATGAAGAAGGGTTACCAAAGACTAAGAAGATCGGATAAAAATAAGGCAAGTTATTAACATTTTAGAGCAAAAAACCTAAAGAGGCCCTAGGGAGCCCCGGGTCTGAAAAACTTTCAACGCACACTTTCAAACTTCTACACGCGGTAGATTTCGCTAGCCATCGCACAGACACACACACAGACAGACAAACAACTTTCTTTTATTAGTATAGATTAAACAAAAACATTTATAAAGATCAAAGAAAAGTAAAGAAATCGTACTTCCTAAAATATTACAATATTAAATTAAAAGTTTATAAAAAAAAGGTACCCTTCGATTTTGGTTTGTCTTTCATACACTTTATTCACAAGTTAAAGGCACAAAGACGATTCACAATTGCCAATTCTTCTTAGTTCATATGCAAAGTACGGTTGAAAGGTACTGTCCATAACATTTGGAAATATCCGACGTCGGATAGTGGGGGGTCCTCTTTACTAATTTCTTAGAAAACATATGCAGTGTACATGTTTGTTGAGATTACAAGGCAAAGATGAGAATTAGAATAAAGAGGTTTTTCCATTTTCGGTCTCAAGCAAAACGGTAAAAATACTGAAAGAACAGCTTAGCAACAGAGCGTTATATAGGACTTAAAACGTTTTTAAAATGAAAAAGGAAAAAATGATTCATGTTGACACTTGAACCATGATTTTTTTCTCATCATTTCAGAATATTGTTATCATTTTAGAGGCAAAATTATTATTATTTTTTTTTCGAAATTAAGTATTTTTTAAACGAAACTTTGATAAAACTTGAGCCATTGCCGAGGGCCCCTGCATCAATGATGGGCCCGGGGCTGCAGCCCCCAGCCCCCCCCCCCCTTAATCCGGCCATGGCCTAGACGTGTTGCTTCGTGTATCGCCGTTCACGGTGGTCATACATGCTACTGAGTCGACGCTGTTCTCGTTCTGTATTATGAATATAATTTCGAAATAAAGATCACTTATTGTTCGTTGCTGTATCTCTCTGTTTGTCCAGTTTCATCACTTTCTGGCCACGCCTTCTTGGTGCTGCATTTTCAATGTCACGTAGTGGACATCGTTTTATGTGCAAACGGGTTAATTTTTCCTAAAAGGGTAGCAAAGAGATTTAAAAATATTCATACTTGAAAATTCTATTAAAAATTATAATGTATCAGTAAATTGAGATACAGTTTTCAAACAATTTGAATTTGATAGTACATTTGAAAAAAAGTGAAAAAGTTGAAATTGTGCAATGTTTAGAAGTTAAAAAAAATTGCAGTTAAAGTAAAACTTATTGGTTAGGTCTTTGCCACAGTCAATATGACGTCAGTGTTACTCACGGACATGTTTTTGCTTTATAATATCTATTCTCATTTATTACAATGGGGTTATTGCACATTCGTTTAAGAATTTCCGGTGGCGGTAACTACAGAGAGCAAATTTTCTTTATTTGATACCGACAATGAATTTTCCATTTAATTTTTCACGCGGAAAATAATTTATTACACACACACACACACATATATATAAATATATATTATTTTACTTTATTCCTATGTTTCACACAACGTAAAACCCATTTAAACTCATTAACCAATTTAAATAAAGTATCCTTAGAATATTTTCTTGAGTTTCTTCAGTGATCGCTGATGTTCAATACTAAGTAAATAAATATGTGGATGGATACTATCTCATTGCCACAAGAACATAATAATTTTAAAGAAATCATTTTTAGAATATTTTCTTGAGTTTCTTCAGTGATCGCTGATGTTCAATACTAAGTAAATAAATATGTGGATGGATATTATCTCATTGCCACAAGAACATAATAATTTTAAAGAAATCATTTTTAGAATATTTTCTTGAGTTTCTTCAGTGATCGCTGATGTTCAATACTAAGTAAATAAATATGTGGATGGATACTATCTCATTGCCACAAGAACATAATAATTTTAAAGAAATCATTTTTAGAATATTTTCTTGAGTTTCTTCAGTGATCGCTGATGTTCAATACTAAGTAAATAAATATGTGGATGGATACTATCTCATTGCCACAAGAACATAATAATTTTAAAGAAATCATTTTTAGAATATTTTCTTGAGTTTCTTCGGTGATCGCTGATGTTCAATACTAAGTAAATAAATATGTGGATGGATACTATCTCATTGCCACAAGAACATAATAATTTTAAAGAAATCATTTTTAGAATATTTTCTTGAGTTCAGAAGTTCGCTGTCCGTGAATATTCACATCTATGCAAATAATCTCCCTCCCCCCCCCCTCCCCCATGACTGTACATATAGGTACGAATATGTTGTTAAAAATGGAAGTTCAATCTTTAAGTATACGGGGTGTTTCAAAGTCAGTATACCCATAAAATATGTGATAAAGTGAAACTGAGTTGACAAATAATTGCTTTCAATATTGCAGACTTAATTACTTAAAATAAACTAGAATGGAAAAAAATTCAGAAATATTTTTTCTGAAATTAAGACTACCCCAAATTTGTCGTAAAAGTCACGTGCGAAGACTGAAGTCCCAGTTTGGGGTATAGAAGGAACAAAACCTTCTTTTGAAGCTGAATAAGTAAAGTACGAAATAATGTGATTTTTGTATGCAATATTCTCTGACATGCATCTCAAAATTTGTAACTTTTAATGGAATTTCAACAAAATAATAATGTTTCTTTATGTTGCCATCAAATATATTGCCACTCTTTATTTATGGACTAAATATTCAGAATAAATCCACAAAAAAATCTAGTCTTATATATTAAAATCTGATTATATGTTTGCACTTCACATCTTCTCCTCTGAGAATAAAACGGATAACGGGTTAAAACGAACACCAAACTTTCATACGGATCAGAGAATGTCATAACAAGGACAAAGTCCCACATCATGTGCCGGAAAATTTGGCAAGGGTTTTTTTTTCCGATAAATGTTTCGGTGTGGTTGTTGCTATTGTTGCGATCTTTTGGCGTTTGGTAAGATGATTTGATTTATAAATTAAAAAATATATATAATATAAATATAATAACTATATAAATAATAAAATTAATATAAATAATAATGTATATATATATATATAATATAAAAAATAATAAATACATAAATAATAAAAAATAAATAATATATTAGGTATTAATATATTATAAAAAAATATATACATTATTATATATTATATTATATTATATTATATTATATATATTATATATATATATATATATATATATATATATTTATATATATATATATATATACAATACAAATGTAATATAAGTAAAATATAATATAACTGAAATAAATTTTGGTACGATGCTGAAATGGCCTTTTGGTGCCATTTTGAATTTTTTTCACCAAGAGGTACAGAATACGGAACTCTTCCTTATTACAACTCTCAAAATTTCGAAATGTAAATTAATTTCTGAAATATTTTTATTATTTTGAATGTTTAGTGCAAATTCTGTAGCTCGGTTATTACATTGTTGAGAGGGGAAAAATAAACTCTGCAAAGTACGAAATGCTTTTGATAAATGAAATCGCCTTTGAAAAATCACGCCATTGAAATCGTGTATTTTCATTGAGAAAACTTTTCTATAATTGAGTCTTGCACTTGCTTTCAAAATGGCACGTCTTCTTTGCACCTAAAGAAGAAAGACAAAGTTTTGTGGAATGGTCTTTCGCATATCTTAATTTGATAGTGTTATTAAGAAGTATTTTGCATTTATTTGTGCATCACACCAGTTTGTTCAACTTTCTTTGCTTTCTATAATTGCAACAAAAACAGCTAAAAACTTAATTTACTTAATTCGTTTCTTAAATACAACGTACATTTTGTAATTTTGAGTTAATCTACTTCAGAAAAATAATTTAATCTGCATTATAAAAATTTTAATAAAATATACATTAGTTTTATCTTTCTTTGCATTGTCATTTTCTTTCTTTTCTTATTATTTTCTTTAAAAAAAAAAAAACTTTAATTGTAAAATACTTTACGAAATATTTTAATCAGTGAAATTAATAGTCGTCTGTGGTAGATAGTGATTGGTACTCACTCTGGTTTCTTAGAAGTAGTGTTGCCAGATGTCCCGATTTATAAACTCTTCAGACCAAAAGATAAAATAATACTACAAATACACATTTATTGCTTTCTCACAAACAAAATAACACCAAAGATGACAGAAAGAGCCATTTTTCTGAAATTGATACTTTAGGGACTGGTAATTTAGGTTCACAAATATGAATCTAAAATTACTAGCCCCTTAAAATATCAATATAATTATCAAGAACTTAAATTCATTCAATAACAAATTTAAGGCATTCCAACAAGTGAATGATCTACATATCCTCAATTTTTTTTTATTGTAAATGGCTTAAATTATATAATTATGAAAATTACTTATTTTCTTGGTCACACTTGGTTTTGAAGGCATTTTGCAAACTCAGATGAAAATAACATTTATTTTATGAGGCAATGAGCATCAGTGCGGCCATTTATTGGTTTTGTTTCAAAGCAAAAAACATTCAGCTATATAGAAGTAAAGTAAAAATTTAAAAAAAAAATCAAACAGTTTAGTTTTTATGAGGAAAAGAATAGAGGTTCATATTTGTGTACTTTAAGGGACTGAAGAGGTTAAGGATTCCGAGACGCGTCCCACGGAACAACTGTGTTGGACACCTAATGTCACGATTTTTTACAATACACGTTTCTTTTAAATAATTTTTGTGGTCGCAATATCCTTGTCTGACATGAATTTTCTAAAAATCTCAACTTCCTGAATCTGCTTAAATTGTTTTCCATTTATGTATTTAAGAACTTGTTTTTATTTTTTTGTGACATTAATAGGTAATTGTTAGCATTGTTAGGAAGACATAATCTTTTAACAATGAATCACGTAAAGGCAGATATTGAAATCGAGAGAAATTTACTGATCTGTAAAGCATTTTACAAATTGTAGTTAAAAACCACTTTTATAGGCTGTGAAACTTAATTAGTAAAAATAAGGAAAAATTGATAATATACAAGATGTTTCTCAAAATGTGTTAATTTTAAAGAAAATAAAATTCCAATTCATTTCAGCACAGAATTTTTACCATTGATGACTGATTCAGAGTATAGTTTCCTTATGATATTCACTATGTTTGATTTATACTTAAATGAACATACAGCTGTACAGAAAACATTTTATCAATTTTTATTATTATTTTTTAAACGTGTGACTACAAATATTTTACGGCGCGTTAAGAAATTGTAAGACTACTGTAGAATTCATGAGTGAATTGTTTAAGAAGAAATAATATGCTGATTTTACTTCTTATATTTAAGAATAATTGTAAAACACTTTCTGTACTAATCACAACTTTAAAAACAAATTTTATAAAAAAATAATATTTCGATAAAATAAATAAAGGATCTGTTAAGAAATTATAAGACCACCTGAGAAAATGTGCATATTATATGTCAATTCAGAATCATGAAAAGGCTGATGTGTTAGTATTTTGTAAAGTCTTTAACAGAGAAGTAAAGTTTCAAGTTTTATTGTGATAGTCACGATTTACTTGACTATACCGCGGGGGAAACAGTTATCTGAGTAAAAGGCAAGATTTTTTTTTTATTTTATAAGGGTGCTGGTCAATTTGAAAAAGAAGTGACACTAATGAACGTTTCAAAATTGCAATTCTCAATTGTAATTGATTTCTGCTACTATTTTTTTCGCGAATTCGCCTTTCGTGCCTTCAGAGGTCAAAATATAAAATGCGGTATCATTCCGTTCATTAGTTTCAGCGACAAATGCTCACAAACAGGCACATTTATTTTATTGCCTTACTATACTACTTGCGAAAAGTATTCTCATACCACTAATTGCAAAATGTAACATTCACCCTATTACATGACAGAAATTCTGTAATTGAATAAGGTCAAAATTTTTATAATATTTTTATAAAGGATAAAATTGATAACTCTGTGCCCCGCGGGCCGGTAGTGAATACCACCGCATTAGTCAATAAGATTAAAATTGATCTGTCATAAATAAAAATCCGTGCACGAAAAGC
Source organism: Maratus michaelseni (assembly GCA_963931845.1). Classification (NCBI taxonomy): domain Eukaryota; kingdom Metazoa; phylum Arthropoda; class Arachnida; order Araneae; family Salticidae; genus Maratus; species Maratus michaelseni. Next base: position 391,667,583 of record OZ007586.1, read on the forward strand.
ATAAAAGAATAATGCAAAATCTTTCTAAGGAGAAATCTTGATAATGACACAAATCTTTTGTGACGCATGCATCTTTTAATAACCAAAACAACAAAATTTTATGCAAAACCAATGAGAGATATTTCTTCGAATCGAATACTTAAAACATTTTTCTTTAATGATATGCAAAACAGGCACATTGTTTTTCTTTCCTGCATCCTTTCATCAGAAAACCAACCAAAGTTGAAGAGAAATCGCTGTAAGTATTTTGACGCATGCATGATTAAAGAAGCCAAGAAATAGCTTTATAATGGTATGTTTACTTATCAAAAAGAATTCACATCAGCACGCGAAGCAGAAAATTTAGAAATATGTTTCAAACAAAACAATCTAGGTTTTACATGAAACGAAGACTGGCTAGTGTGAAGCCTTAAACTTTATCTACAGGATTATTGCATTTCGGATTGTACGGAAAACAAACTGAAAAATCAAAAACAATATCAGCATAAAAATCTTGAAAATTTATCCCGAAAGAATGAAATGCAACTGTGAATGTCCCTGCAAAGACATTTGAGAAAAATAATCTCTCATCAGAAGCTAATTGAAGAAAAGAGCATGAAAAAAAAAATCACGCGCAACGCATATATTACGAAACACTTCACAACATTATAAGAATGTTGTTAACTCAAATATTACCATCGTCTTATATAGGTCACCCCAGATTTATCGAATTTTCACAAGTAACATCGCATTATTTCTGTGCCCCTGCTAAAATAGACTTTAAGATTGATAAGTGGCACATGTAATCACATTACGTTCATTTTTAATAGTTTAATTGGCTTTATAATTTTGAATTTGGTTATTTTTACTATTTCATGTGACATAGCTTTTACTATTTAAAATTTAAAATAACTGCGTGAAAAATATTCTAAAGTTATTTTCAAATTTTATCATGAGAAGATTTATATATTACTAGCAGACCCGCCTTGCCTGGCCTGAGTGTACCGAGAAAAACTAATATCGGGCTCTTACTAATGACAGAAAATCGTCCACAGACAGGCCTAGGGGTCACTCATGGCTCGGGCTCGAAATAAAGAAAAGAAAACTAACTAACCTAAAAGTTTCGATCGTGCTCTATAAATCGTTAAAAAAGCAATCACTATAACGGGGATCTTCAGTCAATACGCGATATCGTATAAATAACTTATTTCGTTGAAATGCGCAATCTTACGATGATTCATCATCAAAACGTTATAAATATGCACTTAAAAATGTCTTCGGAAAAAGACAAAAAATACCCTAACTTGAAAATTTTGATTGTGTAAAATAAATTATTTCGTTAAAAGTATGAAATCAGAAAAAATATAATCAAAGCAATGAACACTTAAAAATTTCTTCACACACAAAAATAAAATAAATAATCCAGCATAAGCGGTTCTAACCAACGTCCTAACCTCTTTCAAAGACACGTGTTTATTACCATAACAATCATTTTCTCCCGTAAGGCAGGACTTGAGGGAAGTTTTCTTTTTTCATTTACCAGACGTGGCAGAAGCTTGCCGTAAACGGACTTACTTCTATTGTTTTGTTTTTTTAATTCGTGCGAGAAAATCTATTTCATATTTTGGTGAATTTTTGTTATCTTAATTATTCTCGAAGATTTCCTCCATAAATGGATATAAAATTTATCTTTGGATGACAAAGATTAGATACCGAAACCATTTGATAGAGAAAAAACTTCGAAAACGTTATCTTTTTAAAAAATTATTGAGTAAAATTAAAAAAACCGCTGTACGAACACCGAATAAAGTGTATTGACAAAAGAACAAAATTGACTATATTAGGCTAAAAGATTGAAATTCGAAATCCTTTTACTCTTATCAAAAAATAGCCGCGAAACACGCAAAAACGCTAAAAATCATATACAAATTTTGATAACAAAAAATCCAAAATCTGAGGTTTGGTTGCACTTGGACCTGTCTTCGTCTATCCGGAACCAAAGCAGACCTCTACTGCGATACATTTCCCTAGCTATCACCAAGAAACAGACACACACGCAGACAAACATTTTTCTTTTATTAATATGGATTGTTGAATAAAACTAAATAATGGTGAGTTGTTGCGAAATATATGTATATAATTTATAGTAGCTTATGGAACCATCGTCCTACATATAGGACAGCTTGTAAAAAAAGAAACCAGTTAAGTTTTGGCTCGTTTTTTAATTTAATATTTGTATATTTTGTCTCATTAGTTTGTAATAGCATTTTTTAAAGAAAATATTTTATTTTTTGTAGTTGTAAAATATAGGCTAAGCTTTCAATATAGCTTCATCTTTTTGGAATGATGAAAGGAGATATGCAAATATACGGTTACAATCTAGGAATATGCTTTATTCAGCGAATATTGAACAATCTCAATTGTATGATAAAAGTAACGAAAATACTGTAATAAAAATAAGCAGGACACGAAAAAATAACAGACTAAAATGTCTCTGAATGTGAAACCAATTCAAGGGACAGCGGAAAAAAATAATAAAAACCGCAGATAGTTGGATGAGTTATGCATCGTTCTTTCTGTTACGAACGCCGACTTTCATCGCACTTTCCCCTTTATACCGATCTTCAACTTTTTATTCATAGGATTTTCCCCGTTCTTCTCGCTTTATACATATAATCATATTATGCGTTTTTCAACAGATTATTTTTATTTCTACCTCAATCCAAAGTTTTCAAACGATAGTAAGTTTCTCATTTTCTCAAGCTAACAGATGACACTGTAATTTCAAATTTCACGAAAAAGTCGACTCATCATTTTCCCCCGACCTTTTAATTTGATTTTAACAACCTTATATGCTATTAATGTAAGGTGTCGCTGAAGCAGTGTCCCTATTCATAATTTTTCCTACTGCCTGGGAGTGTGGTGCAGTATATGAAAAGTGCTTGGCAACTTGTAACCCATCTGTTGCGTATGTGAGACCATATGACTGAATGTTTAGCCTTTGTAAGTCTGTTCTATCTAACGGCATTTTAAACTTATCCACGAATATTCCCAATAGAGATAGACCGAAACAGGTTTTTCAGGCCGAAACTGAAATTATTTTTTTTTTTACGAGTTTCAGCCGAAAACGAAATTCTCCTAAATGAAATTTTAAGGTAATAATATATACATGTATGCAAAAAAAATATTAATTAACTAATCACAAACATACATACTTTACTGATACAATTTTATTTATGCATATGCGTGAATGCCCATATGCTTGTTTTCAATAAAAGCAAAAATTTTATTTAATCACATATATTTATTAATTTTATCATCAAACATTTGAGGCATTTATTCATTTCATTATGTTATTCATACCATACAACGTTTGCACAAGGAATTTCAAAATGCTTAATATTTAGCTTTTCACTTACCATTTAGTTTTTCACTTAGCTATTTATTTCAATTGTTCATTTTAAAAACCCAACATTTAATTATGTTATACACTTTAATCAAAAGAAACATTATTTTTATTATTTACTTACATAAGAGTAATTTTTCAGAAATGAACTGTCAGTATTTATTTGATTTTCTTAAGTCATGTTTATACAACGACATTTTCAAATCCATTAAATTGCATGATTGCATTTGATAATCCATCAACATTTCAATAGTTTTAAAGAGTATTTGCATAAAACTTGGGATATTTACAAGAACCATCAGCATAAATTTCTTTTTCGCGATCATTTTTAAGGATAAAATCTTAAACAGGTAATCCTTAAGAAATTTTTTATAAATTCGTCACTGTTCAAATATATAAAGAAAAGGAAGAGAGGTGGTTGAGATGGGTTCTTATGTCAGAAATATAAACCGATATTTTTTCATTTCTCATGGCGGGACATTAAAAATTCTGCATATGACTCTCGGAACAGCCGCAATAAAATTTACATTATTATTGAGAACTTTATAAAAATCAATAATAAACATAAAAAATATTACGCACTGAGTTTATTATTTCAAAGAAGTAAAGTGCGCATTTAATTGAAATTTGTAATCAAACAGAAATCTAGCAGTATAAGCTGTGATTGAAATAAATAGTAGTTTATAAACAGCAATGAAGCAAATTACTAAAGAGAAAAATATATAAAAGTAAAAATAGCTCTAAGAAAAAAAAACACTCTTTTATAAGCATTTGATGATAATCTTGAAAATCACACCTATTTTCATGACTGCAATTCATAATTTCTCAAAAAAAAAAAAAAAATAAAAAAAAAAAATAAAATAAATAAATAAAAATAAATAAATAAATAAATGAAAAATCTGATAAAATACGTGAATATGACGTGGGACCAAACCCGAAAATTCACCGCTTTGATTTACGCTTGATAGAAAGCGCGAACTCATAATTTTATTTAAAAAACATATAATTTTTGCTTTGTTTCTTTTTATGGCTAACAGGAAAGAAAAGCAAACATAATTTAAACTATCTTTTTAGGTTTTCTAAATTCATTTCTCACCGTATAATCATAATTTAATTAATATAAAATTATTAATTGATAAAAGCGCATTTTTTTAAGTATTACACGCTATTTTTTATTACATTTTATCCTTTTTAGGTTTCCGTACTAAAAAGGGAAAACGGAACCATTATATGATCACTCGTGTGTCTATCTATCCGTTTTCTCTAAAACTATGAAACGTGGAAAGTTCAAACTTGGCAGAATTATAAAGCCTATTGACCCACATATTTATAGATTATTAACCATTCACAAATATTTTTGGAAAAAATTAGGGGGCTACTTAAGTTACTTGAAAAAATAATTGTATATATATCGTGTGGGATATCGTTCGAAAGATCTTGTAGCACCAAACTCAAAAAATATATTTGTTTTAGTTTTATGTTTAATATGTTCAGAGATATCGTCAAAAATGTACTGCAAAAATATCCCCCTTCCCTATTTCCGAATCTACTTAAACTAAAATTATGAAAAAAATTAGGGGTAATAGAAGTTTATTTAAACCTTGCAGGAAAACTCTAGCGATTATCCTAAGTCACATAATTTTTGAGAAAATCGCATGTTTCCGTTACACACAAACTTTACTTTGCGGGCGCTTGCGGTACCTATCGACGCGGAATCATCCAAAGATTGTTTATAATGAATTTTGAAAACAATTGTCGGTAATTAGCCGAGACATTAACTAAAAACCTATCTAGAAAAACACGGCACGAACCAAGGTGGCATTGCAACTTTGTCTCCTTCTTTCGAAGTGCGATTTGCACAATGTCATGTTTAAACTTTCTACAAGGTCTTTGTTTTAGGTAAGGCGAATCATAGTGTTAAATTCGCAATGTTTTTCATTGCAATTGAATTAAATTATTGAAAGCAATTAGTGAAAAATAATTCATAGAATTATTTCAATACATTAAAAGTCAGTAGTTTTGAGACAATCACTCGCAACTCAATATGTAATTTATTTATAATGAAAAAACTTTTCGATTACAAATCACTTCAATAATCATGTCTGCAAGTATCACGCATTTATGTTTAAAAATGAGTCATAGTAATTAATAAATTTACTGTACGCTCTTTGTACGCGAGTAAAACTCGCACTTGACCTATTATTAATGTTTAAAATTGAATTGTTACAGTTTCACAGCCATTCGGCTTATTTTGGAGACCGTTGTTTGGCGCATCACGAAATCCATTGTTATTGTAACTCGTATACAATTGTAACCCTCAAGAACATTTGGCGATTTATCATCTGTGCTGGTGAAAAGGAAAAATGACTTAAAATTGTTGTATTAATTTAACATTAAGTTCTAAAAATATTAGTAAATGTTGTATTATAATCGGAAACACACACGTAAACATATACTGTTTTCAATTCTAGCAAATGAGAAAGTTAGCAAAAAATCGATTACAAAATTCTATCTTTACATACAAAAACCCAAGTTGAGTTAAATAAAAGACTGTGAAAAGGGCTCTTTTTAGCAAAAATTATTTATAATATGAATATCTATAATTATATCAAGATACAAATTTTTTTTATAAAGTTTTATAAACATTCTTTGAAGAAAAAAATATTTCGGTGATACCTTTTTTCATTAATTTTTAATTTACTGCAATTTTTAATCAAACAACGTGTTTTAATGAAATGGGAGGTATACTCCGCGAAAATTTTCAAAACTGTTCTTTTAAAAAATCTTTCGTAATATCAAAAATTTTCCTCATTTATCGTCTAGCGTTTTGCATTCGCATAGAAAGAGGGATGGTGATATCAGAAATAATATATATGATTCTAACAGATTGTTTGACATTCAGATCCAGTGCAAAACCAACTTCTATCAATGAGTTTTTGTCATACAATTTTTTTTTATTTCTTTATTATTTCAAAAAATTAAATAATTACTGCTGTTACTATGTGCTTTATTGTCATCAATACTGTTCAAATCGTCAAACAAAGTTAGTATGAATGAAAAATACCCGAAAGCACCATGGGCTGTGCACCTATTCTACTAAAAGCAAGATCTTATGAGATCCGATTATGGTTTCGGAGTAAACCGAATGTTCGCCGAAATTGAGATTTTGGGCTGAAACCGATCTTTCGTCGATTTCTAATTCCTAATATTGATGAATGGCCATTCTTAATTATTTTCTTTACCAATTCATTAGGTTATACAAGTAAGTAATTTTCCTATCTGAGAGAAAATGTGTCCAGGCTGGGACACGAACACATAACCTTTGACCAATTGGCAATGCTCTTCCAATTGAGCTATCTGGACGACATCCCAGCCAATACAATTTTCGCTCAGAACAAACATTTGGTCATGAATTTTGGACTGTTATTTGAAACAGCACAACAGAATAAACCAGCAACAGAATAAACCTTTTCAACTATAGTCAATCCAAATGCTCCAAATTGTGCTTTTGTTTGAGTATTTTGTAATAAAGAATCTTCCTTGATTGAGCAATCATATTCTAATTGTTATCAGTATAATGAATAGGAATAATTCATTTTCTAGACCGGATCCAAAATTACCTTTGTAGAATCTAATCGATTACGAATTGTTAGATACGTACAGTAAGCTTTTAGTCGTTTTTTTCAGAGAAATAGAGTGATTAGTGTTGTAAATGCAAATGCTCTAAAATCCCTTCGGGTGATGTGATAGTTAAATAGTGATAGGTAACTTTCCCATAAACAAGTGGATAAAGTGGATACAGCATCAAATGAAGGGTGATAATAAGCTCAAAATTAACCCCGTAATCAATTTTTCACATGTGGTATACAATTTCCTTATAAATTTTGTGTAATTCTACAGGTTGGGAAAATTTAAATCGCATGTATATACTTGTATACTGCATTTTTAAATTTATGACGACATTATGACGAAATTATGGGACATTATGACGAAATTATTGAAAAATGTTGAATCATTTGACATATTTTGGATGGATTTGGATAGAACACAACCAAATACACCAGAGGTTTTTTTTTATTATTTTTTTTAAACCAGGGTGCGCGTTTTACCGCAAATTTTTAACCGAATATTTCGCCTTAACAGCAGAAAATATTACAAATTCTGCTATCAAACAAGGCAATTACGAATTCTGCAATTAAAAAATATTCTAATGAGAAATAGTGGTACCAGGCTCTTTCGAAATTCAAAGGAGAGTGTGCACCTTGTTTACACATATGAAAGGTACTCACACAACAGTTTTTCAAGTAAAATTCTCGGAGACGCTGCTTTGTCTTATAGTAACAAACAAACGTATTTTTTTTTTCTCTGTCGTATTATTAATAAGTAAATGCCGGTTTTTTAGAGATTAAAAGTATGAAATGTTTCGAGCGAGGAGGGAGGCGGTAGTATGCTTGAAAATGGTTTTCTTCATAAATGTTTTCAATATATTTTAAGAGAGGATAGAACATAAATTTTTATGTGAAGTTTGTAATCCAAAACAAGGTCTAAAATGAACAAAAATATTGAATTATTTAAAAAAAATATTTTTGTTAATATAATTTTAATAATTATTTATAAAATATTGAACAAAATGTTTTTTTTTTATTTTAGACATTGTGCAACTTCTAAGTTCTAAATTAGTGTTTTTTCTTTAATTGTTTTTCCTCATATTTTTATTTCTATAAATTATGAAAGATAGAAATATTTAAAAATAAATCTGATCTCATTTTTACAACTTTTAGGGGATCTACCAAGAAATTTATCGAACATTAACTATGTAATACTTTGTCTTACGTCTTTTGGTGACACAACTATTCCTTTTACCGAATTGAGAGAATTCGAAAGACAAGTGTAAACAATGTAAGATCTATATTCGGTTACACTCGGCTAATTCCCATTGCCACCTCTTTCGAAAGTATTAAATAAACGAAAGGAAACTGAAGGGCGCCAAATAGATTTCGCACATCCAACCGATGAATCAACATACAGGTTGTCCACCGAAACGTTGTTTTTTAAGCAAGACTAAATTAGATTTTTAATTCGTTAAACGTCGACTTCTTGGAATAAAGACGAAAACTATTTTATTTCCCCCCTTTATTTCTTTTCAACATTTACTGCACAGGATATTTTTTGGAAATTTACTTACGTAATAAAAGCAAATACCTTTTACCAACTGGACCGGAAAAAAGTAAAATGAGAAAAGTGATTCATTTTGCACTATATTTTTCCTTCTTTAACTTCAGAGAAACATGCGGCCTCAAGATCACGCCATGCATGTTTAAGAAAATAATAAGACACAAGTAACTTTGAAATAAAAAAATATCAACGCGACTTTAAGTGACTGTTTCTGAATAAAGGACTTGTATGCAATTGGCAAAAAACTCATGTCAGTAACACTGCCTATTTTTTAATTTATTTATTGAACTTCAGTTGGCGTATTTTAGCGAAGGTGGTTTGACACAAGAGAATATTTTTTGTGACAACTATCTATGTTGTTGCTATTCGAGTATCTTTATAAATAAAAGAGTGGTGACATACACATATAGTGTTTGCCTACACTGTTGCAACCCACATTCTAGAACTTTGCAATACTTGCCTGCACAACTTCTATAAAACGAGGAAGACAAATCAACAAACATTAACTTTGTGATAATACCAGGATTGCCAATTTTTTTATCAAAATCTTCTCGGCCAATCAAACTTTATTGCTTATTTGTCGCCACTGTCTTATATATAAAGGCATTTTAGGTGCCAATCGTTCACGATTTCGCCTAAAATTCTCTCAACGAATCAAATTTTATTGCTCGCATGCAGTCAATTTCTTATTTAACCCTCTCATTCCCCTGATCCTCATATGAAGTTTCTATTTTAAACTCCAATCAAACAGTTGTAAAATGCTCAAAAAGAAAACAAAAACATTATTTTTACTGCTAATACTCATTTAAATCTCGTATGAGGCTTTAGATTGTTCTAGATTGTATTATGAGAAGGCTGTATTGCAGTTTATGATTGTTTTAAAGTTATTTTGGTTTCATGCTGACTTCATTTTTTAGAGCAAATGCAATAAAATTGTTTCTATCATTCTAAGACATGTATTTATCATAATAATGTGTTTAATATGTTTCTAAATAAAAAATAGCTGTTATAATTGGGAAAGAACATGAAGCCTCATATGAGGCTTAGTGCTTCTAATGAGAACACGTGGTAATGTTACACTTTCTGTTCAATAAAGATATAAATTTCACTGCAAAGAGTAAATTTTCTTATTGTTTAAAAGTAAAGTGAAATAATAAAATATATCTAAAAGTAATAAATTAATAATAGAAAATTAGTCAAAAATAAACATTTAATTATTTAAATTTATTATTTGTAATGCTAGTAAATGTTGTAGTTTTAAATATACTGTTTAGTAAAGTTAAAAATAGTTTTACAAATGGTGATTCCCTTCAAAGAACGACTGAAAATAAAGCAATAGTATAAGGAACAAACCTCATCGTTGGGGAATAAAAGCTTGCGTACTGACAGGAGTGTCTGGGTTCGTGTATGCCTTTGAAATCTATCAAGGAGCATCTTTTATTACAGGTGATGAGTTTACCGAATTTGGATGTTACTGTTATAAATTGCTTTCTACTTTGGAAGATAGATTCGAACAATGTATGTTTTGATTTGCTCGAATTTAAATCTCCAATAGCTAAATACTTTATTTATCAAGGATTTTCAAGAGAAGAAAAAAATAAGATAGACCATCACAGTCTTTTAAAGAGCCACAAAGAAAGAAACGTGTGGAAGTTCAAACTGCAACTAAGCTTCGAAGAAATGGAAACTGCAAAACCCATGTTAAATATGCATCTAAATGACATCTATTTAAAGGCCCCAGAAAACAAGAGCTATATGTGATTGATGAAAAGAGGCTCTATATTCAGAATGCTTTCAGGCTTTACATTCAAGATAAATTTGGGTGAACAAAAAATACAATATATGTATATCAATATCATTGATAATAACTACACTTATTTTCAAATTTAACGTAATTGTTATATAATGTATTAAAATAAATGTTAAATTTTGCTTTAAAATAAATAATCGTTACTATTTTCTTGTTCTCATTCTACATCACTATAGGACCCTTTAGTCTCTTAAGCCTCATATGAGGCTCTTCCAAATTTAATAAAAAGAGACATGGTAACAAAGAAATATATTTCTATCTAATTTATAGCAGCATTTTATATACAAAAAGTAGTAGAAATATTTTTTAATTCAATTTTATAATAATTCGGGAATGAGACTGTTAAAAGTCACTCATTTTGTTCATAGCTCAAGATTTTGTCGAAAATCCTTTCAACTAATCAAATTGTATTCCAAGTATGCCACCTCTAATATTTAAAAGGCAATCTCTTGCTCATCTCTCAGGTTTAAAATGCAATAGACAATCATAAAATAAAATATTTGACCTCTCCCTATTAATATATACAGGGTGATTATAAAAAAAAACTATCCCGATATATGAACCACCAGCTATCATATCGTTCACAGAAAGAGAATGAAATTTTAGTTTAAAGTATTTTGAGGTATGCGCTCAAGAATCATACGAAACACAACAGTTAAACTCTAACAGTTACGGCTACAGTGACGAAATTTTGAAAGTTTTAAATGGCAACACCTACTTTTTTTATTGGAATGTGATCTCCATAGTGAAAAACCATAAACAGCGTTGAAACGGTACTTGTAGCACGAAAGTTGTTGGCGCTAGACTGACTAAGAAGAACAAGGACAGAGAAGCAATAGAAAGCAAAACATTTTAATGCGTTTCACAAATTTTACACGTGACCTCCTTCACACACGATGGCACTTTGCATGCGACAGATGGTGGATAGCACTGAAGCACGTGCCATGGTAAGAGGAATCTGTTGAACCTGATGTCTGATGGTATCTTTCAAATCAGATGCAGTTTGTGGATTAAATGCACACACTTTGGATTTTAGGCATCCTTACAACCAGAAATCTATTGGAGTGAGATCGAGGGACCTTGGCGGCCACGGAAACGTGGAATGGCGGGAGATAACTCTGTCACCAAACTGTTGTGTTAAGAAACGTTTGACAGAAGACCCCACATGTGGAGGAGGGTCATCTTGCATCCACACGACGCACGGTGGGAGATTTATCGATTCTAGCTGGTCAAAATTATTTTCCAATTTATTTCTCTTGAACACTATGTTTTATTTAAATAAATGATATATTAAACTCATTTAAACAAAATTTATTACGTTTTAAATCAAAGTTTCTTTGGAGATGGTTATTTTGAATTAGAAATTGATTAATTTGAGACATTAAAACTCTGAAATATGTATTTGATACATTTTATGTGTCATTCAATTAGAATAAACACGTTTAAAGCGTTAAGACAGTTAATAAATGAGTTAATCTAATTACTTAGTAGGTACGTATTGATAACCTTAATGATACTTTGTTAACAGAATGAGACTTAAAGTGATAAAAATATTTTTCTATTATAATAATACAAATCATAAAAAAAATATTTTTTTTTCTAATAATCTATTAGAAATTCAGATACAAGACAAACATTCGACAGCTTAAATGAAAATTGATTGAAATTAAATTCAACACTTCATCATCTGAAAGTTCTTCATTCTGGCTCTCAGAATATAGAGCCTTTTCTTCTATCTTGAAAAATTAAGAACGCAATGACTGTGTTTAGAAAAAAAAAGAGTTGGTTTAATTTTTATTTTGTAATTTTATTAGTTAGGAAAGTACTTGAAGTCAACAATATTATATAAAAGAATTTCCTGGTTAGATGATTTTCTCAAGAACTTTCTTGCATAATTAAGTCTACAGGCACATCAATGTTTATTCGTTACCTCAGCAGTTTCTTATGATTAATGTCCGAAACGGAGATCCGAACTCTCTCTCTATATATATGAATGTATGTAATTGTACACTTATACTTATCTCTACATAGCAGAACTTTATGTAAATAGTGGGAGTCATAAGACACAATGGAAAAAGTTCTACATTATGTTTTCCATATCCAAAGTGAATTTCGAGAATTTTGTGGGCCAATTTCAATACCACTCGAAGTTTTCCGGTATGTATTATATTTTATATGAATCTGTCATGAGATCGACATACATTTGACAACTTTTCGACCAAATTGGGCCATACATTTAAACTTTTGCGCTTGCAAAACTTCATGTGTTCTTCATTGTAATTTTCCTGTATAAACAAAACATTTTCAACCGAATTCCCCTTTTCGGAGCTTGTTGCTGCTGCATAATGGTTCAAAAGTTTATTTGTGTGATTGACTTAAATCCTGGTGACTTTGATAAAAGAAAAAGGGTACTTGAACTAAAATTTCAAAAAATATTAATTTAGACTTAATAAGGTAAAAACAATTATAAAACCTAGGGATGCAGATAGATGCAGACAAACTAAAATTTATCGAAAAGGTAATAATCTAAACTATTTAATGGTACCCAAAAGTTAGCTTTATCTTTCTTTTTAATATAATTTTTTCTATTTTAAAAATGACAATAAAAAATATTGAGTTTTTTGCGACATTAAATATGAATTAACAATTGATCTGTTGAAAATTTATGCACATAAATCCGATGAAACAAAGTCCATATGTAGTTCGGAAGTGTCCATAATATAGCACTATTTTTTATTCTACTTGAAGTAACAGATTGAACAACTATACTCAAAAAACGTGATTCATTCATAAAATAAGAAACACCATCTTTGCATTAGTCTCTGGACCATACAATTATATTTATATCAAAACCATTCACATGGTACAACGCCCCAACTATTAAGCAATATCACATAAAAAATAAATTGTACTAGGAAACTTTTTTAATTGACATTTAGCCAGCTAGAATCAGTAAATCTCCCACTGTGCGACGTCAGGAAAGCATTTCGCTGTTGTAAATTAAGAATTACGCAATTAATGAACATTTATAGATAGCGATCACTCGTTACCGTACACGTTTGTAGACCTGCGGCAGTAACCGCTTCAAAAGAGTAAAGGTCGAGGATTAAAGTACTTGTTATTCCGCACAGTTCCATTTTCTTCGTGTAACGGAAGTGCAACCACATCATGGGAATTATTGTCTGCCCAGTACACGTAGTTCTTCAAATTAACGATACCAGTCAACGAAAAATGGGCCTCGTCCGTCCACAGACTGTGTGAAGGCCAGCTGTCATCTTCGTCAAATCGGATGAGGAATTCATTCGCAAAATCTTGCCGTTGTTGCTTATCACCCGCTTGAAACATCTGGATACGCTGGAACCTACATGGAAGCATGTGGAGAACAGAGCGCAGAATCTTTTGGACCGTAGAATTCGGCAAATGCAGAACGCGTGAAACACCACGTGCACATGCAAGAGGAACGTCGCTTATCGTTTCATGGACTTCTACAACTGCCACGACAGTAACGGAAGGTCGTCCAGGCCGAGATCAATCACATGTGCAACCAGTTTCTTCAAATTTGCGTATCAAGTCCCTGTAACTTTTACAATACACGGGCCTTGCCTCGGCGTAGCCCATGTTATCTGCAGTAGACACGCAATGCCTCTGTGGCATTTTGTCCGTTCCGTTAATAAATCTTTACAATTTTCCCACGCTCTTTCCCTGTTTGCGGCATATTGTTCAGAGTGCAAGAAAGCAAGATAGGCGGCACGCATTTTACAGTGCCTTTACTTTTACTTAGTGCGACAACGTCAGTCATGACTGTGTCTTACGCCGAACAAGAAAATCTGCGTACCTTGGTCTCTTCTTACCGAATTTGGATAACTAGATTTAGAGGGAGATTCAGTGGGCTGAGATCAGAGCCGAAGACACAGTGTGAAATTTGACGTCATTAGAAAAGAAAGTCGTGGTGTGGTGAGAGCTACAGTTGTTTACTCTTTTCTCCCTATGCTGTTTCAACATTTACTTCAACCTAGAAAACCTCGGTCGAACTCTCAAATGAAATTCACTATTAACCTGATTGGAATGATCGCGGCTGAAGTCCACTCAGATTAATGATGAATACAGTGGCGTCTCGTCTATTGGCGCACATGAGCACGTGAACCCCCAAAGAAAAATGAAAAAAATATATATTAGCAAGTTAAATAAAATAATAAAGTAATACATATCTACTTTTTTCCAGTTTGCAGAGTAAACTTCTTTCACCCCTCTTATACATGACAAAGACAAAACGTCACTGTACTAGTGCAAAAATTAACAGTTTTCAACAGTTCTCGCTTTATGCGGACGGAAGCCGGCAGACGTATGTGAGGGGAACGCATCATTCCTCTCCTGCCATTCGGACAATCTGTAATGTGCGGGAGGTTGCTTTTTTGTCAGTTTCTTTCGCGTTTGTTCAATTTCTCCCTTTGTTTTCAATGTTCGGATAGTTTATTTTAAATTTATTATTAATCTGTTTATTCATTTTGCTTTTTATTATACATATTATTCTGTTTAAGAATTAGTTGTATACAGTTAAGGTGACATATAATAAAATTAGTGTTTGAGTACTAAAGTAATTGCATTTTTCAACAATGTCGATGAAATAAAAATTGAAATTACATTATTTAATATTATTTAAAGGGGGTTGGTCAGTCAGATCACAAAGTCCCTCGCTAATGTTAAACCTTTGGGAATGGAATGCATTTTTATTTTCAAAATATTTCATAAGGAAATTAATATTTTTAATTTCTTTTTTCTGTGTATTCTTCTTAAAGGATGACTTATTTTTAGTTGTCAAAATGTTTTGATATGCTTGGAATGTTCTCAAACGTATCTTAGTTTGTTTTCCAGCTATTAAAAATGAATTTAGCAATAGAAGCTCAAAATTTTACATAGGCATAATTACTAAACTAATGCATCGAAGGATTTTCCGTTCGATATTCTAATATAAAAATTTTCGAGGATTCCAAATACGTAAAAATTAGGTTTTATGTATTGAAAATTTTAAAGTTTGTTACAATATAAAGACGACTCTCTAAGTATATATTTTTAAACCTAATTGAAAGAAGTTATTTTTCCCAATCAAAAGATTATTTGTTTTCTCTACAACAATTAGGCGAATAATATACATGAAGTATTCTCGTTTTTTTCCCTTCCGTACTGTAATTTTTTTTTGTAGAAAGTAAAATAATACAAAATTTTCTCTAATGAGTACGTGTTTATTTCTTACATTTAAAATTTTTTAACTTGCGACAATACAAAGGTATTTTAACCTGTATATTACGTCGTATCTACATATTTTATTTTCGTAATTTTTTATTGTGACCATGAACCCCCATCTAAATGACCCACGAGCCGCCACTGAATGAATATCATTTCAGCGTTCAACCGAGGTTTTTCTAAGCTGAGGTAGACGGTGAATATGAGCATTAGTCTGTCTAGCGACAGCAATTTTCGTCCTACAGGTACTTTTCCAACGCTTTTTATGGTTTTTCACTATGGTGATCACATTCCAATAAAAAAAAAGTAGGTATTGCCATTTGAAAATTTCCATATTTTGTCCCTGTAACAGTAACTGTTAGAGTATAACTGTTTTTTCTATGATTCTTGAGCGCATACCTCAAAATACTTTAAGCCAATATTTCCTCCAGTTTCTGCGAACGGTATGATAGCTACAGGCTTGGGATATCGGGATAGTTTGTTTTATAAATCACCCTGTATATATATTAACGATACGATGAATCCTTTTAGCTTAAAACATTTCCTGGTGTATTAGAATCATAATGCAAAAACAGATTCAAACCCGTTCAGTCGTGTTGAGAAAATTTAAGACATACATACATGTATATAACACATAACGACCGAAAACAGGAGATTCTTTTTTTGAAGTCACATAATACAAATCATACGATATACGCACATGACAAACTACTTAGTATTATATGAATAAGATTCGCATTTTATGTATGCATTCGAATCTTTGCGCATGTCTATGTGTAATAATTAAAGAAGCTACACTCTCCACTCAGCATAATTAAAATTTGCTCAGGTGGATAATACACAGCATCGTTATAAAGCGCTTCAATCTACAGGGTGATCAATTTAAAAGAGTACCCGTTGGTTTTTCTTATTACTCTTAAATCTGACGGATGTGGCAATTATTCTAACACTGATGTATAATTGTTTGAACCTTGTTTACGTGTGGGAGACAATTTCCACCACTGTTGGACTGTTACAACTTTATTTGTGAGGTAAAACAGAAATGGAGACTCACAATGTTACTTAATCCTGTGAAGATTTTATTTTTGAAAACATAATTAAATTAATTTTTTTTACACTATCATTCCTTACAGCAAACGTTGAAAATGTTCGCCACCATGCAGACGATTTTTATTGTTGCCATTTATAGTGTTACGAAATGAGTTTTCAAAAATAAAAAAATAAAAACGTTGAAAGAAGCAGGCGATTTACTCAAATCATTTGCGCAGAATCGGATTAAAAATTACTAATGATGTTCACGCGAATTTATGTTTAACAAGAATGAAAAATCATGCGTCAATCATAGATTATGAAACACTTTCCAACAGATCCAGAAAACTGTAACGAAAACTTCACAGTTAAATAAGGTGGAAGAAGATATGTAAATAAACAGATTAGAAAACATATAACATATTGAAAAATACAGTTTTCGAAATTACATTCTAGTATCAAAAAAGTAGTCGAATTATTTTCTGCAGCCCTGTATTTGATGAATAGATGGGGATATATGTAGCAGGATAAAATTTAGTTCAGTTAGAATATTCACATTTAGCAATTTTCGCCAATCGATGAAAAGGCACTCGAAATCTTTTGTACAGCCCTGTATATTATCTGAAGACTTTCGTACACACCACATATTAAGTTAAAAGGAAACTTAAAACTCACTTGCAGCAATTACCAACCGTAAACGACAATGCATCTTTTTCTTTGCGTAGCCCTGTATATGAATTTATTTATATTCCACAAACTTATATTACTATACTAAGTATATTATACTTCAGCAAGAAAATGCGTAACACAATTAAAAACTACCCGTAAGCAATTCACTCTCATAGTCTGTAATACTTACGGATTCCCTTGTGTAGCCCTGTATATGATCAACAGAGTTTATAAACACACAGGTACTATATGAAAAAAAAATCGTTAAACTTAAAAACGCAAACCAAAGTTGAAAACGCACTTATCACACATAGACTGTAAATATCGCGCATGTACTGTAACCGATATATTTTGTGTGTCCCTGTAAATAAACGCATTGCGCATCACACTTTCAAAAGAGCAATTTACAGTGCACCTCAGTAATGGATATAATTTTCATTATGTTTGAAATAGTGAAATATCACTAAATTATACTGAAAACGATTTTTCTCCATAGAACAATGTGTAACAGAATTCTTTTGTTTGACCCTGTAAATGAATAATAAATGCTTTGCACCCCATATTCTACAAAAAGTATGATTTAATGCGTTTCATAATTATATATCAATTTCACCATGTTTTAAATGACATAGCATCATCAAAATGCACTTGAAACGATTATTTCCCATTGACTGTAATGTAACGGAATACTTTTGATTGTCCCTGTAAAAAAACTATAAGTACACTTCAACTGAAATAGGGAACATGCTATAGTAAACGACAGTAACATAAAAAAATTTCAGGGCAATCCGAGTATATTTACGCGAGTTAGAGAACAGACAGACGGCAGATGACCAGACGGCAGACAAACCGAAGTCATAAACACTTATCAACTAGGTTGAAAAGTGTTAAAAAACGAGTTTTCACATTTAGAAAGTGGAAAAAGAAACAATACCCGCACATTAAATATAGACATATTAAATAAGTAATGATGTTGAAAGTCTTGCTACATATATTATAGATGTGGATAATACAAAAAACAAACGGGTACTTTTTTAAATTGATCATCCTGTATAACCGCTCCTAGACACTAACGTATTTGATTTTTTAAAAATGATTTTAAATGCTACACAGTATTTTCAAGAAAAATTTAAACACATAACTGTTTTTGTTATTTTTTTATACTAGCCGACCTGCCGGCTTTTCACAGCCCCGAGATAATAACGTTAAATATATCCAAAATCAGTGTTGAAAGATTTTATATTTTTAAA
The DNA here is from genome assembly GCA_963931845.1 of Maratus michaelseni. Lineage (NCBI taxonomy): Eukaryota > Metazoa > Arthropoda > Arachnida > Araneae > Salticidae > Maratus > Maratus michaelseni. Next base: position 391,686,142 of record OZ007586.1, read on the forward strand.
CGAAAATCTTTCCAAACGAACCTAATGTCCCCACTGTTTTTGCAACGTACACCCTCGAATATGTATGATTTTATATTTTTAAGCGCAAATCCATCCAAACGAACCTAGATATGGTGGTTGTTTGACTTAAGTATTATATATTAAAGAATAACAATAAGCTCGTTTGAATTGTACATAACCTACTCCTTAAAGGATAGTTGAATTGTGTGATTAAAGAAATGTGGAAAAACTGTCATTTATTAGTACTTACATTTCAGTTTTATTTCACTTACATTAGCTCAGGCAAAAAGTATTACAGTCAAACCTCGTTAACATGAACACGCTGAACGTGAATTACTTTTAACATGAATTGTTTTCATAGTCCCCTATAAAACGAGTACAAAGATTTGATACTGATAACATGAATTACTGTTAACATGAACAAAATTTTGATTCCCCTTGAGGTTCATGTTAACGAGGTTCGACTGTATTTAAGGTTGGTTGGTTGATTTATGACGGCCAATTATCAACACGAGGGATATAGGCCCTGGGGGGGGGAGTGCCCTCCTTGGGGGTCTTTCTAAGGGATCCTAAACCCGTATTTACGGCAAGGTTCGAAGAAAACCACGGAAAACTCCGAACGGTTAGGTCGACGAGCGCGACAGGGATTTGAACCCGGAACCTCCCGTCTACCAACTTTGAGAGCAGAACCTCTCAGCCACTGGTGGGGCTATTATTTAAGGAGTAACATTATTTTGACGAATTGAAATTTAAGACTTTTACGGGGATTTCATTTAAAGAAATGTGATTTGTTTATAAAAAATCATTTACAATAAATTATTACATATATATTAATTTAGGAAACTATACTTTAGTTTAGGTCATATATTAAAAAATGGCGGCTTCACAGCTGATGAGCGAAAGTTCTTCAAGAGAGGGCTTAATGGTGGGCACGGTACTTCATCGCAGACTTAACCTAGAACAAGGAAACCAGAAAAAATTAGTTATTTTAGTACAAAAGCTTGTGAAATACATAACCATTCATTTTGAAATGCATTTTTAGTAAAAAGACTTTAATTCATAATAAAATGTAATTTTCGAACCAAAAAATTCTTACCTAAATTTAGACAGTAAAGAGAGAAATAAATATTTCGAAAAAATCCTACGTATTTCACCATAAAAATATGTGACGATTAATTTTCAAAAAAGATCAAATTGCTAGAGATAGAGTATCCGCCAATTTTGAAAATGCTGTTTAAAAAAAAAAGTTTTTTTATTACTGTTCACTCGCTATGGCGTGCTTTACTTCTGTAGTTCCAAAATTACTCTTTCATTTTCGATATCGATTTCTAACTAATAAAATATGATTTTCGTGTACTTTGGCGACAATAAGAAAACAAAATCGAAATTTTGAAACGGTCAATGTGGTGATGTGGTGTTACACCTTAAAACACGATGATTTTGAACCCAAGCTCTCAAATTTTCTGAAATTCTGGGATGTAAAATTTCATTATTATTATTATTATTATTATTTTAATTAAAGTATTAATTTTCAAAAATAGGAAACTTTATGGGAGCACTTCTTATGTGATAAAAAACAACTGAAATGGTAAAATACAAAAATTATAGTGTTTATTTTTGTGACTGATATGTTTATAAATAAAATTACAATTCAAGAATCAATATTTATAGGAATCCTGATAATAGGCCGTGGATATGTGCCCAGTCTGCCATGCTGACTTATATAATCTTGCTGTTATAAAATGCAGCGAATCTTTCAAACGAGAAAAAACTTCTGAAGAACAAATAAATGCTTATGGAAATTATCACTTTCAGGATTCAGGTCCTCTTGTCTGAAAAAAAGCTGCTAAAGTGGACAATTTGTAACAATTTAAAGACAATAGTTTATCTTTCTCACTTTGTGTTACCTCATTTTATTTTATTTTTTTACCGTATAATCTTTTTTGTAGAGGATGATGATATTTTCGAAGTAAACGAACTGTGAAGAAAAAAAGTTTTAGCAAGATTTTTTTTTTACATCTGAAGGGGTCAAGAGGACTCAACAAAACGTATCTTTTAAATGAAAGAAACTTTGAACTTTCGATCTCTGAGAGGCTCCCCTTTACTAAGTAACATTTCGTATTTTAGGTCATTGTACTATGAGGAAACACTGTCAACTCATTGAAAGGTGTCAATGAAAAAGCCAGTGAAGTTTTTTCTTCTTTCACAATGTGCAGGTCGTTATATATTAAAAATTGTGGGATTGGAAGGAGAAAACGAGTGCAATTCACCAGCCCGGGAACTTTTGAATTTGCAATATTCAAGCGTCTCATTCGAAAGTACTTTAATATTACCGGTTAGTAATACGAAAATTTTCGTTATTACGGCAAGTGACACAGAGTAACTGATAAAAAAAAAAAAATGGGGCTTGTGACATGGTAGCTGGGCGACTTTTAAAATAAAATCTCTACTGTGCCATTTGAAAGCACTTTGTTAATATCGCAAACATTTCGCTACCACTGACTCCAGTACCGAGTACCAGTAAAAACAAAAAAATCCGGCTGGTGAAATAGCACTTGGACACTTCGAAGGATCAGTACTCGGTATTGGTTCCGGTACTAAAAATATTTTTGCGGTACTAACGGAGTGCTTTCAAACTACTTATTTGAAAATCCCAATTTCGAAAAAGTTCGCTGGCTGGTGAAATGGTGCTGTTCATTTCGAAGAGCCAGTGCTCGGTAATGGTGCCTGTAGAAATTAAAATTTTGGGGGTACTAACTGGTACTAATGAAATACTTTCGAATGGCATAATTGAAGTTTGATAGTTGAAAAGTTTAAATTATTACCTGGCTACCATTTCACTAGTTGAAACTCTTGTTTTGCCCCTACCCGGTTATGATGAACGAAATTTTTGCGGCACTAACCAGCACTAACGAAGTACTTTCGAAAGAGACATTTGAATTTTGCAAATTCAAACGCTCACGGACTGGTGAAATGCACCGAGAAAAACATTCTTAAAAGAAAAGATGAAAATTTGTAGTCAGTTATACACATTATAAACACAGTCAAGTGTAAAAAATTAATGCATTTAAAAATAATTATAAATAAAATAACGAAAATTCTCTTTAACCTTGCACTAAAATAAATACGCAGAAGTTTGTTCGCATCGCAGAAAATGGCTCTCTCGAAAACTACATCAAATATCAAGTTTTCCTTGTGGATTATGTTTATTTGATACGTTAATACTGTTGTTTAAATTTTCAATTAATTCTCTGAATAATGCGATTTTGAATAAACTTTCTGACACACTTAATACCGCCAGATGTCTTCTTCTTCTTAGAACCATGCGATACATAACACATTGTAAGCATAGAGCTCCAATGTATATTTTATACAAATACTTTCCATTAAAGAGTATAGTTTAAATAAATGTAAAAATATATATATATATATATATTTTAAAACATACTTTCATTAAAATTCACAAAAAAGTCAACTTATATTATAAAGTACAAATGTGTGCGTCGCTCAATGCTGACGTCATAATAATGCGGGCAACAAGTTGGTGAAAATGGATGAATGTTGCAACAATGAAGCTATTTTTTCTATTAAACAATCGTAACGTTATTTTTATGATGAAAATGCCAGTTTTTGGGCCGACATTCAACTAGGTTGGAAAGTGTTAAAAAACGAGTTTTCACATTTAGAAAGTGAAAAAAGAAACAATACCCGCACATTAAATATAGACATATTAAATAAGTAATGATGTTGAAAGTCCTGCTACATAGTATTATAGATGTGGATAATACAAAAAAACAAACGGGTACATTTTTAAATTGATCATCCTGTATAACCGCTCCTAGACACTAACGTATTTGATTTTTTAAAAATGATTTTAAATGCTACACAGTATTTTCAAGAAAAATTTAAACACATAACTGTTTTTGTTCTTTTTTATACTAACCAACCTGCCGGCTTTTCACAGCCCCGAGATAATAACGTTAAATATATCCAAAATCAGTGTTAGATTTTATATTTTTAAACGAAAATCTTTCCAAACGAACCTAATGTCCCCACTGTTTTTGCAACGTACACCCTCGAATATGTATGTTTTTATACTTTTAAGCGCAAATCCATCCAACCGAACCTAGATATGCTGGTTGTTTGACTTAAGTATTATATATTAAAGAATAACAATAAGCTCGTTTGAATTGTACATAACCTACTCCTTAAAGGATAGTTGAATTGTGTGATTAAAGAAATGTGGAAAAACTGTCATTTATTAGTACTTACATTTTATTTTTATTTCACTTACATTAGCTCAGGCAAAAAGTATTACAGTCAAACCTCGTTAACATGAACACGCTGAACGTGAATTACTTTTAACATGAATTGTTTTCATAGTCCCCTATAAAAACGAGTACAAAGATTTGATACTGATAACACGAATTACTGTTAACATGAACAAAATTTTGATTCCCCTTGAGGTTCATGTTAACGAAGTTCGACTGTATTTAAGGTTGGTTGGTTGATTTATGACGGCCAATTATCAACACGAGGGATATAGGCCCTGGGGGTGAGTGCCCTCCGTGGGGGTCTTTCTAAGGGATCCTAAACCCGTATTTACGGCAAGGTTCGAAGAAAACCACGGAAAACTCCGAACGGTTAGGTCGACGAGAGCGACAGGGGTTTGAACCCGGCACCTCCCGTCTACCAGCTTTGAGAGCAGAACCTCTCAGCCACTGGTGGGGCTATTATTTAAGGAGTAACATTATTTTGACGAATTGAAATTTAAGACTTTTACGGGAATTTCATTTAAAGAAATGTGATTTGTTCATAAAAAATCATTTACAATAAATTATTACATATATATTAATTTAGGAAACTATACTTTAGTTTAGGTCATATATTAAAAAATGGCGGCTTCACAGCTGATGAGCGAAAGTTCTTCAAGAGAGGGCTTAACGGTGGGCACGGTACTTCATCGCAGACTTAACCTAGAACAAGGAAACAAGAAAAAATTAGTTATTTTAGTTCAAAAGCTTGTGAAATACATAACCATTCATTTTGAAATGCATTTTTAGTAAAAAGGCTTTAATTCATAATAAAATGTAATTTTCGAACCAAAAAATTCTTACCTAAATTTAGACAGTAAAGAGAGAAATAAATATTTCGAAAAAATCCTACGTATTTCACCATAAAAATATGTGACGATTAATTTTCAAAAAGATCAAATTGCTAGAGATAGAGTATCCGCTAATTTTGAAAATGCTGTTTCAAAAAAAAAAAAGTTTTTTTATTACTGTTCACTTGCTATGGCGTGCTTTACTTCTGTAGTTCCAAAATTACACTTTCATTTTCGATATCGATTTCTAACTAATAAAATATGATTTTCGTGTACTTTGGCGACAATAAGAAAACAAAATCGAAATTTTGAAACGGTCAATGTGGTGATGTGGTGTTACACCTTAAAACACGATGATTTTGATTCCAAGCTCTCAAATTTTCCAGTACCGAGTACCAGTAAAAACAAAAAAATCCGGCTGGTGAAATAGCACTTGGACACTTCGAAGGATCAGTACTCGGTATTGGTTCCGGTACTAAAAATATTTTTGCGGTACTAACGGAATGCTTTCAAACTACTTATTTGAAAATCCCAATTTCGAAAAAGTTCGCTGGCTGGTGAAATGGTGCTGTTCATTTCGAAGAGCCAGTGCTCGGTAATGGTGCCTGTAGAAATTAAAATTTTGGTGGTACTAACTGGTACTAATGAAATACTTTCGAATGGCATAATTGAAGTTTGATAGTTGAAAAGTTTAAATTATTACCTGGCTACCATTTCACTAGTTGAAACTCTTGTTTTGCCCCTACCCGGTTCTGATGAACGAAATTTTTGCGGCACTAACCAGCACTAACGAAGTACTTTCGAACGAGACATTTGAATTTTGCAAATTCAAACGCTCACGGACTGGTGAAATGCACCGAGAAAAACATTCTTAAAAGAAAAGATGAAAATTTGTAGTCAGTTATACACATTATAAACACAGTCAAGTGTAAAAAATTAATGCATTTAAAAAAAATTATGAATAAAATAACGAAAATTCTCTTTAACCTTGCACTAAGATAAATACGCAGAAGTTTGTTCGCATCGCAGAAAATGGCTCTCTCGAAAACTACATCGAATATCAAGTTTTCCTTGTGGATTATGTTTATTTGATACGTTAATACAGTTGTTTAAATTTTCAATTAATTCTCTGAATAATGCGATTTTGAATAAACTTTCTGATACACTTAATACCGCCAGATGTCTTCTTCTTCTTAGAACCATGCGATACATAACACATTGTAAGCATAGAGCTCCAATGTATATTTTATACAAATACTTTCCATTAAAGAGTATAGTTGAAATAAATGTAAAAAAAAAAATTATATATATATTTTTAAAAACATACTTTCATTAAAATTCACAAAAAAGTCAACTTATATTATAAAGTACAAATGTGTGCGTCGCTCAATGCTGACGTCATAATAATGCGGGCAACAATGTGGTGAAAATGGATGAATGTTGCAACAATGAAGCTATTTTTTCTATTAAACAATCGTAACGTTATTTTTATGGTGAAAATGCCAGTTTTTGGGCCGACATTAACCCCCCTTAGGGATCGAATTTTTAAAAAATAATGTCCAATTCATGTATTGCCCTCAGGAATACATATATATTCCAAATTTCAAAGCTCTATGTAAAGCTCTATTTCAAAGCTCTATGTAAAGCTCTATTTCAAAGCTCTATGTAAAGCTCTATTTCAAAGCTCTATGTAAAGTTCTATTTCAAAGCTGCATGGAAGTGGGTGAAAAATGAGTCACAAGATTTGACTGCACACATACATACAGAAATATGTAAGTTAAAAGAAAGCATGTAATAAATACAGTTTATACATTGAGGATTTATAGAAAATAAAATTTTAAGTCTTCCATAAAAAAGTTAAATTTTTTGCAACAAACAGCAGAAAATAACAATAAATATATCAATTAAATTAATAAGCTGAAAAAATGAAATGCGTTCAATTGATAATATTCTTTTGGAATCAGCTTTGCTTAATCCGCCTAGTACCAGCTTTTAATTTTTGATAAGCTTTCTTAGTTTTGCATGATTGGAGCCAGAAATTTAATTCTATAAAATGTAGCTCCTTCACATGATGTGTCTATTTAATTTAATTTATTAAGTTTAAATAATTTCTATTATTTTTTTTCTCGTTCGAAGGACGAAAAACTTCAAAACAAATAAAAATGGGGTCAAAAAAGACCCCAATGGTACTAACAGGGTTAAAAGTACACAAACTTATTAAGCCTAATTTTGATACAATTATAGCTAAGGGTCTAAACATAATTAAAACCATTGTTACAGGATATGTACGATCCGGAATTTTTTTTCCAATATAGCACCAAATGGCTCGAACTTTACACCAAAGTTAGCACAGTTACATTATATGGAACCTGTGAACTTTACGTTTCATAAAATTCAGAGGTTCAAGTTATTTAGTTTTAGTAACACAATTGAACATTATATTAGCTTGTTTTCGATGAAAACTCAGAAAATAAAATAAAAAGCAATTCAAGTTTTGGCCAAGATTTCAGAAAAATATGCCATAGAGCGTTCTGAATGTGACTATTTTTGACAATTCCGACTTCACTGTGATCTGATGTTACATCGACTGGCAGTGCTATTCGGGTATAGATATGATTTCTATATAAATTTAATTATTCAATTAGTTCAACTATTTCAGTTAGAGTCACAATTTATATTTCATATGCCGACGTTCAAGTTATTTAGTTTTAGTAACGAAATTGAACTTTCTGTTCAACCGAACATCCCCGAATTTCGCGAAAACTTGGGGACGTAATTTATACGTAGTTCATGCAGTTCACGAAGTCTTTGATTAAAAAAATTCGTGATGTTTCAAAAATATAAAGCTTAAAAAACGATACACTTTAAAACTGTGAAAGGTTCAAAATTGAAGAATTTTTCAACTTTGGTTGCCTAAACTAGGAGTAATGTTTGTATTTTTTCGTAAATATTTCTACAATCATAGATTTCATAACCAATTTTTTTTCTGATAAAAATTTCCTTTTGCACTTATTAATCAGTCAAAGTGTACCATATATAATTACAAGTACTGAATTTTATATTAACGTTTTATATTAATATTTTGTTTTATATTTTGCAAAACTTATGTTTTACAAGAAGTATTTTAATTTTACATTTCTATGTTACACATTTTAATATTTATTTTTTACAATACTTTTATTTTCCTAGAAACATTTCAACATATAAGATTTTATGCACGACAGCCAGTATTTCTTAGTATTTTTCTAGTAAGAATGTTTTCACGGTCTTATCGATTGAGAATATATTGACTTTTTATTTAACATAGATATTGAAATACAATAAAACAGTTATTAGGTTTTTCAGCTGCAGGAAAAATAAGTAAATAGGAATGAATAAAACAGTACTTAAATAAATAAGTAAAAATAAATCATGAAACAAAATCAATCATCTTGGCTGAAAAATATTTCATGCTATTTTGTTGTCATCTGCACTTTTGAATATCTAAATCAGAGCTCTTTTTTAAATAAGCACATCAATTGCTATTGCTGTTTCTTTCTCTCTCTTCGTTATATTATTTTGTACTGAAAAAAAGAGTTATATCATAGAGCAAAGATACAGCTGAATGCTAAACTTATTCTGTTAATTTCTGCTTTCCTTTACACTGATTTTCCGCTGTCACATGCTCAAGTAAATGCCATTCAGGTCAAATATTGCTACTCATTCCTTATATTCAGAGTATGCGAAATGATGTGTTATTAGGCATCGAATAATTTTCGCCATACTGACAAAGTAAGCCTGTTGAAAGAAAGTGGCCCGAATTCTCATTTGTGTACAAGAAAAATTGTAGTAAAATTTAACACAGTCACCCAGCTCGGAACATTTGGAACTTCATGTTATAGTTCTTCATGTTTGCTGCTTGCACGATAACCAGAAGACTGAATGAACCCACATTATATTTTGAAGCGTCTTTTCTAATCGAAACGTAGATTTTCAGAACTTCAGCATTTTGAATGTAAAAATGTTGAATGAATCAAGAAATATAAATTAAATATACACAGTATTATATATCTTGCTTATAATAAAATCCGAAGGTAAGAAACTGTCTGTAACTCTTCCGGGCACGACCACTCTGGTCTGCGAATTAACCATAGTTAAACGCCATGTTAGGCTTAATGAAAAACTTATGCTACATTCGATTCTGCTGTTTAAATATTTTTAAAAGCATATTAAAGCTTTTAAATCTTTAATTTTGTTTAAAACCTTCAAAATATATTTCATAAAAAAATTGCATATCAACATTTCTGCAAACATCTTGTTCTGTAAGCACTTTTTTTTCAGAAGTAGCGGTGATTTATTTCGTAGGAAGAGATTTGAGGCTGATTCAGTATATTGGCGCCATCTACTGGCGGATTTTGAGATTTACTTCCATCGTAAAAACTCATTATCCAGAATCCTCGGGACCAAAGGCTTTCCGAGTCTTGGAATTTTCCGGAATTCGGGTCCTCCCGAAGTTCACGATTATTTGACAAAATTCATGGTTTTTTTTTCGTGATTCTTTGACAAAATTTGCATTTTTTTCTGCTATTATTTGACAAAATTTGCATTTTTTCTGCTATTCTTTGACAAAATTTGCGTTTTTCTTCTACGACCCTTTGACGAAATTTCATTTTTTCGTAGTTTTTTGACGAAATTTGCCTTTTATTCACGATCCTTTGACAAAATTCGAGTTTTTTTCTGAGATTGACGAAATTAGCGGGGTTTTTTTCGATCCTTTAACGAAATTTCACTTTTTTTGCGATCCCTTAACGAAATTAGAAATTTTTTTCGCAGTGCTTTGAAGAAATTTGTGTTTTTTTTGTAGACCCTTTGAAGAAATTCCTGTTTTTCCGCGATTATTTGACGAAATTCGCGGTAGTTTTTTTTAATCCTTTAATCATTTTTTTTTTGTGATCTTTTGATGAAATTTTACATTTTTTTGGAGTCCTTGGAAGAAGTTTGCGTCTTCTTCGCAAGCCGTTGACGGAAATCGCGTTTTTCTGCGATTTGTTAACAAAATTAGCGTTTTTTTTTTTTTTTTTTTTTTTTTTTTTTTTTTTTTTTTTTGGCAATCCTGCAACGAAATTTGCGTTTTTTCCCGATCCTTTGACGAAATTTACGTTGTTTCCACAATCCTTTGAAGAAATTGTCTATTTTTTCTGCGAACGATATACATAATTGATTTTTTTCGGTGACGATCATTCAAAATTTGAGATATTTATGTTCGAAATTTTGGACTGAAGACTAAAATTTTCGAAACCGAATGCCTTAAATTTTTAGGAAAACTTGAACAGAATCACCCTTGATGAAATAAATACATAACTATTTTTTGTTTCTAACGAATCGTAATATAAATTAATTTTAAACTAAAATTTGAGATTGTTTTTAATTTCGGGAAGAGAGAGGGGGGGGGGGTACCGTGTCCACCGAAGTAACAATATTTTAGTGATTAAACATTGAAGCACAATGGACTGAAAAAGAAGTCATAAATCGGTAAAAATTTCAGAAAATCTAAAATTGTATAAAAATTTACAAATTTAGAAAATTTTCGAATTTTTCTTTCCGGGCTTCGGGTCTTTCTGGATTTTTGATTTCCGGATAATGGGACATATACTGTAAAATGATTCTTTCTTATCAAACGTAGTTAAAATATAAGAAATGCATAGTACAGCTTAATTTCCATTTAATTTTGCTTATGTAATCAAACAACGAGTTATGTGGTGAGTCAAGCTGTTTAAAAACTCATTGATAACCCTTTTTTACAAAAACTTTCGCACATGGATTATTTGTTAATATTTAATTTGATAATTTGAATGTTTCGTCCAATCGTTGAACTATTTCAGAAATTTAATACTGAGTTATAAAATAAATATATATATATATATATATATATATATCCTCATTATTTTTATTTGTGGAAATCATTTGTGATTTTTAAAATGTATTTTTCTACAATACAAACCTTTCAATAATAAATCTTCATGCTGTTTGTTTGTATGAAGTCTTATGAAAATGAAACGCAGATCAACAATCCGTCATTTTTGACGGGGTTATATACTAGTTACTTATAATACAATCGGAAGGCAAGAAAGTGTCTTTAATCATTCCGGGAGCGACCACTCTGGTCTGCGAATCGACGGTAGTTAAACGCCATGTTGGGCTTAATGAAAAACCTATGCTAGCTACATCTAAATGAGATAATATCTTCTACTTGAAATCATGCATGTTTAGCATATTTTCCTATAAAACACGTACATCATATCTTATAATGTTTTAAGTTCTTAATTAAAAAGCCAGATTAAACATCGGAATCTCAGATATAAGCAAACGAACACTGTTATCCAGTATTATATTAAGCTTCCTTTTTAAATATTCTGGCGCTATCTACCGGCAGATAATACATACAAACAAATTTGGAAATTTTGTGTCCATCGTAAATAAAATGATTTTTTCTTATGAAACGTAATTAAAATATAAGGAATAAATAGTACCGAGCAATTTCCATTTAATTTTGCTTATAATCAAAAAATGAGCTATGTGGTGAGTCAAGATCTTTAAAAACTCATTGATAACACTTATTTACAAAAACTTTCGCACATGGATTATTTTTTAATATTCAATTTGAATGTTTTATCCAATCGTTGAACTATTTCAGAAATTTAATATTGAGTGAAAAAAAAATTCATCATCATTTGTATTTGTAGAAATTCTACAATACATACCTTTCAATAATAAAATCTTCATGCTGTTTGTTTGTATGAAGTCTTATGAAAATGGAACGAAGATCAACAATCCGTCATTTTTGACGGGGGTTATATACTAGTTATCTATAATATGAAATGTTCAAAAGTTTAGATTGGGCACGAGGACATCATCATGAAATCCATTATTCTATTTTTGAGGTTTTAATGACTGGCAACGACCATTCTAATGAAATGGGACATAGAAGATATTTTACATTTTACCTTGTAATATTTGAAACAATAAAAAATTTAAACAGATTTTAAATATAGAAGTATTGAGGCTTCAATGCATTCATTATGCAGAAATATAGGGGCTTTTGACTTTTCTCCCAATAGGAAATATTTTGTAAAAGCATACAGTCTTCTCCAAAAGAAATATATTTCATCTTTAAAGGGACAATACACCTTTAAAGCGTAAAAAAAAAAAAAAAATATATATATATATATATATATATATATAATTTTCAATTGTTAAAGTAAATGAAAGCCATTTTAATTCTGAACATTTTGATATCAAATTTATGTTTCTGCGCTTTTTTAATTCAAAATTATCACGCAATACTATACGTTTTTATTTATTTCAAAAGATTTAAAAGATTTTATCTAATTCAAAAGTTTTAAAAGCTTTTATCTTGGGAACCAAATTAAGGTACTGTGCTCAGTATATAATAACAACCAGTGAACGTAAGCATCTGAAATTTAAAAATTTATAAGTACAATAATTACCTGTAAAATGAGCTAAAATCTTGGGAGATATTTTAGAATATAAACATACTATATGGCCTAAAGTGTTTCAAAAATTTCTTTGGATTAATTTTGCCATTTTAACATAAAAATATTTAATTATGCAAAAGATTTTAGTTCAAATTATAAGAAATTGTAGCATTGATGACTTCTGACTATTTCAAGACATTCCAGAAAGTGACAGTAAATAATTTATACTTCAATGTCAAAATTGCATGCCGAGATAAAAGCATTAAAAACTTTGGAATAAAGCGAAACATATACAAATACGTTCATTTTTTGTATGATAATTTTGAAGTGCAAAATCACGGAAACATAAATTTGGTATAAAAATGTTCAAAATTAAAATAGCTTTCATTTAATATAAAAATTGCAAATTAGATTTTTTTAACGATTTAAAGGTTAAATGCATGCTTCTTAAATGCATAATGAGTCTTCCTGTAAATTCAGAAAATTCGCCACTTATGTTTATATTGCTGAAATAACATTGAAACATCTCCTCAATGTTTTGTGAGACTAAATAATGTCGCATCGACTAGCCATCGAAAATGAACGAAGTAATTATCAAAAAATAATAAATATGGAAGTAATGAAAAATTGAAATTACGTATGAAAATAAAATGGTGCACATCATCATGAGAAAAAAGAAAACATGCTGTTATTTCCCCAAGTGTAAACAATTGTGGGTTGAGCGCATGGGTGCACGGAGTAGGTAATGTTATATAGCGTTATTACAAAATATTTGCTTTCACATTTATTTAAACTCCATTACAATGTAGTACAGCGATTCTTTCAATGTAATTATTAAATAAAATAAATATATACACATATATTTTTAAGCATACACGTTTTACCAATTAACTATGGCGATTTTGAGCAATCTATCTGATTTCTGCTTACAACCTATTAGTATATCGTCGTTCACACACACTAAATCCTGGTTTACGTTAAAAACATACTCTTTATACTTACGAATTCAATAAAAGATGCTTTCAATTTTATTTTAACAATAAAAAAAAGAGAAAAATACCTTTTCAGGGAATAACATGAAAAGAAGTGTATTGTTAAAGCTGAAAACTTAAATAAAATATTGCTATAATAATAATAACAATATAAAAGTAACACAATATAGTCTTAGTTATTACCTTTATATCCAAACTGCTGATTTAGTTTCATCCACTCTTCAGTTCTTTATCACATTCTTACAAGAACTCGAACACTCTTATTATGCTTTGCTTTTTTATTCTCCTCTTATTATTATTATTCCCTTTCTAAAGTTATTTTTAGTGACTCAATCCGCAAAAGTACTGAAGTAAATCAAGATTTCTCCGACAAATGGGAAATCCAGTTTCTTGGTTTTTATAAGATCAATGAAAATAAAGAAAATGGTAAATAGAAGCATTTCCTTGTTTTCTCTGCCTCTTTATTTTTAAAGTTAAAAAAAAAAAAAAAAAAAAAAAAAAACCTTAAAAATACGAGTAGAGTAGATGCGACGGATAGTTTACTCTCTAGAGACCAAAAAGTTCAAATGGACGAAAATACGCGTAAAGCTGAAAATACAGAAATCGTTGAACGGATTTTTAATCTTTATTTTCAGTTTTCTTTCTTGCCATCTGTTATCATAAAATAACATGCGTTATTTTCTATAGAATAGTACAATAGAAAAATTAATAGTCTGTATGAAAAGCGAGAGAAATGTATTTTTAATCTCTATTTTCAGTTTTCTTTCTAGTCATCTGTTATCATAAAATAACATGCGTTATTTTCTATAGAATAGTACAATAGAAAAATTAAAAGTCTGTATGAAAAGCGAGAGAAATGTAGAACAAACATGTCTGCACAAAGGAATCTTCTGTAGAGAGTTGTTGAAATCGTTATAAAATACGGATCTGTGCGACTGAGATTTTTTTAAAAATCATTTTAGTTTTTAAATCGATTGTCAGAGCATGGTAGTGATACTCGTAACTAATAGAGCTGTTAAGCGCCTGGTGCAGGGGCGCCGTACGCACCATCCTTGCTGCTGCTATACCAACTCTTTTCATCAAATTCATTCAGTTCAACATAAATCTTAAATCAACTGTCAACTATTTTTAATTCATAAATTTATATTTTGATCGTACATCTTAAACTTATTTTCGAATAAGTTCATTCCTCCTAGTTTAAGAAACTTGTAAATAAAATAAAAATTTCCCTTATAATAAGTTACATTTATAAAGCTTTACTTTAATTCTCTTAACTTTTAAATAAGCAATAATTTAATGGTAATTCAAAAAGTAAGTAATTCAAAAAATAAGTTTAAGTTTACTCAGCCTTATGAAATACAATGCAATAAATCAATTGTTAATCTAAACACGTGGTCTTAAAACTTTTTCGACTCACGGAACCTTATTAAGAATTATCATCTTTAGAGGAGCCTTTATCGTGAGAAAGAAAAAATGCACAATATTCATATCCTGCTAAATAACCGTATAAACTTCAAAAATATATGAGAAAAGTAACAGAAACAACTCGTAAAACCCTTGGAAAGATTATTAGGAACCTCATCAGACTTCCGCTGAATACAGTTTAAAGAACTCTGATCTAATCACACTCAGACTTTGGGAAACATCGATTTTATTAAAATTTTGTAGGTTTCTAGAGAAGCAAAGGTAAAAATACACGCTAGTGCTAATAAAGTGTATTTATTGAATTAAGAATATATATATATATATATTTATTTAAATTTTTTGCAACAATTGACATATTTACTTATACACTGGTGTGCAAAACTTAAGCAACAAACACAAAATGCTAACTTCTGAACACGTGAGTACTCAAAAGGAAATTCTATAAAGAGCAAGTGTAGAAAAGACGTACTATAGTGCGTCTCAAAAGTATATGGACAGGCGATTTTTTGAAATAACAGTTCAAAAAATAAAGAAATAATCGCGAAAAAAATAATATGCATATAGTATCATGACATAAATTTATTTCAGCAAAGAAATAAAGTATAAATGTTATAGATTTTGTAAAAAAATAAAAATTAAAATAGGCTGTCCCAAAAATATATGGACTTTTCGAATATTTCGCATTTAAATTCAAATTTTGTATCCATTCCTTTTAATTATCTTGAAAACCCTATCAGGCATGCTTCCAACTAGTGTTTGGAGTATGTGCGGCTGTAAAGAGAACCAACTCTGCTCTACTTGTTGCTATTATTCCTGAATAGTAGAAAACTGCCGACCATGGGCATACACATCTCGTGCAAGTATCCCCCAAAGGTTTTCAATTGGATTCAAGTATGGGCTGATGGCTGGACAGTCTATAACAGTCATTTGATTCTGTTTAAAACAAGCTGTTGTGGAGTGGGAGATGTGAATCGACGCATTGTCCTGTTGGAATTTTCATTTTACCTCCCCTAAGATGTTTCCGATTGGAAGTAGATTGTTTTAAAGGGCATTTTGATAATCCTCAGAGCACTGTTATCATTAAGAAAAGCAATATCCGTTATTCCGTTGAAACAGAATGCGCCCCATACCATTGGTGAACCCCTCCTTTTTGTCGACTAAAGAACTCGCGAGGTTCTTTTCGTAAGTCATGCCAATAGTATGCCCAGCCATCAGGGCCATCCAAATTGAATTTGTTCGTCCCTAAAGAAAACACTTAACCATTCATACGTCCAATGCATGTGATTTTTAGCCCAAAGAACTCGAGTCTTTCTGTGGTGCACTTTCAGCATAGGTTTCCGACACATTCTGCGATAGTTATGATTTTCGCTTACCTGTATGCGACGGTGAACAGTAGATCTTAAAATAGGAAACGCCAAAGTCCTCGCAATTTCACGAACAGACATAATTTTGGGTTGAAACTGCCCGCAAAATTTCTCTATCTTGTCTTAGAGATGTTTTTCTTGGTCGACCTGAACGCTTATTTGCAATTCTATTATCATTTTTTGATAAAATTGCACAAGTTCCTGATCTGCTACGCTTAATTTGTTTTGCAATGTCAGAAACTTTAGCATTTTGAACCTTTAAACGCCAAATTTTAGCAATATCAGCAGCAGATAATTCAACGTTGCGAGGCATTTTTCAACTGTTCGACAATCGAAGAAAGATCAGTGATTTTATATTTCGAAGTGGTTACGTCACAAGTACAGAACGCAGAAAATGCAAATTCTTCTGATACGGTGCTAATAAAAGCAATTCGTTTCATTGTCCATATATTTTTGAGACAGCTTATTTTGAATTTTATTTTTTTACAAACAATCTGTGATATAAACATAACATTTCTGTATCGTAATTAACTTGTGTTATGATTGCATATGCTAATTATTTTTTTCGTGATTATTGCTTTATTTTCTTAGCTGTTATTTCAAAAAATCGCCTGTCCATATAATTTTGAGACGCACCTTACCCTAATAGCACGGCCAGTCGATGTGAAGTCCCCTTGACGTCACACATGGTTAGAAGTGTCACAATCGCTACGGTGAATCAAAATATGGGATATTTCACTGTCTCATTATTACTCTCAAATGACTGTTAACACTGAAAAGTCACTGTGACTGTCGCTTTGTGATGTGTCACCAGGTGACATTACAATGAAGTCACCTTGTTATTCTCAAGTCACTGTCAGTTGAAGACTGAACTTTGAAGTCATTGTGAGCATTGCATTGTGATGAGTCGCCAAATAGTGTCACAGTGAAGTCGCATGGTGACTTTCCGGTGATCGACACTCTATTGTGAAGTCATCATTGCGCTCTTTTGTGAAAAGTCACCAGATGATTTCATTTTATGTCACTTGGGAACTCGTCACAGAACAGATATTATGATGACTTTACAATGGAGTGTCAAAATGACAGTCACATGAGAGTCACAAGATGACTTCATTGTAAAGTCACCTGGCGACTCGTCAAAAAGCAGCAGTCATGATGACTGTTCAGTGGAGTGACCAAATGAGAGTAAAAATGAGACGAATGAAAGATATCACATTTCTGTTCATTGTGGTGACTGTGACAATTGTGATCATTTGTGATGTCAAGAAGACTTCACATCGACTGTCTGTGCTGTTGGGGTAGTACCTATTTTCTACACTTGCTCGTTATAGAATTTCCTTTTGAGTACTCACGTGTTCAGAAATTAGCATTTTGTGTTTGTTGCTTATGTTTTGCACACTAGTGTACTGTGTTGTTGAGTAAGAATCAAATGTGGGAGCATGGTGCTTGCGAGCTTTTTTTCTGAACCGTTGATCTCAATATCAAGGACGTTTTTTTTATCTATTAGCAATTTCCTTTTCTATCTTTATATATTTACACTTAATTAGTTATTTTTTTTCTTTTAACTAGAGTATTATTAACAAAATTGAATATTCTTATTGATGGGACAAGAACCTATATTAATTGCAGGAATTGCCCGGAAACTCAGCTCACACCGAGAAACATCTTCGAGTGCCCATCCATTACCGCAGATATCTTAAAACTCGGCTGGTTACCGCTAATGGATCCACTTCGGGAGATCCTTTACAGTCCTGTAGCACCAAGGCTGGCAGCAGCAGTGGTCCTCCGGTCCTTTGACCATATCTGAGGCTTTATTTCTTGACTTTTTGCATATCCATGGACACGACAACAACAACAACAACATATCATAAATAAATAGCAGAAATATTTTATTATTATTATTATTTTTTTTTTTTTTTACAATTAAAAATGTCATTTCAAAGATAATTGCATTATTTATAAAGTGAAATGCCATCTAAACTTATAACTTATATGTTTTTTGTTTTATTTTTTCATTTATACGTTTCTGAATTTAGATCCCAATCCATGCCTATATCTTCTAAGAGTAAAAACTTTCGCTAAAACCATGCTGTAAAACTTCAATATCATTTACACATTTATTTATTTTAACGAAAATTTCGAGTTCAAAATTTTCGTCTTCTATCAGTTTCTCTATATGCCATTATATTTACACCAATAATTCCTCCTTTTTCTTACACAAATGATACATATTTGATCAGGAGATCCGGGTGGTTATAAAATTAGTATCTCTATTTGGAGCCGTCTGTTGTTTGAAATAACCATCCAAATGAAACCAAAATTGTACTCTTACTAGTTAAAAAAAGGAGAAAAGAATAAAGTCGTAAAATATTTAGTTAAAAATAATACCGGTGGAGAGCGCTTTAATGTTTGAAATACAGCGTATAATACAAAAAAGTAAAAGAAATAACTGGAGCGCCAAAAATTTTTATCATATTTATTGGAAATGCCTTATGGTATGGAAATTTTTTGGCTGGCAATAAATGCATTCACGATCAGTTAAGGTGTACAATAGGTCCATTATTCTAAACTACACATTCCATGCAGTACACGGCTCAATTGCGAAAGTAACGCATCAAGAGTGAAACTGGGCATATGTTGTGATCTTTGAAATAAGCTAGTTTGAGACACCCCCACTGTGTCCACACATTAGATTTTAACTACCTCAAAGCCAAAAATTATATTGCGTTATATCAGGAGACCGTGAAGGCCACGAGAAAGCAAAACACTTCTATAGTACTCTATCTTTTCCAAAATTCTTTCGTAAGAGCTGTTGAACTAATCGCGCCATATAAACAGAGCTCCATCTTGCATTTAAAAAAAATGTCAGGAGGCACTATCTTAGTTGCGGTTGGTAAATTACAAAAGTTTTCGATTCCCATGTGAAGATATATTTTTCATTAACCAATCAAGTTACTGTCCTATTTGCCGTACGCTGTTACAAAAGTGGTCCAATGTTTCATCAAAACTTGGTGCTAAATGCTAAAAATGTTACCACCATAAAAGTTGGTGAAACCTTCTTCCAATACTTGGCACTCCAGATGGACCTTAAAGTGATAAATTGTTGAATCATAATTTCATAAAATGTTGAACCAAGAATTTTAGGAATAAGTTGAATCAAAAATTAAGTAAATTTTAAACCATAATTTGAATTTATGTTCTCTCTTATATGAGTTCAACTAATCCATTTGAATCGGTGATTGTTGAAAGGAACTAAGCCCATATTTTGACATTTCTCATTTTAAGATGGTTTCAATGTTTTTTCATGTTTATTGACCGTTTCGTGAAGAAAGGAACTCGGTCCGGGTACTAACTATGCATGTTTGGGAGAGAGAAAAAAAAGTTGAGTGTTGAAAGGCACTATGTCCATGACTTGGGAAATTTCAAATCTAGGACTTAGTTCCTTTCAACAATCACCGATTCAATAAATTGAATAAATTTTAACCATTACACTTATGTTTATTTATGGGTTATATTTATATCGAACTAAAAAGGTTTAAAACATCAAATTTTAAATATTTAAAATTGTTTATATATTTTTTACGGAAAAAAAATTAAGCTTTCCTGTTGAAACTGAAACTAAGTAATATTAATGAGTAATAATAAAGTTAAGTGGTGTCTTACAGAAATAGTTAAACTGTTTTAGACTTACAATATTTGCTATTTCATCTAGTAATCTCCCTACTTAACTTGAAATTTAATTCCATAAAATAATACTTGAAGCATTAGGAATATATGTACAGATTTTATCACAAATCCCTCGGCAAAATACAATTTTTATTCCTGTTGTGAACGTAAAGTAAGAGTATTAATATTGCATAATTGTAAACGCATTATTTTGTTTAGAGGGGCATTTTGAGAATATTTTCTGTTTGGTTCTCTTGTAAAATCTTAAGCAAATCGGTGACTCCAAAGTTTTATCATCTTCTTGGAAATTAGCATATCAACATATGCAAGTACAAAAGAATAATTATAGTAATTGAAAAAGTCTTACATTATGACGCTTTTTTCAACCAATATGTCTGATTCAAAAGCGCCTTTTAGCAGCATGTCTCTTTAGAATATTTATATGTATGTCAAAGTTATTTTCGACATACCTTTTCCAAATTAAAGTTTCACGTTTAGATCGTCTCTTTTTCTTTTTTAAAATCAAAAATAGAAGTACAAAGGAAGACAAATTCGAAGGAAAAAAATGAATAAATAATTTCAAAAAACTTATAATCATTATAATCAAGATCGCAATAGACATAAGGCATCACGCATACGGAACTCGTTTTTTATCACACGGATATGCATTTCTAATTATTATTTTTAGTCCAATTTCATGCAAAGTTGAATCGCTAAACTCCATTCTAGTAATGTATTCAATTTATTAGAGCAGTATATAATTGGAATGTGATTAAATCTAGACATGGTAGAACAATGCATATTAAAAGAATAATATCTACTAGAAATAAAAATGTCTAAGGAAAAACATTTTGAAATATATTTATTTCATGGGGTCCGTCATGTACACGACTTGATTTTTTAAATAACCGTTAAACATTCAAAATTTTAGCCCATCTCATTATCCCATGTATAAATAGCAAGTGGAGACTGATCTAATTAAATCCTTTGCTCTCTCTCTCTCTTTTTTTTTTTACGTAGTTTAACTGTCCAGCGGACGCGCTGTCAGAAATTTTAAGATGAACGTGATATTTCCGAAACTTTACCCCTACAAACGGCATCGAAATTAAAATTTGTTGATATGTGTAATTGTTCTTCTAACAAGTCTCTTATTACTATTAGGAAAATGGGAAAATGTTTGCATATGTAAAAGCGTAACTATTGTTCGAAAAAAATACTTCACGTACCTGCTCGTACAAAAAATGTAAGCGCGCCTGCTGAAAAGTTCAAATTAAAAAGTGCCAACTTTATCTATGACTTAAACACCTAGGTCATTCTAGATCTGTTCAATAGGGAATGTGACAGGACATTTCCAGAAGTTAGAGGCTTTAGATTGCAAGTGGTGCAGTTAAGAATAGGTAAATAAGGAAAAGGAGATTATGTTTTTACATACTTTCTTTTCACTTGCATTTTTGTATGCATGTGGCAGTCAAATCTTGATATTCATTTTCCACCCACTTCCTGTTGACGTAGAGCTTTGAAATTTGGAATATATATGTATTCCTCAGGGCAATACATGAATTAGACATTATTATTTTTAAATCGATCCCTAATGAGGGGGGGGGGGGTTCATAGGCACAATAATGTTACGATTGTTTAATTGAAAAAATAGCTCCATTGTTGCAATCCATTTTCACCACATTGTATCCCGCATCATTATGACGTCAGCATTGAGTGATGCACACATTTGTGCTTTATAATGTAAGTTGACTTCTTTGTAAATTTTAATGAAAGTATGTTTTAAAAAATACATTTAATTATTATTTATTTATTTTTACTGTGTAAATCAATGTAGGCGAGGTTTTATTACAGAATCGCTCACGTTAATCATACACGCATGCAGACATATAGGCAGTGATTATATCTATACTAATAAAAGACCAAATCGCTCTGTGTGTGTGTGTGTGTCTGTCTGTCTGTTGGCAATGGCTAGCGAAATCTAGCGCATTTAGAAGTCTGAAAATTTAGGTGTGGATAGTCCAAGGCCTCTCTTGATGCACCTGAGGATGAGGAGGTCTCTCCGGATGCAAATTCGGAATTTTAATATTTTAATTACTTACCGAGATATAATTAACATCCACAAATAGATCTAACCAAAAATACGTTTTTTTCTTCGGTTAGTTGGTTGTATAGAGTCACCGCAGAAGTCTTTAAATAAATCAAGGTAGGGATCATTGCAATTGCGAGTCGAGTGTTTAAAATCGATGGGTCAGAGAGTATATAGCATGTAGACAATCAACTTAATTGTTAACTGTTGACAAATTCTAAAAACTTAATTTTAAAGGATTTTATCGACTTAATGACGGATAATTAACTGGGTTTAAGGGGTTTTTCTTTACATGACATATTATTATGATAGAGATTATTAATACAGAAAACTTTATTTAACAGATTATTTGTCATATTTGCGGGGATTTGGGAGGGTGGGGGTAAACGACTTTTTATTAAATATCGCATTTATTTTACTTGACTGCGCGCCATCTGGCGGCGGCTTTTTCCTTTATTGATACCCCCCCCCCCCCTTCCTTATTAATACATCCAAATCTACAGCTCTGATTTCAACAAAACTAATTACATTTAACAAATTTAACATTCTTAGCTTCACCCGTAGCGTTGAATTGCTGTTTTATATAGAGAATACAGCTATTTTAGAATAACAGTTTTCGTAAAAATTAAATTTATGTTCCTAATAAAAATACACAGCTCATATTCAGTTGATGCATACCAACAGTTAAAGTTAGTGATTTGTTGGTGAGCACTTGTCCGCGCGCCTCCTCGCAGCCTCTTCCTCAAGGTTTTTTCACTGACTGCGCGTTATTTCCATAACTCAGCTAATAATGTTCCGAACTTCTCCAAACCAGTTTCATTTTGCTAAATTAACATAAAAATCAGCATTCATAGCTTTAAGGTGTATTTCTAGAAAGCAGTTACCAATAATAGTCTAAGCCAAATTTCAAATTAAGTTCCTAGCTTACCAACTGAAGCGATCTTTAAAGATGCATGGTGGTTCTCCTAACTTGTCATTTGCTGAAAGACACTTGAACATCCGCTACCCCCACCCCCCCTCAAGGCTTTTTCTCTAACTGTACCCTGTTTCCATATCACAGCAACTAATTTTCCGATTTCAGTGCAACTGATTCCAGACATCATATTTAACTTAATAATCAACCTCTATAACATTAAAGTAAATTTATGAGTAGCAGTAACTGAAGGAACGAATGTTTAAAGATGCATAGTGGTCCTCCTAATTAGTTATTTGCTGAAGGGTACTTGAACATCCTCTCCTTCAAGTTTTTTTTCTCTAACTATGATCCGTTTCCATAACTCAGCAACTGTCTTTCCGATTTCAACGCAACTGATTTCAAACTTAAGAATTATCTTAATAGTCACCCACTGTAGCATTAAAGTAAATTTCTGAGTAGCAGTTGCCACTATTTTTGGATAATAGTTAAAGTTAAATTTGTAATTAAGTTCCTAGCTTAACCAAACGAACGAAATTTTAAAGATTCACACTGGCACTCCTAATTAGTCATTTTCTGAAGGACACTTGAACATCCCCTCTCCCCCGGCACGCCCCGCAAGGTTATTTTCTCTAAGTGTGCCTTATTTCAAGAACTCGGCTAATAATGTTCCCATCTTCTCCAAACCAGCTCAATTTTGTAGCACGCCTACTATATGGTGCCGTAGGCAGCGGAGACCTGTGTCAAAAGTTCGTACGGAAATAAGTTTGTTTAGAACAGAATGGCGTACTTATTCCCCCTTCTTTAATTATTTCCAGTACTTTACTTTCCCCCTTCCACCTGGTGGTGGAAGGGAGAAATAAAAGATTTTCCGGAGCGTACGATCCTGTCCGGTATACGGTGCTGAAACCATCGGAGACCCGGGCGAGAGTTTCGTTTTTGAAGAGATTTAAGTTTATTACACGGACCCGGGCAACGCCTGGCGGGTCAGATAGTGTGTAATAAATCAAATCTTTTTCTTTTTTTTAATTCTGTGAGTATTAACAGAAAATTTTTGTATTTAATTTCCTCTGTGCAGAAGAAAAAAAAAGAGGTGCCAAAAATTATTGATTATGTCAATTTGTTGAGAATGTATATCAGTGCTTTGGACAATAACAATAAGTTTGAAATATTCTACCACTAATTCAAATCCCATACTTTAGCATACGTTCAGCAATCAACGAAAACCTAAAATATTAAATTATTATTATGAAAAGCAGATTTGATAAATTCCACAGATTAATATTTCGTAGTATACTTTTGAAAATGGGTACTTAAAAATAAACAAAATATATTCCTTTTTGAGTATATTCTTGGACTAAAAATAATTGGAAGTATTTAAAACTAAAACACCTTTTTTTTAAAGTATATCACAAAAAGTAAATAAAACGTTAAAAATGCAGTCACACACAATAAGTTGGTTGCTTTGTTACGCCACGTCAACTTTTGCACACGAAGACTAAACAGACCGAGATCTCCCTTCAACGTAGAATCCGACCCACTACGAATATCTAAGTACGAATTTAAATCCACCATATCTGTCTTGTAGCCAGTGACTTAACCGATAGGAAATTCGCCCACGAGTTTGATATATCTTCAATACAAAAAAAGTTAGTTAAGTATGAAGTTCGCAAATTTCATTCTTACAATTATTCGAACCAAATATATTCAAATCGCAACACAAATTTTTTAATTGAATGGGTGTCGGGAAGAAGGGCCTATGTTACAAATTTTTGGAAAGTAGGGGGGGTTTTGTTGGAAAAGGACTTATGTGGAATGATTGTTGATTACTCAGTGTTAAAAAAATTGCAATTTCATCATATAGAATTTTGTTTACTTTAAATAAAAAAATAAAACAATAAACTAAAAATAATATTATTACTTTCCTTATCCACCTAACTAGTTTTTTATTACTCGTCAATGCTCAGCATGAAGACAAAAGTGGAGAGTAATTAAGATCGGAAGAAAGCCCTATGTTGCAGTAGCTGCTCAGGACATGGCTAATCATTGACATTAATAGTTTTTCCTCATTTCTGTAAAATTTTAAATTTGTAACATAGATTCTTCTTCCAGACACCCATTCGATTTACTTATAATGAAATCTGTAATATCATATGTCAGAACGGTCTTTTTTCTTTTCTTTCTTTCTTTTCTTTCTTTCTTTTCTTTTCTTTTTTCTTCTTTCTTTTATTCTTTTTTTTTTTTTTGCTACAAATATTTTCAAACAATAATCTTCTTTCTGTAGCATTGGCAAGAAGGATCTATCACATTTTTACAACTTTTAGAACAAAAATCTAAAACAAAAATTATTGTTTGAAAATAGTAGTAGTGAAAAAAGAGACCTATCTGACCTCTGTAATATGTAAAATTTAGTAATACGACATTATATTTATATTTATCGACAAGATTATTTTTAAGTATGATTGCTTTTATTTCACTCATCTATGATACATTCAGTGCTGAAGGTATAGGCTACTTTTTTTTTTTAAATTGTTTGATTCCCATCACTTTTTAAAAATAGTGTAATTGGCCTTATTATCGCCTATTTAATCTGTCATTAAATAAGTCGAATATTTCTGCATCAAAAAAGGGTTGGCAATAAAACAATCGGAATGAGAAAAAAGTCGTTGGGGGCCACCGTAATACTTACCCATCATGGATATGCATAATGTAAAATATTAAAATAAAAATGTGTAAACTACTTATAAAATGCATTGCAATTCAAATAAAATCGTGGCTTGATGACGTCATAAACTTTAAAGGCTCGATTACTGAATTGCTTGAAAGAGGTTTTTCCTTATAACTCCAAAAATAATAATCCTATTCACTAGCGGTTTATTGCATCTGATTAAGCGTCAAATTTCAAATTAAAATATATCTTTAAAGTGAAATTTGGATGAAATACAGGGTCATGAAAAATCGAAGAGTGTGGATAATAGGATTCAAAATATCTCGGCAACTAATTATCCGATCGACTTCCTGCTTTATGCAAAATTTATGTTTTTTTATTGTCTTTTATATTCATTTCTTAAAATAAACAATTTCGAAAATTTTTATATACCTTTTATCAGAACGAATATTTCGAGAGTCCGAAAAAAATAGTTCCGGTTAATCGAGGTTATTGAAATGAAATAGGCTTCTTCCCATTATTACATACTAAGTACATACCAAATTGAAAGTCTCTATCTCAATTTTTTTCGGGAGATAGAGCGTTTACAGACACACAGACACACAGACGGAAGGCAAAATTTATTTTTTAAAAATATGTTTTTCGGAATCTCCAGTGTCTGAAACGTGTAAATCCGTCAAATTTTTTTTCGATTTTCAAAACGATTACAAGACTTACCTTATACTACGTATGATGGGTAAGTAAAAAGTAGCGAACTGGCATCACTGGATACATTTGTACTTAGAGAAAACGAGTATAGGTTCATATGTTCATATTTTAATTTTTGAGTGAATTTATAAAACCTTCATGACGAGCGGCATTTACAGAATTTTTAATCTTTTATCACCGGTTTTTAAAAATAGAATTTCATGTCTAATTAAATCGCAGAAAAGCTTTGACTAAATGAGGCAAAAATTTCAAGTAAATATTAGTGGTAGAAATAATCAAGAATTCTAAGCACTTTATATGTCATCACGAAGGCGTTAAACAGTGTATAGGAATGAAAAAATGTATTTTATTTTAAATATAATATTTTATACTACAAAGTCTGTTTAAATCAATTGAATAAAATTTTGCTTCATATAATATGATGCAGCCAGATAATAAATGGAAATCAAAATATTTCATTAAATGTAGCAAAGAAAAATAATAAATTTTATTCGCGTAAACATTCAGCATTTATTTTTACAGAAATACATACATTTGTAAGCAATTTAGAGTACGCAAAGAATGTTTCCTAACAGAAAATTCAGAACCATGTCAAAAAATGTTGTAAGCTTTCAATTTAAACATAGTGTGATGACTGCTGAAGTTTGAAGATTTAAGCTGATTAAAACTACTGACTTGAATAACTTCGTGGCCATTTAAAGGAGCTTTTACCTCAATACTTCCAACAGAGCACTACGACATAAATTGCTATGTTGTAACGAAAGTAAATAGTGTATCTGAATTTCCTGTTTTACTTTTAAAAAGTATCTCAAATTAATTAAAAAAATCAAATTATCTGAAAATAATGCATTTCAGGTGCTTCACCTCTCTACGGTGTAATTCGGGTTGGAAGAACATACATTTTAATCGCCAAATTGTCGTAGACGGACACAAAAGGTAACCATTAGATTGAGAATTGTGTCTTTTATGATAATTTATGACTAAAAAAGGCTTAAATGATCGTTTCCATACTGAAATTAAAAATACTTTAAAATTTTTAATAACGATACACAAATTTGACTTAATATTTAGATTCTAACGTAAATTTTAGATCCAGATATAAAATTTCAACTTGTTCCGTGGGTAAGTTATAGGAATTATGTAGAAGTAAAATTTTGATTTGCTAACGTTAAATTAAATATTTTTATTCATATTTTCTGTAATTATCACTAATTTCCGCTGTGCTTTCTTCTGTTGTATCGATATTAAATATTCCAAACATAATTATTTGTTTTTCATTCGTTTTTGTAGTTGTTATGTATGAAATACGAATTGTGAAATTAATTGTCGAAAAAATTATGACTTAAGCTGTAAATTTTTTAACAGAAATCGATCTCCTTATACGCGTATACATAATATTTCGGCTCATTCCGCCAAGTAGTTTATTATATATATACACATAAATTCATTGTGTCTAAATCTGACCACCCATAAATGCGACAATGTTCTTGTATTTAAACTATAATAAAAGCAAAAATCGTATATAAATGCTATATAATGAAACATCCGAACTTCAGGAACAAGACGCGAAACATCCCACTGCATTTAAAACATTTTCTTAAAAAAAATCCATTACAATACACCATCGTTCATTATCAAACGCCCTCATAATTCCCTAAATGCGGCAAAAAATCCTGAAAATGGATCACGGTTTTGCTTTTTTAACTTTGAAGATTAAATAGCCTTAAAAAATAATTGAACGTCTGTTTCATTTACCTGAAGTGGAAGCTCGGGAAAAGGCGACAAGTTTTTAAATATATACTACGCATTTTGGTGACTGATATTTTTCAGAGATCAATTAACGACGAGCTGAATCCGTCAAATGCGGAGAGACTTTTAGGAGATTTACTGAGGTAAGTTTATGCGGTATTTTCATATATTGTATTAAAATGCTGTTTAAATCAGAAATTTTGCTTAATTAAGCTTTGTTGAGGTAATAAATTGGGAAGCTCTACATGATCATTGCAACAGTGTTTTTTCTTTGGCCGGCAACTTAAATTTGTGTTCCAAATGATCAAAATAGAAAAATACTTGTCTTTAAAAAATTTAATCAAATATATAACGTATTAATAGTATGTTTGGCCTAAACAAATAATAAAGAAATGTGATCACTGGATTATTCAATGAACTGAAGCGCTGGATATTCGTGTATAAAATTAAACCACTTAAATTTAAAATGGATTTAAAACATCTGTCATTTTCCCATTTAATCTGTGGGTTGTTTCACAATCATCTTTCTATCTATGCCCTCCAACGTTATAAGAAATTACAAATCTAGAAAGATGAGTCAAATGAATACTTTTAGACGAAACATATCCACCAATGACCTCGCTTATGACAGTTTAGCTATTAGCGATTATTTGTACTTTGACATGTTTCCTACCAATGAATCGATTTTTTCCGATGGCTTTCATGTAAATTAATAAACTATTAACACTTTGACTACGGGTCAGGACATATACGTCCTAGTGGACTATGCATTTCCTAATCGTACCACATTTAAAAAACGAATCTCTACCACAGACTTTTATTACGATATTTTCAAGGAGAAATGTACCACAAAGAAATTTTTTTGTAAATTGTGGTACGATTAAATATAAAAAATAGTCGCCAGTCCTGGCCCGTAATCAAAGGGTTAATAATCATCGTCCTGCTAAGGAGGACAATATCAGGATGATTTAATAAGGATGGTTAATGAGGATTTAACAACTAATGCCGACTGTTCTGCTAGCACAAGTTTTTTAAATTGAGCACCATGAAGGTACTATATTACAACTTCTCCCATATTATGTAATGTGTCTATCTAAACAAAAACATTGGATAGGAATATAAGTGATGAATATTTTGAAGTTTTGCAAACAATAAATGCATATTTTAAAATCTAACGGTCAAAAACATGTCAGATTCTATTCAAGAACAGTCTGAAGTGCAAACAGAATCACACTCACAAATAACTTTTATTGAAGCTAATTCATCCCAAGCTTCTGAAAGCTGTTTCTTAAAAAAAAATTTAGAACAAATTAATACAGAAAGAACAATTAAAGCTTTAAAAAGCAAAAACAGCATTACAAAACAGAATTCAGCAAAAATCCGAATTCAGTCGCGAAAACAATCTGAAAGTAAAGGTACATCAGAAACAGAAGAAGTTAGGGCAGTCTTCTAAGCCTGAAAAATATATCTAGTTCCATACCTCCCAGAAACCAAAACAAAATATTTAAACCTACACGGAAGATGAACAGCAAAAATGAGTTAAATGCAAACTGAAAAGCAAATTATTTGTTTAAAATATACAGTAATGAACATTGCTTTGGTAAAATTTATGTTGTATTGGTTTCTTATATTCCTTTCTTTCATTCATTTACTTCATGTTTTTTATACATGGCCAAAGTTAAAAGTGTTTAAAGTAGGAATGATGAAATATTCATTATTTAATTATAGTTTATTCAATATTTTGTATCTTAAAGTTATTTTTCTTGTTATTTAAGTTATTATTAAATTAAGTTATTAATATAATAAGTAGTTCAATAATAAATGTTTCAACTTTCAATTTTATGTATTTCAACTCTTTATTAAGTATTTCAACTCTTTATTAAGTACACTGCTCAAAACAATTAAAGGATATTTGAAGTTTTATATAAAATAAAGATATAAACGAAATTTTTTTTGCCGAAAATAGAAGAAGAGAATCACAAATGCAAATTTTTCTGGTTTTCAAACTGTGGAGTATGCAAATTTTGAGTTCGACGTCAAAAACGTCGCTTCAGCGGCAGCGAATGAAATTTGACTTTCAACTGGATAAAAGAGAATGAAGACAAGGATGATCGGCATTCAGTGATTGCTTTGTTTCGATGAGTACGATGTCTCAGCGAAATCATTTGACAGATTCAGAAGCTTGAAGAATTGTTGGTAGGTAGAAGGGGGCCAAACTCAAGCCGAAGTAGCGCAAGCCATTGGAGTGTCACAAAGTGTCATTTCCAGGATCTGGAACCGTTTTTTGGAGAGTGGATGTGCAGGCCGAAGACCAGGGCAAGGTCGTAGACGGGCAAAAACGCCCAATGAAGATCGGTATTTAGCGATAACAGCTCGGAGACACAGAAACATGAACGCTACTCTTCTCCAACAACACCTTCGCTCGGCTACAGGCACCACGATTTCAACTCAGACTGTCCGAAACCGGCTCCATGCTGTAGGTCTGTATGCTCGCCGACCGATGGTATGTGTTACATTAACATCAAGGCATCGTCGCGACCGCAGGGAGTGGGCAACCGATCATGTCAACTGGAGGAGAAATGAATGGAGCAATATTCTGTTTTCTGACGAGTCCCGTTTTTCTGTGCATCCGGATAATAGGCGTATTTTCATCTGGAGGGACCGTGGCAGTAGGAATAATCCTGCGTTCGTACACGAAAGTGTCAGATTTGGCGGTGGAGAAGTGTTGGTGTATGGTGGCATCTCCATTGACGGGCGCACTGACCTCTACATCATTCGAGATGGAGCTCTGACTGGTCGCCGATATAGGGATGAGATCCTCAGACCTATTGTAGTCCCTTACGCTGCAGCAATCGGAGATAACTTCATTTTAATGGACGATAACTGCGGGCCACATCGTGCAAACCTGGTGGAGGATTTCTTTTTCGAGGAAGGAATCGTTCGAATGGAATGGCCAGCGTGTTCTCCAGACATGAATCCAATCGAGCACGTTTGGGACGCTCTAGGAAGACGAGTTTCTGGCCGCCAACAACCCCCACAAACTCTCCAAGAACTGGAAAGAGCTCTTCTGGAAGAGTGGGGCAGAATACCCCAACTCGTCATTAATAGCCTCATTGAGTCCATGCCTCAAAGGTGTTCAACGTTGCTGGCCGCCCGTGGAAACCATACCCCCTACTGAAAATGATTTTCTTTGAAGAAAACACCTTATTCTTTTTTTCTCATATGCACAAATTGTGTTTTTTTCCTTTTGTACACAAATGCGCAATAAAATGCATTTTTTTCTGCCAAACATGTGTAATTTATTCTCATATAACCTACTATGTCTGTCGACCATGTATCAATCAGCTAAAAAGTTTCCCAGATACAAAATCCACCTAAAACTGCAATATCCTTTAATTGTTTTGAGCAGTGTATTTCAAATTAAATGAATATTTTAAGATGAACTGACATGCATAAAATGCACATTGAGTACATTGGACGTCTCAATTAAGTTTTAACTACTCTAAATATGACAAAAATTACCTAAATGCGACAATCGCATATTGTTTGCTTATATTGCAAGCATGATTCAATTTCTACAAAATAAGTTAGTTTTGATTAAAGACACAGTATTCATTCATTCTCTGTCTAATAAAATATGTATTTATTTAATAAAATGCCAAATATACACTAAATACGACAAAACTATGAAGAGTAGCGTCTCATTTAGGCACAATGACCTTATACATTTATTTTTATTTATTTAAAAAAATATCAGCACTGTAGTTTGACTGGCTATATAGTCATAGAAAAAA
This sequence comes from Maratus michaelseni, assembly GCA_963931845.1. Taxonomy (NCBI): domain Eukaryota; kingdom Metazoa; phylum Arthropoda; class Arachnida; order Araneae; family Salticidae; genus Maratus; species Maratus michaelseni. Next base: position 391,718,086 of record OZ007586.1, read on the forward strand.
ATATCAATTTTATATATAAAAAACAATAAATACAAACATACGCTCTGTTACATGAGGGAATATTTAAATAATTTGTTCAACGCTTTTTTAACTCACAAGCTATCAAAGCCTGAGAGCTAATCTGCCCGCAGGTTCTGCATGTACGTATGTACGTATATGTACGTAACGCGATAACTCTTGATAGAAATATCCGATTTGCTTTAAATTTTGTATATTGGTTCATTCTGATAAGGCGCTCCCCTGATTAGTTTTTGGGGTTCATTTGTTAAGTATAAAGGGAGGAACGGGGGATGCCCCTCTTAATTTAAATAAATGGTTTTCATGCAGAATTATCCGATTTGCTTCAAATGTTTTATATAGGTTTATTGCGATAAGGTGCTTCCCTGATTAGTTTTGGAGGTTCATTGGTTAAGTATAAAGAGGAGGAACGAGGGGCTAATCCCCCCTTTAATTTAGATAAATGTGTTTTTATTGCAGAATTATCCGATTTACTTCAAATTTTGTATATAGGTTCATTTTGATAAGGCGCTTCCCAGATTAGTTTTTGGGGTTCATTTGTTAAGTATAAAAGGGAGAACGGTGGCGATTACCCCCCCCTCCTAATTTCTTCATTCAGAATTATCTGATTTGCTTCAAATTATGTATATAAAGCTCATTGTGATAAGGTGCTTCCCTGATTAGTTTTGGGAGTTCATTGGTTAAGTATAAAGGGGGGAACGAGGGGGTTAATCCCCCTTAATGTTGTCGATTTCTTTATTTTTCGTGGGGCATCATTGTTTGAAATAAGAGTATAATATACAATTAGTGTGAATAACCTGTGAGCACAATGCCATCAGTTTAACTGGGCACAACTCTAATGATATTTTAACTCTAATGATATTTCCCATTGAAAATTATTAATAAAATTTATATTAAATCTGAACCTACAGTAACGGATTTGAGCTTTGAAATCACCCCAGAATTGTGGGGTGTACAGCAGTGTTTAAATTACAGTGTTTTAATTAGGTTTCAGTAATAATAATAATAATAATAATAATAAATAATAATAATAATAATGAAAAACGTTCGTTTTTCCCTATGGAGAAAACCCTCCATTTTTTATACATATTTTTAAAAAAATACACAATAACTAAAACGATTGGCATTTTTGCTTTTTCTGGGGCAGTTTAGTGATTAAGATGCATTGAGTGTTCTTTACATTTTTTATCATATATGACATATCATACAACATTACATGGTCAAAAGAAATATTGTTGAATGCTTAGTTTATGAAAGCAAATTTCTATTAAAATTATTCTCAGCCAAAAAAAGAATTCCAGTAGCTACCAATGAAAAACACAGATGAAATAAGAAATCTAGGAAATACTTTATTAACCGCTTCCGTATGAAGCAGAATACGTACGGTGTGATAAGACATTTGTTTTTCATATCTAAGCTCATCACGTATAGTGTGATGTCAAGAAAGTTTTCCAGGAGAAATAGTTTTAATTTGTAACGGTGATTACAATTTTATGAGAAATATGGTATGATAAATAAATATTTCTGTTGACATACTGACACTATTTGGGGAGTTTTTGTCGTTGAGGTTTTATTTAAAAAATATTTTTAGATTGGTATTTTAGTTTATTTGCTTATTTGGAAAGCTACTGTAAAATGCGCTTAGTGTGAGTGAATACCAGAATTCTGCTAAATGGCATTTCTGCCGAGCATTTTATCAAATACTGTAAAATTAACCGATGTCTAAAGTTATTTTTTCTCCTTTCCGAATATGTTTATTATCCATAATCGTTATATAATGCATTTTAATTTGTGTTTCATCCTGTAAAAATTTTGTTTAACAGTAAACTGTTTTAATTATATATTTGATAATTTACGCAATGAAATTGTGTAAGTGCATATTAAAAATAAAACACTTTTAATATATATATATATATATATATATATATATATATATATATATATATATATATATATATATATATATATATAACAAGATTGGTGTGATGCACTTTTAAAAAATTTCGTTTATTGACAGGTTGTCTTCCGTGAATTTTGATCAGAAAATTTCCGTTTTGTTAGAAAAATGGAATCTCTCCCGTATATCTGTTGCTACCCAGCTAGAAAAAGTTTGCAAAAAAAGTGCACAAAATCCGAGCGTATTTGGGACCTCTACTTATGCATAAAAACTGCAAACTGAATTGTGCACAAAAAGTGCATAAACGGTATCCCTAAATTGTACACTTTTTAGACTTTTAAGATTACAGAGTTTCAAATACGGAATTATTAATGTAAAAATCTATCATCCAATGGGATTGCAGTATTTTGATCGCCACACATGCGCTTAAACTCCTTCTTGTCTGTATCGCTCCATTTATGGACTACAAAGACGGAACATTCCTCAAAAAACAGAAACATTAAGGCAACTCTGCTGCCAGTCCTTTTTCCGTAAATTGACGGATTTTTTTTTTTTTTACAGTGTACTGTTAAAAATAATCTGAAATTCACGGGTATTTTTTTCCTGAATTTCACAGAAAAAGTTCCTTTTCATGACAAAAGGGCATTTTCAGTTAAAAGCAGAAAATTTCCTCATATAAGAAAGCAGCCAACGGAGATATTCCGTTATCTGCTGCATGTTTATTTTCAATGTTTCAAAAACTGACATGTTGCTGCACAGAAAAACTAAAAATTCCATAAATTAAAATTTCAAGTTTATTTAAAACAACAACAAGAAAATAGTGCTTTCGAATTTAAAAAAAGCAAAAATTAATTCTTTCCATTCTTTTAATATTATTTGCAATTCATTTTTTAAAGTTATAAAAAAGTATTCGCACTTAAAATATATTCTAAACAAACAGATTAATATATATATAAAATAGCTAAATTAAGTGAAAAAAAATCGATTGTATTTAAAAAAGCAACAAACAAAAATAATGCTTTCGAATTAAACTCATTCCTTTAAAATTATTCGCAATTTATTTTTTAAAGTTATAAAAAATACTCACACTGAAAATATATTCTAAACGAACACATTTAAAAAATACATAATAGTTGATTAAAAATCGATTTTCGCAAAAAAGCAAAAAAAAAATTATCGAATTTAATTCAAAATATAATATTTATATTTTACATCTAACAATCAAATTAAGAATATATATAATTCATGTTTTTATCCTCTATTAATACTATAGTTTTCAACCATCATCTCATTACGAAATATCCCCGCAATTAACTTCAAAATTACCAGTTTTCTAAACCCCAAATTGTTTAAGTCCCAAGCTGCGATTTGAAGACATCCCGTATAATCGTTTCTTACTCTTACTTTAGCAAGGACCCGCTGGTCTTACGGTAAAGCACTCGGCTCAAACCGCTAACGTCCTCGGTTCAGTCCTCAGGTCCGGCAGAAAATGTTCTTCCATTATATCAAATATTAATTAAATACTCCCGTAATAATCAATAGATGGCAGCACAAATAGAGATGACATTTTTTAAAACCAAGTTTATTTACAAATAAAAAATTAAAATAAATAAAAAATAAATAAAAATAAAAATAAAAATAAAAATAAAAAATTAATTAATTAATTAATAATAATAAAATTTTTTTACCTTTCCTTTATCTTTCAAAACGGAAAATGTACTAACGGAACGGGAAAAGTCCGGTAACTTTGCTGCCAGTAGTTTTACCGTGAATTGACGGATTTATTTTTAACAGTGTGCATTTAAAGTATCGATGGTGAAAATGGAAAATACTATAGAAATGCCCTCAAATAGTTTACTATTACTCGGAAATTATCCTGGTTAGGTTTATGCTGTTTCAAACTTTCTTTTTCTACTCTGGTGTGCTATTGTTTTAAATGCAGAAGAAAAAAGAAAAAGAAGAAAACGAAACTACTATATATTTTTGTATACGAATAAAAATTATTAAGATACTGTAATGCGAAGTTGTATATGTTAAAATAAAATATGTATGAATATTTAAAAAAATAAATACATAAAAAGGAGATTCTGACGCGTTCTGAGTTTGTGCTATGCATTATTATTTCTAGAAGTGCATATCTATAAAAATGTCTGATTTTTTATCTGTACTCGTCAAAAAATATTAAATAAATTGATCTCCAAGTTTATACGCTCACTTTGTAATATTAATATAATATTAATACATTTTCTTGGCCACATTCATTGGTTACAAATTTTTAAACATATTACTTCCTATTAACCAAATGTAATGACCGTTTAGCTTATTTTTTTAACATACTTTTAATAACGAAAATGTTTTAAAAAGTAAATTGAACAGCTGAATTGCAAACTGTGAAAAACAAATTATTTATCTAACAGACTATCACCCAGATATAATTAACAATATTAATTCCCTTTCATTTCTTATTTCTAAGACAGTAAAATTATGTTGATGATATCGGTTCATTTATGAAACATGCTACTTTTTCCGTCTGTTTGTATATTCTTTTCTATTTTCTTCTCCATGAAAGCATACAAATCACCTGATGTTTTTAAAATGCTACATAGATATGGAATTTAGATTATTCTATTTTGAAAATTATTTCTTTGAATCAAGTAACTTTTATTTTAGTGTAAATTACAAAGTCAAAACTTTTATGATCTACAATGAGTTATTGTTAAAGCAAATCTTTGAATTAATTTGAAAATAATTCACCGTATATATGGCTTATGCACGTTTGTTATCGTTAAATTTTCATTAAATATCAATAAGCAAGAGTGTACACTAAAATGTTCAAGTGTTCAAATGAAAATAAAAAGTTCTTCATCCAAATATATATATTATATATATATATATATATATATATATATATGTGTGTGTGTGTGTGTGTGTGTGTATGTGTATATATATAACCATTAAAACAACACAGGAACATCATACAACATGTGTGTGTGTGAGTGGGGGAGGGGGGGGGAATAAATAAATATACTCAATATACAGAGAGAGAGAGGGCTTGGCTCAAAAAGATTGAAACGTGCTTTAATTTTTTACCTATTGGAGATACGTAGTGTTTAAAATAAGGTAGGGATACGTTATATGCAATAGGTCTGCCATTTAAGTTTTAAAAAAAACTTATACTTTTAAAATAGTTTTACGGTTTCTGGTTCATATAAATTACATTTAGAAAGATTTTTCTCCGTTGCCTACATAAATGTGACGAGTATACATCAATAAAAAATCCATTCTTCTGCGACGAAAATTCACCGAGTTATGATACTTTGAATTTTATGACATTTTTGAGATTTCCGTCACTAAAAACGAACAGACGATTTGTTAGTGCCGTAAATATCCAAAATTCCATAAAATTCGAAGTGTCCTTAGGTGACTTTTGGACGTAGAGGAAGGAAAGATTTACTATTGTACTTATCAGAGCATAAGAAGTTTTTTTAAAATGTAAATTATAAGACATGAGAAATGTATAAAAATTTAAAAAGTGTAACTTTTTGAAAATTAATGGCAAAATTGTTGGTTATTTCATCGACACAATCCTTTAAAAAACGAAAGCACATTTACATCTCTGTGGGACACCCTATATGTATGTCTGAAACGCAACTTGACTACCCACTACCCACTCACTCACTCAAAACCCAAGATTGTATAATTTCATGTAATAATTTATTAGCCACACACAGGGTGGCTTATTCTTTCAATCTCTATCATTTTTCATGTTTATGAAAAGTCACAGCAATCCATCGTTGCCACAGATTAATCCCGGAAAATGAAACATTTGAAGTTACTTAAAAAAATTAATAACTCGAAAAGTATTTGTCACAAAATTGTTTTACAAACTGCGTTAGAATGGTAAGAAATTGTATTTTTCTTGATATAAATTTCAAATCTAATGATTATGTCGTTTTTCAAATATTAGATTTCAAAAATTACAAAACTTCACAATGGAGTACCGTAGCGAAACAGCGAAACTTATACGCGTAAAAAGATAATGATAAAGGCATTATGGCTCGACGTGTATCGTGTATACTGGCCATAGTATGAGTAACGAATTATAGTAAACTTATTATTCTGTTAAAATATAAAAGTGAATTATGTAGTATATACATTTTTAAAAAATAAAGAAAAATATTTTATCACAAACATCAACAAATTTTTTTCTTCTATTTATTCCCTTATTCCAAATATATCGTTTTATCGTCTGCTGCCATAGCAACATGAATTAAATTTCATTAAAAAAAATGCTCAGTGGTAGAAAAATATTTTTCTAAATCGAATGGTTATTGAATAACTCAACACTTTAACAGGGGAATTTTTATTTGTTATTTAGATATTTTAAAATTGTTTGTTGTCATTGCGTTTTTATTCTGAGTTACAGCTAGTTTATTCATTTTTTAAATAAAAGCCGTGTGTGGCAATCTATATTCGGCCTTATAGCAGAATTTCCCCCTCTTGTTTAATTAATTTTTTAAACACGCGTGATGTTACTACAACTGTGCTTAATGTGTGACTTAAACAAATCAGTAGCAAGAATTTTAAATATATAATTTTTTCATAAATTTTTTTTTAGCAGTCTATAAATGAAGTAACAATAGCACAACATGTAAATTTCTATAGAATTTATTTCAATTGAATAGTAAGATACGTGAAATGCAACACTTACATGCTATGAAAATAATGCATTTATCCTACATATTGGTGTCTCTTTCCTATACGGGGTGTGTCATGAAGTCTTTTGATATCACAGTGCAGAAAGATGACACCCTTGTTTCGCACTAATTAACTAAATTCAATGCCTTTGTCATAATTCATGGACTGTTTGATAATAATGGTTTCACGAAAAGATACGAAATCATTAAACGGAGAAAAGTAGTAAGAAATAAAATATCTCTCTCTCTCTTTTTAATATAAAAGAAAAGTTGTAAATTCATATAGCATGTTTTCTACCGTAATTTAACTTTTTTGAAACATTTCATCATTTTAAGTTCGCCCATACGAACAAATGAATAACTGGGTAATAAAATTTTACAATGAATTAAAATTAAACATGAAAAAAGAGAATATTGTTAGAAAGAACTTTATTAAAAAGAGAATGTTACTAGGTGTCATTTCTGGCTGACCCTATTTGCAGAATAAGAATGTCTCAAGAAAGTTCTTTTAGAAAGAAAAGAATATTAATTTCCGTTATATAAAGAAAAAGTGTATAAAAGGACAAGAGAGAGCAAATCTCATAAGTGCGATTTCTCAGTCTCCAGTATACCTCTCGGCTTTCTTTGCAATATAAATTCTCATTTAATGTTAAAACGTTTTTCTGTGATTGTTCTACAATATTATGTTACTTCTACTCTGAAAATCTTTTTTTTTTTTTAAATATTTAAAATGGAATTTAACTATCTCAAATATTACTATTGTCTCCTGTCCTCAACCCATAATTCGATCATTAAAACCATCAATAAACAATAATTATTAACTTTTTTGAAAAACCAATGGAATTATTATAAATATGAATCTCTTGGATCATAGTAATATAATTTTTATATGAGTGAAATGTGTAATATTTGTTTTTGCTGGGTTTAAATTTGTACCCCTCACTTTTTTGCTCACTGCTGTCCCGGTGTATGAATTTCCCCATATTTCCACCAAATGACAGTATGCAGTCATTTTCGGTATTGTTTTCAGTAGTGGAGCACATGTTGTTCTTAAAATTTGCCATTGCTTACTGTTAGTTCATAAAGAAGAATTTCTGGATGGAAAAGAAAGTAGAAAAGGTAAGCGTACCTATATTAACCGCCACTACTGTCCCCATTGTTAATTTAAATATTGATATTTATAAATTAATCAATATTAAATTTAATAGTTGGTTTTATATATCTTTGAAAATAGTGCATACAACATTCCAAAAATGTTCTTTTTAAGTAAATTGTCCAAATTGCAAAAAAATGTACGGTCCCTGTTACTTCTGGCCCTCTCAATTTATGTTTTGTATAATAAAAACTGCCATATCATATTTATTTTTCAATAAAGTTTGTGGCTATCTAGGATAAAACCCCCAGTAACTGACACTATAAGGATTCTTTCTTTTTCAAATCACTATTACAAAAATTTAAATCTATTTTATACTTATATTTGTTTTTGAAAAGATAGTAGATAGATATTAAAAAAATTATTGTTGGCAAAATTTTGAAAAATTACGCATTTTATTATTAAAAATTAATTTTATTCATAAACATGGTCAAAAACTCTAGTAACTGACACCATCCCTATTTTCAAACACCAGTAACTGACACAAAGTGAACCAGTGACTGACACTTTATTTTAAAAGATTAAAATGCTTTAAAAAACTTTATTATTTATTATGAAAACAAAACACATTAATATTTATTATGAGCTGTACTACATTATTAATAATGCAGAGTATATAATAAGAGTATATAGCAGTAATATTTAGTACTGCATTATTAGTAATGCAGATATCCAATAACTGACATCTGGTGTCAGACAGTGCTAAAAGACCTTAAATTTTAATGGTGTTCACTACAAGATAAATTTAATTTATTATTATGCATTTTTAAAAAGTTCAAATAATATATTTCAACTTTGTTTAATATAACCAATAACTAACATCTCTGTCAGAGACTGTTGAAATTAAATTCTAGGAGCCAATAACTGGCACTCCCCATTAAGCTAATTTAAATAACTATAAACCCTAAGTCATGGCCCTAATATATCATATGCATGTGTAAACTAATTTCTAACAAGTATAACTTTAAGAAAAATAGTTTTGTATGGTTGCATTAAAAATAAATTAGAAAAACACTTCCTTAATTTTAGAAATAAGATTGTTGTTTCAAAATGGCACTTTTTGTATTCTCAAAAGTTTCTTCCTCATTGAATTGTTTTTGGCCCTCTAGTGGTGAATAAATTGACTCCAGAATAAAAATAAGTGTCTCATTTACCAGTAGATGACATTACTTTGTAGAATTTTGCAATAAAATTCTTATTTTAGTTAGATTTTTGCTCAAGTGTCAGTTACTGGTTAGGTGTCAATAACTGGGGGTCTCACCCTACTAATTATTATTCTGAAATACATCAGTGATTATTAAAAATTCAAATTGAGCATAATATGAGACACCTAAAAATCAGATATCAGCAGAAAATGAGCGCCGAAAATCACATACTTATGAGATTTTCGCTCAAGACTCTTTACATGAATGATCTGAGCCGTGGGTCAGTAGCTCCCTCAGATCAAAGATACTAGAAGGTCTATGGTAGCTCCTATTCAGGCAGGGTCCAAAACATTCCACTTGAAGGAAAAATAACTTTCTTTTTTGTTATTACAATAAGGGATGTTAAAGAAATAATATTTAGATCGGCAAGTTCGGAAATCTCAACGAAAAAACTAAGGGAACTTATTTGTAATAAATTTTTATTTACAATTTGCAAAAATGTCCAAGTTACATTAACGAAAAATACTTCAAGTTAGGAAAAAAAAGAAATAAAATGCTGTAAGATTTTTCTATTAATGATTGGGAGTTATCAATTAATTATGGAGAAGGGCACACAAAGTTTGACACAGAGTGATAGCGAGAGGAAGGTGGATTAACATGTTATGACATCATATCTAAAATATGGAAATAATTAGACAGGCATTGCTTGCAGGTAGCATATTAAATAAAATTCGTAAAAAGTATGTATTTCTGCTTCCGCAGTAGGCGGGAGTGTGTGGCATAAATAATATCAGAGACTGGTATGAAAGTCCACGAACTCAATATAATTAACGCATTACAACTTAAAAAAATGTGAGAATTAAAAAAAAATATTTTAATTTGTTACACATTTGTAAAATAAATAAATAAATAAATAATAATAATCGCAATATTGTTTTAATCAAAATTATCTCTAAATTAACGGTTACCAAAAAATGTGATGTTACACACAACAGGAGAGGGGGTAATATTATCACACCGAGGGGGACGACCTGTATTGTTTACATTGTATTGCATAGGGAAGGGGGGGGGACACGAAATTTGTGTGACGTAATTTATGGATGACCCCTTTCAAGACCTTCTAGGAACTCTTTAAGTATGACAAATTTTTAGTTTAGGTAAATAACGTTAGTTCAACTAGTCGGTCTTCAATCATTTTGTTTCTCAAATGAGTTTGTACCGTTTTTAAATCAGAAAATCCTTTCTCAGTTGAAAACGTTGAGACGGGATGATAATTTAAAATTTCAAGTAAATAATTAACAACGGGGCAGAAATGTACGTTACATGACGAGAACAAATCCAATGATAGGTTTTCATTCTTCCTTGACCGATTAGTCACACCACAATATTTATTTTCTAATTCTGTCTGCAAAAGTTTGAAAAAAAAATTCTATATTTTTAAGTTTCCGAATGTTAATTCGATTTGATTTGATAGACAGTAGGTATTTTAAAAGAAACGATTTTTGTTGAAAAGTTGAAAGGTGTAATATTTATACCACTACATGAAATACTGAATCAAGGAAAATCGAAGGATTGTTGTTTTGCTGGTTTGAGCTATGAAAGTCGAAGTTTTAAATTTTAAGAAATTTAGCTTGCAAAATTACTGACATATATTACCTGTAAGAATAAATAAAATGGCTTTTTAAAAAAATTAATAAAAAAATGTGCATTGTGTCAATTTTCTCGTATATTTTAGTGGATATGATGAAATACTCCATGAAAATCTCCGCAACTACGCCGCAGGCAGGTGTCGTCAATCACACGCCAGCGAGTGCAGCTCAGCCTATACAGACACTCTGTCTTCATAAATTTATGTATATAAATATATGTCCCTTTGTCTTCATAAATTTATATGTATAAATATATTTTTTGAACTTGAAGAAAAGTATAGCAAATATTAGTTTTGATGGAAAGAAAAATAAAGTTTCTGAATCGGTACTTTTTTAAAACGTAATCGGCTGTTAAAAAAAAAAAAAAAAAAAAAAAAAAAAAAAAAAAAAAAAAAAAAATAATAATAATATTAAAAAAATTCATTAATATGTTATATTAATGAACTGTTTAATTGAACATATGCTGTTTAAGAACAGCACTATATGAAACTATGATTTTAATTTTTCAAGTTACTTCTGACATTGAGTTCTACTCTTTACATTAAATAAAACATCTGAATAAAACTATTTCTAAATGAAGCTTTTATTTAATTGTAGTATGCACATTGTGTTCCTTTTTGTATTATGTCTATATTTATTCCATAACCAATTGACCCGTCTGGCGTTTACGGGCGCGTGATAATAACATTAAAATCAATGCTGAATGATTTTATATATTTAAACGAAAATCATTCTAAAAGATCTTAATACTGGGGCCCCCACTGCCTTCTGTAGCGTACATCCTCGATTTTGTTTTATTTTTTATTTTCAAATGAAAATCTATCCAAACAAACTGGGGGGTCCCCATTGCCGTTGGCAGTGTAACCGGGTGTGCATGTGCTACACACTCTCCGGTCTGTTTTGATTTACATTTTAAAACTAAAGACTTCCATAGCCAGGACCTTAAATGTACCTAAAATCAGTATTGAATGAATATATATATTTAAATGAAAATCTTTCCAATCGAACCTAATAATGGAGACCTCACTGCCTTCGGCAGCTAAAAAGTGTTTTTTCTCACCTTTTTTCCCCCCACATCGAGGCATTTAAATAATAATTATTAAAAAAAAAAAAGTTATTATTGTCCAAACTCTTTGAAATTTTTATGAGCTACAAATATGATATTTTCGAAGCGCGTGGATAATTTTCGTGCTAAAATATTCATATTTAGTATAAAAAAGCAGTGTTTTTCTTCTCTCTCTTTTTTTATAGATCGAAATCCTATGGGATATTTTTTTTTCAAGCTCATTGTTTTACACCTATATCTCATGATTTCTAAACCAAAATTGTACTAATACAGCACCTAAAAGGTTGATTCAAGGTATTAAAATTTTAGAGCAATAACGCAAAAATAAGTTTACTTTATATGTGTAAATAAAAATCCGCAATGTTAACGCTATGAGATTTTTTTTAAACTGATTATTTTCCTCCTAAATCTCATAATTTCTGAACCAAATTTATACTCGATCATTAGCTTAAAAGTTAGTATATTGTATTAAAATGTCAGTGCGATTGTATAAAATTAAGTGTATCGTATTAATCAAAATGTGCGTAACGTTAATCCTATGGGCAAATGACAGAAAAAAAACGAAATTTGCCAAAAGATACTTACGGAAATGAATTTTTTCAAAGGGTTAATATTCGTATTTTTTAAACAGAATGCACCGTTGGAAAGAAAAACATGAACGTACATGTTTTTTTTTCTTTTGTGTATTTTGATTTTCCGAGCCGATGCGTAATTTTGAAGTATGCCTGAAAAAGTGAGGGAGGGAAGTCATCGCGTATATTAGATGTTTTAAAAAAATAGTCATTATCATCCAAACTCTTTGAAAATTTTATGGTAAAAACATAATGGTTCCGCAGCATGTGTAAAAAGTTCGTGGAAAAAATATCGAGATTTAGGGGTAAAGACGCTTGTAAGAAGCATTTTTTTCACGTCGGGTCGTTTTAATAGTTAAAAAATTAGTTCTTATTGTCCGAACTCTTCGAAATTTTATCGGTTATAAATAGGATGATTTTACAGCCTTTGTAAAAAATGCGTGAAAAAGATTCATATATAATTGTAAAAGACCTGTGCTTTCTTCTTGCTGTTTTGTTTTCGCGTCGGATTCTTTTAAATAAAAAAAAAAGTAGTTCTTATCGCCCAAACGCTTTGAAATTTTTATCGGTTATAAATTTAACGGTATAAAAACATTTCGTGAAAAAATATGCATATTTACTCGTCAAAATATTAGATGAATCCGCCCGCGTGTTCGCGTTCTGAGCGAAAATTTCGCAAATTTTATTTTTATTTTAATATTCTTACTCGTTCGAACGTTTCAAAATTTTTATAGGTGATGGAAATCCGGTATTCTAAAAACGTGCAAAAAGCTTGTGTCAAAATACCGATGTTTAGCTACAGTTAGCGTAGAAAAAGTGTGTCTCTGTGAGGCGCGAAGTGACCTGCAGTCACGAATTTTTTCAAAAGAGTTAAAATTCGTATTTTTGAAAACTAATTATACCGTCTTAAAGAAGAAAGTGTCCGCTTTAAGAAAGTTTTTTTTAGTTTTCCGTATCTTTGAAATTGAGCCCAATACAATCGTCGACGAAAGGGAGAAAAAGAAAACGGCGAAATCGAATTTCTTTTATTGTTTTTGGAAAGGGTTAATATTAAGATTTTTACGAAAGGATTGCGGCGTTTTGTAAATATAAAAGTACGAAATTTAAGAATATGTCTTCCTTTTTTCCGTATCTTGAACGATTTCGCCGATGCGCGCTTCGGAAAAGACCGATGAAAAAGATCATTCGGTTCTTCTCTGCTCCGGAGCTCCGGACTGCAACTTGCTACGCTTTTGTCGGCGGCGATCCGATTTTGAATTGCGGTTTTATATTAATATCTCGACTAATTATCAAAAAATGAAAAATCTAAGCCTCAGATGCATCAGGACCTGCCTTGGACAATCCTCCCCCAAATTTTTGAGATTTCTACGTGCGGTAGATTTTTCTAGCAATCACACACACACAAACGCACAGACAAACATCCTTCTTTTATTAGTATAGCTGAGGATATTTCCGTTTTAACACAATTTTAATAAAAACTGCTTTGGTAGTTGCATATTATATTTTATATTTCTAATATATATTTTTTTGTTTATATACATCCATATTTATGCAAAGAGCACATATGCGCCTTGCATACACGCGTTGAAATGTATATGTGAGAGAAGGGGTGGGCCCACAAAGATGATAGAAAATAGAGATGATAAAAATGTCAATGACTGATCTAACGTAATTGTGCTTTATAATATGAATCTAATGAAATGTAATAAAATGTAATATTATGCTGAAAACATTTTAAAAAATAAATAAAGCATAAAATTAAAGTAAAATAATCCCAATATTGCATAACTGTTTCACAGGAAATAAGTTTTAAAAACTGGAAAGCTAAAGAAAGCAACCAGAAGTATTTTTACATAAACGAGATAGGTATAATTTAGTATACATTTTCAGGAAAATGAATTTGGTTTTAATAAGATATTTATTGGAAACACATTTACCGATTAATATATTTCCTACGAAATCTTAGCATAAGTACAAATAAAAAGAAAGTATATGAAAAAATTTTCACTGCTTCATAAATGAGGCCCACATTCATCAAAATAGTGGAAATAGCAGAAGCTGAAACGCGCGTGTTTACTGTTCTCACTGCTGTCATTTTCCACATAACATTGATAATGGGGTAGTTTTGAAAAATTTCTAAATTTTCTAATTGGTCGCGCTTTTATTTTACGTGCTTTTGCACATGATAATTCACCTTCAACATACATCAACTTTTCATCACATGTTTATTTCTTTTTACATTGAAACGGGATCAGTGTTGAAAATCAATGTCAATTTTACATACTAGACTAGAAATAAAAACTTTTTTTTTTTTTTTTTTTTTTTTTTTTTTTTTTTTTTTAAATGATTAAAATGAAAATTTAAGAGAATAATTGCTCCGTACAGCTTAACATTTTTAAGATTATGCTTTCAATTCATTGTTGTAGACAAGATCTTAATCTAGGAAGAGTTCAAAAAATAATTATCCCTAAAAACTGCAAAATTGAACACATTGAATAATTCATGTGCATATTAATGCAGTTCCTTTTCTCTGAGAGAGATTTCAACTCCATTGCTTCAGTCCATTTGATTTTCGGATTTAAATATATTATCAAGTATAATTTAATTTCATTCATGAACTAATGAATCTCTTGTTGAAGAAATGAATGCAATAGTGTTCTCCTCAAATTCTAATAAACTGCATAAAATTCGACAGGAAGTTCATAATTACCAGAAAATATCTTTTCTCTGAAATCGTTTTAATAGAAATATATAATAAGGTTTCTATACAGTTAAAATACATTTTAAGTATTGCACATTTTTCCCTTTGCGAATAATTTTATTAATTACAAAGTGCCTTCTAGCGAAGAAAACGCAGACCTGATTTTAAAGTAATAAAACATAAGATAGGTCATCAATGCTCTTTCCCTTCATTTCATATGAGCTCAGCTACCATATTTTAGTCCCAAATCCAAATAAGTTTATATAACCAAGAAATTCCGAAAAATAAAATTTAAAATTATAATAAACGAATAAAGATGAATATGATAATATGAACAGAATAAAAAGTCCTGTGTTAAACTCTATTGACTCAAACTTTATGCAATCAATGTCAAAAATGTCTGAAAAAACTTTAAATATTTACATATTTCAAAGTAATAGATTAAACATTTATCACAGACAGTCAAGAGCTGTCAAAGTTAAGCTACAATTTTCAGATAAAATGCTTTTCTACCTTACTCAATGCGATAAAATAAATGACTGAAAAATTTCCTGGGGGAAACAGGAAAAGAAAAAGAAAAAAAATGTGAATTCGGTTTAAATTTTGACACGTTTGTTGCTTTTGTTTAAATATAAAAATTATTAATGATTATTTTGCTAATGTTAAAATATATCTGCAGCTTTCCCTTATAATTTATTTTTATGGTGATTAAAAAAAAAAAAAAAAAAAAAAAAAACGAAACGTAATAGAATAATCTCACTGTAGAAATATGTAAATGAATCCTTTAAAATATTATTAATTATTATGTCATTATACTCCAAAAACGACATTTTCAAAACTGAGCAAAAAGTACTCAAATCTTGAGTGTGTCGCATAGTCAAAATGTTTCCGAATCAAAATTACTCAAGTTTGAAACATGTATATACTCATTTCTGAAAACATGCAATGCTAAAATCTTGCTGTATCTTAAAATATCTTGCAACATTCGACAAAATATTTTTATGGTGATTAAACAGACTAAACGGAATAAAATAATCTTATTGCAGTAAAGTAACTGAAGGCCTTAAAATATTATTAATTATTATGTTACTAATATTAAAATCTCACTGCAGCTTTCTCTTATAAAATGTTTTTATGCTGATTAGAAACTAAAAGAAATAAATAAGTCTAGTTTCTGCAGAATATAAATGAAGCGTTGAAAATAATATTTATTGTTATTTTATTAATATTATCTAACACGTTCCCTCATAAAATTATTTTTTTGGTGATTAAAGAAACGAAACGGAATAAAATAATCTTATTGAAGAAAATGACAAATCAAGCGTTTAAAATATTATTGATTATTATTTCATCATTATTAATTAGTTTTAAAATCTAGCTGCAGCTCTCCCACATAAAACATTTTTATGGTGATTAAAGAAACGAAACAGGGTAAAAGAGTATTATATCAGAAAAAATAACAGAAGACTTATATAAAATATTATTAAAGATTGTTTTATTACTATTAAAATCTAACTGCAGCTGTCCCGCATAAAATGGTTCTAATTTTAATAAAGAGATTAAATTGAATAAAATAATCGCTTTGGAGAAAAAAATAAAAGAAGCCTTTAAAATATTATTATTATTTGCTAAAATTAAAATCTAACTGAACCCCTTCCCCCATATATAATATATATGTCGATTTTTTATGTGATTTAATGGTTATTATACACGAAAGTTTTATTATATATAAATATAGATCTTAAAGAGAGTAAACTGAATAAAATAATTGCATTGAAAAAAAAATATATATGAAGCTTAGAGAACAGTTTAAATATTCCAATAACTTTTACACGAATAATAGTTAATTGCATCATGGATAAATCCCTGTGAAATACACAGATTCATTCTAAGGATGATTTCCTATAATAATTAAATAATGGAGGATGTGATACTTTAACAACAGCATCTGTAAATGAGTAATAATAAAGAGAAAAGTCCATGTTTAACTTTGTTCATTGAAAATTTACATAATCAGTATCCATTGTTTCCAAAAAAAAAAAAAAAAAAAAAAAAAAAAAAAACTTGAAACATTTATATATTTGAAAATAATTAATCAAATATTTGTCATAGGCTAATAAGCAGTGTTGACAATTTAGCAGATTTTTTTTAAAACTGGAATGTCTACCAGGATTTTCGCTTTATTTAATCTGTCATTAAATAAGACAATTTTTACTATTAGGAATTTCTTGTAGATATCTGAATGAAAAAATTCACTAAATTGACAACACTGCAGGCAAAAGTTGTCACAGTCAAGATATAAAACTTTTCAACCTTAATCAAAGTGATAAAATAAAATAAATTAAAAATGCTCAAAAAATATTTTTATGGAAATTAAGGTATTGCTGTGTTCGGCACCCATTATTTTTAAACGAGCATACCATTGATTGATTCAAATAAATGAATATATAAAAACGATTTCATTTGCTCAATTATTTTGATGCAATTTCTTTTTAATTTTGACAATTTCAAGGAAAAGTAGTGCAATATTGGATAACTATCAAAAGGGTCCTCATTACAAAAATAATGATACTTTACTAATTGTTTTCCATAAATATAGAATTACTAAAAATGTAATGAACTACAATCTAAGCCCTAAAATAAAACTTCCAGGGATATACGCATTTAAATTATAATTTTGTTAATTTTTCACATATTTTCCCCATATTGATTTATAAAAATAGTTACAAAATTTCAGGAAACTCGCAGATATTTAAACCGATTGCTCATTATCCTCACGACTTCACATAAATTCTAGACATTCAGTTTTATAAAAATATAAGACATATATAATTTTTGGAGATAAAGCGTTTTCCAAATTTTGTTCATGAAAATTATGCTTTTCAGAAAACGCCTTTAAAATTTTTATTTCTGAAAATGTATTAGAAGTATTCACCCCAAGTTCTTACAAATCTCCATATATTACCTTCCATAATCTTAATAGTAGAAGATTTTTTTTTTCATTTTTAAGGTATCTTAAATACACACTTCCGATTTGAGAGTTGAAACAGAAATGAACGTAACTACGCTTCCAATGATCATATAAAGAAACCGACAGCCATTTTGGATAGCTAATTGTGCGGTCTTTCAAATAAAATAATAAAATTACCTGTGATACAGGGATGAGATTTCTGCGCTTTTTTGCATACCAGTACAATCTTAGAGAAAACGCTGTTCTCTTAAATCGCAGAATGTTCCAATTAAATAAAAAAAACATTTTCTGTAAGATTATACTGGTATGCAAAAAAGCGGAGAAATCTCATCCCTGATGTGATATTCGCCGAAAACTGGCTATTTAAACGTAGTAGGATACCTTATGGAAACTAAACTGAATAAAATAATATCATTACATAAAAAAGTAAATGAAGCTTTTCCTATTCATTTTTTTTTTTTTTTTTTTTTTTTTTTTTTTAGAACTTCAAAAAGTTGGAAAAGGCTGTAACCATCTAGCAAACTCAAGAGGGTCTTTGAAATGTTTTAGTGAGGATAATTCATATCCGTTCTTTTTTTCTTCCACTTTAAGCATAGTTAAGTTTAGACAGAAATAGAGTGCAAGTATCCCTGTTTAGTGATGAGTTTGATGTGAAATTGTAAAATATTATAGTAAGTAATTACAGTTTCTTAAATTTTCGAAATGCGTTTACGTTTAAAGCATTATTTAATAAATGCTGTTTATCTTAAACGACGCAAGCATTTTAGATAAAGATGCACTACTATAAATTTTATATAACAATGCCCATCCCACAATCTCAAAAAAAGATAAAAAAATCGGAAAGCTTTTAATGCATGCTGAAAGATTTGTTAATTTTCGCCTAATTTTTAAATAACTGTTTGAAATTAGAAAATGTTATTGATTTAGATTGCTTGACATCTTGAAAATTTTTGTCATGAACAATAAAAACACTAATCTAAAAAGATTTTCCCATAGTTTTTGGCATATTTTTAGTATGTTTCTTTATTTTTACAATCTTAAAGAGTGTTTACAATCAAGAGTTTAAATTTTTTAATGCAATAAATATGCTATTGACCGTGAAAGATTATGAGAGCTAATTGGGGCTCATGAGGCTATTATTGGAAGAGGTGTACGTGGGGGGAGAGGTCAGCCCACCGTATCCTCATCTCGTTACGGCCCTGCATCATTATGATAACCCCTGAGAAGTACACTGATTCATTCTGCAGATGAATAAGGAAAATGTCACTAACTATTATTTTACTAATATTAAAATTTAACAGCAACTTTCCCTCATAAACTAATTTATGGTGATTAAAAAAAAGATAATAGTCTAATATAAATTTTCTTATCGCAGTAAATGAAGATATTTCTTTTCTTTTTCTTTAAAGAAAACTTTGACTGAAGAACAATTTAATTTTTCCATCTCAGTTCTCTTTTGCACGAATGGTACTTGATTGCATCATCGTAGTAACTCCTGAGAAGTACCCTGATTCATTCTAAAGATGAGTTCCGCGGCAAAACCGCGCCCACTGAAGCGGCTTGGCTCATTCTGTCCGTTGGCTGCAGAGAAACAACGCCAACTAACGTTTCGGCAACCATATCGCTCCATCTCGTTTTCTAAGATGACGATAGCTGTGCCACAGTTGCCGGGTTTCGTAGGAAACAGCATATCAGAGATGAAAAAATAATGATGCATATCTTAGAAAATTAAACCTGTAATGCTGTACGCAACAGTATTAGATTTAAAAACGGTGCTTCCAAAACGATGATAATAGCCTTTTTTAAGAAAAGAATTAAGTTTTTTTTAATTATATATTTGCACAGGAGATATTTTTTGTTACCGGCTGTGTGGTAAGTTTTGCTTTTTAAATTACAATTATTTTTTATAACTTTGATTCATTTACATATTAATATGTTTGAATGATTAATTTTAAAATTTAAAAATAGAAATTTACTATATTTAACTTGAAATTAATTGTTAAAATGGTTGTTAATCTCTTTAACTATTCCAATTTTAAGTCTAACCCTATTAGTTGTAACTGCACGGGCGTTTTCATCCATAAGTGAAAAGAACAATTTTAGTTTAATTATCTGCAATGCATGCATAATAATTGCCAAATATAGAGATCGGAATTTGTAGCTTGCATAAATGTAAATACAAACAAATTTTCTAAACATTATCTCTCTTCTTGTATAAAATTTATGACATCTAAACATTACTTTATTACATTTTTTTTTAAGTGTTATCCCTTCTTGATATTCTTTTGTAGCTAGAATAAGTTATCTATAATAAAATTTTGCATTTAAAAATATCACTTAGAAGTTTAGATATTTAATTCGTGAAATTTGTCAAATAATTAGTTTTAAAAATAAGATTTTCATTTATTGATATTAGCCAAAGATTTTTGTTGAAGATTTTCTTATTTGCAAGCATGAAACAGTGAAGTCACATGTCATGCTTGAGTTCAAGCAGATAACTCTTATTTTACAATTAAAAAAAATATTGGTATCTTTAATTTTGCTTTTATCACATGAAATTAATGCAATGTTGAAAATTTTTTTGCTGAAATGGAAATTCAATGTTCATTTAAAAAGATACAAATATATTTTAAATCTTATTTAATTTCGATTTCTGGAAAGTAATGTGGCAAAGAATCTGCTTCATAAGTGGTGGAAGTATCTTACTGTGAGAGTTTCACAATCATATAAAAATATCACTATGATAAAAGGTAGATTGCAGAAAAAGTTTATATGTTTTAATGTTACTACCCATTATCATCAGTTACCGCAATACAATTAATTAATGGTTAGGCTGTGCGTAAAGTAGTATATTAACAGATTGAAAAAATAGCAATATCTTTTAAAAATAAAATCTTTTTTAAAGTTTTTCACTAGATTTTTATAATTATGCTTTGGTTAATATTTTTTCTTCAAATATTTACATTTCAAAATCTATTAATTCGTATGAAATTAACTTATAAAACATTTTGTATGAGTGACATTTAATTAATCAAGTTTACATTTGAATAAGAATAAAAACATGAAATATTGTAATATATTTTATATTGTTACATGCATAAGCATATTTTATTGTAACGCAAGTAAGTAGTAAATAAAATTTCAAGAAACGAAAAGAAACGTTTTCATTCAACTGCAATTGAACTTTGAATTACTAAGCATGCTGTGAGAAAAGCAACTTACAGGTAACTGTGCCTTAAAAGTAACTTTCCAACGCAAGTTCGTTGCAAAAGTTTAATAGTGCATCTTGTGAAGATGACCAATAAACATTTAATAACATTTTAGAGAATTGTGTTTTAATATGCCTGCTAAAATTCATATAAATAGTTAGAATAATTTATACAGTATTTCTGTTTTTCAATTTTTTTGCATACACAAATATTTTCTCGTGTTGTCAACAACGTCGCATACTATTTATATAATTTTTACTACTTAAATGAATCTTATTTAAACTTATCTTTTTGTTATTATTTATAGAAACTACGAAAATCTATACATATACAGTAGAATTTCGTTACAACGGATGTCACTTTAATGAATATTTTTTGAATTGTTAAAAAATGTCCTATGCTTTCACATTATAAACATATTCACTTTAACGAATTTCATATTAACGAATTTTTCAAATTAACGAATTCATTGAAGGCTTAAAAAGAATAGTCATTCTAGTTTTACGAATGTTCAGTTGGCAGGAAAAAAATATCTCTATTGAAAAACTAGAATTAGGAAGAAAACTTTCGTCGAGACTCCATGAAGAAGAGGCAGGCAACAGTGAAAATGAAACTGATGATGATTTTGTCCATCAAGTACCGAAGATTGTGTTCTACGAGCAAAGGGGGTTTTATAAAACATTAAAACTCTTAAAAAGTAATTATTCCAGCAAAATAATGTTCCAAAAGCATTTTATAAAATTTGTTTTTAAAAATGTACTGCCAACTTCAGTCCAGAAAAAAAAAAAAAAAAAAAAAAAAAAAAAAAAACCCAAACCCTCCTGATTTTCTGTAAATAAACACAGTTACATTAACGGCAGATGTCAGTGAGCTTTTTAATCCGTCAGGTATGTAAGATAAATTATAATTCCTTTATAATAGTTGCGATTAAAATCTTGAAACTTAATGAACTTAATAATTATCTTATTTCTAACGAGTAAGTTCACAATCCTAATATACTGTATGTTTATTATTAACTGACATGTTTGCATGTTAACCGAAATTTAATATAAGTATCATCATAATATATATATATTTTTTTTCAATGTACATGCCAATTTTTCTTTTTTAATAGCCATATTGGAATTTCACATTAACGAATTTTTCAGTATAACGAATTTAATCGGTGGTCACCAGAAATTCGTTACAACGAGATTTTGCTGTATATTTTTTCATTAAACCTTTTCATCATATTTTAAACTTTTTTGTAGTATTACTACGGAAATGTAAATATGGAAAACTCAAATAATATTTACATATATTTCTGTTGGATGACAAGTAATTTTCTACTAAGTGCGCATTTTCTTGCGTAATTCACTATTACATTTAAAGTATTGGAGTTTTTTTTAGTTATTATTGGGTTCTTCGGAAAGTTCCTTCTGTTTAGGGAAAATCAATTCGTACCGAAAAATTCTGCCCGTCAATTATTAGATATCGGAATTAATGTCTAATAATTAAAATGTATATATCATACAATAAAGGGTTAATATTTTTTTAATTGCAAAATAATCCATGAAATGTTTAGTTAATTTTGGATCAAAAATATTTAAATTATTCACTGTCCACAAAATTTACAGGTTGATTAATATAATTTATCGGGAAAAAATGTTTGCATTTTAACAATAATCTTTATTTAATGCATAAATATGAGTCATAAAAATTCTACAAAACGTATTAAAATCTTTTTTAATAAAACATTATACATTTTACCATATTTAAAACATTTTCCTAAGTATACCCGAAAAAGACTGATAATAAATGCATATTTTCTATTGTATCAAGCACATTTTCTGTCACATTTGTAATTTATTTTTATTATAATTAATTATTTGCCTAATGTAGGAAGTTTCATAGTAATTTAGTAAAGTTTTGATTTTTACTATATTTATATGCGGCATATATTAAAGAAGTTTTTTAATTGAAATGAATTATTCCTATTTTAGTATATATTTCATCACATATGCAACTGTTTAGCTATTTTTGCATTAATTTTTTTAAATTATTTTCTCGCAAATTTTACACGTAATTTAATATCATTTACGGAAACAAAATGTTATTTATATTTTAACAGTACGGTTTGTTTTATGTTGTAGATACGATCTGCAAGCATATCAAAACAAGAAATAAAAATCATGCGTCACGCATAGATTATGAAACACTTTCCAAACACGTCCAGAATACTGTAACAAACATCACTATTTAATAATAATAATAATAATAAAATATAGCTAAATAAACAATTTAGAGAACGCATAAAACAGTTGAACACCCAATTTCAACAATTAACGTCTATAGTCCATGAGATACTTTATTAGAATTCTTTTCAACAACCGTGTATATGATCTACAGATTTGTAACACTCTTCATGGTTCCCTAAAATTTAATTCAGCTATACAACGCAAAACACATTAAAAAAAAAAATCAGCATTTACTGCCCATATATGGAAAGTTAAAATATTTTGTACAGCCCTATATACGATCTACAGATTTTTATACGCACTACTTATTAAGCTAAAATTTAATTCAGTTACACAACTAACACAACTAAACACAACTAAAATCTCACTCCCAATAATTACCGTCCATAGGCGGCAATAAACTCAGTTTTTTGTGCAGTCCTGTATATGAATTTATCTATAAACAATCACATCATAATATATACTAACCAAATATAGTTAAGCTGAAAAATACATGACACAATTAATACATAACACATTTTAAAAATACTCTGCAAATGATTTTTCCCCATAGTCTGTAATGTAACTTAATTTTTTTGTGTGTCCCTGTAAATGAATTGCCTTGTATTCTATACACTACAGAAATAATGTTGTGTTGCACCTCAATAATGTATATCCATTTCGGTATGTTTGAAATAGTCTAACTTTATTAAACTATACTGCAAACGATTTTTCTCCACAGACCATAATGTTACGGAATTCTTTTATATGTCTCTGTAAACGAACTATATATGCTGCACTTCCATTTTCAATACGCAACATGCCATGGTAAATCTCCATAATGTATATCAATTACATGGCAACACGTATATATTTATGCTTGTTTGATGTCGGACAGACAAACTGAATTCATAAACACACTTTTCAACTATGTTGGAAAGTGTTAAAAACTGAGTAGATATTTTTTTGTACAAAATGTTTTTTAACTTTAAATCATACTTAAAACATTATCGAAATTATCTTAAAAATGTTACTAATTATTTTTTTTATTTTAATTCTATTAAACATATAGTTTTCTGTATTTAGGACTAGGTCGATGGTATACTGTGCCTCTGGGCACTTTCTTTCATCGGTGCATCTTTATACTCTTTATTCGTGAAAATTAATTGGCAGAAAATGAATACTTTATTAAAATCTTAGAGAAGTGTCCCTTATTTAAAGACGCCCTGGAATGTGCCTATAGTATACTTAACCGACCCAGTAAATAACTTTACAATTTCAGCCAAAACATAAGTTTACTACAACATTTTTTTATTTTTTTATTTGAACTACGTCGGAAACAAAAGAATATATAAAAAGGTAATCAGCGATGCAGTTTGATATTCTGAAAATCGGTGCTCAAATCTTTTTCAACAAATTTCCAAAAATTTCGTTATTTTTCAAATAAATATTTTTACAATTGAATTCACAATAGTTAATTACATAACTGTTTGTTATTTACTTTTAATTCAGAGTCGTTAACCCCTTTGCGACGAGCGTCCAATATACTTCTTCTAATTTTTGGGCATCGCTATTTCCAAATAGTAATTTTTATCTTATTTAATCGCTGTAATTCTGTGATTAGATAAAGCGAAAATTACTGTTCGGAAATAGTAATATTAAAATTCAAGCATTTTGAGCATCCTAAACGACAAGTATACTAGACGTTCCTCAGGAAAACATTAAACGTGAATCTGTAAAACCCTAAATTGAAAACTATTATATCCCTGGCAAGTTGGAATTCTCAAGTCGTTAAACTTTCATGCATGGCTTCATTCCTCATTGTTTCAACGAACCTTTTTTCTACGAACAGAACAAAATAAATTATTTTTAATTTACCAACTTAAATTTCTTTCGTTTAATAATAGTAAAAAAAAAAATTCTGTCGTCAGAAATATTTTAATTGGTAAAGGAAAATGTAAATATGTAGTGTTGTTCTTTGTTTTAACAAGTGTTCCACGAAAAGCAATTTCAACGCCTGTCATATTCTAGAAAAGAATTTCTCATTCATTTGCTTCGGAAAACAAATAGACCTACAAAGCGTTAAATGAAGTTTTTAAATCATTAATATAATCATTACTCATTTTCATATTATATCATTACGAATTTTATACTTTTCGGAAATAGTGATATTCAAATTCAAGCATTTTGAGCACCCTAAATGACACGTATACTATCCGCTCGTTGCGAAAAGGTTAAACGTGAATCTGTAGAACTCTAAATGGAAAATAACTATATCCCTCCAAGTTGGAATTCTCAAGTCGTTAAATTTTTATATGCATGGCTTCATTCCTCATTATTTCATCGAATCTTTTTTCTGCGAAAACAAAAAAATAAATTATTTTTAATTTATCAACTTAAATTTGCTTCGTTTAACAATAAATAGTACAAAAAAATATTATATCGTTAGAAATATTTTAATTGGTGGAGGAAAACAAGAGTGTTGTTCTTTGTTTGAATAAGCCTTCCACGAAAAGCAATATCACAATGTATCTCATATTCTGGAAAAGAATTCCTCATTCATTTGCTTCGAAAAACAAATAGACCTACTAAGCGTTAAATTGAATTTTTATAGCATTAATATAATCATTACTCATTCTTTTCATATTTTATCATTGCTAATTTTATCGTTATCAAATAGCGGTAGCATTTTAGAAAATAAAATGTATAACTAGGCACAGTGGTGATGCCATTGTGGCTGTCGGAAAAGAAAAAAAAAAAAAGAGGGAAACTAATATAAATTTGACTCGCATAAAGAAAGGAGTCTAAATAAAAATAGTGTGAATAATAGACAAAATATTGTTCTGTAATTATGACAAATAAAAGCAATACCGAGGTATTTAAATACTTTTGTCGCTTTATAGATGGTGTTCATGCATCTTTCTCTCTCTCTCTCTTTTGTAAGAGTAATAATTTTATGAATTGATATTGTTTTTCTTTGTTTGTTTGTTATTTTCTTCTATCTTTACAAGAAAGAAGTATTGGATTCGTGAAATAGTTCGACTTCCGGTTTTCGACGTATTTAAACGTTTCAGAAAGTCCTGAACACGATTTGACTGTTTTTAGAAATTGTCTGTCTGTCACTCTGTGTGTGTGTGTGTGTGTGTGACAAAAAAATTATGAGCACTCTATCCCAAGAACTAATGCACGAAATTTAATAATACTTTAGATTCAGTTAGACCTTGATCTAAATTGTGGCTGATTAGTTTTTGGTGTAAATCGCCCAACAAGTAACGCTGCTATGCTGCATTTTTCACGATTTCCGCAAAATATCTATCTCAAGAAGTAATGCACGGATTTTGATCAAACTGCAGATTCGGTTAGACTTAGGTTTTCGTGTAAATCATATAACAAGTGGCACTGCTATGCGGCATTTTTTAATTCTAAAATGCATAATTAAAAAAATTACGCTTTTGGAAGTACTATTAATATGTATGAGATAGAAGACAGTTTTGGGACTGGCACATCCGACTAGTTTTTAAATGTCTATGGTCCATTATCCATTAGCAGTTTTATCTCTGTGCTTGAATAATATTCTTTGTAAAAATCCGTATGTACTAAATTTTACACATAGGGGAATTTATCCCAAATCCATTGCTTTTATAACAGTTTTTGATATATTTTGTTAAATGTAATAGCAGCTGCAAATACATTACCTTTTTTTTTTCTTACGAAAGTCTAGTAACTATAGCGTGATGGATCCGTGAGTGAAATGCTGGGCGATATTCTCATAATTGAGAGAAAATTCTGTTTTTCTAATATGTTGAGACACTTTCTTCATATTTGCAGATTTTCATCTTTTGTCATAAACAACAATCACAATAGCCTTATTAACTATGTCTTTATGTTTATGTACCTGTGATTTCTAAATCTTTTTTTTTTTTATGATTTTAAACAAATATATATTCATGCAACAAAATGAAAGATTGTCACGCTTTTGTATCTTGCTGTAAGCTTCTGTAGTAAATGTTTTTTACATCGATTTTTAGAAACCAGGTTTTTCATCAGGCCATTTGTGTTGTAGAAGGCTAAATACGGCAGGACCTGCTCGAAAATATATTGCGCCAGTAGGCACTTTTTTTTCATTGATGCCCCTTTACACCCTGCATAAATGGAAAATAATCTAATAAAAAAAAAAACTGTTTTTAAAACAGTAGGGAGGCGTCCCTAATACAAAGGTGTCCCTTGATTCTGTCTAGTGTGCTTATGCCTAATATCTGTTTCAGCGCGGCCTTAGGTGCTTATTAATACTGCTTGTTTCCGCCAAGACATCGCACACACTCCATTAGGTTAAACTACCTCTCTTCAGCTGTTATTTATAAAAAATGTGTCTTCAAAATCAATTCTTTTAGTTACCACAACACTGATCACCTTTTTCGAATTAACAGTAAACTAGATAGTACCCGTTAAAACTTAACTGTAAAATAACTTAAAGGTTCCACAGAAACAGGTTCATAACATCATTAAAATGTCAGAAATTTTTACATAATATTTGTTACCAACATTTAAAAGAAATCAAAATCTCTCTTTTTATAACCGGACTGGGAGCCAGCTCCCTATTAACCCTTTTACGGGCAAAATAATCCTGTTTAAGAAATATTGGACGATTGACTGCCACCAAAAGGGACTAGCCGGATAAGCATAGCAAAATGGCCCCAATGGCCGATGTTTGAAATAACATATCTGGTAATGAGGCTTACCGTGAGAATACGATATAGAGTGTTTTTAGATCCTGACCTTCATAACTGTCCTTGAGATAATCAGGAAAACATGCGCCGGCGCCACTATTTTTCAAATGCGTTTTTCTCAAAAAGTATAAAAGTTAAAAAAATAAAACCAACGCCAATTATGGAGGAATATATTAGTTAATATTATATATATATTTTTCACTTTTTTACACAATTTTTAACATAGAAAAATAGACAAAAATATTTTTAAAAAATGTATCACTATAGTAATATTATATTTACATCAACCAAAAAATTACACAATAATGCTCAAAGTATGTACTTAAACAAAAAAAAAAAAAAAAAAAAAAAAAAAAAAAAAAAAAAAAAATCGTTAAAATCGAAGATTCGCTTTTTGCGTTATAATAAAAGTAATGCTAACAACTTGTTAAAATATTCAAACTTTTCCTGTTTGTATTTGCAGAAATACGCTGCTATGTATTCATTGGTCAATTCATGATATTTCTACTCGGACAGGATGCGCAGTACGCCAAAATAAAAGAATGTTTCCATACATATCACTTCCTTATATACTTGTTATCCTTTTTGTGAACATTCTGTTATTTTGGCGTACTGCGCATTTAAGTGATACAATTTCAGAGTACATGAAAAGAAAAATAATTGAATCAAATTCATTACGAGAAGAAGTGGATCATCACAATTGGAATCGAAGGAAAACAGCTTTCCAGCAACTAGTTGCATCAGATCTTCTTGATTTTCCAAAGTTAAGCGAAGATCCATTGAAAGTTTTGTTCACTGAAGCATTTCAGCTTTCATTGGCTATTTCGTACCTAGCAGAAATACTTGATAAGAAAAATAATTTATTTGTATTAAAATGGATGTGAGATCACGCCATATAAACAAAAAAAAACTTATCGCGTGTACGTTGACTATATCCCTAACAGTTATAACATCGACGACATTCAAAGGTTATTGGAGTATACTGGGATTGTCCTAATGGTAACAGGACTGTTGGTTGTTGCTCCCATGTGGCAAGTGTAATATATTACCGATCTCATGGAAGATATTTGTCACGAATAATACGCCCTGCTGAAATATTAACAAAAATCTTTTCGATTGATAATATTAATGTTGTGATAAATGAAAATAGGGATGATGATGATCGAAATATTTTCGAAAAAGGCTCTTTTTCTGAAATGTTCTATAATTACCTCTTTTATATAGTGGGGTGAGATAGCTAAAAAAAACTTCATATCTGGCAACCAATGTGCCACTTTGGATTCAGATAGTATATGGATAGATGAGTCTAAAAAGCCCGGGACACAAATTTTCCTGGCCCTCTAGCGGCGTTGATGATGTAATCAATATGGCCGCCAAAGTTTTGTGATGAGCTTCTATATTTCTCTATATAACTCGGTATAATATTTTGATATTAAACTATATTGTTAGTGATTATTAATCCGGAGAAAACGCTCTTTCCAACGGTATATTTGACATCATTGTTTAGGTTCATAATACCACAATTATTTATAACTTTATTAAAATTTTTGGTTTTTATTTTGACTTTTTCGAAACATTTTGCTAAATAACTTGGAATCTGTTGCACGTAGCTGAAAACATATCGGTTGATTAAATTTGGATATTAAATTGGAATAATATTATTTGTACATTCTTTTGTTTCTCACTCTTGTACGTATAAATGTTTGAAACTTTTTTTACAATTGCCTTAAGTGTTCCTCATGTCACTGATTTTAAAACGGAAATAAAAGTTTCATAGCCCTAAAAAAACTAGAATTTATTTACATATACATAAAAAAATACAATAATTATATTTGATACTTAAACAGTTATAAAGCCACTGTATTAATTTTCGGAACCCATATAAATTACATTGTTGCCAAAACGACTCTCTGTGCAACGCTACGTTGTTTTGGAAAAATTTCAGCAAATATTTGTGATAAAATAGAAGTCATGTATGCCGTTCAAAAGGTAATTTTCTGAAAAACAAAAAGTATATTACACGTTTTCAGCTGCATGCAACGGATTTCAAGTTATTTAGCAAAATGTTTCGAAAAAATCAAAATCAAAACCAAAAATTTTAATAAAGTTATAAATAATTGTGGTATTATGAACCTAAACAAGGATGTCAAATATACCGTTGGAAAGCGCGTTTTCTCCGGATTAATAATCACTAACACTATAGGTTAATATCAAAATATTATACCGAGTTATATAGAGAAATATAAGAAGCGCATCAAAAAACTTTGGCGGCCATATTGATTACGTCATCAACGCCGCTAGAGGGCCAAAAAAATTTGTGTCCCGGGCTTTTTATACTCGTCTGTCCATGTACTATCTGAATCCAAAGTGGCGCACTGGTTGCCAGATGTGAAATGTTTTGGTATAATTTTCAGCTATCTTACCCCACTAATAGTAACAAGTTGGAAATTGTACGTCAAACGTTACAAACGAGGTGCGTTCGTACGCACGTTTTAGAATTAAATTCATGATATCCCGTGGGTAGAACGGGTTAAACAGCTAGTTAAGTATATATTTTATGACACTGTTCATACAAATATCTTAACTAGTTATATAAATATTCAGATATATATGTATCAGCTAGTTATATAAATATTCAGATCTTGATGATTTTTAATTCTGTGAAATGAATTATATCGTCTGCAGATTAATTTCTGTCATAAAATAAGTATCTCGGTCGCTTGACGATTAAACTTCGGAAGCTCCTATAACAAAAAAGCACCGATTTAAAAAAAAAAAATTCACATTTCTTAATAAATATTTTTATTAATATCTCCTAAAGTTTTGATTCGATTTTAATAAAATTTGAAATATCTCGACAAAATTCTGCAAAGATAACATATTTTAAATTGCAAACCATTTGGTTGGGTAGTTTTTGCGTTGTTATATGCGGACAGACAGACAGACGGACGGACCAAACGACGACTATAGGTGCTACGTATTTATATAATTACGAACGCACCTAAAAAGTGAACGCTTTATCGTGATTAAAAATACACTGTTATATGAAACAATGTTAGTTAAAATTGTAATGTTTAATCCTTTTGGTAAAAAAGGGGCTCTAAACATCGCTCCTTTAATAAAAAAGTGTCACAAGTTAAAAATCGTCATTTTTGAGATAAAGACAGTTTTTAAGTCCTAAGCACTGATATTTTTATCTGGAAAAACGGCACAGTGGCAGTTGCTCTATTATACCGTCAGAGGGTAAAAGTGTAACTATGTTGCATTATTATTTGTGATAAAGTGAGACTTTTGAGTTGTTTTTGCTACTGGAATAACCTAAATAAATCTATTAACCAAAAAAAAAATCACAGAAAAAAGTATACTTAAGAATATTTTATTAATGAACAAAACATTGTTCAATTAAAAAATTTTAAAACAGCTGTACTGAAAATTTGTTATTTTTGAGTTACATCATTCTATTAAACGAGCGAGATATCTAATTATTTGCAGACTATTACGTATTCACTTACAACCCACTTATTGTATTTGTTATGCAGTAACAATAATACGTGCGTAATTGTACAAATTCAAACAAGAAAAGATAGTAACATTCTAACAAATTGTTAGCATAATTTTTGTTATAACTCAAAAAGCGCATCTTCGATTTTAACGAAATTTTTTGTGCTTAAAGTACATACCTTGAGCATTATTTTGTAATATTTGGTCGGTGTAAATATAACATTACTATATTAATAATTAAAAAACTATTTTTGTTTACTTTTCTATAACAATATGATAAAATATAATATCTTGTAATAATATATTCCTTTCAAATGCTAAAGGTGTAAATTAACAACGTAATATAAATTAAAATAACTTTTATTAGTTGTTTTACATGTTTCGATTCTTTCCGAGTCATTTTCAAAAACAAAATGAGAATATTCCAAAGTTGCAAAGTATACCAAAATAATAACTTCAAAGCCCGTGCAACTTTGGAATATTCTCGTTTTGGTTTTGAAAATGACTCGGAAAGAGTCGAAACGATGTAAAACAATTAATAAAAGTTATTTTAATTTATATTACGTAGTTAATTTACACCTTTAGCATTTAAAAGGAATACTTTTCTATGTTAAAAATTGTGTAAAATTGTGAAAAAAAATATAATATAAACTAATACATTTTTAAATAATTGGTGTTGATTTCATTTTTTATACTTTTATACTTTTTGAAAATAACTCATTTGAAAAATAGTGGCGGTCGCGCATACTTCCCCGATTATCTTAAGGACATTTCAAGGTTGAGGACTAAAAACACTCTATATTATATTCTCATGGTATGCTTTATTACTACATATGTTACTTGAAACATCGGCCGTGGGGGGCATTTTGCTATGCTTATCCGGCTAGACCCTTTACGAATAAATTGATGTGGTAACAAATAAATGCATCCTTAAGTGCATAATAAAAACAAAAATGATTAAAAAAAAATCTGGTAGGCAGCTGGGAATTAAAATGAAGTTGGAAGTATACATCCCACCACCTTTAAAAGGGTTAACTCTCCTTACACAGATACAGATAACAAAACATTATCTAGATAATACAATTTTCATAATAAAAAAGCACTTACAGGTTATTTTTCTTAAAAGTTTTACTAATAAACAAAATTTTGATGCTAAAATCTTATTGTTTTTCTTAAATATAAACATTTAACTGTATTACAATACAAATAGATGGCACCGCAGTTTTTTATGTAAATATTTTTCCTTCTTTCTATTTACTGAAAATAATCACCTAATTATATTAGTATATACGTGTTGCTTTATCGATCAATTGTAATAAAAAATATACCAAAAGTTGTAGAACATTTTAATTTATTTAATCGATAATTACGTGCCAAAAAGCTTTTAATTTAAAATTTCAAATACAAAATCATTAATTAACAAATATTCGAAATTGCAAATTTTGCTTAATAATAATGAAAAAAAATAGTAACTTTTCCTCCTGAAATAAAATATAATTTACATTATTAAACTGAGTTATCAGAACACTAACAATATCAAAGAAACATCTTATGCCAGGAGTAGGGTTCGAACCCAGTTCCCTTCGGAAAACCATAATTCCTCTTTCTAGCGCCTTAGACTACTCGGCCATCTCGACTTCGATCAAATTTCCTCTGAAACGGAATAACTTCAAAACTGGTTTACCACTCCTTTTAGCGACAGAAAAGTACCCTAAAATGCTCATTGCGCATTCTCAGATCAGCGGAAGTCGGTCTTAAAAATTCAACTTTGTGTTTTAAATATATAGGTGATATTTTGTTAACTTTGGCATGATATTAAGCATGTACATCGGTTATCTTAGCTTTTCAAAGTCACGTTGCTGACAGAGCAACCAAATAGACTTTATTCGGGTATATTTACGAAAATCTCACTACCCTGAATTTCACTCTCGTGGTTATTATGCCACAAGAGTAAGGTTAATCCATCTGTGAGTGAGGTTAATACAGGAAATTTATTTAGCAAGATTGACTTATATTTTGTTTGAATTTATTTAAACTATTTTCTCAAACGAAATTTCTGGTGCGAAACATGTTTATTTTATCTAATCTAACAATAAAACGACTAGTCCACAATGTGTTAAACACAACTTAGATATTTTTTCAAATATTTCTCTATACTGTAATATTTATTACTTTAATTTCAGAAGACTAAATAATATTATATGGAGTAATATAACATTTTTCTCACTCCCCTGTCACCACTTTTTTTTGAGAAAATTAAATATTAAATGAACTTGGTATCAGGTTGCGTGTTGCTTGTTCGTTGCACTTACATGCTATAAGTAAGACACACACAACAGTCTAAAACTGTAAAATCTTAAAATTTTCGTGATAAATATAATGAAAAATTTTGACTTGAAATGTGCACGTTAGTGAAAAATAACGCATATGCAATTCGAATTGATTTCGTTGACTACAATGTTGTATGAATGATATATATCAGGGGTGTCCAGCTTGCGGCCCGTTGGCCGCAGATCTACAACTATTTATAAGGCGAAAATTTTTATTAGGAAATATTGGTGACAAACGGTTTTAAAGCCAAAAGGTTGGCGAGCCAGATACACATTTGGGATATAAATATTTATTTTGCGTATGTAATGTTTGTTTAATTCTATATTGAATGTATTTAAATAATTTATTTTCCACAAAGTTTACAGGTTATTTCATTTCATCCATAGAGAAGAAATGTCCTTTGCATTTTAACAACAAAATGCGTTTAAAGCAATAAACGTGATCATAAAAAGTTAAATCTAAAAAAAAAATACATATATACAATAAGATATAGTAAAAGAAAAATCTTCAGCAACCCTTAGGTCTCAGAAATTTCCTTAGGTAAAAATATAATTTTTTCAACTGAGTGAAAAAGTGTCCTAGCCGGGATTCGAACGCAGGACCTCGGCTATAAACAGTCAACAAGCAGCACTTCCTGAATAAATCTGGCACCTACATTTCCCTCAGACAACCTTTTGGCAATAACATACAAAATAAACCGCAGGTAAAGGAACTCCAATAAACAATGGGTGCGTAATACTTAAATATTTTAACACACTCATACTGATTGGCAAATAAATCATATGAGTTGTAATTATTCCATCTGAGTGGAAAAGTCTCCAGGCCGGAATTCAAACCCTTAAGCCGAGGTCCTGGGTTTGAATTCCGACCTAGACACTTTTTCACTCAATTTGGAAAATTACAACTCGTACGATTTATTTATCAATCAGTATGTGATTGTGTTAAAGCAATTAAATACTCTTGGGTTTTTAATACTAAATATTTCCTTGGTAAATACCTTTAGGATAACATTTATGATTTAAAAAAGGATTATTGTATAGGGAGAAGGATATTCGTACAGAGATACTTTTCTCAGTTTTTAAAACCAAAATTTAATAAATTTTAAATTTATTTAAACACAGTATTGCGCTAACCTAAATAAATAAGAGTTTATTTTAAATAATTAAATAATAGTTTTATTTCACATTTAAATTTTATCCAACATATTTCTGTGCATCTGTACTATAAATTCAGTTTTCAGTTATTTTACATTACAAATTTTATTAATTTTATCGCGAAGAAACATTTTATTCTCCTTTTACAGGATTAGCTGATATAAATATCGAGTAAAAAAAAATGAATTTAAGTAAAAGAAAGAAATTTTGCAGCTTGGGTCAGTGCCATTATGCTGCTTTAAATTACATAAATTATTCAATGAATTACGTAATGGTCTAGGTCAAAGTCTAGGTCATCAGAAAGACGAATAGTAACCAAATACGGTTGACAAGTATTGTAAGAGCAGAATCACTGGAGGCAACTATTAATATTGAACAGGAGTTTCCAAAAATATTTCCTTCAATGGAAAGAGATGTTAATATTATGTTACTAGTGACAACGGAGACATATTGCTATAATAGAAAATCGCGTTTGTGTAGCCTTAAATTTAGTACAAATGATATTTTTTTTATGGATAATTCATAATATTTTACGAAATACTTACATTTATCCATTAGTGTCATATCTTCTCATTAAATTATAATTCAACGTATCTTAAATTATATTTCAACGCAGTTTTTATTTCCGCCCAAAATAAAAAGTACTTATTTTAGAGGGAATCTTAACCCCTTGGGGAAGAGCGACACGTATACGTGACACATAAGATGCTCAGAATCCTCGATTATTCCCACCAGTTAATTTTTATTGTAAGCTTTGCCTTATTTAATGTTAGCATTTCTGCGATTCAATTTGACGAAAACTTCTGTTTTGAAAAACCGGTGTTAAAAGATTAAAAAATCTGTAAAGGACGCTCGTCGCGAAGGGGTTAAATAGAATAAACTTGTAAGCTTCGTTGCACTACGTTCATTTCATAGTTGTAGTCAAGGTCGGCATTCTCTTTAACGGGTCACAGGTGCAAAAAGCATATTTGGGACCCTATGATTATTTGAAAGATAAATGCAAGGTTCTTAAGCCTCGCATGGGGCTCCCTATAAGTTTGGGGGCCAGGTGTGAAATCCGATGTTAATATTTTTAGGACCCTATATTTCTTCTCAGAAAATTAAAGTAAGGTCTTTTAGTCTGGCTGGGAGCACCTATATAAGTGTGCTGCCCGGGAGCATTGCATCCGTCGCAAACCCCTGATTGTAGTCATTGAATTTAAGTACAAAATAACGAATTTCGCTATATATTGAGATTTTGTGACATATCTTTAATTCGCCGTAAGAAAATGTTGTTAAAAAAAAAGGTTACAATTTATTCCAGAAGCCAATTGTTATATTTAAATTTCCAAAACTGAGTAATGTTGCTTATTA
Source organism: Maratus michaelseni (assembly GCA_963931845.1). Classification (NCBI taxonomy): domain Eukaryota; kingdom Metazoa; phylum Arthropoda; class Arachnida; order Araneae; family Salticidae; genus Maratus; species Maratus michaelseni. Next base: position 391,754,446 of record OZ007586.1, read on the forward strand.
CTACATTCGTTGAATGATTATGTGTGCTTAAAAAGAAATAGAAAAAAGTTTGATCTATAATTGAAATTTACGCATGTGTCAGCTGCTGTGAATCACTATCGAGATTGAACGATGCTTTTAACACTATCCAGGTTTCACTCTTCAACTGCTCTCTCCTTTAAAAGCTATCATTCCACTCCATTCTCCCCTTATGTTTTTTTAGGATAGGAAGAGGACTCAGGGTGACATTTCCTTTTAATTTATCTGTATACCTTTTCATTAAAAAAAAAGCACCACTTAGCCACACCACAAAAATCCCATTGATTATGGCACTTTTCTACAGCCAGTTGTCAAACTTTACCATAGGCGTAGCTGAAAGGGAAAGTGAGGGAATTTATGCTCTAGCTAGTGTATTATCCTCTGAAATAAATTATTTGAAAACTGTCCCTTGTAATGATCCCAAATCTGCGTGTTCTTTCTTTCTTTTTTTTTCTGGTTCCGTTACACGTATGAACTTTTTTTTTACAAAGAGAGAGTAATGGCCATGAACTTCAGATCACGGAACTACCTCTCCCAGTCTTTTCGTTGTCTTGGATTTATTCTTTTTTTTTTTTTACACATTTTTTTTTTTTTTTTTTTTTTTTTTTTTTTTTTTTTTGTGTATGAAGTTTTGGAATTTCCAATAAACGTGTCCACTATTTAAACATTTATATTTGTTTCTTTCCAACTAGCGTCGGTTGCCCAACCTTACCAAGTGATGATTTCAACAGGTAGCCCGAGGAGGGGGATTTCCAGCAAAAATATGAAAGTGGAAGTTTTCAGCTTTTTTATTTATTAATAGTCTGAAAATGCAATCTCCCCGGAACTCTATAATCTCACCTCTCCACCACTAGAGCTGCAAAAATACCTCCCTGAAAAAAAAAAAAAATCTAAATTCAACACTAATCTTACTACAGTCTTAGCGAAAAGGGAAGGTGGAGGAATTTGCGCTCTAGCTTGTATAATTTATCAAACTTCGAAATAAATTATTTGAAAACTGTCGCTTGTAATAATCCTAAATCTGCGTGTTCTTTCCCTATTTTTTGGGGGGGAGAGGGGGGGGGGGGGGTTCCGTTACACGTATGAACCTTACCAAGTGAGAATAATGACCATGACCTGTAGGTCATGGAATTACCTAGCACTGTCTTTTCGTTAAGTCTTGGATTTATTCTATTCTTGTATATGAAGGTCTGGAATCCCCAATAAACATATCCACTATTTTAAGTTTTCTATTTATTTATTTATTTCCATTGTAAGCTGAAAGTCAGATCATTATTTCATCTTTATTTTCACGAATGAAGTCAAACAAGACAACGTTGCTCATCCATTTTAATCACTCTTGGTTTTGATTGGGTGAAAAATAATATTTACTGTCCTGTGACCGCTAATAGATGTAGCAACTAATGGTTGAAATTCGAGAAGTAATAACCAGCCTTCCTAACAACTAGGCTTCGTTGGAATTGAACATAACTCTTTTGAATGTCCCATGCATGGCAAGACAATTAAACTGAGTAACTTGTTTTCTCAGGAATATGATGTTTATCATTGAATCTCTTCAAAGTAATTGTTTAAGATTCACTTTGATAGTAATAAAAAGTTAAAAAGTTAATTTTAGATGAAGAGATATTATCTATGCGATTAATTAAAAAACAATTTATGTAAATAATTCTACAAAAAAAAAAAAAAAAAAAAAAAAAAAAAAAAAAATCGTTGATCAGTTAACATTTTTTTTTCTTCTAATCTGTCTCGAAATATTATCATCACGATTCTAAAATTGCCGAAAAGGAAATTTATCTATTAAAAAAAAAACAAAAAAAAAACACTTAAATTGCAGAAACATCCTCCAGTGTGATTTTGTTTTTCTTTAGATCGTCAAATTAAAACATCAAATTCTGCATTTTTACACCTTAAAATTTTAAAATGTGTAATTTATTAGAATGAATGAAATCAGAAAAAAAAATCTGTGGAACAAGAAACAAGTTTAAAAGAAAAGAACAGCTTTTGTTTGATTTTGTCTTCTTTTATTTAAATTAGAGGAAATATTTTTAGTAAACTATTAATGAAATTTAACAGTGTAAATCAACCAAGATGTAGTTAGGGACGTGACAAGTCTAAAAGGAATAATTTTTTCTAAGCAATATTAATGGATTGGCATCATATATCCATCATTTTTTTAAAGCGATTTTAACATTACTTAAAAAGTATGCAATATCTTAAAATGTATTGCTGTAATGTTAAATGCTTGAAAGTATCGATCGTGCAAATCTTTTCCTTTGCATGCAAATGCATTCCTTGTAACAGAAGATATATTTCACATCACAAAATTCGTTGCAACGCTATCATTTATAGATTTTTTGCGCATGTAAGGAGAATTTTAAAGTTCCTTCAGAAATATTTTATGCACTTATTACTTTACTTCTTTTTATCGATACTTTTCACGAGAAAACATATTTGCATTGGGATTAAATCGTTTTACTTCTATAAAAACACTCATGAAAATATGAGGAGATTAAAGAGGAAAAATATTGATAAGTTAACTTTCGCCTTGTTGACGCGACTATAAGGAGGTGAATAGCTCATATGGGAATAGATATCCTGATTATTCAAATTATAAGATACTTTACGAAAGCTTAACAGACGAGCCAGAGTCATTGCCAATATCTGGTGCTTAGTATTACACATTTTTTTATTCGTTTGAATAAAATATTTAACATTTAAATTTAGAACACTTGATAGGAAATAAAGAAATGTTATTCGATGTGAAATTTAACGATTGTGAATATTTGCAATTTAAGTACTTTTTTAAGCGACTTAAAAAACAGCTTCTGTATTTGGTTGTATTTGTATGTGTATATGTTTGCCCTTAAATTTCTCTGAAACAACTAAATGGATTTGACTAACTTTTTCACTACAATTCTAGTACACAGGAAAGGTTTTAAGCTAAAAGGATTCATCGGTTGCCGTTTGCATATTTTTTTTTTTTTTTTTATAGCGATACATAAAATATTTTAATTTATATAATTGTAAGCTGCGTTTTAAAAGTCAGCGACAGATTGCATTTATAGAGGTGGCATAAGAGAAATAAAATTTGATTAGTCTAAAAGATAAATCGTGAGCAATGAGTAATTAGAGTGCCTTTATAAATAAGAAAGTGGCGACATACGAGCAATAAAATTTGTTTGGTCGATAGGATTTGGACAAAATCGTAAGCAGTGCTAGAGAGTTTTTACATATAAGATAGTGGCAACATACGTGAGATCAAATTTGATTGGTCGAAAGGATGTTGGTAAAAAATGGCAAGCCTGCCATTATCGCTAAGCTAACGTTTGTTCAATTTACTCACTCATTTAATAGAACTTGTCCAGGTGAGTATTGCCAAGTTCTGGAATGTGAGTTCCAGCAGTTTGGACAAAAACTTCCAATCTGAGCATGCGCTTTATGAGTATACCACTACTCTTATTTATAAAGACACTCAAATGGCAACAATGTAGATTAAATTGAATGTGGTTGTCACAAAAAATACTCTCTTGTATTAAACCACTTTCGCTAAAATACACCAACTGATGCTCAATAATTAAATAAAAAAATAGGCAATGTTAACAATAAGAGTTTCGTGCACAATTTCAAACAAGTCGTTCATCAAGAAACACTGACACTGAAAGTCGCGTTAATTTTTTTTTTTTTTTTTCAAAATTACCTGTTTCAAATATAATTTTTTTAGAATAGGTACTAAGTGATATGAAGCAGCGAATCCGTCACTTTCAATTAAAAAAACAAAAAAAAAAAAAAAAAAAACATGATTTTGTTCATTTTATTAAGTAACAAAATTGAAATCTGTAACAATCCACTTGTAATTTTTTTTTCTCTCTAAATTATTGAGTTGCTAAAAGAGAAAAATTAAATCTTGGCTAAAAAAATCATATTTTCTGTAAAAGAAATTATTATATGTATATAAATGAAACAATTTATTTATTCGGTATGTCACTTAAATTTTAAAGTAGATTAAGTCTATCTGCTTACGTTTTCAAATAATTTTCTTGAATTCGGTTTGTCTAGGCGTCTGTCTATCTGCCCGTCCGTCTGTCCGTGCTCTGACTCTCGTAAAGATACGCGGATTAAAATGCAATTTATATATGTCATTAAGATTTACTATAACATAATCTCTGTTGAAAATGGAATGAGTAGCATTTATAGTTCGTTTACAGGGACGCACAAAAAATTCCACTACTTATAGTATGGAGAATAATCGTTTGCGGAGTATTTTAGTGATGTTACGATAATTCAAACATAATGACATTAATGTGCATCACTGAGGTGGCCTACAACATTCTTTCTGTGGAGAATAGAAGATAGCATTTATAATTCATTTACAAGGACGCACAGGATAATTCCATTACATTATGATCCATAGGGAAAATCGTTTTCAATGCATTTTAATGATGTTATTGTACAAACATAATGAAATTCGCATGGATCACTGAGGTGTACTACAACATGTTTTCTATAGAATCGGTCATTTAAAGAAACACTAAAGAAATTCGGTTACCGAACGGATTATGATCGATAATTGCTGGAAGGGCATTTTCAGCTGTCGTATGTATTTCTAAACTTTAACAAATTTTTAGTATAATACGTGATGTGTATAAAGTCTGTAGATCAAATACAAGGCTGCACGAAAGAATTCGTACACATTATCGGTTATGAAGAGAAATTGCTAAAAAATGTATTTTGACTGCGTTATGTGTATTTGAGATTGTTTAATTAACCCCTTCGGCTCGAGCGTCATTTACACTTTTTTATTTTAATTTTCTTACACTTTTTGTGAATTTTTTGTATTATTTAATCACTGATATTCGGTGATTAGATAAAGCGAAATTTTCTGTGCAAAAAATACTGGTGTCCAAATTCGAGGATTTTGGATTATTACGTGCCGCTCGTCTAGAAGGGACTAATATTAATAACTTAAAATAGTTCAAATACTTATTTGTAAAAATATTGTAATAAAAATTTATATTCGATAGTTGTGTCACAACCTCGTAATTGTGTTGCACGTTTAGAGCTTTAATGATCCACAAAATCTAAGTTTAAAATTTAATAAAAATTTGTTAAAGCTTAATAAAGGTCGATGGAATGGTGATGCATCAACTTTAAATTTCCCCAAATTTCCGAAAAGCTATAATAATAATAATAATAATAATAATAATAATAATAATAAAAACAGAAGTATGCATTCATTAAATTAAATTCATCAACATACTTCCACTCAGAGCACTATAACAAGAACTACAATAATTAATATCCACTACCTATGGAGTTCATGAACGCAAGGTTAATTTTTATTTCAGAACTGTATAAAATATTTAACAATTATTTTTAAATCCTATTTAATATTTTTACTGTTTAAAATATTGCCTAAACATATCACCGTAAAACTGCTGCAGCTATAACTTATTTCAAGAGAGAAGACATCCACTGCACAAAACACCAACGAATTTAACGCTTTCTCCTTCTTAAATACTTATTCGAACAGCCATGTGAAGAACCTACATTTGCATAAATGTCTTCTTCTTTAAAATCACTTTTCGTTAAACTCAATCGATACTTTCAAAATTATAGTAACCTTTAGAAAAGAGCTTTTCAATCTGTGCCCAGCGGGTAACGGATGGCCCACCGCAAAGTCTCTTTTCCAACATTAAGAATAATAAACTGCGGCATCAAAAATAATTATGAAACGATTTATTAGGGCAAATCATTTCTTTAGATAAATAAAAAAGAAAAATCATGCGTCAAGTATAGATTATGAAACACTTTCCAACACTTCCAGAATACTTTACAAAACTTCACCGTTTAATAAGGTAAAGAATATACCAATATAAACAATTTAGAAAACGCATAGCACATTTGAAAACTAAATTTCAGCCTCTACCGTTCATAGCCAGAAAGTTACTTGAATTATTTTGTGCAGCCCTGTATATGATCTATACATTTTTTATGTATTCTTCATAATATGCTAAATTTTAATTTAGTTTTTTTGTAACCCTGTATATGAATGATAAATGCGTTGCACTCCATATTCTTCTGAAAACATGTTTTAGTGAATCTCGAAAATTCATATAAATTTTATTATATTTGTAACATTATTGGAATATACCGCAAAGATTCCCCCCATAGAGCATAATGTAACGGAATTTTTTGAGTGTCCCTGTAAACGAAATATAAATGCTACATACTTCATAGTCTGCAGAAAGCATGTTAGCATGTTATAGTGCATTTCAGAAATTCATATCAATTTCATCATGTTTCTAATAGTGTAAGATCATTAAAATACACAACAAACGATTTTTCTCCATAGACCATAATGTAATGGATTTCTTTTTAGTTTCCCTTTAAATAAACTATGAATGTTATATACTTCATTTTCTATTGAGAAAATGCCACAGTAAACATAATTAACATATATCAAATACGTGGCAATCCGAGTACATTTACGAGAGTTAGAGCACGGACAGGCAGACGGACAAACCGAAGTTGTAAACAATTTTCAACTATGTTGGAAAGTTTTAAAAATACTAAGCAGTGGAAAGGCCACTCGTAACACACAATTTTGTTCCACCTCAACACAAATTCCGGCTAAGTGAATTTGTTCTTTTCGTGCCGTAAAAAACTAGAACTTTGAGAGAATGGCAGTATCATTTTATGCTAATTGTCCCGGATGGCATATGTCTATGTATCCTCATGTATCAATATAGTACTGTAGTAAACATGGTGCTAACTTCTTTCGTTCCCTTCAGTGCTACCCTTCGGATTGTTCTTATATACTAGTAATACTATTATTATTGCTAAAAAGATAATTGTATTAAATTTATGTTGTTAAAATTAAATAATGTATGCAAATATAAATAGATAATGTTCTTTAATGATTCAAGAAGAAAAGGAGAATTCTACAACTCCGCAGTTCCTATATTACAACTGGGTAACTTAAGTGATTTACAGGGTGTTAAAGTCACGTGTTTGAAGGGAGACTATTACAAGATAAAATATTTGAAATATTTATAAAAGCTTTGGTATTTTTGTACTATTTATAGTATGCGAAAGCGAGATATGCAATAAAATTGATTAGTTTCAAATGTTATCAATAGATGGCGCTTACACGTTAAGGATGTTTTATGGACCCTATTCCAATTGACGTCAGAGTCACGTGCTTTGGGGAAACATTGCCGAAATTGTAGTCCTTAATTATGCAACGACTCGTTTGTAACTCAAGCCTGCATGTCATAGAGTAGCAACGGACCAGATTTTCGTAATGGTGAGTCCCGTGCTTTGGGGAAACATTTCGGAAATCGTAGCCTCGAACCCAAATGGAGAATAGCAAATATTAACAAAAATAACTCGTTTTAAATCATTATCTTTTGAGACGACCATATTCTTTCATAGCAGCGCTATAATTACTATCATTTTGATTAAAAAAAAAAAAACACTTTATTAACAGAGCGCGGCTTTTTTTTTTTGTCTAATATTTTAGTGCTCATAAGGCTCTTTAGGACTAAAACCTTAGGCTAGAATCATGTGAAATTTGCGATAAAAAAGTTTTGAAATTTAGCTGGTAGGAAATTTTCTATTTCTCTTTTCTTTTTTTATTTTAATGATATACAGCGCCACCTACTGGACATTTTTTAAATATTTTTTTTTTATTCCAGAGCTTGTTTCCGCATGCACTGAACAGTATAAATACCAAATCTTTTTAAAATATTCAAAATAGTTCAGCTTGTAGAACCCTTCAAACACGTGCACTGTAATGATAGCCATCCTGTATATATTTTGAAATGGATACTTTTTTCTCTGTGCTATTTAACATATATTTAGATGGCTCCTGGAACTTTAAAAGACTTTATTTGTGTGACACTCAACACTCGAGCATGAAAGGTTGAAAACCCCCTACTTTTAGAGGAAAGAGGTTCTATTTACGCACAGAAGTTTTGTTTACGAAGACAACACGTCCACATTCATGCAGAACGTTCGTATTCTAGGAACGCCATCCTTAAAACTGAACGATTGCGTTATTCATTGAATTTAAATTTGAAAACTAGTTTTTCTGTTTGTATTTTCTAGATGTTTCATTTTGGTCTTGATATAAATACATGTATTTTCCTAGAAAGACAAAAGTTTTCAAAATCCATTAACCAAATATTTCTCTATTTCAGTATCGTAAAAAAAAAACTGATAACCGATTGAGATTTTTCACAGGCTGTCTATTTACAAGTCTGTTAATTGACACTTTCTCTGGCAATTTAAAACTGATTAATGATTGATGTAACTTAATTGAACTATATTCTTTCAGATAATGGTTTTTGATTCTAGTATTTGTGGCTTGAATACATCGAAAGCTTAAAAGCATGTGTCACATTTAAAATGAATTTTATCACATTTAAAATCGTTATATTAGTCAAACATTTATTCATATTATTAGCTATCACTTCTGTATTAAGGGTTTTATTTTGTGGTCGAATTATTATTGCTAATCAATATTAATAAATTTTAAGCATTCTAAAAAATTAATTTCCATAGCAGCAAAACAATATTAGGTGGAGATTATTTATATTGGATACATTTTGGCTAATATTGCTAAAATTGGCACGGAATATTACGACAACGTTGTTGTGTTTAAATGTTGCCAACATTGGTATAATATTGGCACAACGTATTTTGCCATTTTGTTGCTAATATTTCCAATGAAGAGCTAGTATTTAATTATTAGTGACATTTCATAGCAAATACTTCTTATGTAAAACCAATATTTAACGAATATGTATATATCATTGGACATATATCCGATGAATGCAATATAATAACTATAATATATAATAATATAATATATAATAATATAATATATAATAATATAATATGTAATAATAAATAATTAAATATAATAAATATAACCTCGATATTGGTTTGCTATTAAAGTTTTTTGTGTGCAATTCCTCTTGACATGGCATGGAAATTTTCTCCATTTTGTAGAATAAAATGCAGTGCACTTTCTGTTACTATCTGTTCTGTTGAATAAAAGCATTATTATTTTTTTATGATGATTCGTGACCATATACTTGTTAATAAACGCAAGAGCTAGAATGACTTTTATTTTTTCCTTACACTAAAGCATTTATTATTCAATTTACTGAACGTATGCTACGTTTAGAAAGAGATAGAAACACAATGAATAAATAAATTTGGAAAGCATATACCTTATCAAAGCATATTTCAGGATTGTTTTTCCCCCTTTTTTTTGCTTGTTTATCAAATGCATGTTTCATACCGATGTTGTAATTCTTGTTTCAGGAAATCATGTACAGGAAACTGTATAGCCTCTGATGTTTCCTGTAAACATGCTTACATGATATCGTATTTAAAAATACTACTATAGTTATTTTCTTTTGTATATTAAAATATTTTATAAACTGAAGCTCAATCTAGAAATCTTATTATCGGGATGTACTGTTAAAATTTTTATGCTAAAATGATCCACATTTTGGCGTTTTAGTTGCTGCAACCATAGGTGAAAAATTTTACCATGATTTCCTACTTTACATGAACCATCATGATATTAAGATATTGAACCAGAATTTTGTTTTATGTTGAACCATAAACATGTTTTATGTTGAACCATAAACATGTTTTATGTTGAATCATTAATTGATAAAATGTTAAAGAAATAATTTGTAAAATATTGAACCATAAATTGGCAACGCTTTTTCAAATGAGCGTTAATTAGGCCATGAGCTCTGTTCAAAGGACAATCCGACACCCTACGAATATCTACTCCTGAACTTGTATTTGACCTGACACCTCTTGACTGACAGCCAGCGTTCTAACCACTAGACAAGCAAGTGGATATCCTTGTACTCTAAAGCACCATACACTGTAAAAAAAATTCGTATATACGTGTGATTTTATGTAAAATTTCTGTCTTTTAATGGAATCTTTTTGAATGGAAATCTCATATTTTTCCTGATTAAACGAAAAATTTCTATTTTTATCATTACGCGTTAAATGTTATCAACAAAAATGTTCTTTCCAAGACAGAGAAACGGAAATGTTCCTTTTCAATTGAGAGAAAACAGAAACTATCCAGTTAAATTTTTGTAATGTTTTGGCCTATAGCCAAGCGTAGCCAGGTGGTAAAGGGGCAGAGTACCCATGTTCGAATCCTGGGGAAGGCAAGGCTATAGAAAACGGGTGTGATAATATGCAATACAAATGCATATTCCGTATAAATGTGCATGTACAATCATTAATAGATTTTATTTTTGTATTGCGCTATTGCTCATATTTATTTCTAAAAAGACAAATTTCCGTCTTGAATGGCGGAAAATTTCCATCGTTGAAAACGGGGGAATACTAAAACGGAAGTTTTGTGAAAAAACAGAGAATATGCGGCAACTTTGCTGCCAGTACTTTTTTCGTTTTTTCACCTTTTCCCCCCAGTGTATTCAGGGTGCATATAACTGTTTGTTCTGATTGGCTGCTGAATAGATTCATTTTTTTTGTGAAAATTGAAATCATTTTCAAGGTTTTTAAAGGATTTTTTAAATGATTTTTTAAAGGACCATATAAAGGATTTTTTGAAAATTAAGAAGAACGATGTTGTGGTTCATCTAATTACTTTACTCTAACTGATTGTTTAACTTTGAATGAAAGTTTTTAATAATATAAACTGAAACATATTTATATCATTAAACAAAATCCTTATCCTGTGGTTGATATATCTTAAAATGGTGAGGTATGTAGTAATTCATGTACTACGAAATTATGGAAATAACACAGTTGCCAACTTTTACGCTTTTTTGTGACCACTAATTTTTAATAGAAATATTCGGCTTATTTAATTGAAGAAATCTTCAATTGAATACGGTGAAGTTTTCTGTTAAAAATTAGTTTTCAAAAAAAGCGCAAGAATTGGCAGATATGAAATAATATTCTATGCGCCAGTAGGAAAATTGGTAAAATATAGCATTATATTATATTTAAAAGAATGATGCCATTACATAGTTATCATTAGTTTTAGTCTAGTCCCCCTCCCCCCACATCTAGAATTTTTATAAGTTCTAAGACGTAAAAAACACAGAAAAATAGATGAATTTAATGAACAATCGATATTCCTCTGGATTTTATTTTTGGATGCTTTAAAATGAAAGTTCTTCAAATTTTATGATATTCAAACTTAGATTCGTTTTACATGGTTATTTACATCAGTGGCGTATGGTGGATTTTGAGCGCCCGGGGAAATTTAAACTTCACCTCTCCTCCTTAGTGGCTACGAGAGTTTTTGTGCTACATGTTTTTATAACAAGAATTTTCTGACGCCTCTAAAATTTTTTCAGCCGGCAATCATCCACCTACAGCGATTGCCCGGGGACACTGCTCCAGGGCTGCCCATCCCGACGCTACACCAGGAGTTTTTTTTTTTTTTTTTTTTTTTTTTTTTTTAAGAAATACCTTCTTGAATATCGCAAAAAGTCTGAGGATTCAGAAATCTATAAACCTATCCAGAAAAAAAAAAAGTTACAAGAATAAATGATGAATGTTGTAAAGGAAACAAAGAAAATTTGCAATGTCATTCCTGATGTCATTAGTTGTATAAAAATGATGACTGTTTCTGTTAACAATGTCCTTCTCATCACGCTTTTGTGACGTATTATCTTTGGAAGTGGATTCGATAATAGGCTTTTTGTGGAAAAAAATAAATGATGAATGTAGTTCTGCGCACTTATTTATTTAATACTATGATTTGCATTATGTAGCTCGGATAAAGCAAGTGCTATTCCATTGACAACGACAAAAATCGAATGATCAATCATAGAAAATGCTTTTGCAATAAATTTACTTGTACTATAATTAATTGTAAAATTTAAGCTTGTAAATAAATACTAGTTAATGTTATATAAATTTATATATATTATACTCTACACTTTTTTTATATTATGAATTTATTTCTCCCAGAATAAAAAAATATAGTATCTGGAACCTAAGCCCTTTCTCATATTTTTGTCGAGATCGAAGATATAAAACATAAATAGCGTGAAAATGTTAATAATAAGCAAAAAACATTCGTACATAAAATTTGATTTTAATAAATTCTAGACAAAGACTCGTTTTCAAAGTTATAAGAAAAAGAAAGAGGTATATACATTTCCATTGTCATTTGTCTACATTAGTTTCTATATAGGTTTCCGAGTTTTGCAGACACATTTCTGAAATAAAAGAGATCATTTGCTGTCTGTAGATTTTGGAAAGGACGTTTCTGTTAATTTCATAATCTATTGACATCTGCGGTTTCTCATTTGTTCCTCTTCTAAAGGTTTCTGAGAGGTTTCAGCAATTGTGAGTAACTACTATGTTACAGTAAATTTTCTTAAACGTTTCTGCAATTTTTAAGATGGAAATAAACGCAAAACATTCACAACGTAGAAAATAAAATGAAAGACAAAAATAGCATTAGTTTTTCTCAATGAAAACTTAGCTATTCAGCTGAAAGTGATATATTGTCAGATTAAATAATTATTTATATCAAATTATTCTTCAATCTGAAAGGATATTCCTCCATTCTGTGACTTATGCCTTGCCGTTGCCACATGATCTATTATTATTATTATTATTATTATTATTATTATTATTATTATTATTATTATTATTATTGCTTAAAGCTCCGCGTTTCTAAACAAGAAATTCAGTTCCATCAATGCATCATTAATTAACCAAAATAGCAGGAGAAATAGAATTAAATTAATAAGTAAATGTAATATACATGCATATTTTCTTCGTAAATTGCGAGAAAACAAAGTTCCGGAACGTAAAATTGAAGTTTACTTTATTTCTAACACAATTTTCTCACTTATAAAACGTTCTATATTACACATTTAGAAATATTTTATAATTTTTAACAGATCCAATTTAAAGAAAAATTGGCTTCTATTCTGCTAGTAAAATTTGTGAAATCCTTACAAAGAGTCTTAAATTTGCTTTTAATAGGCATTTTTGTACAAACACATTAATTTAAATACACTCCAAATTTTATCATTTTAATACTCAATATAAGTTCTTAAATTAAAAATTACGGTTAAATATGTGTTTTGTATTGAATATTTTATTAAAAGCATAATTTTTGTTACATTGATTTTGAAAACACTATTTTATACCAGGCTACAGAAAAAAAATATTTAGAGAGTCTCTAAATTAAAACATAGTGCAAATCGGGGAAGTAAAAAGTTTCATGAGATTTAGAATTTTACACCAATCTCTAAAAATGCAAAGAGAAATAGTACGACCTTTGAAGTTCAAAAATGACAAAAAAGTAAATGTTACACTAGTGTAAAAAAGAAAAAAAAATTAAACAAAAATTCAAATTAAAGGATGCTTTTAGCGAAGTTGAATTAGCTTTTAATTTTTTTATATTTTGATTGCATTGATCGCAAATTAAAAGATAAGTTTTCTTTTTCCAAATTCAGCTGAAAGTTAGTTATACATAAAGGATGCAAAAGTTTTCGATTAAATTTCCTTGTTGTGAAAAAGTGTTTCTTTCTTCTATTTTTTTTTATTTCAAGATTTTAATTCTGAGTTTTTACTTTTTATCTTTGAGGCCTTCCTGTAAAAACAGTATGTTATCATTGCCCTGAGTTTAATTTAAAATTTTCCATTTATTATTTTTTTCGATCATGAGGTTGTGTTTTCTAATATTTTAAGAATAACATTTGATGAAGAAGTGTTTCTTTAAAAATTAAAATTGATTTCGGATTCAATGTCTAATAATCAAAATATGTTCATGGATTTGAGATTATTCGATTCAATACAGAAGAAAAGAAAACAGACAGGCATGCATATAGCTCGTTTGACTCGATCTCTTTAAAACAAAAGGGGGGAGGATGTATACCGCCTTCTACAAATGGTACTTCAAGATGGATTCTATAAATGGTAACTATTTCAAAAAAATTTAATTGAAAATCTACCATAGAAAATGAATAAATAATATTTATTTATTCATTTCAATTTTTAAAATTTCGTATTTCAAATAACAAACTAAAGTTTTCTTAAATAAACTTCATTTTTCTGCATACTAAAAACAATATTGATATTGTATAATTGTGTTAAATTATTGAATTCTTTCAAGCTATAACTATACTCTGTGGTTCACACTAAGAGAACTGCAAAAACGTTTGCCACTTCATTCACTTACCGTGAATAAGGATAGTTTGGGTGTACACTGAGAAAAATGACACTTTCAAATCTGAGTAAATCTATGTTTTCATTTTGTTCTGAAACTTTTTGTTTCAAATATGACGACCCAATGCTTTCAATTCTGAAATACCAGAAATACTCAGAATATTGAAACATGGACATACTCAAAACTGAGCACATAAAGGTCATTTCATACTCATTTTTAAAAAATGGATATACTCAAAAATGATTAGAATCAGTTCAAACTCATTTTTGAAACATGGAAATACACAAAAATGAGCACATATAAGTCAGTTCATACTCATTTTTGGAACATGGATATACTCAAATATGAGCAAATAATGTTTTATACTTGAGTGTGTGCATGTTTTCTGAAATGAGTATACACATGTTTCGAACTTGAGTAATTTTGATTCAGAGCCATTTTGACTATTTGACATACTCAGATTTGAGTATTTTTTGTTCAGTTTTGAAAATGTCGTTTTTAGAGTGTAGGGCAGAAGAGAGGGAGTAGAGCTGGTATACAAAATTACTGGAGCCCAGATAGAGTTCTGCGTGAACCAGAACCTGAAAATTGCACTGAAAGTCAACCCCACTTGAATCCGACACAATAAATTCCGGCAATTCGGAACCCGGCCCGAATCCGACATATTTGAACTAGAACCCGAAATACTTCGACCCGAACCAGAAATGAAAGAAAACAAATCACTGTTTTAGTTCAGTTATGAAAAGTAGTCTGTAATTATATTTCTAATATCAGTTTTATCTTTTACATGGCAAAATTATGGGCATATACTCTTTAATATTCAAATGTAGTAAAGCCTCTGACTAGCGGACGCCTCAGGACCAATGAATACGTTCGCTATTTTCAGGTGTCCGCTATTCAGAGTTAAAAGCGTAGAAAAATACAAGTAGTAGGGATTGAAAAATGTTCGCTATAGAGGTGTCCGCTATTCGAGATGCCGCTATGTAATGCTTTTTCTGTATAGATTCTTCATCTTAAAAAATATTTTTAACTTTCTTTTGAAAATTCGGAGCAACTTGAACCCGACTCGCAAGAGTGAAAACCCAAACCGAAACTGACTCGAACCCGAAACAATGAAATAAAATTTGACCCGAATTGACAAGCAGCAAAAAAGTACAAGTTAACTCTGCCCAATTCCGACCTGAAACGAAAAAAAAAAGTTACCGCCAACCCGATTCGATCTGAACCGCGGGTCGGGTTGGATAGGGATAAAATCGAGTAACCGGATCCGATGCAGGACTCTAGGCCCAGCTCTCTTTAAGGTCCCTTAACGAGTCCTATTTTGTAAATGAAATAACTAAAAAGTAGACTCGGGCTGTTTTTTCTTTTCTTTTTTTACATACAATTTTTAAGTGAAAATAACTAACAAATAAAAAAATAAGATATGAGAATTTGTGTCATATAATTTGCGCATGTCAATGTAAAAGATCTCAGAAAAACAATAAAATAAAGATTTCCATCTACTAATAAATCCTCAGAAGCTGTAAAACTATTAGCCTAACCTGGCAAAATGGCAGAGCCCCAGTTTCCAAGGGTACCGCAAAAGTTGGAAATGTGTACGACCGGGGACGCTAATTTTTTTTCCCATATTAGGTAGATTTCGTAAGAAATACTACCTATTACATTCTCACCTAAGTTGGAAATTTTGAAAAATTTTTGCAGATCTACGCCGATTATGACTCCCAGAACCCAAAACCACCCCCAGTTCAAAACTTTATCTATCTATCTATCTATCTATCTATCTATCTATTTATCTATCTATCTATGTCACTTTTTTCTGACCACGATAACTGGAAAAATTCTGCATAAATCTCTTCCAAACTGATACAAAAAATCAAGAGTCATAAAATCTCGGTCAAGTTCGTTAATGGGCAAAATCGAACCAGGGGGGGGAAATGGGGGGGCTTTTTGTGAAAACAGAAAAACCCTCATAATTTCTTTACTATTATACGTATCGAATCCGTTTAAAGTTATTATTACTTCTAGGAAAAGGGCCGAAAATTTATGTATGACAGATTTTTGATATAATTAAAAATGGCCCCAAGGGGGGGGGAAAGGGGGGTTTTAGAAGAAAAAAAATCATAGCTTCGTCAATTCACAAGATATCAAATCCGCGTAAATTTATTATTAATCCTCTTAGTTTTATCTAAAACTTTTATATTGACAAGTTTTTTATAGGACCAACCGTTATAGCAAAAAAAAAAAAAATTAAAAAAAAAAAAATTCCCTGCCGGCTCCGCCTGCAAACAAGTTATTTTTCGAAGTAGGCGGTTCCAACTCCCGCATCTTTTCGGAACTGATACATAAAATCAAGGGGCATAAAATCTCGGTCAAGTTCGTTAATGGGCAAAATCGAACCAGGGGGGGGGGTGAGGGGGACTTTTTGTGAAAACAGAACAAAAACCCATAATTTCTTAATTATGATACATATCGAATCCGTTTGAAGTTATTCTTACTTCTAGAAGGGCCGAAAATTTATGTATGACAGATTTTTGATATAATTTAATATTGTCTTAAGGGGGGGGGGGGGGGAAGGGAGTTTTAGAAGAAAAAATTCATAACTTCGTCAATTCCCAAAATTTCAAATCCGCTTAAATTTATTATAAATCCTCTTAATATTATCTAAAACTTTTATATTGACATGTTTTTTATAGGACCAACTCTTATAGCAAAAAAAAAAAAATCCTTGCTGGCTCCGCCTGCAAACAAGTTTGGTTTCGAAGTATGCGGTTCCAACTGCAGCATCATCGCAAAAAGGTCATTTCTTCCGCAATTCCCGACAAACAGGTGCCCCACGGTCTGCGTCTTCGAAATCTACCTGTGCCTGTAGGCCAAGCCGTCAGGGATTTTTTTTTGTTAATGTGGTGATGTTTAAATTTTAAACAACTCTGTGTTACTTTTTAAAAACTAATTATTCATCAAGCATCCGCATTTGAATCACGACCCAGAATCCGTTGAATCTCTTGGGGCGGCCCTGTTTGGGAACCATTGCTTTAACATTGTTTTAAGATAATGAGAAAATCGACAAAAGGGAGCCACATTTAGATGTCCATTTTGTAAGCCAAAAGTAAATTAATGCAAGCAATGAATTACTCAACATGCTCAAATTTGAATTACAGACTAAACACTCGAGGCGAGGTGTTCTATCGAGATAACATTCCTGTCTATATGCGTTTCTGTGTCTCAAGATAAACTAAAAGAAAATTCGTACTCAATATGAAATTTGGTTTGTACATTACTTCGGTAACCAATATATGTTTTGTAGTTTTTATTTATGTTAATATTTAGCTGTTTGTAAAATAGAGAGCATTCACCTTTCAGTATCACTATATTTTCACAATGTCTCTCCTGTTTTTCTCCAAATAAATATGAAATACCTATTTCGAATTTATCCAGTAAAATTTTACTTACTCATCATAGGTAGTATAGGGTATGTCTTGTAATCGTTTTAAAAATCGAAAAAAAAAATGACGGATTTACACGTTTCAGATACTGGAGATTCCGAAAAACATGTTTTTAGAAAAAGAAAATTTGCCGTCCGTCTGTCTGTGTGTGTGTCTGTAAACGCTCTATCTCCCGAACAAATTGAGATAGACTTGAAATTTGGTATATAGTTAGTATGTAATAATGGGAAGAAGCTTATTGAATTTCAGTAACATCGATTATCCGGAACTATTTTTTTCGGACTCTCGAAATATTCGTTCTGATAAAAGGTATATAAAAATTTTCAAAATTGTTTATTTTAAGGAGTAAATATAAAATAGAATAAAAAAAACATAAATTGTACATAAAGAATGAAGTCGATCGGCTAATTAGTTGCTGAGATAGTTGTAATCCTATTTTCCACACTCTTCGATTTTTCATGACCCTGTATTTCATTCAAATTTCAATTCAAAGATATATTTTAATTAGAAATGAGACGCTTAATCCGACGCAGTAAATCGTTAGTATTTACATGATTATATGATTATAATTTTTGGAGTTATAAGGATCTATTCAGTAATAGAGCATTTGAAGTTTATGACGTCAATTAAGCCAGGATTTTATTCGAATGCATTTTATAAATAGTTTACACATGTTTTATTTTCATATTTTATGTTATGCATAACCATGATGGGTAAGTATTACGGTGGCCCCCAATGGATAGTTTACATTTGCCTCTCTATAGATTGAAAAAAAATGCATTGAAAATTCAGTAGTTTGTCTAGTTACTCAGATAATCTGTATGGATTTTGGTAATGACCTGTTCATCTATTAAAATACCATAAAATGTTTTCTGTGTACACTGCTACATTTTATACAAAAGTTTCGCAGATTTCACTTATATAAGGAAATATAGATTCACAGACAATTACATAATTCAATCCTATTCCTGGAAATATTTTAAGAGCGATTTTGATTTATATAGGATAATGACCTGTGACGTAAAAATATTGTATATGAACTTAAATTGTTAATGTTAAAAAATTGCCAAATCCAAATTGTTAAAATCCAAATTGTGCAAAACTAAATTTGAATTTTACTTGACATCAGGGTTCGTAGGCTTTTACCACTATTTTTAATAGAATTTTTTTATTTAATATTTAAATAGCAGAAATTGTAGACACCTCTTTTAATTGCATGATTTGTAATACATTTCTGCATTTAAATATGACGAATAAATTCTATTAAAAATTTGTGGTAAAAGCGTACGAACACTGGACATATTAGGCAAATTATATTATTAGCATATCTGCAAATTGCACGAAGAGACAAAATAAAAATAAATGAGAGAATCAGAGTATTGTGCCATTGTTCAGTTCGCTCAGCTGTAGAATAACGTTATATTTTAAAATTATGCACATGGGATTTTTTATTTTGATTTCATTTATTACGAATGTGAATTACAGTCTTCAGAGCAACATCCTATTATTTGCGTAATAACCAAAATCATTTTGTACCTGATTTTTACAGCAAAATAAAATGCTTCTAAAAATTTGTTTATCTGAGGTTTCTTGCGAAGCATTAAGAAACGTTTGTACAAAAACAAGTACAACCTTACGATTGATAAACACGAAAGAAATAAAACATGCACTGCATAACTATGCAGCGATGAGTAGCCTGATGACATTGCTTTAACACTAATGTAAAGAGATATTACCAAGGTCCAGTGAGCATAGTCACAAGCACATCGCTCTTTTCCACTTTTGTATTAATATGAAGTGGGGCGAAAAAACGCGGTTGTTTAGTTTCGCACACTGCACATGAAGGTACAAGTTTTGTAAGTAAGAAAGAAAAACAGTTTTTTCCTTATCTAAAATGCGTATCTACTTAGTTAAAATAAATATAAAATGCACAATATTGTTTTTAAAAAATCCCCAATAATCCATGAAAAAATAAGGAAATAGCCCTATTGCATCCAGTTTTAAAAGTAATTTTCCATTGTATAATGGGTAATGAATATTATTTTAACCTGGGTTAAAATAATACATTTTATTATAAAACGGAACTAATTTTCAGGTAAAATAACAGAGCGTTTGAAAGAATTGAATATTATAGATATTTTTTTACACATTCTAACATACTTAAAAAGTGTTTATGATTTCCACTTCCTTGTTTGTCAAATCATTCAAGCTTTAACTTTTATAAAAATGCTATGATTGTGAAAAAGTTTGGATAGGTTCACAACCTGATCGCTTTTTCTTCCACCACTCAGGTGAAAAAAATGCAGTTGTTTCGTACGTTGCATTTAGGAGTATATAGTTTGTAAGAAATAATGTAAAACAACTTTTATCCTGAAACATACATCTATTTAATGCGTGGACTCCACATTTTGGCTCAGCACCTGCGCACTCCATACACTTGTTCGATTTGGAAATCTTTAATTTCAACTGCATATAACTTTATTGGCAATATAGTGATAATGAAATATAATACATGATTCCTATATGAAATTTAATAAGAAATCTGACTTTGATATATATATATTTTCAAAATTTCCATTTTGTTAATGAAAATTGTAAATTAATAAATGCATGTTTTCAAAAAAAAAAAAAAAAAAAAAAAGTTGACATTTGAAATTTTTGTCGGTGCGAATTCGCACTAGTGCGGAGTTTACGGGTTAATCCTTTATACTTTATAATAATAGTACTATTACTATAGTTTTATTATACTTTATAATAATAGTACTTTAAAGCCGGTACTTTAAAGTACTATTATAAATAATTTGTTATAAAATACCTTCAACAAATCAACTGGCAATAATGCAATTTAGGATGATTTATGGATACTCTATTTTATCATGTTTCAAAAGCATTATTTGTTATGCAAAGCTAAAATATTTAAAAATGAATAATTTCTTTTCCATTTATAACTCTTCAGCTTTCTTTATGCCGAAATACGTAGAGTGGAAAATTTCAGTTCTAAAAATATTCTATATTTATATGTAAGATCATTATATTTGTACATTTTCTAATTCTATAAAATATTAAAGGAATATTTTAAAGAAATGTTTTGAGTAAAATTGGAAATATACCCCAAAATCCTTATAAACAGTGATTTAGATTCATTTTAATAGACGAAAGCTTTCTAAAATTTCTTGAATGATTACACAAATTATCTAACATAGTTTCAAAATTCATAAAAAATGCTTTGGAAGGTGAAATTTTCATTAATTCATAATTTTGGACATAAAAGCTTAATTATGATAAATAGAAAGTGCGTAATGGAAAAATAACACTAATGGATATGTATAAAGAAAATAATAACCTTCATAAATAACACAATTTTTAACTCCTGAAGGGTGGTGGTACATTATTTATGCCACTTTATCTTTTTGTATCCAAATTTTTGAAGAAAATTTTACTTTCATAACTTTGGTAAATAAGGACTTGGAAATTTCATTTCCTTATTTTCAGATGAAATTTTTTGGAAATCCTGGTGTATATTCAACATTACAGAAACACAATTACTTGCCCTTAACAGGGTTAAATGTAATTTTGAAAGTATATTAGAGGATGAACATAACTTTAACCTGATTGAAAATAATGAACTTTTATGTAAACCGCTAAAATAATTTAGGCTACCATAAACACCAACAGATTAGAAATGCTTTTTAAACGACTTTCATCGTAGCCAAAAAGTGTTTGTAGTTTTGTTACTTACCCATCATACGTAGTATAGGGTAGTTCTTGTAATCGTTTTGAAAATCGAAATTTTTTTTTGACGGATTTACACGTTTCAGACACTGGAAATTCCAAAAAACATATTTTTAGAAGAAAAAAATTGCCGTCCGTCTGTCTGTGTGTCTGTGTGTGTGCCTATAAACGCTCTATCTCCCGAACAAATTGAGATAGAGACTTGAAATTTGGTATGTACTTAGTATGTAATAATGGGAAGAAGCTTGTTGAATTTCAGTAACCTCGATTATTCGGAACTATTTTTTTCGGACTCTCGAAGTATTCGTTCTGATAAAAGATTTATAAAATTTTTTCGAAATTGTTTATTTTAGGGAGTGAATATAAAAGACAATAAAAAAAACATAAATTTTGCATAAAGAATGAAGTCGATCGGATAATTAGTTGCCGAGATATTTGTAATCATATTTTCCACATTCTTTGAATTTTCATGACCCATTCAAATTTCAATTCAAAGATATATTTTAACTGGAAATGATACGCTTAATCTGACGCAGTAAACCATTTGTTAATATGATTATCAATTTTGGAGTTATAAGGATGTTTCTTTTACGCAATTCAGTAATAGAGCATTTAAAATTTATGACGTCATCAAGCCACGATTTTATTCGATTTGCAATGCATTTTATAAATAGTTTACACATGTTTCATTTTCATATTTTATATTAATGCATATCCATGATGGGTAAGTATTACGGTGGCCCCCAACGACTAGCTTTTCTTTGTACTCAAAAGTTTAAGAAATCTCATAAATTTTGAAGTTTATGAATAAGCATGGGAGCTTGGGGAACATACCGGAATGTTTAAACACTTTGAAAGCTTTGTTGGTAAAAAAACAAAACAAAAAAAAAAAACAGTTAATTTATTTCTTCTTCCATTTATTTCAAAAGGAATGACCGCTTACAAACTACTGAAAACTATAAAATGTTTAAGGTAATTTTTCCACTTTCATAATGGCTACAAAAATATATACAGGCTGCTTCATAAAGTACCTCCTAGCTTTAGAATTCCTCACTTCATTAACTATAAAAAATAAAACGCTGAAATAAATGACGTGTTTAAAAGGTAGCTCATAAGTTTTGTATACAATATTTAAAAATATATATATAAAGTTCAAATAATCATCAATAGATGACACTGAGCTATTTCAAACTATAACAATGTGTAAACTTCATCAAGTATATTCCAGTTCTTACTTTTTAGTCTATTTAGTCTATTTTGAAACTCGAAAGAAAAATTTGTGTTTAGAAAGTTATTTGAGCATTTTTACAGTTTGAGATAGCGCTGTGCTACCTGTTGACGAAAATTTGAACTATTTTAAAAATTACTGCATACAAGACTTATAAGCTACCTGATAAATATGTCACTTATTTCATGTTCAAATTTATTATTGTTAATGAATGACTGGATTTTAAAATCCTTTATGAAACACCCTGTATAAAGGACTTTCACATTTGCGTATAGTTACAGCATTTAAAAAAAATAGTTATACAATTTACATGGCCACTATAATTTAAAACATAAGCTATATTTTAAGAATTATTTTTTGTTATTTATTCTTCAATTCCTTATAATTTTTGTTATCACATTTATTATTATTAAATTCGTATTTTTTTATATCATTCACATAAAAACAATTAGAATTAATATATATAATTTATGCTACATTAAATAATTTCTTTTTTCTCAGATGAAAAAAATACAAAGTCGGCATTATATATTATTTTTAAATATAGCTAACAGCAAATTATTCTTTTTTAAATGATGTTTAAATATTAATGCTGTATGGGCGTTGGCATGGAATCCATGTCCCCTCTCTCCCTTCTTCCTTAGAATATAAGATTTTATCTACACCCTTTTACGTTTGATAATTTTATTTTTGGGGGAGGAAGTAAAAAAAAAAAAAAAAAAAAAAAAAAAAAAAAAAAAAAAAAAAAACAGGTGACATAAACATTAAGGTAAAAATACGATTGATGGCAAAAGGTTTTTTATTTATTATAATATTACATTGGCTTATCACAATCCTCCCAAAGAAATTCTTGTCTATCCTCTTGAATTTGATTCTACTGGCCCCACATGTGATGCTCTATAATAAAATTCTGCACATTTACTTTAAAGTTAAATTTACTTGTGTATTTCAGAGTCTTGAACATATTAAAAACTTCCTATGCAATTTTTAAATTATTTTTCCGTGCAATTTGGTTTATTGTCAAATAAAATTATATTTTCAATACTTGCTACTCCATTATCTCCATTATATCTGCCATACCTTCCAAGATTTAATTTTAGTAAAATTTCTGTTATCGCAACGAAATTTGAATACATTATAGTAGACATTACAGTAGACAAAAGTATGGTGTTTACTAAAGTTGTCGCTATTTTGTTTTCATTTTAAAAAGCGTATAAAAGAATTGAAAATGGCTATTGTCGATGGGCTATGTATGTATGAATTTACTTTTAAAGAGGTTATACTTATGCGAGATCAACGTATGTTTACTTTTATCGACACGTGACAATTTTCTATTGAAATAAATATTATTCTTAATAATTGTTATTTAAAAAACACATGACATTCTTGGAATACATTATCGCCAATGGTTGATTTGTGTTTTTGTTGTAATTTATTACAAGGTTATATTAATTTTCCACAAAATTATTATGTGACATTTCGATGGTTTGCACAAAGTTCCTTATAGGCGATAAACACTTTAAATTATGCATAATTTTCGAGCCTCCTTTAAATATCTGAAAAGCATTATCGCGTATTGACGGTTATTGTTCTACTCATTTGTTGACGATGTTGTTGATATAGCTTAACTGAAAGATTAAATTCAATATTCCTAATAGTTACTTAGCGGGAATTCAAATGTTAACAGTTTAACTTAACTTATTGCTGTTTGAGCGAATTCTTGGAAAGTGTTTCATAATCTATGAACAATACATGGCTTTTCTTGTATTTTCTAAAATTTGTTTTATTCTGTATGACTATTCTCCGCTTTACTGATTTTATGTTGCAAATTGTGTGTGTTGCTTTTATAATTTTGCTTGTGATTTCCTTATGACGTCAGCCGTGTCACTGTTCTGTTACGGATGAAATCTTTTTCCTGGATTTTCTAAGACCTTTGTAATGTATAAAGTTCTAATGCCCTCAGTGAATTTGATTGCACACAACAGTTAGATTATAGACATGAAAATAATAAACATTTTGCTCGAAAATTTTTCATGGTAAGATGTTACACATATTATATATGACTTTGAGTATTGTCTACTGTGAGACAATTTTACAGAGGCTCTTATCTGAATAAACAAAAACTTATTTTAGAGGGAAATTTGTTTATTTTAATTTATTTGCAATTTCTGTAGCATTATATGAAAGCTTATATTCTTATTGTGTCGTTTCTCTATTAATCTTAAATCTTTATTCAGCAGGATGCTGCATTCAGAGTCGCGAAAAATAAAGACTGAAGAAGTCCCGAAATAAACCTGGAAATAAGATCTTTAAAAAGAGAATTTTGAAAGTCATAAAAAAAAAGAAATTTTGAAAGTTATAAACAAAAGAAGATTTTTAAAATATTTTTTGAAATGCACAAAATGACCTATACTTTAATTAAAAATACACATTTTTCATTACATTTATCATTATTTTATCCTGTGATGCAGAAAAAAATTAGATTTTTTTCTTGTTAAACAAGACTACTTGATTGTATTAGATTGTGAGTAGAATTTTAAAAATATCTCTTTTTTCAAATTATCACTTTTAATTAGTAATTAATAATAAAAATGTTATATAAAACGAAAATCCCTTTCTCCATCGTCAAATTGAAAATTTGATAGATGTATCCTAACATCATTTTATTCTTCCTAATTTCAATTGAATCGGTGATTGTTGAAGGAACTAAGTTCTAGTTTTGCAATTTCCCAAGTCATAGACATATAGTGCCTTTCAACACTCAACTTTAAAATTTTTCTCTCGCGAACATGCATAGGTTGTACCCGGACTGAGTTTCTTTCTTCACGAAACAGTAATTAAACATGAAAAAACACTGAAACCATCTTAAAATGAGAATGTCAAAATATGGACTTAGTTCCTTTCAACAATCATACCGATTCAATTATTTTCTGTTGCACGATTTTTTAAAACAAAGTTAATGAAAAAAATGCTATCTAAAAATATTTATATCAATAATAATGATAATATTTTTTATTGAAATATTAACAAACATTATTTTAAGATAAAGGGCGTGATAATCAGCATTAAGATTTTTTTCGTTGTCATCTATACGTTGTCTGTAACAACAACAATGACGTTGTTGTTACAGACATTTGTTCTTACACTTAAAAATGATTTTGATTTTAACGATTTGAGCATCATGCAAGATTTATATTACTTGAACTTGAAAATTACTTGAATAGTTACGAAAACATAATTTAATGTTATAAGTTATAAATGGGCATTTGAACATCGGTATAAACATTTTTAACACTAAGATTTCACTGTGAAACTTAAAAAAAAAACTATGTTACAGAATGTTTAATAGAATTTTCTTTAAAAAAAAAAATGCTGTAAAAATAAAGATCAGAATAAGTATAACAGTCTCTTCCCATACTACTGGTCTATTCCAGACGATTTCCGCGTATCTTCTCTTGCATCAAAATTCCAAGGTTTTCTGCGACTCAAACTTCAATAGAAAGTTCAGATGGCAATCAGTTGTAATTTGAGTCATCAGACCCATTAATATAACATCATGACACCTGGATATAGTTTCAGACTTACGATTTCCGAGAACTACAACCTCAGCGCAGGTATTTCACGAATCTGTTCAATAAAGAAGTTAATAACAGCTATTAGAAGCCCAAACCTGTCTATATTTAGGGACACAAATCTGAAACAAAATAAAGCAAAATAAAATAGAAATGTGATTTTATAAATAAATAAGTAAAAAGAAAACTTATAAGAAGGTGAAAATTCAGATTTTTCGGATAGTACAAATTTACTGAAAAGTAAACATTTCGTCTTTCTGAAAATAATTCATATTTTTTTGCGTATGTGCCATATTATTATTATTTTTTTTTATAAATCCCTTTCTCTCACGTATACTTACAAATATAATGATAGATAAAACAAAAAGATAAGATTCGCGCTTTTCGGTGATTTTTCGATCATGTGTATCAGCTGATTTAAACGATATTTGGCTGATGATGCATTAGATTTTCGTGCTGTTAAGTTGTAAAAATAACATTTTGTTGTTGCATGATAATTTTTCCTTTTCAACAACGTAATCTATCGAATCATAACAATTCGATGAGGTCAATGATGAGGTTGTTGTTACAGACACTTGTTGCCACACTTAAAAGTGATTTTGATTTCAACGATTTGAGCATCATTCGAGATTTATATTACTTGAAGTTGAAAATATTACAACTGTGTTAAAATATATGTGTTTAATGAAAATTTATGCTAAAATACACTGTGTACTCTACAGTACATCGCAGCAATTTTTACGAGGCATTACAGTTATCGGAACGTGAATTACAGCTGTTTTTACAAATATCTGCAAACTGATAGAAAAAAAGAAAGAAATCTTAAAATATGTTTACCACAGTTTAGGATAAAAAAATTAGTAAATTCAAAATCCTAAATTTTGTCAGGCATTTACAAAATTGTTTAATGTTTTTTTTTTTATATATAACACGCGTAAGAGATTTAAATAAAATGTGAAAATCTATCTTTTAAAATTTAATTGTGTGGTTATTCATGTTTTTTTTCTACTTGTTTAATTCCCCCCCCCCCAAAAAAAAAAAACAAAAAAACAAAAAAAAAAAAACTAATGCCATTAAATAAAATTTTACACTTAAATTTGTTGACTATATTACTACTGACAATACATAAAAAATGAAAGCTTAAAAATTCCTTTTAAAAAATAAAGTAGCAGAAGTATTTGAAACTTTGTCATAAAAGTTTGATTTTATAAAATATTTTTGGAAAAATAATTCAAAAGCAGAAATATTTCTTTTAAGTTTAAATAATTTTAAAATGTTAATAGCAATAAAATAAATTTCTAAGGTATGTTTTTATTAACTGGAACTTAGTTATATGGGATTTTAAATTTTTAGTTATATCAAAAACTTATTTCCCGTGTGAATCATATATTTAAAATTTTCAAACGGCTTCCCTCTCGCTACATTTCTATGTATGTATATATATATATACACACACACTGGTGGCCAGAAATTAAGGGGCAGTGATCAATTTCAGACGTTTCGTCGAATATCTACTGAAACTCGTGAGGAAATGCCCTTGAACTTTGAGGATGTAAAGAACATGTTTGACTTCATGTTGTTTTTCAGTAAAGATTTTTTCTCGAGGAAAGTTAGGAGGGGGAGGGGGGGCAATAATAATTTAAATAATAAAATAACAATTTCGATCACCCAAGTAACAGAAAATGCTAAAAATGGTCTGTCACTGTAGCAAATGACTATGTAGGTGCTGTTCAACATTTGTGTGTATTTGTGTCAGCATTAATATATTGAATATTTGATGAGATATGGGTATTTGTATGAAATAAATTTTAACTGCGCATGCGCGAACTACAGCAATTTTTTTTTTTTTAATTTTTTTTTTTTTTTTTTTTTTTTTTTTTTTGTCATGATTAGACAGTCAATACTATAGGGCAACTCATATAAAAAGACCAGTGAAATATCGTGAAAACTCAAAACGTTACAGCAATAATTGGTAAATTGAGGAGGAAATCCCGTATAATCCTATGGAATTTCCTCCTTAAAAATCATGAATACGCTCGAAGAATGCAGATTTTGAGATCTTCAACCTTCTCTGGAACCCACGATGTAACATAACATTGGCTTTCGGGGATTCCGGTTATCGAAATTCTACTAGGTACTGCTGATGTACAGTTGAGGGGGGGGGGGAAGTAAACACCTCCACTAGTCCTGCAACAAATTATCGTAGAAGAAAGTTATTGGTACCAAACGATTGGGAAATAAAATCTACTTTTAAATAATGTATATAATATTTGCTTAGGAGGCCATCTACATATCAAAACCAGCCAAAACTTTTTTTTCAATGGCAACATTCAATTTTGACACGATATTTTAAATCTTTGGTTCAAACTATGCTTAGATGCCATATTTCAAGTCATTTGGATGATATGAATTTGAATTATAAACATTCAAAATTTAGAACTTCTAATGTTAAATTACATTTTCATATTTTTATTAATGTCGCCTGAAATTATAATCCTAATGTGTTAATTTTTTGTTTGGTTATAATACTAAAGAACCCAAACATAAATACGTTGAATTTGTAATTTTTATAATTTTATAATATGAATTATGAAATTAATATTCGAAAAAATTATGAATTGCAACCTACAATTTTTTTTTATGGATTTATATTTATTATGTCCTACTTTATGCGCATTCAAAATTTCAAATTTTTCTTCCAAGTAGTTTTCAAATTATACTTAAATAAATCGGTCAAGTACGAGTATAACTCGTGCTCAAAGGGTTCCGTACATTGAATTTATTAATTACTATTTATTAATTAATAATCTACTACTACATCTAATTTTTCATAATTTTAGTTTCAATAGATACGGAAATAAGAGAGGGGAAGGGGACATATTTTTCCAGTATACTTTCGACGATATTTCTGAAAATATAATAACTAAAATTAAAACAATTATATTTTTGAGTTTTTATTCTAGTAAGTTAATTAATATCTCAGCTAATTACTCACAGTTTTTTTCCAAAATCATTATCAAATATCCTTGGATAATTTTGCGTCGATAGATACCTCGAGCGCCCGTCAACTCCATCACTAACCGCCCGAAAAGTAAAGTTTGTGTGTAAAGGAAAAATGAGTTTACCTCAAACTATGTACCCAGGAAAATTTCTATAGTTTTCCTGCAAGGTTAAAAAAAACTTCTACTACCCCTAATTTTTTCATAATTTTAGTTTCAGTAGATTCGGATATAGAGGGGGGAGGAACATATTTTTGCAGTGGATTTTCGACGATATCTCTGAATATGTAATACCAAAAATTATATATTTTTGAGTTTGGTATTACGAGATCTTTCACACGATATACAAAAACAAAACTTTTTTTAAGTAAATTAATTAACCCCCTAAATTTTCCCTAAACATATTTGTGAATAGCTAATAATCTGAAAATATGTGGGTAAAAAGGCTTTATAACTTTCCCAAGTTTGAACTTTCCACGCCTCATAGTTTACGAGAAAAGGGGCTCCGACAGACGGACAGACAGACACAGTAATAATCATATAATGGTTCCGTTTTTACCTTTTGAATACGAAACCCTAAAAACGGCAAGATGTTGGTTTGAGCGACCGTCTATGATGTGCAGAAAAGCACAATTTGGAAAAATATTTTACTCATGCTATTGTTGATTGGAATATATATATATATTTTAATTTTTCTCAAATCTGCTTTTAAAATTTTTATTAAAATTACGTAAATCGTATTTGCATGAGATATATTTTTACGTCAGTTATGTAAATTAGTTTAGCTTTTATTTTTAAATTAACAAAGCTCATTTTTTAAAAATGAAAAGTACTACCTTAGAAAAAAAATCTTACTCATTATTTTCGTTACCTATAATTGAATTTCTAGCTTCTTCTCCAGTCTAATAAACCTATTTTATTTTTTCTGTGGTATATATGTTTGAAGTAAAGTTTCATATAAATGCATATGTGTTGTGTATTTTCTGAAAAAGTTTTAAAAATATGCCATTAGTAATCGAGCTAAGATTTATATTCAGACTGAAAAGCAACTTGTCTGTTTTTTTTTCTACTTCGTTTCCTTATACTGCTTCGAAGGCTCCCAAATGGTCCGCTTCTTTAATACCAGTATTTTCTAAGAAAAAAAAATCGTGGTAGGTTTCTACAACATTTGCAATAGAAATAACTTTTGAGACCAGTTGCTGGAAAAGTTGAACGTAGAATCTAAAAAAAATAAGTTTTCTTAAGAAATACTGGTATTAAAAAAGCGGACCATATGGGATCCCCGTGCTTCATATTCTTTATTCTAAATTTTGTATTCGCTGATATTCTTCACATATACATTTAGAAAAGAGCGAGTAAAATAAATTCAAAATATGAGAAAAAGCATTATAAAAACATGTAAAAATTCCAATGACATTCGCATATTCGAAAACTATTTCAATCACAGATAATTATATATATTTTTTAAACGGATAACTCAACTCTTGTAAACATTATAAAATGAATATTGAGAAAGATTTTACCGTATATAACAACAGCCGAAACATATTAAGTTAAATAGTCATATTGGCAGAAAATAATACATTAATAGAAGTGATTTAGTATTTCTGTAACATTTCAACAATCTAATACCGAATTTTAATTTGGATGCAGCCCCTAAAAAAGATTAATTTTAAAATAATTAATTTCTTTGAAACTAATCACAAAACTTTTATGAAATTTGGTACCTAGGCATAGTTTGGGCTGAAGATTAAAAATATCTTTTCAACATTTGGTCTTGCATTTGTAAAAAACAAAGTTTGGGTTTATTTAGATATGTAGATGGCCCCCTAAAAAATTATATATATCATTTAAAAGTAGACTTTATTTCCAATAGTTTTGTATCAGTTACTTACTTTTCCCATAATTTGTTGCAGAGTTAGTAAGGGGTGTTCACTTTTTTTTTCCTGCGACATTACATTGAACTGCAAGATTTAATATTTCGGTCCACAACGATCTCTCATATCTGATCATTTCTACTTGTAAATTCATTACATATTTTTAAAACAAGAAAGAAAAATCATGCATCAAGCATAGATTATGAACCACTTTTCAATACATTCAAAATAGTGTAACAAAACTTCATCGTTTAATATGGTGAAAGATGATATCTAAGTAAACAGTTTAAAAAACGTATAACACATTTGAAAACCCACTTTCAGCAATTATAATCAATAGTCGGAAAGGTATTAAACTTCTTTTGTGCAACCCTGTATATTATATATAGATTTGTGTATAAACTACATAGTAAACGAAAATTTAGTTCAGTTAGGAAACACATCAGTTGAAAATTCCCTTTCAGCCATTTCCGTCAATTAAAGGAAAACACAAATTTTTTGTGCAGCCCTGTATATGATCTATAGAATTTATAAACACCAAGTAATATGAAAAAAAAAGCTAAATATAAAACATATACTACACATGAAAACGCACTTGTAACAATTATCGCTCATAAGGTAAAGCCAGGAGAGATGGCGCGGTTGGAGAGATTGCGCACATAGGGGTTCGAGGGGAAGGAGTAGAGTGAGCACGCAGCGACTCCAGGTAGTTGTATAACAGCAGTAGTGAAGTGTCTACTTGAAAGTGCTCGTTGATTGTTTTGAGCGTCTAAGATAAATCATTGCTATTTTGTGTTTTGTTTTGTTTTTATTTTGTTGTAAGTGCTTGAATTTTCATAGCTATTCGTCAGATATTCTATACAATGTCAGTAGTACAAAATATTTTAAACTTAAACGATTTCTCATAAGCTACTAATCTAGACTAACAGTGTTAACATCAACGGTTCCTTTTAGTAGCGGCCATGTTTAAATAAAAGACCGCACAATTTCTCCTACCGAAATTAGAGAGTTTGCGCATCTTCTACTTAGGAGAGATGGCGCATTGTTCCCATTAGTTTCCATGCTAGGAGAGATTACGCAGCTGATTGGTAAATTTTATAAAAAGAGTGTAAAAATGAAAATGGACTAATTTTAAGTTAAACGTGTTATCAAGTAACTTAATGTTATTTTGTAATCTTATCTGGACTTGCTTTTTCTGATTCTTTAATTTTTTTTCCTTTAATTAAAATGTTTTAATCGTTTTTAAAATTATTTGCTATTCTGATTATTTAATCATTAGGTTGAAATATTCACTCCTAATACAATAATATTTGTTCACAACAATGTCATTTAAGTGTAATTATTATTGTTGACAATTTAATTGTAGTTGTTATTAGTAACAATCTCTCCTACCCATGTGCGCAGTCACACCAACCCTGTTAGGACAGATTGCGCAAAATAACTTTCTTGGTTTTATTACAACTGTTCTATTAAATTACAACATAACAACAAAATAGCAATGGAAATGCATAAAGAACAATTGAAGTAAAAATTATTCATGGATAGTTTAGCAAAAAATTAATATTTAGATTTTTTATTGCTATTCTTTTGAATTGTGCGCAAACTCTCCCTTACAAAAATTTCTTATAGAATTCTATAAAAATTATGTATAGAAAACGCATTATAGAATCCTATAGAATTATGGCCCGTTTTTCTATAAGCTTGTTTAACCGAAAGCTATAGAAATATCTATAGAGCTTCTATAAAAATATCTATAGAAAAAATATAAAGCCTCTATAATAATTTCTACAGAATCCAGGTGGTCACCCTCCGACGTTGTAACCACTCTCGATGCTGCTTGACTTCAATGATCGGACGAATAACGAGTACTTCCAGCATGACACAACCATTGATAATCTCTAAACTCTTATTAAACTATTTCAACTTTATTTCTTTTGTGATTTGCATTCTTAATCATAATAGTCTTGTAAAATTTATTTAAAATTTAATAAATTATTATTTGTTAAAACTGAAACAATTGTTTAAATATTTATATTTCAGATTAAAATATTTGAATAAAAATTACAATACTATTAGTGAATAAAATTTATTAAATTAGATGGATGGTTTTATAAATTTAACAGCAACTTAATAAATGATTATAAAATTAACCAACAAATTAATGAATTATAAACAAATTAATTAATCATAATTTAATTCAGTAGTTTGACTAATATAATATAACATTGACAATTTAATCACAATGTATTAGAATTGAATTAAATTATATATATATATTATATATATAATCATATTAAATCTATCGAGTACAATTATAGACTAAACTGGTGAATTACAAAATTAATTACTCTTTTTTAATTTTACTATATAGTTATAAATAAATTACTACACGCATACATTTTAAAAGAACAAGAAATATTTTTTTAATTAAAAAAAATCTATAGAATCATTAGTCTATAGAATTTAATTCTATAAGATGTATAGTACCCTATAGAAAAGCTGTTCTATAAAAAAAAATTCTATAGAAATGCTAAGAATTCTATAGAAACA
The DNA here is from genome assembly GCA_963931845.1 of Maratus michaelseni. Classification (NCBI taxonomy): domain Eukaryota; kingdom Metazoa; phylum Arthropoda; class Arachnida; order Araneae; family Salticidae; genus Maratus; species Maratus michaelseni. The sequence goes on from OZ007586.1 coordinate 391,788,077, forward strand.
TTTTCTTTAGAAAAAGTATTCTATAGAACTCTTTAAAACTCTATAGAAATAGTATTCTATAGAATGGATATTCTATAGAACTTGTAAAGAATTCTATAGAGTTCTATACAGCTCTATGAACTATTTTCGTAAGGGTTACCTTAGACAGAACTGCAACCGAATTATTTTGTGTCCCTGTAAAGGAACGATATTAAATGCACACCCTATTCTACAGTAAGCATCTTGTTGTTCACCTCTGCGCTGTATATCAGATTCAATATATTTGAAATAGTGTGACATTATTAAAATATATAGCAAACAATATTTCCCCATAGACCATAATGTAATGGAATTTTTTTTAGTGTCGTTCAGATTTTATGCACTTTTTTTAGCTGGGTTACATTTGTCTTAAAACAAAACGTAAATTAATCGAAAGGAAAGAGATGTTAAGGCTGTATAATCCAACTTCATGTTGTATTAAACGAATTATAAATGCTACCGAAGATACAATACAGAACATCCCATTGTAAACCTCAATAACATATATCAATCACATGGCAATCCGAGTATATTTACATGGGTTTGAGTGCGGACGGACAGACAGACATACAGACGGCAGACAGACAAACCGAAGTCATAAGCACATTTCAACTACGTTGGAAGGTGTTGAAAATAAGACTAGTTAAAATGAACATTTTCCTTAAAAGTTACTTAAATATTATCAAAAATATAGTTGAACTTAAAAATATCTTAGATATTTTGTAATCCAAATTCATCGCTAAATAATAGCAGTTGTAGCTTTTATTTACGGTTAAGATTTTTTATTTAAAAAAAATAAAGATTAAAGAATTGTATAGAGTAGTAAAAATACTAAATTAATTATTTATAATTTTAAAATTACTTACTGGGACCAGAAAGGTTTGAAATGAAGAAAATTCGCTTCTTTTATGACCGTGGGTTAGGAAGCCTTTAACTAATTTAGAATATTTCTTCTTTGTTCATTTACTTATTTTTGTTTTATAAATATAATTTTTCTTTTTGTTTAATTGCAAAAGACAATAACAAAACTTTTAAGATTATACGATAATCTTTTAATTCTAGTTTTGCCGCGAATTTGAAGTCCATGTTCCCTATTTGAGGCGCTGAGAACAAGAGTGGACGAACTTCACCAACTGTGATTTCAAGAAAATTTCTTTTAAAATTCTTTTAGGCCAGTTCTGCCTGTACAAGAGGAGACCAAGCTTCTTCAGCAAGCATATACATATTAAGTTGGCAGTGCCAGAGTAGACCAAGCCACTTGATCGTCTCTTGCACTGGCAACTTGATATCCAAGTTACGTTGGACCATTTCTTAAACTGACTCTATCTCTTGAAAAGTTTCGAAATTAATAAAATTCATTATCCAGCCAATAGATGCATGGCATACCATGATTTCACACTTCAAACTCATTTTTCACAAAACTGTATGATAGTCTACTGGTTCTCAACGCCTCGTTTTTTAGCCGTCGTTTCTTCTTTATACTGTTTACTAAGTTGTCTCTCAATTATACCTGAAAAACAAACAAACATTTCTATAATAATAAATTAAAAATCCATAAAAGATGACCCCACTTTTTTATAAACAAAATTGTTTGTTTCCAGGTAAACCCAAAGTTAATGTCATAAGCAGTATAAAGAAGAAATGATGACACAAAAATATGGAATCTAGATGTCAAACCTGTGGCAAAACTACTTTTGAAAGATTAATGTTGTCGTACGGTCGTACGTAATATTAAAACTTTCGTTGCTGCTTTTTACAATAAAATAAATATTTTTTATTTCTATAATGCATAAATAAATAAAACAAAAAAATAAATAATAAGCTAAAGTAATTACAGGCTTCCTCACCCGCGATCAAACTTCAGTCGACTTTCGTCATTTCAAACTTTTCTCTGGTCCGCTTATACATTTTAATATTTCTTCTTTTATTCTTGATTTCAGTGGGAACAAAATAATGAGAAAGTGAAGTGGCAAAACAGATTTTTGAAACGAACTTTTTATTCAGATAAAGCTACTTCATCAGGAGGTTTCTATTTAAACGGAGTTAAACATTTTCGCTCTTATGTTATTACAAGGTTGTGCTTCAAATAATCATTTCTTATCACAAAAGTCGTTTTGTTTTCACTTTATCGCTGTTTGATAATTTCAAGATATTTATTGCTTTTGATATTGATATGTTTGCAGAGAATAATGCTTTATTGCTTTTATGACAACTCTATTTTCTGGAAGTGAATTCTTTATTTTTGAATTCTCATTTGATAGTCCAAGACATTTATGATTCTTTTTGCAGTTAATGTAAAAGCCTTCTTCACAAATAATTTGCACCGTTATCCGCATTTAACAAACTTAAACACATTGAAAAAGTTACAAGTTCACAACAATATGACATCATCGAATTTAAATAAAAACCAACGTGACTGTGCATTTAGCCATCATACATTTAGACCTGTAAAAGTATCGGCAATTTTTCAGCGATAATAAGTCGAGTCCTATTAGAAGTAATGCTATGAGACCACAAATATCTGTCCGCTGTAATTAAATTTCGTTGTAAATGTATATTGATGAAGATATTGTCAAGGAATGCTGACAAATTCGTTATAATGGTTTTATTATTTCATCGGATTTCGTTTTAATAAAACTCAACAGTAATAAATTTATACCACTCTTATTTAGTAAGTTTCCTCTTACACATTTACTTAAATGAAGATTTAGCTGGAGGTAGAAAACAGTTTCGTTGTAGTGAGGTTTTCGTTTTATCGGATTCTTTTGTAATGGAACTCGACTGATAGCAAAATTATCACTATACAGATAATTTTTAAATAATATAATTCCTGGAATAACTTCATACAGTTAAAAGAAACACACGAGTTTCAAACACAATAATTCATTATGGTCTCCCCGCATATTAAACAGTTTTTATTTTTAAAAAAATATATAAAACAAGATAATATCTTACAACCCTGGGGATATTCACTAAGTAAAGGTCCTGCTGGGCCTACCCGTTACGGCACTGTTGAAAAAGGAGGGAAGGCGTCATTTGGCGCATTTGCCACAGAATTGGGGACTTCTGTAAATTTTTTTGAATATCTCTTTTTCGTCAAAATAAACTGATGAAGATTGTACATATCTACCCTGTTTGAAGACAAAAATCTGCGCAGTTGGTAATTTTCGCTTTTTAGAATTGTAGATTTCCCAGATTAACATTTTTTTAGTCAACGTTCTCAATCGGAAACATTGAATTGAAAATGCATCATTTTTCTAAGAGCACAAATTTCCAACTTAATTCATATCAGTTCTTAAATTTAAATATAAATCTTTCATTAATTCCAACTAGTTTTTTATTTACTCTATTCATCATTGTTCCATTTTTCAATCCAGTGTAAAGGAATAATAAGAAATGGACAACGTTTCCAATTGGGAACAGTATAAAAATTATATGTTTTCCCCAAGTTCAAATGACTAATAGCTTTAAACAAAAGCAATAGGCGGCAAAATAAGCAAAAAATAATTTAAAATATACCTGTATCTGAAATCGGCCTGTAAAAATTTCACTAAGACAAAGATCACTTTAAAAAAAAGTTGTAGATATTTTGATTAAAAAATTTCCCCAATCTAGTAACACTGTTAACCCAATTTTTTTTTTATTAATTAAAGCAGATGAGTAAGATACTGACTGTTTCAAATAGATTTGTATATAAAAAGACAGTTGTTTCTTAAATAAATAACTTTGATGCAATTTCTTTTTAATTTTTACAATTTTAATCAAAAATAATGCAATACTTGATACTTACCAAAATTGTCCTCGCGATGAAAATAATGATAGTTTACTAATTTTTTTCCATAAATATACAATTTGAGTTACTAAGAATTTAATGAACTACGATCTAAGCCATAAAATAAAAACTTTGATAAAAAGTAAATAATAATTAACTTCGATAAAAACAAAAACTTTGATAGAAAAAGGTGTTTTTTAAATTAGTTTATTTGTTTATCAAAACGTATTGTTTATCTTAGAAACATATCAATATTCTCTGAATGTTTGAAGCTAAATGTAAATTATTTACACAAATTTAGAACTATTTATTTAACTATTAAGTTGAAATTTCTCATTTTATTTTCAGCCAAAATCTTTCAGAAACAGCTGGTGGGATGTCAGTAGTCCATCCAAACTTTCGATCAGTTTAATTGGCTGTTAAAGCGGAGACCCGTTAATAGAGAATTACTCTTCTCAGAATTTTATGAAAGCAATTTTACAGGGATCCGAAAATGTAGTTAATTACAACTACAACTACTTGTTTTAAAAAAATAGCGTCCACAAACTACCTTTCAAAAATAGTCACTTACTTCTCACTGTCAGATTCTGTCAAAGAGTTCAATTTACACTAGAAATTGAAGACACATATTAAATAATAAAGTGACCCCTTGTTATATCGCTGCCGGGATACAATTAAATAAATGTGACATAACCGAGGACATTAAACAATTAAGATAGGTAACATCCAAGAAAATATTTTGCGTTTGTCTCCAAAATGTTAGTTTATTACACACATTACAGATTTCGTAGCAAAATTAAGAGATATTATAATGTAGAAAATTACAGAAAAACAATTCTAAATGCAAACCATAAACAAATCTGTAAATAAAGCAATTCCGAATAATAAGAAATCCGGCATTAAAACAGGAAGGCCTAATAACGAGTAAATAGACAAATGTTGCCAGCAAGAAAATTAATTCCTTTGGTGGATCAGTGCTTGATTTTAGCAGCAAGTGTCAATAGGAATATAATCTATGACTTCATGCGATGCGTTGATTATACTTGGCCACGTGAATTGCAGAATGGCACATCGCCCCCCCCCCCTCCTGAAGTAGTGTTAAAAGTAGCGTCTGTTCTTGATAGAAACTATGTTTTTTTTTTTCTTTGTATCGCGCTACTCCCAAAACATTGTTCAAAATGTAGCGCACAAACTACTGTAAAAAGTAGCGACTACTGTAGTTTCGAAACTTGTAGCGCACTACTTCCGACCCCTGATTATTTTTATATTTTTTGTGGCATTCGCAAAGTAGAGATTTCCAGTTGTGCTTTAAGATTTATTTTTCAACGTAATGTAAGTGATGTATGTTTTGTGCCTCACAATAAATAAATAAATAAATAAATAAATAAATAAAATAATAATAATAATAATAATAATAATAATAATAATAATAATAATAAAGATTTATTCCTGAGATTTATTCTTTTATAAAAATCATTTTTATTTAAATCATGTTCATTTTCAGGTGTTTTAATCAAAAATCAAAATGGACTATCAAATATATGAAACAAATAAATATCTCTGAACATAAAACTGTTGAAATTTCCTTATCAAAACCGCATAGGCGTAAAGAGATAATGATCCCTAGTTTCACTGTTGGTAAATTAGTATTTGCTTAATAAAACGGAAAGATAGAAATCAAAGAATTGATTGAACTTATGCTTCATTTTATCATTTTTTCATTATTTACTACGTATATTCTGTTAACTTCGCTCACTTATACACAAAAATTTCTGTAAATACACATAATAGAAATAGTGATTCTGGGTAAAATTAATCTATTTCTAAATTAAAAGCGTTCAATCAAGATATTCTCGATCAAAAAGTAGTTCACGCGTTTTTTGCAGATTGACGTAAGAAATCAGTTCTTGCCTCTGAAATTTTGTGCCGATGTTGACAGGAAGTGCAATCAAATTCATTTCAATTTACAACTGTACTATACAAGTTTTTAATTTAGAGAGAATTTTCGCAACATAAAATTTTTCGGACGTTTTTCGAAAATTTGCTTGCTTCTGCTATAACGCGCTAGCATGAAACTCCCGCATAATGTATTGTAATTTGCTCTTCAGTTTGAAAACACGAACAATATTGTCTTTCGTTTTACTCTTGTAATACTACAAAGTCTTCAATAATTTTATGCACATAAATTCACCAAATCTATGATACATTTACAGAACATTTTCTCTGTTTTTTTTTATAGAATCTCAGTTTTCCCTCTGTAAATTTACACAAGGCTAAAGAACTATTACTTCAGTCACGCTTTGGCATTCACAGACTAATGTTGAACCAATGGAAGCATTCTTAGCGAATTTCTCGTTTGCATTTCAATATTTTAAAATTATTTTTTTAATAGTATATCTGAGGTTGACTTCTAAAATTGTACGTTTTCCATTTTGGTTAAAGTTTCATTCTAAAGACACTTTCAATTTTGTAACCAACCAACCACTTTTTTACAAAATTGAAAGTGTCCCCAGAATTAAACTGCAACCAAAATCGACAAAGCTCAAAATTACAACATTAGACACCAACCTCCTATATCTTATACAATAATAATCATTTAAAAATATTGAAATGCAAGCGAGAAATTTGTAAAGGATGCCTCATTTCGTATAGCATTAGCTTGCGAATGTCGTCACCTGACTAGTGTAGGATCTTAAGATAATGATTACCAGTAGATTCTCCATTATTTCTCAGAATTTTTTTAACAGTGTATACAAAAGCTCTCTCTTGGGTTTGAATCAGATTATCTGCAGTAAATGAAGATTTGTGTTGTGCTATATAATAACTTTATAAGAAAAAAAATATATATATAATGTATATAAATAATTCTGCATATAAATAAATTAAGGTGGTTCTCAGATATTCTGCTCAGAAACAAAACTTTCTGACACATTTTCTTACTCATTTTTAAATGCAAAGGCATAAAATTGGCAGGCCTGACTATTGAAGCGATTTGGAATCGAAATGAGTTTTCCATTTTTTGATAAATAAATTACTTATCGAGTTATAAGCGATTCGTGTCACACGACGACACGTTTTTCTCATTTCTCGTGCTGCGGCGTCGGAAATTTTGTTCAAAACGCTGACTTTGATAATATTTTCTGAAAGATTTTCTGCCTTTTACCAAAACAATGGAAAACATCTTTTAATTACAGTTTCTGAATAAGAATACCTCCCAATTTCATGCATTTCCTAACAAAAATGAATTTAAAAATATGTCCTAAAGTAGCCAGTTTGGATATAAAAACAGCCTTAAATATATTTTAATAATGATAAACATTCTGAATCGTTCGTACGCAATTGATAAACATTTTGATCGTTTTTATACATATCACACATATGAGAAATAATTATAAGCATTAACTTTAGTATTTTATTGGCTGCCATATGCCGTAAAAATATTTCCAAGTGAAGAAATATGAATATTATAATCTGACTGTACTTACTTTACCTATATATAAGTAAATTTAGGTATGTTAAAAAATAAAGAAGACATTTTAGAGGTTTATTAATCAACATTTATTCGATCTAAATCTGGGATAAGCAGCATACACTGATATTGTGTTATTATTGACATCTTCTACAGCCGTTTTGAGATCATTCCCATTATGTGGGTCTTTTCCTTACGAAGTATGTGCGATGCATGTATGTGGAAAAGAACAACTAAATTAGTTTATAAGTTGAGATCTAAAATTAGACAATATACCCAAATTACCTCACATTTTAAAAATTACAATTTATATTAAGCACAGTCATTTAACATTAAACATTTAAGTCAAATTATTGTAAACAAATATAATGTAATCATATCATAGTTAGACAGCTGTAAGTAAGATGGTTTTGTAACAGTCTGCTTTTGAAGTTGATGTTTTGATGATTTGTTAAAATATACCAGTTAAACTTTTTTTTTACAGAGAGTCACCTTGGTTATCTAAAATCAACAATGACAGTAGAAACAATGAGAAACATAATATAAACATATGATATAAATTAAATAATTCTAAAAAACTAATGTCGAGTTTTATAAAACTCGAAATTCAATTTATACTTAAATTACCCCATTATACCCAAATTACTCCGACGGGATATATATATATATATATATATATATATATATATATATATATAGTTATACCTTTATGAACTTATGTTAAACGTTTTTGAATTAGCATTGCGCAAATTCAAGATTCACCATTAATAAAAATTAAAATATTAAGTAGTCTCTATAGCAGAGTTTTGTCTAAACCACTATAATTCCAATAATAAACTCAATTTTAAAATGCGGATTTTACACAGAGTTCAGAAATAATTAGAAAAAAGAATATTTTAAAAATATAAATTTATTTTCGGCATGTTTAAAAAGGTATTGTTGCAGCCCTTGAAACTTTTTTTATATTCACAATTTATAATTAGAGGTATGAACAATATTTAACTGAAATGTTTGCTATAAGTTATTAGATCTTTAAAAACATTAGAATTCACCGATGTACTATATTTCCATTACCCGATTCTACATCTTTTCATACTTTTTTATTGGAGAGCTTACAGACTAGTTATATTATTAAATTTTGCCATTTCCAAAACTTTTTAGGAATTCAGACGTTCAAAAGTCACCGACCAGATATTTATAAAGGATTTTCACCAAATATGTATCTAAAATTAAAATTTTGAGAAAAATTTGATATTTTAATTATTTAACTCGTAGCAAAAAAAAAAAAAAAAAAAAAAAAAAAAATAGCAGGCCAATATTGGCATGAAATATATCTCCAACATTGGGGTGTTTATATTTTGCTACTACATTTGTGCAATATTGGCAAGAAATAACTCGGCATTGCATTGCCAATATTTCTTTAATAATGTAGTTTCACTGAAAATATATCCAATGTAAAATAATATTTCTTTAATAGTGTTATTTGATCGGAAATATTTTCAATGAAAAACTAATGTAGATATTTCATTGAAAGTGTTTCCGATCACTCCAATAATGGCGTACTATTGGGCCTCAATATAGCCAATATAATCAATATTGGTTTGCCACGAGGGTTGAGACAGGAAAATAAATGAAACAAATTTATTAATATACTTTTTAAAGTACAGAAGATAATAGGTTGACGGTTTTTAGTTTCCCGTTTAGAAAATATGTCTCTCAGACACCGCATTTCTTTGAATAATTTCACAGAATAAAATATTCAATACATTTCAATTACTCTTTAAAACTTTGAAAGGATGAGTTATAAAAAGAATTTAAACTGTCACACACAACTTTCGCAATAACTATTTTTAAGAGACAAACATCTTCTCCTGAAACTATAACCTGGCTGACAGATTGATCGATCCGATAAGTCTGCAAAATTCTGAGTAATTCAATTGATTGAGGTCAGAAGAACTGTGATCAGAATAACACTTTAAAATTTATCCTGACCTAAACGGTATTGTGGTGTAAAGGATAACAAAAGTATGTTCAATTTGACAAAAAAGGAAATAGAAAAAACGCTCAGACATTAATATATGTTAAATAAATTAAAATTGTCTATGGTACGAAAAGTGCATGACGTGTACAATCAAATATAAAATAGCAGTAAACATATATGTATTTAGCACACATATAACAGGATATTTTTAAAAAGGCCCTTCTTCAATGTAATGCAAGAGAACGATTGAAAAAGGACCAGGGTTGTAGTGGGTAGCTACCCGGGTACCTGCCCGGGCTGGGTTTTTTTTAAACCGGGTTTTTTACGACCCTGAAAAAGACACAAAGCTGCAGGTAAGAAAAAGGCTATTAGTATTAACAACACATAATGCATACTGTAGAAGCCAGAATGGTCACCAGGACATTTTGATGGTGCTGTTTGTACTTCTCTCTGTTATTTCTGTTCTTCTCGCTGTTAAAAAAGACGCCTTTAATATTAAAACGTGTATAATCTAAAAAAAAAAAAAAAAAAAAAAAAATTTCCCCTTTCTTTACATTTGCTTTTACATATCAAATATAATATGCTTAATATTGTTCTCAAATTTCCCCCATTGAATCCTAAATTCCAGAAATCAGAAAATTTTCTTACAGCTTTAAATAACAATATATTTGAAAAAAAAAAACATAAAGTATTTAATAATACTTATATCCATATTTCCTAATACCTATAAAATTATTTATTTCTGCAGATGGAGAAAACTTTTATAAGTACTTTGTTTCATAATATTTTTAATGCTGTAGTATGTTTGTCTAAGTTCTACTTTCTTATATGTGCTGAAGCCAAACCTTTGTTCTGCTGTCATCTCAAATTTATAGAAACCGTGCATCGTGCTCAAATGTTGGCAGTGATAAGCGGCAACGCTTTTTGCAAGTGAGCGCGTGACTTTGTAAAATCGTGGCACTAAGTTTTCATTCAAATTTCTTTCTTGAATATTTCCTTTCACATCCATTTTATACAAAAGTATTTGATGTAAAACCATTATACAGATACCTTATTTTTCTTCTTTTCAGAGCATTTTTTAGATAGGTCAAAGTACTTCTTTATAGGAAATAATATTTAAAATTTTTACTTTCCGTGTTTACACATTTTTCTTTTCGATGATATACCAAATCAGATATCTGCTGATATCGATATCTGAAAGAGCTTTTCCTAACTTACAAATTTGCTTATGGTATTAAAAATGACCTTTTCATTTGTATTTGTAATTTGTTTAATCATACTTTTGCATCGTTATAGAAAACATACTATTTGTTTAAAATATAATATTTATAATATTTAATATTTTTTATTCTGAAACAAAATATATAATTTTGTTTTGGGATTTTTATCACTAGGAAAACAGAAGCCTCAAACGTCGATATCGATTAGAGGAACTTTGTCGATATGAAGATTGCGCTTTGCTTAAGGAAAAATATATCTTGTTCTTACCCACTATTAACCATTTGGTTACGATGTTGGGTCATCATATGTCCCAGAGACTTTTTTTAATTCTTTTCGTACTATTTTTTGAAAAATAATCTCTGACATACACTTATACTAGGATATTTTCAAGAAATATTTACCACCAGAAAATTGTTTGCACATTGTGGTATGGTGAAATATAATATGAGTCGCCAGTCCCGGCCCGTAATCAAAAGGTTAAGGGCACAGATGAGATCTCTAGAGCGTTTACGAAAACATTTAGCATTATGTTTGTAATCATGTAATTTATTTAAAAAGAGATATACAAGAATTTTATTTTTTATCTTGCTTAAAGCATGAACGTTTTAGTTTATACTAGATGTTCGAACCCGGATTTCCCGGATTACAGAACATACTACCAGAATATAGGTGAAAACCATTTTTTAAAATTGAAACTCTACATATTTTTTACATTTAATATATTTCTTTAGATAGCCCGCTAACAACACCAAAAGCCTTTTCATATGCAAAATACCAATTATGTAATCAAATAAAGTTTTGAAATTTATTAAAAACTATACTTTCGTATTAGCCACAAGCAGAAATTAACAGATGAAGATATTTTGAAAAGATTTTTCTGCTTATAGCAGCCTTTTTGATTCTCAGTATTTCCGTGTTTAAGCGCGTAGTTCTATTACATATCTGTTAAAATTTGTGTTCAATTTAAATTATTTTATTTATTTATTTATTTATTTATTTATGAAATGTTAATTTCTTTATGGAATATTAGCCGAAAACAAACGCTGAACTATTTATATTGTTAAAGTGCAAACGGGTGCATCTTCTGTAATCGAGCTGCACGTGATAGAGATAGATTAACAAAAAATATTCTTGAAAATTATTTTAAAAATCATAAAAATCAAGTAAACTGAAATACAGTTTTCAAACAAATTGCATTGAAAGTACATTTATTTCCCTATTCGATGGTGTAAAAATTGAAATTATGCGATTTTCAGAAGTAATCAAATTGGCAAAAATATGTCAAAGGATTCCTTCTATCGTTGCCACCGTTTATATAACGACAAAATTACTCACGGACATGTCTTTGATTTTTAAGGGTGTATTCAAATCCAAACTGCTTATTTTGAGACACATTCGTAAATTCATTTTTGCTCTAAAATGCATCCAATTGGCAGGTTCTCTTATTCAGAAACTTTATAATGTCCCCACTGTCTCGATTTGTTGATAAAGGCAGAATATATTTCAAAAAATGCTGTCAAAGTGGACATTTTGAACCGAATTTAAAGGAAGCGATAGCGCTGGATACAAAAAAAATGATCGTACTGTGAAAATAATTGTCTGTAAATCAATTTCTAATTAATTGAACAAAAAATAAAAACATGGGACCCTTATAAATGTCTTTATAAATCACGCCACCAAGTTTCCTGTTGTTACTTTTAAAAATGAGTCTGGGAATGTGTCTCAAAATTTTGAGTTGTTGAGCGTGGAAAAATATTTTTTTTGAATACCGCCTTAATATTAGATTTAATCCTCTCGCTTATGAAATATACAAAAAAAAAAAAAAAAAAAAAAAAAAAAATCATTCTGTGTATTGGTTTACTTAAAATGCTATTCTAAATTTTGTACAAACGAATAATTTGTTTAGCGTGATCCAATTAATTCTTTATGGCCCGACGGTATTTTAAAGTATCGCAAAAGAAAACTTGTTGAAAATTCATTTAAAACATTGATTGCCAGTAATACAATTTAGAATGAGTTATAAATACTCTACTTTTCCATTTTCAAAAGGCATTATTCGTTGTATAAAGCAAAACTATTTTTAAATGGATATATATTTTTTTCTCCTTATAACTGTTAAGCTTTCCTGATGTTGAAAAACATGGCGTGGAAAGTTCCAGTTCTGAAAAATCTTTTGCTGGCATTTTTTTATTTTTTTAATTAAAACAAATTTAAAGCCACACATGAAATCTGGAACTTTAGAGATGTCAGTTAAAGTAAAAGTTGATCGGAAGAAGTTTTCAAATCATTGTTTTTATGATTTGAATTAGGAGTCTCATATAAGCTCTAGGGGAGCGAAATGGATAATGAACAAAAATACTTTCTATATTCATAATTTTATTCAACGTGATTGTTTAATTTTTACATAACTCTGCCTAAATATGCATGATTATAGACCAGTTAGCTCCTCCTTTCTAAATATGTGTTGCGGATAACTTCTTTAAAGCATGCATGACTGTTAAAAGTGGATCATTTAATAATAAGCAGAATTTTTTATTTTCTGGAAAATAAATTAATTTAAAAATAATTAAAACTTTCAAAAGTTCATTGAAAAAAATTAGTATATTTCAGCATATTTTCATTAATATTATAGTAAAATTTTTTTTTAAAGAGACAGATTAATTATACAACATGTGAAGTTCCAATTCTCTTGCTTCAGTAGATTTTTGAACAATATACCTGTAGTTGTAAAAAAAAAAAAAAAAAAAAAAAAATGTATTCTGAGGAAAATTGACAGAGAAAATGCACCGGCATGAGTTGTTTGGAAAAAGTGGTACCCACTATGCGGTCCGCAAGTCGCAGAATTACCATTAAGAAAAAAAAAAAAAAAACCCTTTATTAATAGCGGAATGTCTGTTATTAAGGTTCCCGTTCATTCAAGCGAAAACACCCGCGAGAGTGAACGTTTTGAGACAGTTATTTTATAATATCTCGTTTGCATTTCGATATTTTTAAACGATTTTTTTTGCATTGGATAGCTGATATCAATCTCTACAACCACCGTTTTTAACTTTTTCGATTTTGTTTTCAGATTTTCTTAAAGAGGATATTTTCACTTTCGGAACCGGTTTCGATATCTGCATTAAAACAACCTGCAAAAAAAAAAATCGAAAAAGTAAAATATGGGGTTTGTAGAGATTGATCTCAGCTATCCAATGCAAAGACAATCGTTTAAAAATATTGAAATGCAAACGAGGTATTATAAAATAACTGTCCCATAGGATTAACATTAGCGAACGGGTGTTTTCACTCGAGTCAACGGGACTCTAAAATAAGGCGAATATTAGCTTTCGCAAAAAGCGGTGTGCGAATACTTTTCGCATAACATATTGGTTTAGAACATAAAGGCTCTGTATTAGACATATACATGTTGTGAAAATATATAAATTATATATTTTTGAAATTGTCTGATTCTGCGTTAGTTTTTAAGCACAAAATTCAAAATTTGAAGCAACTTTGCCCTTAAGTTAATATAGATACAATGTTAATGCAGAAACGCGATGGCTTCCGTTTCGGATCGGACTACATAAAGAATTTTGGTTCATAAATTCCTGTTAAAAGATTTCTAAGTTTGTTTCTCAGATTTTTGCGATGTAAATTCCAAATCCGAGTAATATTAATTAAACGTGTAAAGTGAATTAGAATGGCAGCTGTCGAAAGAAGCCAGATTTATTTAACTGAGAAGTTCCATAAAGATGAAAATTACAACCTGTCAAAAAGTTATTAGTAAAAGATCGATTACTTTTACAGGATTTTTGTAGAAGCCGTAAAAAAGAAACAAAAAGAAATGCTTTCAAGAGGATTATTTTTAAAAAACTGAAGACTGTTTTCAGGTTTCTTTGTATTTCTCGCTGTTATTTTTCCATAACAACTCGTAAAAAAAGTAATTTGCATTTATATACATATTTCAGATGGTGTTCATAATTTTAAATGAGGGGATAAAGTACTGAAAAAGTAGTATCGTAAAACGTTACAAAATTGGGTACATGAATGATCCCGATTTTGCGCATCACAGATCAGTAATTGAATAATATCAGTAACAAAAATGTATGATTCCAGAAAATAATCCTTCTTCTTTATTATTTCTGAATTTTATTTTTGTATATCAGTGTTCTTCAACCAGTATATCACGTCAAACAAGTGTGCTGTGAGGATTTTTCAGGTGTGTCGTGACGAATCATGTAAAATATTAAACCAATTTTCAAGTTTTAATATACTTCATTAAAATTTTATTTAATTTCATCTCTTTTATAACGCAGAGAGTGTATCTGTTCATCCCTTCAGCTGTGAGCCTATAGAAAACATTAGAGACGCTTTCAAATAAGAAAAAAAGGGGGCTCAATTTTTATAGATGCATTGAAACTTTGAACGCGCGAAAAGGAATATTCTGCAATTGTTTTAGTAGCCAGGATTTGGATATTTACTAATGACTAACTCTTTGAAACCTTCTTGAAACTCTGTATGGTTGCCCAAGTCGAAGCTAAATAAAAATTATTTATAGATTTATTCCAATATATTTAAAATTATTTGCACATATATTTTATAAAAATGAGAACTTTTGATTTTATAAATTTCAACTTATCTAAAATCCAAATCAAGTATTTAGTAAAATACACAGCACCGCCAATTTCATATATAACTTGAGTAATTTTGTTGAATGAATAAATGTTTATGTTAATCAACCATTGTTATTTTTTTCAATTTTGTAATAAATATACTACACTTAATATTCCATTAATTTTATTTTTTTTTTAAATATGGGTGTGTCGCGGAATTCTTAAAAAAATTCGGGGATTAAATATGGATGAGAAACGCTTTTGTATATAACAATGAATTATAGATGGATATATCCGAAAGAACACATATTCAAATGAAATGAAGCAAAACAAGGACAAAAAATCAAGCGTCAAGCATAGATTATGAAACACTTTACAACACTTCCAGAATTCTTTAACAAAACTTTACAGATTAATAAGGTGAAAGTCGATGTCTAAGTAAGCAGTTTGGAAAACGCATAACAAATTTGAAAACCCAATTTCAGCAATTACTACCAATAGTCGTAAAAATATATGAATTATTTTGTATATGCCTGTATATGACTTCTAGATTTGTATATATACTACATAGTATGCTATAATTTAGTTCGGTTAGAAAACGCGTAGCACAGGTAAAAATTCCTATTCAGCAATTTCTGTCCAGAAACCGAAATGTAGTCAATATCTTTTGTGCTGCCCTGTATATGATTTATAACATTTATACACCCAAATAATATGTAAAATATTAGTTAATCTTAAAAACGCGTACCAGAACTGGAAACACACTTCCACAATTATTGTTCATACTGTAACCGAATTCTTTTGTGCGTCCTTTTAAATGAACGATGAATGCTATGCCTACCCTATTCAATAGTAAGCCACTTGTAGTGCACCTCAGTAATTTATATCAATTTCAATATGATTGAAATAGTGTAACATCTTTAAAATACACCGCCAACAATTTTCCCCATAGACCGTAATGTAACAGGATTCTTCTGAATGTCCCTGTAAATGAACTATAAATTCTACACACATCATTTTCAACACTAAACATGTCATAGAAAACCTCAATAACTTATATCAATTGCATGGCAATCCGAGTATATTTACGCGAGTTAGAGCACGGGCTGACAGAGAAACCGAATTCAGAAAAACTTTCCAACTATACTTAAAGAACAATTTTTATTTCAGACTTGAATACACACAAATTAATACAATAAACCCAAAACGAGTGAAAAGTTAGCCAGGGCCAGGACTCGAACCTGGATCTACAGCATAAGGAGCTGTTGTTTTAACCTCTGAACTAACCCAGCCGACATCCTAACTCGGCAATTTCTCCCTATTAATCTCACTTTTACTAAATTCCGGCGTTAATTTATGATAGATTAATTATGACACAATTATTCAAATTGGTAAAGAAATCATATGAGATGTAATCTTTCCAACTGGACGAAAAAGTCCGGGCCAGGATTCGAACCCGGAATCCCTTGGGCTGATGCCGCCAATGCTCTGCCAACTGAGCAATCACGGAAGAATATGGCTGAACTAATTCACCCAGTTAACAATGATCATAGCATCTGGTCTGATATCTGAATCAGCACAACAGAATAAATCACAGGTAATGGGACCTCCAGTATACCGTGGAAACGTGATTACACTAGACTAATTATGACGCAATTATTCAAATTGGTAAAGAAATCATATGAGATGTAATCTTCCCAACTGTGCGAAAAATGTTTATATAATTTATGTGCTTTAATATACTTTTCAACTATGTTGGAAAGTGTTAAAAAAGGTTTAAAAATATGTGTGTCAAATGAAGATTGAAATCTCTATATTTATTATATTAGATTTATGTTCTTATCTGATTACATGTAAATTTTGTAAAATTCTGTACGAAAATTCATATAGTTCAATGAAATTAAAACTGCATTTTATTGACATTTTTATAAATGCATACTATAGACTTTTAAGTTATGTTACACTTGTAGTTTAGACATCAAATTATTGTTTCATTTTTCTATTTTTCAGAAGAAATGTATTTTGAATACAGTAAAGGACTAATATATACATCATGATCCTTCAGTAGTGTAATAAATATAGTTTATTTTAAATATATATTATCTAAGAAGTTACCAACACAATGCATTTATTGAAAATTTATTAAAATACACATTTATATTTATCATTTATTAACAACACTAGGGGATCCAACCCGGGCTTCCCAGGTTACGGAACACAGACGAAAAAAAATTTTTTTACAAAGAGAGAGCCAATCTTGGTAATCACAGATTTTTGATTATTTTGATATATGTTGTAGAGTAGAAGTCCCTTAGTATCAGGTTCAACGAATTTTATACAACGCTCCTTAATTTTCGAGAAATAGGGGGTCTAATATTATAACCCAACTTAAATACCGTAATTTCTGGCTTATAATCCGTGGATCAAACAATTATGTTTCGACGCGGAAATTTTATTTGATAAAACGCAACTTACTAAATCGCTGTAAATATTGGACCAATCATTGAATGAAATTTCTGGGCTGAAACATGATTGTTTGATCAGCAGATTATAGGCCGGAAATTACGGTATTTAAGTTTCGTCCCATAAATTTTATTCAATAATTGAAGTCAAATATTTACAGCGATTACGTTATTACATTTTATAAAATAAAATTTCTGCGTTGAAACCTGATTGTTTGATCCGGGGATTATAGACCGAAAATTACGGTATTTAAGTTGTGTTATAATATTAGGCACCCTATTTCTCGAACTAAGGAGCGTTGTATAAAATCTGTTGAACCTGAGACTAAGGGGGTTCTACCCTACAACATATATAAAAATAATCAAAATCTGCGATTACCAAGATTGGCCCTCTCTTTGTTAGATTACGCACTAACACCACACTAAAAGGCATTTTTATATGAAAAATAACAATAATGTATTCAAATAAAGTTTTGAAATTTATGAAATGAAATACAACCGTATTAGCCGCATGCCAGGGGTTAATATATGAAGAAATCGAGAAAGATTTCGCTACTTACAGCAGTATTTTTGATCCTGATAATTTCAGTGGTTTAAGCACGTCGTTCGATTACATGTCTATCAAATTTGTGTTTTATTTATATTTTACTTATTTATTGATAAGTTTAATTTCCTCATGGAATATAAGTAGGAAACAAATTCTGCACTATTTATATCATATTAGCAGTTAACTTATCAAGCGGGTTAACTTTCGTAATCGGGATGCGCGATAGAGAATTTTTTTTTTTTAAATCGTGCTTGAAAATTATCTTGAAAACCACAAAAAATCAGTAAATTGAGATATAGTTGTCAAACAAATTGCATCTGATAGAACACTTTTTCCTATTCGACGGTCTAAAAATTCAAATTCTGCGATGTTTAGAAGTTAAAAAACAAGATTGCATTAGAACGAAATTTCTTGGTCAGATCGTTTCCACCGTCAATATGATGTCAGCGTTACTCACGGACTATTTATGCTTTATAATATACAGGGTGATTATAAAGAAACTTTGCCAACATCTGCACTTCTAGCGCCCGTTCTATTTAACCGATCAAGATGAAATTTTAAATATAGTTGTTTGAAGGTATGCGCTCGAGATTCTGTGAATGGCAATACAGTGGTGCTCACGGTTACGGTTATAGTTACAGAAACTCGAAAATTTCGAATGGCAACGCCTACTTTTTCCTGTCTCAAAATGTTCAGCGCATGCGAAAACCCTAAATAGCGTTGAAACGGTACCGATATGTCCAAAAACCGACGTGTTATAGACATACAAACCGTTCTTTAAGGCGCACCGAGCAATAATGCATTCGACAGAGACAAGAAACTGCTGAATGATGAGAACACATATCAGACAAAAGAAAACCTTTATTGGCATCAAACATTTTCCACATGGGTGCCATCACAAGCAATTACGCATTGCATGCGGGAGACGACGGACAATACCGCTGAACGCAAATTGACGCGAGGAATGTTTCTAATCTCACGCCGTATAGAATCCTGCAAGCCCGACAATGTTTGCGGATTGCACAGGTAAACTCTGGATTTGAGATATCCCCAAAACCAGAAATCCATAGGCGTCAGATCTGGGGATCGCGCAGGCCACGGAATAGGATAATGGCGTGAGATGATGCGATCACCAAAATGCTGATCTAGGAGCCTTTTAACTGACCTCGCTATATGTGGAGGTGCACCATCTTGCATCCAAACAACGTCATTGAGTGCATTCCGCCGACGCAACTCCGGTAGTACAGAATTTTTCAGCATGGCTGCATACCGAGAGCCTGTTACAGAACATGTTGCAGGACCCGCTGGGGTCGTTTCCTCAAAGAAGAACGGGCCGAGAACAAATGTAGCTGTAATGCCGCACCACACAGTCACTTTGGCGTCAAATAATGGTACTGGTGCCACAGCGTGAGGATTCGTCTCTCCCCAGTGCACACAATTCTTTGTGTTAATGTTGCCATGTAAGGTGAAATGCGCCTCGTCCGTCCATAGTATGCGAAGTGGCCAGTCGTTATCAGCATCATATCGTAATAAAAATTCATTTGCGAAGTCCAGACGTTGTTGTGGGTCACCCGGCTGCAACATCTGGACGCGCTGAAATCGATAGGGAAACATGTGAAGTACTGAGCGCAAGAGCTTGCGGACCGTTGTGTTCGGAATATCCAACAAGCGCGATAATCCTCTTGCAGTTTCTGTGTGCCCTGTAGTCACTGTATGATGCACTTCCATGACAACGTCCTCAGAAACTGTTGGCCGTCCGGAGCGCGGTTTGTCACAGGTGCAGCCTGTATCTTCGAATTTGCGCACTAAATCACGCACAGCTTGCAGAGTACATGGCCCACGTCGTTGTCGATGATTGCGGCGATACACACGCAAGGCTTCCGCAGCGTTCATCCCATTTCGATAATAGAGTTTGATCAATTCACCGCGAACTTTCCCAGGAAGAGTCATATCGTCGGCATGTGCGAGTTCATGAATGACGACTTCGCATACCCGCTTGGTATTTTATAGGCTTCCTCCGCTGAATATCTGGCGAACGGCGTTCTGTGATTGGTATCTTGCCTGTGTCATATGCAAAGTTACTGCGTGCGCACAGATCGTGTTTTGTTGGCCGGTTTTCAGAACTCTTCTTTGTGTATGCATAACACGTTTGTTTTTGGACATATCGGTACCGTTTCAACGCTATTTAGGGTTTTCGCATGCGCTGAACATTTTGAGACAGGAAAAAGTAGGCGTTGCCATTCGAAATTTTCGAGTTTCTGTAACTATAACCGTAACCGTGAGCACCACTGTATTGCCATTCACAGAATCTCGAGCGCATACCTTCAAACAACTATATTTAAAATTTCATCTTGATCGGTTAAATAGAACGGCCGCTAGAAGTGCAGATGTTGGCAAAGTTTCTTTATAATCACCCTGTAGATTTATTCTTCACACATAACATTTATTGAAATTATTAAAAGTGATAATTCGTGAGATTAGATAAAAAATGATGTAAACCAGTTTCCCTGCAGTGATAGTGTTTTCACCATGACGCTAATACTAAATACTGGTCACACTATTCTTATACATTAAATTAAAAACAAGTTGGAAATTGTTCGTAAAACGTGACAAATGAGGTGCGTTCGTACTATAGCTTGTTATATAAATATTCAGATCTTGATGATTTTTAATTCTGTGAAATGAATTATATCGTCTGCAGATTAATTTCTGTAATAAAATAAGTATCTCGGTCGCTTGACGATTAAACCTCGGAAGCTCCTATAACAAGTAAGCACCGATTTCTTTTAAAAATTTTTAATTTCTTAATAAATATTTTTATTAATATTTTCTAAAGTATTGATTCGATTTTCATAAAATTTGAAATGTCTCGACAAAATTCGGCAAAGATAATACATCTTAAATTTCAAACCATTCGGTTGGGTAGTTTTTGCGTTGTTATATGCGGACAGACGGACGGACCAGACGACGACAATATGTGCTACGTATTTATATAATTACGAACGCACCTAATAACAGATATGGTGCTTTAAATTTATCGAAAAAATAATTGCTAATGATACAGGACATTTCTTAAATGTATGCTGGAGCTTAAAAAAAAAAAAAACAATACAGTAGCATGATTATTTCTTATTAACGATTTGTTGACCGGTCAGACTATACTCGTCACTAATTTATCGCATTCTTTTTATTCAAAAATTTATCCACATTTTTTTAATAGTAATATTTGATTCATTTAATCACGGAATGTCTGTCAATAAATAAAGTAAAGAATACCGTTCGAACTTTCTGGTAGATATTTTGATTAAAAAGACGCGATAATAAATAGGGTTAACACTGCCAGCCAATAATGCGTTCTCTCTATTAATTATGGATGTCTTCAGAGGTATTTTAAAAACTGATTTATATTCGATACTAAGATTTAAGTTATAAAAACTAAAAATAAAATATTTCAAACAGAAAATAAATTCCTTTAGACTAATAAAAGAAAAGAGAATAATCTGCAGACAATGTAAATAAATGTATTATCTATTAATGTGGTATATATAGTATATATATAATAAAACTTTTGTGTATAATAACAATTAAATCACATAAATAATAAAAAGAAAACTGCCCAGTTAAACTGAGGGCATTGAGCTCACAGGCTATTCACACTAATTGTATATTATACTCTTATTTCAAAGAATTTGAAATATGCCCCTCGAAAAATAAAGAAATCAACAATATATTAAGGGGGGTCATCCCCCCGTTACCCCCCTCATAGTTAACTAATGAACCCCTTAAACTAATCAGGGAAGTCTCTAATTACAATGAATATATATACAAAACTTGAAGAAAATCGGATAATTCTGCATGAAAAACCCATTTATCTAAATTAAGGGGGGATTAGCCCCCCTTTCTCCCTTTATACTTAACCAATGAACCCGCAAAACTATTCAGAGAAGCGCATTATCACAATCAACCTACATACAAAATTTGAAGAAAATCGGATAATTCTACATGAAAAACTCATTTATCTAAATTAGGGGGGTTATCCCCCCTTTCCCCCTTTATACTTAACCAATGACCCCCTTAAAACTATTGACAGAAGCGCATTATCAAAATGAACCTATATACAAAATTTGAAGAAAATGGGATAATTCTGCATGAAAAACCCATTTATCTAAATTAAGGGGGGATTAGTCCCCCCTTTCCCCCCTTTATACTTAACCAATGAACCCCCAAAACTATTCAGAGAAGCGCATTATCACAATGAACCTATATACAAAATTTGAAGAAAATCGGATAATTCTACATGAAAAACTCATTTATCTAAATTAGGGGGGTTATCCCCCCTTTCCCCCTTTATACTTAACCAATGACCCCCTTAAAACTATTGACAGAAGCGCATTATCAAAATGAACCTATATACAAAATTTGAAGAAAATGGGATAATTCTGCATGAAAAACCCATTTATCTAAATTATGGGGGGTTAGCCCCCCGTTTCCCCCCTTTATGCTTAACCAATGAACCTCCAAAACTAATCAGGGAAGCACCTTATCACAAGGAACCTATAAACAAAATTTAAAGTAAAACGGTTAGTTCTATCAAGAGTTATCGCGTTACGTACATACATAGATACATACATACATACGTACGTACGTACATACAGAACCGGCGGGCACATAAGCTCTCAGGCTTTGATAGCCTGTGAGCTAAAAAATTGGCAAACTATGAACCGATAATTATAATTATGAATTATTTTTCGTTTACCTGTAAAAGAACTACAAATGTTATACCACATATTTTTAATGGAAAACATGCCTCAATAAGACCTTAGAAACATTGCACAAATTTCTCAGAGTTTCAAATAACATAAAGGTACTAAATTGCATTTTAAGTAATTGCCGCCCATAGACGGTAATCTAATCGAATTCTTTTGCGCGGCATTGTAAAATAACTATAAATTTTATACACAACCACTTCAAAGAAAAGAAAAATGCTGTAGATGACTGTAACAACATACAAAAATTACATTACCTTCAGCGTTCTACAAACTCCGCATTTAAGTGGTTCATAAAAACGTTTCATAAATTCGTTACACAAACTCGCTTCATAAAATCGTTACATTATAGGATTTTATATACAGGGTGTTCGAAAAGTCTGTAAACGGCCGAATAACTCGAGAAATATACATCGGATTGAAAAACGTAAATATGCATGTTCAATATTTTTGAAAAATCTATTTAGGGATATAGAAGCTCCCCCCTCCCCACCTCTGCCCCCTGGGGAGAAAGGGAGGGGGCATCTTTGAAATCTTAAATAATAACCCCACTTTTTTATTGCAGATTCGTATTCTACGGAAAAAAATACGTAACTTTGATACTTAACATTTTCTTCGAAAAATCGTAGATGGCGCTGAAATCGAGTAAAATGCAGTGAGAATCGTTTCCATTGATAAGTCTGGGAAAGGTCGAATAACTCGAGAAATATACATCGGATTGAAAAACGGAAAACTGCGTGTTTAATATTTTAGAGAAATCTTTTTATGGATATAAAAGTTGCCATTTTTTTTTCTAAAATATTGAACATGTAATTTTTCGTTTTTCAATCCGATGTATATTTCTCGAGTTATTCGACCGTTTCCAGACTTTTCAATGGAAACGATTCTCACTGTATTTTACTTGATTACAGCGCCATCTACGATTTTTCGAAGAAAATGTTAAATGTAAAAGTTGCATATTTTTCCCCGTAGAATTTGAATCTGCAATAAAAAAAGGCGGTTATCATTTAAGATTTCAAAGTTGCCCCCCCTTTTCCCGGGGCAGAGTTGGAGGGCGTTAACTTTGATATCCCTAAATAGATTTTTCAAAAATATTGAACATGCATTTTTCCATTTTTCAATCCGATATATATTTCTCGAGTTATTCGTCCGTTTCCAGACTTTTCGGACATCCTGTATATAAGATAGATATATAAGTAAATAATCGGAATATTGCCTGTGGTTGGAGGATTAAACCACATAATATGTTGCACTTTTTTCTAATAATTACATTACAATGTAAGTGATTTCACCTGGAAACATTTCTTACACCTAGCTTATATATAGATCAGTAAATATTAGGTAGATTTCGTAAGAAATACTACCTATTACATTCTCCCCTATGTTGGAATTTCTGAAAAATTTTTGCAGATCTACGCCGATCATGACTCCTAGAACCCAAAACCACCCCCAGTTCAAAACTTTATCTATCCATCTATATACATATCTATATAACTTTTTTATGGACACGATAACTTCCATAATTCTGCACAAATCTCTTTCAAACTGATACATAAAATCAAGGGGCATAAATCTCGGTCACGTTCGTTAATGGTGCAAAATCGGATCAAGAGGGGGGGGGGAAGGTTTTTTTTTCTAAAAATAGAAAAAAACCCATATTTGCTTAATTATGATAAATATCGAATCCGTTTAAAGTTATTATTACGTCTAGGAAAAGGGTCAAACATTTATGTATGACAGATTTTTGATATCATTAAAAATGGCCTCAAGGGGGGGGGGGGGGGGGGGTTTAAGAAGATAAAAATTCATAACTTCGTCAATTCTCAAGATATCAAATCCGCTTAAATTTATTATAAATCTTCTTAATATTATCTACAACTTTTATATTGACAAGTTTTTTATAGGAACAACTCTTACAGCAAAAAAAAAAAAAAAAAATAAATAAAAAATAAAATAAAATAAAATAATAATAATAATAATAAAATAAATAAAATAAATGCAAAATAATCCCTGCTGCTTCCGTCTACAGGCACAGGTACATTTTGAAGTGGGTGGTCCCAACTGCCGCATCATGGCAAAAAGTCCTTCTTCTGCAATTCCCAATAAATAGGCACCCCACGGTCTGCGTTTTCGAAATCTACCTGTGCCTGTAAGACGAGCATTCAGGAATTTATTAAGTTACATGAGTTGATAACAAAAACTCCCGTATACTTACTTTTATCTAATTAAAGAAATTTTTTTCTTTTTTTCTTTCTTTCTTTTTTCCTTTTTTAATACTTTCAACTTAGTTGAAAAGTGTTTATAAATTCGGTTTGTTTGTCTGACGGTGCTCTAACTCGCGTAAATATATCCGGATAGTCGTGCAATTGATATATGTTATTGAGGTTTACTATAGCTTAATCGGTATTGAAAATGCGGTATGTAGCACTTATACTTCGTGTACATGGGCACTCAAAAGAATGCCGTTACATTATGGTCTACGGGGAAAAATCCTTTGTAGTGTATTTTAATGATGTTTACACTATTTCAAATATATTGAAATCGATATCATTTTCTAAGGTGCACTAAAACATGTTTTCTGTAGAATATGGAGTGTAAAGCATTTATCTTTCATTTATGACCAAAAGTATTAGGTTAAAAAACTGTTTACGAGGACAACTGTTTGCAGCGTATTTTAATTATGTTACACTATTTAAAATATAATGAAAGTGATTATATTGCTGAAGTTTACTACAAGATGAATGTTACATTATAAAATGTTACATTATAAAATTTTATATTATAAAATGTTATATTATAAAATGTTATATTATAACGTTTGTTGTTCATGAATGCTGTGTTATAAATGTTATGCACATCATATTATACTTGTTGTATAATATGATGTGCATAGCATTTATCTTTCATTTACAGGGACACACAAAAGCTTTCAGATACAGTACTGTATCCGAAGTATTATCTATAAGCGAGAATTGCTGGAAGTGCGGTTTCAGGTAGTTATGCGTTGAACTAAATTTTTGCATACTATGTGGTATATACAAATGCTATACATTATATACAGGGCTACACAACACAATTCGTAAGCATTATTGTGTATCATCGTAAATTGTTTAAAGGTGTTTTAAATAGAGTTATGCATGTTGAACGTTAAATATATTTAGCATACAAAGAGATTTTTTTTAATATAAATAAAATCATATACAGGGCCACACAAAGAACTGGATACATGGCCGCCTCTGTATGACAGTTTCTAGTAAGTGTGATTTCAATAGTTTTCATCGTGTTTTTGCCTGCAATAAACTTTAGCTTATAATGTAGCGTGTATAAAAATCTTACGGTAGTATACAGCGATATACAAAAGAATTCAAATATGCTTCCGTCTATTGGTAGAAACTGCTGAAGGTGAATTTTCAACTGTGTTATGTGTTTTCTTATACTAAAATAAATTGCAGCATACTATATAGAGTATATACAAATCTATAGATTATAGACAAGGCTGCACAAAAGAATGGGAGTATATTTCTGGAGTATATTCCTAAACATCTTTTGCCTGTAATTGCTGAAATGTGGTTTTCAAATTGCTTTTGCGGTTTCTAAAATGTTTAATTAGGAATTTTATTTACCTATTAAACAGTGAAGGTTTTTTAAAGCATTCTGTTAGTGTTGGAAAGTGTTTCATAATCTATTCTTGATGCATGATTTTTCTTTCTTGTTGTTTCTGCTCCACCTTTATTTCCAGATTGTTTTAGCGACTGACTTCGAGTTTTTGCCGAATTCTGTTTTTGAAGTGCTATTTTTGCTTTTCTAAGCTTTACTTGTTCTCTCTTTTCCATTTTTAAAATTTTCCAACATAGTTTAAAAGTGTTTATGAATTTGGTTTGTCTGTCTGTCTGTCGACTCTCCGTGCTGTAACTCACGTAAATATACACAGATAGCTTTGAAATTGATTTATGTTATTGGGGTTCACCATGGCATGTTTGGTATTGAAAACGAAGTGTGTAATATTTGTGGTTCTTTTACAGGGACACTCAAAAGAATTCCGTTACATTAAGGTCTATGGGGAAAAATCTTTTGAGGCATATTTTAATGATCGCACACTATAATAAACATATTCAAATTGATATATATCACTGAGGCGCACTACAAGGCGAATATGGTATGCATAGAATGTATCGTTCTTTTACAGGGACACTCAAAATAATTTGGTTACAATACTGTCTATGAACAATAATTTCTCGTAGTTCATTTTGTGTTGTGGTACGCGTTTATAACTGTAGTTATTTTTTTTGTTAATTGGTGCATATAAATTCTATAGATCCTATATAGAGCTGCTCAAAAGATATCACGTACATTTCCGTTTATTGACGGTAATTGCTGAAGGACAATTTTCAATTGTGCTATATGTATTTCCTAACTGAAGTAAATTTTAGCATACTGTGTAGTAGACATAGTAATCTATAGATCATATCCAGGGCTTCACAAAAGAAATCTGATATTTTGTTTGACTATTGCTGAAATTGGATTTTCAAATGTATTATACATTTTCTAAATTGTTTTCTTAGTAAACTGTGAAATTTTGTTACAGTATATTGAATGTGTTTCATAATCTATGCTTGACGATGATTTTCCGTTCTTGTTTTTTCTTAGCATGAATACAATTTGTAGCGATTAAAATTTTTTCATACAGTATTTTGTGATAAATTTTCAGTGTCATTTATTCTTTTTATTTCTGAAAAACTACTTCACACTGTATTCTTAAATGGCCGTGGATAAAGGTAATTCAATAAATATTGTAAAAGGCATCTTCTATTCCTTCCTATCCTAAACAGCGTTAAAATTATCGTAGTATCGCGTTTTGAAACTCAAGTACATTTGCAGACAATGAATAAAGAAATATATTTTAATCCTAAATAATATGAATCCTTAAGAGCTGCATTTCGAATTCTGAAATATGAAGAGTCACGATCTTAAATACCTTTTAATTTATCACCTTTCATGTAAGCTGCGACCCCTGCTCTGACTGTTTGAATATTCGATATGTGTTACAAAGTTTTACTGTAAAGAAAAATGATACAAGAAAGAAATTTTAAGTCAAATCGATAGAGAAAATGTGTGAGACGTTTAAGACACTTCAATAAATTATATACAGGGTGCATAGGAATGTCCAATTATCCTGAAATAACTATTGAACGGATAAAGCTGGAATTGTGGAAAAGGTGTCTGTCTATAGTAAAATGACGTGCGTATAGGAGATTGACTGCAGCGTCTCTTGGGGCGAAATTTGGAAGTTATCGTCCCTATCTCGATAACCATGAGAAATAGAGAAAAAAGTTTTTACAAAATTATTAAGTATCTTCGATTTAGTATTATGAAATGACGTTTTACTGGTAAAAAAACTTTATTATAAACAGTAAAATGTTAATTTTTCGATAGCCAATCACTGCCTTCAATATTTCACAAATCCCTTGTAGAAGTGTGGGATTATAAGGCGGAGGCATATTTATTAATAAAAGTAACACATGTAAGCAAGGTACAATTTATTTTATTAATAAAACCAAAGTTAAGTGCGCAATGTTTCTAGCATCGGTAGCAATACACATACACACTCGCAAGCATACACATACATTGCTGCAGATGGTGGACACATTGAGCATACACTATATGGCCATTAATGACCGGCAACTTTCAATTTTAGACATTTTGTCGAATATTTAAAAATATACTTGTCAGATTCTTCTGGAATTTTAGGATTAAAAAGAACATGTTAGACTTCATATTTATCAATATCGATTTGATAAGGAGGACAATTAGGGGGCTAAAAAAATATTAAAGAAAAAAAAGAACACTTTGGTTCACCCTGTAAAATAAAACGCACTAAATGAACTATCGCTACAGAATATACATAGGCAGACATTGTGCAATATGTGTATTCATTTGTGTAAGAATAGCGTGTATATTAATAGAGATATAGCAATTTTTTTACAAATTTAAAAAAATTCTTGCATGTTTTTTGCTTATAACATACAGGGTTTTTAACCAAATTTAACGTCAGTTTCAGAAAATGGACAAAATGTAGTAGAAATAATATAGTGTAATTGGAATATAAATATATTAAATATTTAACGAAATATGGGCAGTTGTATAAAATAATTTTTATCTGCGCATGCGTGAACGATAACAAAGATTTTTTTGCATAATTTAATAGTCAACTCTATCGAGCAACTTATTAAAAAAAATCAGTCAAATATCGTAAAAATTTAGAGAGATATCGGCGTTAGAGTGAGCTGTTTTTTAGTTTCTCACAAAAACTTGTTCACAAATTGTCATGTTTAATTTTTATACTATATTTTATTTTTTATTGATACTTTAGTGTGCCTTGGAAAACACCATTTCACCAGGTTATAATAGTTTTGGAACGGATCCTTTGATTTTGATTATTCTTTTTTAGTTCGAATAAGCTCGTTAGGGTAGCTTTTCAAAGAGAACTAAAGTATCATTAAAAATTGGAAAATAGTATGAAAATAAAAAATGACAATTTGTTGAAAATCCCTTATCATTCAGCGAGTTTTAGTGAGAAGCTAAAAAATAGCTCACTCTAACGCCGATATCTCTCTAAATTTTTACGATATTTGATTGATTTTTTTTAATAAGATGCTCGATAGAGTTGACTATTAAATTATGCAAAAAAATCCTTGTTATCGTTCGCGCATGCACAGATAAAAATTATTTTATACAACTGCCCATATTTCCTTAAATATTTAATATATTTATATTCCAATTGCACTATATTGTTTCTACTACATTTTCGAAATTTTTCGGAAACTGGCGTTACATTTAGTTAAAAACCCTGTATGTTATAAGCAAAAAACATGCAAGATTTTTTTTTTATAAAAAAAAAATCGCTATAACTCTATTAATATACATGCTATTCTTACACAAATGAATACACATATTGTACAATGTCTGCCTATGTATATTCTGTAGCGATAGATCATTTCGTGCATTTTATTTTACAGGGTGAACCAAAGTGTTCTTTTTTTTCTTTAATATTTTTTTAGCCCCCTAATTGTCCTCCTTATCAAATCGACGTTGATAAATATGAAGACAAACCTGTACTTTTTAATCCCAAAATTCCAGAAGAATCTGACAAGTATATTTTTAAATATTCAACAAAATGTCCAAAATTGAAAGTTGCCGGTCATTAATGGCCATATAGTGTACTTAACTTGATTTTCTTATTAAAATTAATTTTGACTTGCTTAAATGTGTTACTTTTATTAGTAAATATGTATCCGCCTAGAATGTCACAATTTTACACGCGACTTGTGACGCGAAAGAGAACTCAAAATAAAGTTATTTTTACATGCAAGACGTTATTTAATACTAAATCGAGGATGCTCTACACTTTCGTAAATGACTTATTTTTGCTATATCTTATAGTTTTTAAGATAAGGTCGATAACTTGCTAGTAGGGGCGCTGTAAGTCACTTTCATAATGCGCGCATAGTTATTTTACTGCAGACAGGCACTTGTTCCACAATTCTAACTCAATCTCTTCAAAAGTTATTTCATGATAAAGGAATATTCCTATGCCTCCTGTGTATGATTATCCACGCTACGGTAAGAGATTATTAGCACAGAATGAAATTTGTATTGTATTTCTAAAAAAGAGATAAAGTCAACTTCTTCCTTTTTTTGTCTGGAATTTAAACTGCTGAATTCAAAACCACAAGAAAATCACAGGCCTCAGACATGGGCTTTTACAGAGTACCCAACAATTCTAATAAAGATACTACTAGAGTGCAAGATTTTTTGTCTTTTCTTTTTATGCTAGTTGACCCGCCCGGCGTTGCCCGGGCCCGTGATAATATATTTGAACAAACCTCAAATTTGTATAATTTTATATCTTTAACTCAATTTTGTATGAAATAATATTTTTAAATGAAAAAATCGTGAAAAAATATTGATATTTAGTGGTAAAAGTGCTCGCAAGAAGACATTTTCTTGTTTTTTCACGTAGGGTCGTTTCCTAGATTTCTTTAAAAAAAGTTCTTATTGTCCGAACTCTCTGAAAATGTTATCGGTTATAAAAAAAATGGTTTTACAGTACGTCAAAAAATTTCGTAAAAAAATATAGTTATCTAGTTGTAAAATAAATATGTTTTCTTCTACCCCTCACCATTTTTTGTTTGTTTGTTTGTTTTCGCGTCGGCTTCTTTAACATAACAATAAAAAAATTGCTCTCATCATCTTTCAAACTCTCTGAAATTTTAATCGCTTATAAATATAACTGTATACAATCTCTCTTTAAAAATTCGTGAAAAAAATATGCATAATTAGTAGTGAAAACATGAATCGAAGCAGAACGATACCATGCCGAAACACCCCGCTTTGCCGCTTGTTCGAGTTTTTTTATTATTATTATTTTTTTTTAAATGTCTGAGATTTTTTTTTAAATACCTCTTTAATACGTCCGAATCTTTCTAAAATTTTGTAGGTAATGTAAATCTGGTCTACCGAAATGCTCTAAAAAGATTATATCGAAATACGGACGTCTAAGTTACTTTTAGTTTTGAAAAAAAGATCGTCTCCGTGAGGCTCGAAGTGTAGTGACCTGTGTTCACCGGTATTTTTAAAAGGGTTAAAATTCGTATTTTTTAAAATCGTAAAAGGAGGTATGTGCTTTAAGAGCTTATTTTGGGCTTATTGGTCTACAATTGGGCCCTGGAGGGGCGTTGCCATTAGCGGGAAAACAACTTTCGACAAAACGTCCCCTTTTGAATTTTTTTTCAAAGAGTTAACAACGATATATTCTCGAATTGATTGCTTAATTTGAAACGTAAAAGTACTACCTTTCCGAATATGTCTTCTAATTTTAATTGTACTGAACGGTTTGGTCGATTTAGGTTCAAATAAAAATGCGAAATACCACAAAAAAACCGTGCGTTCAGTTCTTCATTTTCTGCTGATGCGTAAATCGGGTTCTAAGCATGGGCGAGAGCTTTTGCTGTCTCGGAAAGAAAGAGATGAATTTTTAATTAATATCTCGCTAATTATCAAAAAAAAAATGTATGTAAAAATCTGAGCCTCGGGCGCATCAGGACCAGCTTTGGACTGTTCTCACCGAAATTTTCAGACTTCTAGTTGCACTACATTTCGCTAGCCATCGCCGACACAGACACAGACACACAGAGCGAAACTTTATTTATTAATATAAGATTCTTCGGTTCTGGATCCCTCTTCTAAAAGCCAGGTTCCGGAGTTGTAACTTTGACAACTGCTCTCTCTCACTGGTTCTTGCTGAAAACTAATTATACTTTAAACTGAATATGAGCAATAAATATACTGAAATTTTTTTCAGAAATATTAAATATAAATAAATTTTAAGCATCATGTTTAAGAATAAATTTTAGGTTTTTGTTAGATGTCTTCTTAGCAATATGCATTAAATATACCAGTTATGGTTGGGAAGTAATGGTAATTATTTCAGAAAATTTCTAATATTTTGAATCCGAAAAGCTGCATTACAAATTCTGAAATATGGACAGTCATGATCTTAAATGCCGTTTGATTTTCTACCTTGATGTAAACTGCGATCCCTTCTTAGACTGGTTAAATATTCTATATGTGTTTTACTGTAAATCAGTATGATATAAGAAGGGAATTTTAAGTCAAATCGATAGGGAAAACTTGCAAGACCTTTAAGACACGTGAATAAATTACATACACCGATTAGCCAAAACGTTAAAGCCACCAGAGGCGCAGAGAACGAACTTGGGCCCCGGGGACAAACGTTTTCTAGTGGCCCTCATATATATATATATATTCACATAAAAAGAAGAATTTTAGAAGATGTTTGCAATCTCTATTTTTTTTTCATTCGTTATTTTTATATTAAAACAATTTTAATTAATTTATATGTTCATGGCTTTACAAATCTGATAAATTTTTGTAGCTAACAAAAATGTTAGTCGCCAGTAAAACATATGTATACCCCTTCCCCTTCATTCTCAAAGATGCCAAGCATTTTAACCGAGGAAGAAATATTTAAAAATACATATTATTCTTTATTTTTATTAAAATTAATTATTCATCAAATTTTAATTAAGTTTTATAGAGTTACTGCAAATGAATTACTTATTGCCACTTAAATGTTATTATTCTTTAAAATGAATGTGATATATTACTCAGTTTTGATTCCGAATGCAAAACTCTGATTTGAAACTTATAAAAAAAACGTGAGCCATTTTTTAGCATTGTATCCAATTTTAGATGCCACAGTTACTGGGTTTATACTATTTCTTAATGCTTTATTGAAACACCCCACACGTTCAATCACGGTATACATGCTAACTAGCCAGGGTGGAAAAGAATGGCATTTTCTGTGCATGAGATTAAAAATGCCTTTTAAACTTGGTTCTTCCATTAAAATAACGAGAGAATAGAAATATCATTTTTTAACAAGTTTTAATTAAATGATTTCAATTAATTTCATTTTTAAATCAAATTAACGCTTAATTAATATTTATGTATTAATTGTGATTTTCTTGCAAAATGCTAATTAGATAATAACATGCACGTGTAACTGATGTTCGTTTTATGAGCTAACATATACACAAGCAAATTGGATTTAATTTTCCACACTAACTTCCATACAACTCAAAGGTAATGCATATGGTGCGTTAAGTTATTTTAAACAGACTTCCAATGAAGAAGATTATACAATTCGTTCGTTTCTTTTTTTTTCTTTTTTCAACACTTTCCAACATAGTTGAAAAGCATTTATGAATTCGGTTTGTCTGTCTGCCGTGTGCCCGTGTTCTAACTTTCGTAAACATACTAGGATTGCATTGCAATTGACATATGTTATCCAGGATTACTATGGCTTGTTGTTGTAAATGAAGTGTGAAGCATTTATAGTTCGTTTACAAATACACTCAAAAGTATTCCGTTACATTGTCGTCTATGGGAAAAATCGTTTGCAATATGTAATATATTTTAATGATGTTACTCTATTTCAAACATATTGAAATTGAAATACATCACTGAGGGGCACTACAAGATGCTTGTTTGCGGTGTATTTTATTAATATTACACTATTTCAAACATATTGAAATTGATATATATCACTAGGTAAAGTGCAAAATACAGTGTGCATAGCATTCATCGTTCATTTGCAGACACACACAAAAAAATTCTGTTGCAGTTACTGTCTATTGACAATAATTGCCGAAATTGTATTTTCAGTTGTGACGGTGCGCGTTTTTGAATTTAACATTTTTTTTTTTTTGCAAATTATTTGGTGTATATAAATTCTATACATCTTATATAGGGTTTCGCAAAACATCTCCGATATATTTCTGTTTAATGATGGAAATTGCTGAAAGGAAAATTTTAACTGTATTATGCGTTTGCTATAACTAAACCAAATTTTAGCATGCTATGTAGTATATATACAAATCTATAGATCATATACAGGACTACACAAAAGAATTATGTTATTTTTGCGGCTATTGATGTTTATTGCTGAAATTAGGTTTTCAAATGTGTTATGCGTTTAACTTTATTAAACGATGAAGTTTTATTATAGTATTCTGAATGTGTTGGAAAGTGTTTCATAATATATGCTTGACGCATGATTTATCGTTTTTGTTTAATGTATGTCCGCGCATAACTTTACAGAAGATGTCCGGTTTTCGTACTTTGTTTTTTTGTTTGAAAGTTTTCTTTCAGCAGATGGTCCCGTTGCAATATTTTAGGATAAAAAAATGATGTATTTGATTGGCTGTCTGTTTTCATGTCTTTTTGTGACTTTATAGGCTTTAACTTTCGTAAAAATTGACAAATATTTGAGTATGGTGTTAAGGTACACAATACCAATTTGAGTTTTTAACCCTTAAATGCCTAGAGTATCAAATTTGCAACACTTTTTATTTAACTTTTAATAAATAAATCAAATTCTTTGTAATCACTATATTTATATCGAAATATTAATCCTGTAAAAATCACATAAATATGCTACTAAATAAAGTTAAAAATTTATCTTAAAATTTCTGGTGTCTAATCCTTAATCTAAGTAAAAAAAAAAAAAAAAAAAAAAAAAAAAACAATTCTAAAAAAAAATCATGCATTGAAGGGCTAAGGATTAAACACCAGGCATTTTAAGATATATTTCTTACTTTATTTAGTAGCATATTTATGTGATTTTTACAAGAGTAATATTTCGATATAAATATAGCTGGTTGCGAAGAACTTGATTTATTTATTAAAAGTTAAATAAAAAGTGTTGCAAATTTGATACTCTAGGCATTTAAGGGTTAAAACAGTCGTTGTATCGCGTATAGTTTTTTTTTTTTTTT
The DNA here is from genome assembly GCA_963931845.1 of Maratus michaelseni. Lineage (NCBI taxonomy): Eukaryota > Metazoa > Arthropoda > Arachnida > Araneae > Salticidae > Maratus > Maratus michaelseni. Next base: position 391,823,267 of record OZ007586.1, read on the forward strand.
TTTACACAGGGACACCTCAAATATTTTCTTATACAGTATATGATGACCTAAAGTAACTTTACACTTAATATTGTGTTTTCAACAATTATTTTCCCAAATCTTAAGAATTTTTTAAAACGCAATAAGATTTAAAATTTCTACTCGAGCAAAATTTTAAAATTTTTAAAATATTTAAAACTTAAGCGAATTTTAATTTTAAAAAGGCAGTACGTCGGCACCAAACATGTACTTTCAGATGATGAAACGAGAATTTTGATACTCGTATTATAATAATGAATAATCTTGTATTTTAATGTATCCATGTGTTAGCATGGCATTTCATAATCGGTGAGAATAGTTGAAGTGCCCACTTAAAATGAATATTATCAATATACTGGGGGGGGGGGGGGATAGCTTCCAGGCTATTTATTGATCATTTGCTAAGGAGGAATTTTATTTAAATATAATCGCATCTTTTAATAAGATCAGCTCTTTTACATTCACAGTACAAAAAGAAGGCGATAAAGATTGCCATCAGTAAGAGCTATTTCAAATGCGAATTTGTAATATAACCATATTCCTTATAAAATTTGTCGCGTGCAATGGAAGCAGTTGAAAGATTTCATAATGCCGTTTAATCTTGCTTCATAATAAGCTTGCGTCATAAAGGCTAACCGAAATATATTAAAAGGAAGAAAAAAATATTTGCATATCCACACGACATCGGCGTATATTATTGAACAATTTTGAGTTTGCATGCATTGAGATAAAGTGGAGATGTTCTGTAGAGTCAGAAAAAATTCCTCAAGCTTTTATTCATTTATTGTTATTATTAAAACATAAGAAATAAGATTAATAACATAATACAGGCTAAAATATATTTTTTTTGTAATGAGACAAGCTAACTCAATCAGGTATCTTTCGAAGCTGGTGAGTTTACACCCTTTTGTAGGCCAATGTTCCCTATTGGAAACACCGAATTAAATTTTTAAAAAAATTAAAAATTAAATGTCATTCATACACTCTAATAAATAATTGCCTAAATTTACACATCAAAACATGTATTCTGATGATACAAAAACGATTTGTCTATGTGTGTAATGTAGCGTGTAAATTGACAAATGCACGGCTGGTGCCTAAATTTCAAAATACACATTGTCCTGTGTATTTTGATGATAACACTTTCAACTGCATAAATGTGCAAAAAGGTATCTGACAACTCTGAAATACACAGTTTAATGCGTAAATTGCACACGAGTACACATATTTCTGTGTAATATTCTGCTCTTAGACATATATCTACATAATATGCAAAATACACACACTGAAAAAAAAAACTCCTCTAAAATACAGACATTGTACTGGCAATCGGGACGCCAGTACTATTTCCGTATTTTAACGGAAACTTTTTCCCCGTAAATTCAAGGAAAATTTCGTTTTTTTAACAGAATTACTCCCTTTTTTACACACTTCCGTGATAAAAAAAAAAAAAAAAAAAAAAAAAAAATCTTTAAAAGACAAACATACGCATCTCTATGAATTTAAATTATCGCTTTTTATAGACACATTTACATCAAAAAGAGAAATTCTCAATTTATTTCATTCTACAGTCGAGCAATATTAACCAGCAGTGGCTGAGTGGTCAAGTCATCACACTGCTAATCGCTTGTGAGTGTAGGTGGGAGAGGGTTCGAATCTCGCTGACTCCGTTGCACACTCTTTGTGGAGCTTTCGGCTGTATTTCTGTGTGTTGTAAATTTCCTTATGTGTGCTATCTCGTCCCTGTATATATTGACGATGACTTAAAAGCGGGCGCTTGACGCCAAGCATACAGGTCAGATGTATGTTAATAAAATGTCAAAAAATGTGAACCAACAACAACTAGGGAACTGTAACTTTCCAGAGTACCACCTTGACCATTCAGCTACGATGCACAAGCCATGTTATCAAATATCGTTACTTATTTTAGATGAATTTTATGAAGCACTTGGGATGTTGAAAAATATATGGAAAGTATCGTTGGTAGAGACAGATTTTTGCAATTGAGTATAGTTCTGAACGTTTTACACATTCCCTTTTCATCATTTTGAAATTTTGGCTTTTTTATTTCATGCTTTATAAAAGATAAATTTTTGCCTTTTATGTATTAAATGCGTAAAAAAATGTATTAAGAGTAATGATTGCTTTTTTCCTTTTAACATATACACGTGCTGTCTTTTAATATTTACACAGTTATCTATCAACACATAACTATGTGTAAATAACAATCACACGCCAATTCAGATAAATCCATACATTTGTCTATGTTTACACATTCGTCTGAGTAATTAGAAGTGATAACAAAATACACACTTCCATTCACAAGATAAACACACATAAATACAGGTACTTTTTACGACAAGCGTGTAATTTGTATCACAAGTGTGTAATTTTACAAATGTACACGTACTATACTTAGTGGTTAATACGAAAGTGGTTAATTTAAACATTTATTTTTTAGAGTGTATTATGTTGGAAAAAAAAGCAGTTGTGTAAGAGAAGGCTTTATTAATTGAGATAGAAACTATGTTTCAGTCATAAAAAAGGAAATATTCAGAAAATTACAAAAACGACCTTTCATGCCATTTTTCATAGTGCGCAGCATAAAAATTCATGTAAAATCGAAAACTATACAATACTTTTAAAATAATAATAAGTAATTATTAGTTAAATAAGTAAGTAATAATAATAATAATAAAATACGCACTTGTTTAACTCGTTAAACGTTCATGCTCCTAATCGATAAAATATTTTATATTAAGAAAAAATAAATGTTAGATTTTGTTTCTTCCCATTTTAATTATTGATATCCTTAAATTAAAGCATTAGAAGATAAAACGTTGATTTTTTTTTTTTTTTTTTTTTTTTTTTTTTGAAATATACCTGAACCTGAATTCGGCTTTTGAAAGGTTAGGAAAATCTGGCCCACATTCACACGTTTTTCAAAGAAAACTGTTTAAGGATGTTCTGAAATCCAAACTATGGCTACTTTTTAGCACATTTATTTTTGTTCACAAACATATCAAATTGCTAGGTGCTTTTATTAAGAAACTATGTAATCGAACTGTTTTTTTTTTTCGTTTTTTGGTAAACACAAGATTTTTCTAAATGCTGTCAAAATTGGTGTTTTGGACCGAATTTCCAGACGCGGCAGCGCAGGAAAGGAAAAAACTACCGTCTGAGACAATAATCGCTTATAACTCAAGATGTAATTCATTTATCGGAAAAAAAAACTGTTCGATTACAAATTACTTCAGTAATGAAGTATCATGCTTTTAAGTATGATGTACATGCTTTAAAAGTACATGCTTTTATGCTGCGGAAAACCAAGAAGAATAATAGAATTAAAATATAAAGGAATGGAATGAAGGAAAGAACTTAGAAATAAAGGAATAAACATCTATATTAACTTTTAATACAAAATTTATTTATTTTTACTTCAAATTTATTCTAAATGGGAAAAATAATAAATAAAAGGAAAGAGTTCTTTTAAAATATACACTAAAACACTTTTTATTTTGCTTAAAAGATGTCAACATATCAATATAAACATTAAAGATGTTAAAATTTAAAATTTACATGTTTCGATTTGTTCATCAAATCGTCATCAGAATATACACAAACCACAAATACAATGTACATGAAAACCAGAGATTAAATTAATTAAAAACCAGATAGTCTGAACAATCACTGTGTGAGTCACTATGTGAAAGAAGGTACAACGCCCTCTATACTTTTAATTTTAACACCGCTCTTAGATCCATCTACAGACCGCTTCCCATTATTATTCAACCACTCAACCCAAATCTTCGGAATAATAAATGACAACGTATACGTTGTATATACAGTACGTGATAGTACGTGACTGATATTCTGATGACGATTTGATGAACAAATCGAAACATGTAAATTTTAAATTTTAACATCTTTAATGTTTATATTGATATGTTGACGTATTTTAAGCAAAATAAAAAGTGTTTTAGTGTATATTTTAAAAGTTAATTCTAATGGACGTATTTTGACTCTCCATTTTATTTGGAAAAAATTCGTTAAAGAAATTTTAATCTTAGGTTTCTTTTTCTCTAATCGCTACATGTGATCGGCGCTCAGCTTTACTTGATACAGTTTCTACTCATAATAATTAAAAATTAGTAATATTTAGTATAAAAATTAGTCATATAAACTCATAATATTTTGCTATATTTTAGTATTGGTAATGATTTCGTGGTTAATAAAGACAAAAATATCTGAGACACCCCGATTATCAAATTTCATCATAATCGAACTTTCAAATGTTCATGTATGTGAAGAACAAGTAATTTAAAGTTTGTATAACTATATAAAGCTTTTTATTTCAACGTATAATGTGATCTTTATTAGTCAGAACTTTTACTTATAAATCCTTATATAATTTTCTTATAGTAGAAATTTACTAACCAAATTTATTAGCGACTTTAAATTTAATAAGATAAGAAAAATGGTCAGAAGAAAAAATATTTTTCAAAACGATTTAACTTACCACAGTGAAATTTTCTAAGGGCAATATCCTGCTTTGAACTCACGGGCGTTAATTATATACACGATCTTATTTTAAAATATAATAACTACTACTACTACTACTACTAATAATAATAATAATAATAATAATGCCGGGGAGCTAGCCGGGGAAGACATTAAACGCTCAACGGCTGGGTTCGCCCTCAGCCGAGTGGTCTTCCTCAGGCATTAAAATTAAAATAATAATGATATGTGATATGAAAACATTTAGCTGGAAGATTCGACAAATATATGTATAATATCTGAACTCTGAACTTTTACTAAAAACACCAACGTTTAACACACAATATCCTGAACTTTTGTTTTTCTATTTACTATTATCATATATATATATATATAATTGTCACGTTGTAAATTTATTCTTCAACGCTACTGTAAATGTAAGTGTGTGCATATGTAAATTATGTTAAAATATTAGTATTTACGACGCTTTCAATCACTCGATAAAACTTTCTTATATAGTATATATATATATATAAATTTTTAATTACAATTCTTTTGCAAAACAAATGGTCTCTTCAAATAATTACCTTTGTTATTGTAATGACCCAAAATTTCAAAAGTACATAAATACAACACACGGTCATATTATTACTGGTGATCTTAATATTGTACAACAACCTATTTTACAAAACTTAATGCATAATGGCACAAAATTTCGCCTTCCATACATGTGTAAAATCAAATCCATAATATTGCAGTTTATTCAAGATATTGATTTATTTATATATAAAATTGCTATTGATTACAATAAACCTATCGAGTATTTTAGTGAATGGAGATTTTCTGTAATAGATAAATTTAAAAATGAAATTATAAAAAATTATCAACATATTACACATGCAGCTTTCAAAAATATAAATAAACATATATCAGAACTACAAAACAAATTTATCATTACTTATGTAGATTAATCTCCAAATAATTATGCTATTATTTGTAAAGAGTACTATAAAGTGTTAATTAACAATGCAATTAACACAAGTAATATTTTTAATAAAACTAAATTAAATATTGAAATTAATAATAGAAAATTAATAAATTATCACAAATTACTAAAAATCAAATGTAATAATTTAAATTATCCTTATCTTGTTATAATTCCAAAATTTCATAAAAGTCCAATTAAATTTCGCACAGTTACCATCGGGTGTAACACATATAATAATAATGCAAGCAATTTACTTCTTAATATTTTAAAGCAGATATATGATATAACAATAAAACATAATAACCAACATTGCCTAAAAAACAGTTTTCAGCTTATTAATAAAATACATAATATCAATCGGTAAAATTCATAAAAACACTGGATTTTAATGATTTATTTAATAACATTGATATAAAAGACTTACATAAAACAATGTGTATATTATTTAAAGAATTTAAATCTCAATTAAAATTAAAAGATCATATTTACATAATTTTTTTAAAAACTATATTAAACTTTACATTGCATAATAATTACATCATATATGACAATATTATTTATAAACAATGCCAGGGAATACCGCAGGGTGGGACCGCTTCTAGTATTCTCTCTCACCTTTACTTATATTATTATGAAAGAAATATTGGTCCGAACAATGATTATGTATTTTATCGCTATATTGATGACATTATCATTTTTTATTTCAATGATAAAAATTGCACATCACCACTCAATTTTTATCCTAATCAGCTTACATTAAGCGAAAATGATTTGATTAATAATAATATAAATTTTCTTGACTTAAAATTAATATTAATGATAATTATAAATTAATATTTGATATTTATGATAAAAGATTTGACTTTCCATTTAAAGTAAATATTTTTACCAATTTTGCTTCATGTTTACATAAATCAGTTTATAAAAATATAATTATCAATTACCTTCATCGTATAAAATATCTATGCTCAGATATAAATAAAAACAAAAATATTAGATTTATACGAAATCAAGCAAAACTATATGGTTGTGATATTTTTTTGATAAATTCAATTATAAACTCTTTTAAATAACATTTATTACATTATATAAATATAAACGTGTTATGTAATAATTTATTTTGTTTTAGTGTGCGATAAAATATAGCAAATGATATAGCAAATAATACAATTAAAACATATATAAGGACTATTATTAAGCTGGTTGAACATTGTTTACACTTTATATGGTCATGGTGACTGTGCGTTTAGCCGATCACCTTTATATTAAGTGATACTAATGATCAGTTATAAAAAGTCTATAAAATGTCTTGTGATGTTCACAGAATATTGGATAATTATTGTGAGTAAGATATTTTATCTATTCTTTACAAGTTTTTTATTTCCAATTTTACTATTTCCAATTGTTTTCTGGTAATAATACAGTATACCTGGATGAATATACTGATCTTAGCATAAATGCCAGTATATTTATGAAATACTGTATTATTTTTAAAACACGTGTGGATACATCCAGGCTGATGATTATATCTACACGTGTTTTTTTCATATCCAATTCTAATTTAAATCTCTTGTTATCCAATTTTCCATTATATTTAGTTCATATTTCATTTCAAAATCCATTTGTATTCACTTGATATCAACTTCAAATTATTAACATTTTATGGTTTATTATATATTTTTTTTTTCTCTCTGTTCCTTTTTAAATATTCTTCATATTTTCAGTAATTTTGGCCAATTACCATTGAAGCAAATGCTGTGGTAAAATTATGATTGCACTTGTTGATTTATTAACTATGTGGTATTCTGTCTACACTTTATTACTAATTATCTCTTAGGATATTTAATTAGAATATGTTACAAGAACTTGATATGTTTTTTGAAATTCAAAGATATTATAATTATATATATATATATATATATATATATATATATATATATAAAGCTACATTTAAATAATGATATGATTAAAAAAAAAAAGCTGTACAAACATCAAACTTTATTCTATACTGTAATAGATCTGTACGTATGACCTTAGCCAAGAACCATTTCTCATTCCGCAAATAAAGGAAAGTTATTTTTGAAGCTTACGTAAAGATTTGTTCAAAATGGTGCTCAGCATGTGGTAAAAATAATTCAATTAGTGATAGTTTTGTGAACTTAAATGGCTTGAATTTCCATTTTTATCCCATTATTTCAAATATAAAGCCGATAACAAGAACTTATAAAATGTTAATAAAATATCATACTGTTGTGGAATTCATTATTTTTTACTTGCTTAAAAATGATGACTCATCTTTAGTCAAACTCTTCGAAGAAGAAAAGTATTTAGATTCTTTACCTGAATAATAAAATTTAGAGTCTATTTGTTAGACATTTCAATTTTTGGGTAAAAGAACAGTTATTTCCGTAGAGAACTCGTCATTTACTTTTAACACGTTGACCGCCATAGATTGCAAGAAGTGGCTTTTTTGGCAGACATTTACAAAGCAGTTTTCAGTGTTTATCGAGTCTGTTCACAATTCCCAATCGCGGCAATGTTTGTTAATTTTATACATTTTTAATTCAGAAGTATCAAAATTTTAGTTATTTTTACACGGTGAACGCCAAACTGAAACCACTAAACATGTTTGGAGAAGGGGGGATGTTTTTTTTTTAAAATAATAAATTAATAATAGTTCCGTTTTATAGCAATAAATTGTCTATGAAAATATTGATGGTACACGTATTCTTGTGGTATGACGATACGCAAAATATTTCTGGAACACAAATTTGTGTGCCATGACAGTCAATGTGTTAAGTGGCTACTTCTCTCACTGGAAACACTCGCTCGCTAATGTTAATCCTATATAGGGGTAATTTCTTTTAAATATATCGTTTGCATTTCAATCTTTTAAATGATTTTTTTTTTTTTTTTTTTTTTTTTTTTTTTTGGACCCGTTTTCTATAAAATCCGTTTACTACGTTTTCAATTTTGTTTACAGTTTTTTTTTTTTTTTTTTTTTTTTTTTTTTTTAAGGATACGTTTATTTTTTGGTTTCGAAAGTGAAACCGGTTCCTCATAAAAAATAAATAAATAAATAAATAAAAAAAATAAAAAAAATAAAAAAACCTGCAACCAAAATCGAAAAAGTAAAAAACGGCCTTTGTAGAGATCAACTTCAGCTATCCAATGTAAAAAAAAAAAAAAAAAAAAATCATTTAAAAATATTGAAATGCAAAAGAGATATTTTAAGAAATTTTCTTCAAAATTTTAACATTAGCGGGTGCATTTGGGTGAGTGAAGTAGCCTCTTAAGGGGGCGGGGGACTTACCAGGGTGGGTGGGTACGACAAATGCGGTGAACGTTTGTGTATCGACCTCAGAGAAAAGGTCTATGGTATCGACTGACTATAGTTAGTACATAAATATATGAAAGCCATAAAGTGCGATAGCCAGGAGATCTTGAGAAAATAAGCCTCAAAGTTTACGTTACAGCTTATAATCGGATAAAGTACTGCGTTTGGCAATCGGCCCAGCAGCTTAGTCGGCAGCACGATGGATTTCGGATTTTTTTTTGTTTGAGTTCAAATCCCAGTCAAACTCCTATATTTCACAGCGAAAGTATTCAAGAATTATTTTCGAACCACAGTTGAAAAAATATGTGAAATCATTGAAATTTACGAAAATATAAATAAAATAATATGTTTTTTTTTTCGCTTGTACAGTTTTAACTGTAAAATTTTGAAGTGGAAGTCATCTGTGACGGACTGAATTTCACCAACTGATGAAGGCAAATAGCCAACAAAAAGTGAACAAAATAATTAAATGGTGAATGCACAAAGCACACCTGCCAAAGAAAGTTAATGGGGAAAAAAACAGTGTCAAATCAAGTGAATACAGCCTCATAGATACATGACGGACTAACGGCCACGGAACAAGCCCCACTCCATTAGTGCGACAAGTTTCTCAAACAACAAATCAACAAGTTGCACAAAATTCAAAAGCAGTGATAACAGCCATTAGGATTCAATGGACTGATCGCAAAAAGCGTATTCACGAAGGGGAAAAAAAATCAAAATCCCCAATGCTTGGGTGAGATAAAGTGACAAAGACAACAAAAATGAGTGTGCAACATCCAGAAATGTGACAACCACCAGTAACAGAAGTTACAATGTGACAACCACCAGTAACAAAAGTTACAATGTGACAACCACCAGTAACAAAAGTTACAATGTGACAACCACCAGTAACAAAAGTTACAATGTGACAACCACCAGTAACAAAAGTTACAATGTGACAACCACCAGTAACAAATGTTACAACGTGACAAAACCCACGATAGTGACATAATAACCAGTGAAACTCTCGAAAGAAGACCAAGATTCAAAATGGGAAAACCAGCTCTAGCACAAGCTAGAGGTAAAAATATATCAAGAAAGAGACAAAAAACCAATGAATGATAGACAAAAAACAACCCACAACAGGGGCGAGCCTATAAAAACGCCAAAAAGCCTTGACAGAGACAAATACAACAAGAAGGGAAATCAGCCCATAAAAGAGGCGATAAACACTACAGCGACAACCCACCATGAACGTGACAAGCCAACAGACATGGTAAATATGTAAATCTATGTACGCTAATGGCACCTGGTGCATGTAAAATCCGTCGTGGGTGCAAAGCCCTCCAAGTTACCTGTGAATAATACCTCTGGGGGTGCCTAGTCAGGTGAGGGTCTCGTCACCTGATCAAGGTTCTAAATTACGAGACCTATTAAATCTGTCAATTCAACAAAGTTAAACAGAAACCTTGAACCGGCAAACAAAGATAGCGGTAGCAAATCACAAGAGAGCAAGCACAGCAGCGATGTGAACAAATCAATAGTCAGGTGGATCACAGCCATACTGTGATCAGGCGATTTCCGCCCCGCACCCAGGTACTAACCCGTTAAGCTAGGCATTCATGCCGGGCAGGTAGGGGCCTGGTTAGCGGTATAAAAAAAAAAAAACTGTAAAATTTTGCATGCTTAAATATTTAATGAAAAGTAAAAGTAAGCAATTTGTTTTTCTATAGACCAGGAAATTTTTCTGCTTTTAAAAATTGTTTACAGTTATTTACATGAATAAACTCATATATTTTATAGAGAAATAAATTAAAATACGTGATATAAATTTATAATATATTATTTAAATTTTGTTTCATTATTCAAATGTTTCAAAAATTTCCTGATTTTTCTAAAGTGGGGTTTTAAATTTTTAACATGATTTTTTACTCTCATATTCTTGATTTTTGTAGATAAAATAAATGCCTACGTAGTAACTATATTTAGCAATCCAATTTTTTTTTTTTTTTAATGTTTTTTCGCTATGAAATTTAGCATGTTTCTATATTTAAGGAAAAGTATAATAAAATTAAATAAAATAAATAAATAAATAAAATAGTTGTAGTTCTCTAGACTATAAAATTTTGCTGTTTTTTAAATTTATTTAGTATTTACATGGATATCTACTGTTTTTCATAGTGAAATAAATTAAAATACGTTGCGCATAATATGAAAACATGCTATTTTAATTATTTTTTAAATTGTATTTTTTCTATTATCCTAATAAAATTTTAAAATATATCATTTTTTTTTAACAACACCTTTTAAGTTTTTAAATATTTAAATCTCGGATTCTTTTGTTTGCAATTATAATAACTGTGTCTATGTACCTAAAAATAAGTTCTGAAAATATTTTAAATTGCTAAAAATAGTCTTTACGTAGCCAGTTATTCTAACTGAAAAATCAAGAATCGGAGATTTAAAAAAAAACATATTAAAAATTTAAAATCTTATTTTGAAAAAAAAATTTTTTTTTGGATAATGAAACCAAATTTAAACAATCATGTATTTGAATTTATATCATGTATGTGATTTATATCGTGTATTACCGTAGCAAACATATGTTTGCGTTCCACGAATAAAAACAGTTGAGTATGGCTGCTCTAGATATTCAACAAAACGTATAAAATCGAAAGTGTATGGTCATTATCCTTAATTTATGAGCATGGGAATACCTGCAGTTAGAAGTTGCGAAACATTTTTTACTGCTGCCGTTTTTTGGAATATCGTTTATAATAAGATAAATGTAAATACACTTCAGAGGCTGGTAAGCCTTCGGGTAAGAACTATTTGTTGTTTTTATCTCTCTGTTTTTCTTTTCTTTTTAAAAAGTTTTTTTTTTTCTTAATCTGAAGACGGCACATTTTTATAGAGCTTTGGAATGGCTGCATTCTATTTAAAGTCCTGCACGGATCGGGTTATACCTGACTCGAAAATTCTATTTAACGTAAACCAGCTACCCGAAACGAACTCGACAGTTTTTTTTTAGCTTAACCGCAACCCGACCAAACCCCACAAAAAACATTTCGTCGACCCGCAACCCGACCTAAACTACTGCCCTCTAGACCTTGAACACAACCCGAAATCCGCAATGAAAGAAAATTTATCCACAAATTAATGTAATTATAGAAAAGTAGTCTATAATCATATTTCTAATATAAATTTCATCTTTTATGTCAAAAAATGAACGTGTAAACAAGTGTCATTTATATTCATATATAGAGTTTTTCATCTGAAACAATATTCTGGACTTTCTTTTGAAAAATCGGGTCAACCCGAAACCGACCCACAAAAATCAAAACTCAACAATTAGAACCGAGCCTGACTCGAGCCTGACAGTCAACCTGACTCGAAACGAAAAACATTAATGCCAAACCCGATAGGGAGAAGGTAAAATCCGGTTACTCGACCCGATACTGTACTCTAATTGATTTCGATTATTTATTTTGTCCTTTATTCGTAGTTATCATCAAAGACGATTATACACGTTTCTTAACTGAGGTAATTTAATAATGCATAAACAGAATGGATGCATTTTATGTTTTATAACTCTCATTATGCTGTTATCCGAAATCTCGAAATTTTGAGATAATCTTTATAATTCACTTATTTGATGGTAAAGATAATTTTTTATGTGCCGAAAAGTTTAAAAAATCATAACTAAATAAAAACTCAAAATGTAAATAAAATTAGTTTTTAAATAATTGCTTGACGAAAGAAGTATGCACAAAAATCTTCCTGGAAGTAAATTCAAATTCTTCAAAGAAAAAACAACTGAAATTATTGGTTTTTAAATGCGTTAAAAATTGTAATTGGGAATTTAAAGTTGAATATCTGGATTGGTTACATTGACAAATAATTTTCCAGATTATTTTCTTTTAAAAGTTTTTTCTTTTCCTTCTTTCTTTCCTTTTTTTTAACAAAGTGCAAAATAACATTAAATTTCTCCTTTCAGTTTGTTTAATTGCATACAATTCATTTTAGTACACGGTATTTCCCCTTTATGCAAAATTCATTATTGTCACAATATTAGTTATTTTGATAAAGAAAATAGCTTAACCATACACTGCGCAGTGATGCATATATGAATTAATTAAAACTTAATTTTTAATAAATAAATTCATTTCTAAGAAACCTCTATAGTTAAAAATATATACATGCATGTTAGCACAGAAGTCTGCGGTTAAATAAGGCGTGAAGAATTTCTCTTTAAAATTTCTGGTATCTAACCCTAAATATGAGTATAAAAAATGGTGCTTCCAAAAGAAAAAATTGTGCAGAATTGTGTAAACGGAAGTTAAATTATTGAAAAATTAAAACTTTTATTGCAAAAACTTATAATAGTAAATAGTAAATAGTTTTTAAAATTTGCTTATTTTTCAAAGAATCTGACTCAGCAATTATTTAAAAATCTAGCTTTTCAACCCGTTCTACGCACGGGAGTTCCTGAATTTAATTCTAAAATGTGAATAAAATGAATTTAATTCCCCTGTTAAAGTGTTGAGTTGTTCAATAACTATACGATTTAGAAAAATATTTTTCTACTACTCTGCATTTTTTTTTTTTTTATGAAACTTACTTTATGTTGTTATGTCAGAAGACGATAAAACGGTATCTTTGGAATAAGGGAATAAATAGAATAAAAAGTTTTGTTGATGTTTGTGATAAAATGTTTTTCTTTTCTTTTTTAAAAAAGGTAATAATTAAGATCAATTAAATAATCGCTAATTATTTGCATGCGAGGTAAAAGAATTATCGTAATACCTGCTACAGCTTTTTAGTATTGCAGCGTGGCGTCCGTAATATGTATATCTCCCATTGCAGTAAAAATTTAGAACTGGTTAGAATTCGTGCGATTACGGGTTAAACATAAAAAAGGGCAAACATTCGTCAAAAACATTAAAAAAAAATCTATTTAAAATTTTCGAATTGTTTGCCCCTATTGTTCATGGGCCCCCTACCAGCAACCCGTGTGTCAAATGTCGTAACCCTGCGCCCTGTGGTTTCCGAGTTTTTTATGTTACATAGATAGATACGCGCACGTATTTTAAGAGGGTAGATTATTCTAGCTGATCCGCCCGGCGTTGCCCGGGCCCGTGTAATAAACTTAAATCTTTTAAAAAACGAAACTCTGGCACGGGTCTTCGATGGCTTCGGCACCGTATACCGGGCATGCACGTATGCTCCGGAAAATCTTTTATTTCTACCTTCCACCGCCAGGAGAGCATTCTGTTCTAAACAAACCTCTTTCCGAATGAACATATGACACATGTTCCCGCTGCCTACGGCACCGTATAGTAGACGTGCTACAAAAGTTAGCTTGTTTGGAGAAAATGGGAACATTATTTATTAGCCGAGTTATTGAAAAAAGGAACAGTTAGAGAAAATAACCTTGAGGGGGGTGCTGAGAGGGGGAGGGGATGTTGAAGTGTCCTTCAGAAAATGACTAATTAGGAGGACCACTATGCATCTTTAAAAATTCCTACGTTTGGTTAAGCTAGGAACTTAATTACAAATTTGGCTTAAACTATTATTCGGGAATAGTGGTAACTACTACTCATAAATTTACTTTACTGTTATAGAGGTTGACTATTAAGTTAATTATAATGTTTGTAATCAGTTGCGTTGAAATCGGAAAAATAGTTGCTGAGTTATGGAAACGGGGCATAGTTAGAGAAAAAATCTTGAAGGAGGTGCCGGGGAGGCTCGGATGTTCAAGTTCACTTCAGTACATAACTATAATTAGGAGGACCACTATGCATCTTTAAAAATTCGTTCGTTCGGTTAAGCTAGGAACTTAATTAGAAAATTTTCTTAGACTGTCTTAGCTTTCGATTAGCTTTCATAGAACTCTGAAGACTGAGAACTCTGAGAAGTTTTCGATAGCTTTCACAGACTTGCTTTCCATTCGGAAATAGTGGTATCCGCTACTCATAAATTTATTTTAATGATATAGACGTTGATTATTAAGTTAAATATGATGTTTGGAATCAGTTGCACTGAAATCGGAAAAATTAGTTGCTGAGATATAGAAACAGGGTACAGTTAGACAAAAATCCTTGAAGGAGCGGCCGGGAGGGGGGGGGGATGTTCAAGTGCCTTTCAGCAAATTATAAATTAGGAGAACCACTATATGCATCTTTAAAGATTGATTCATTTGGTTAAGGTAGGAACTGAATTTGAAATTTGGCTTAGACTATTATTTGGAAATACTGGTAACTGTTTTCTAGAAATACACCCTGAAGCTGTGAATGCCGATTTTTATGATAATTTAGCAAAATGGAATTGGTTTGGAGAAGTTCGGAACATAATTATCTGAGTTCTGGAAATAAAGTACAGTTAGAGAAAAAACCTTGAGGGAGGAGCTTCGAGGAGGCGCGCGGTCAAGTGCTCAACAACAAATCACTAACTTTGACTGTTGGTATGCATCAACTGAATACGGGCTCTGTACTTTTATTAGGAACATAAATTTAATTTTTACAAAAACTGTTGTTCTAAAATAGCGGTATTATCTATATAAAACAGCGATTAAACGTTACGGGTGTAGCTAAAAATGTTAAATTTGTTAAATGTAATTAGTTCTTTTGAAATCAGAGCAGTAGATTTGGATTTATTAATAAGGAGGGTCAATTAATGAAAAAGCCGCCGCCAGGTTGCGCGTGGTCAAGTAAAATGTATGTGATATTTAATAAAAAGTCGTTTACCCCCTCCTCATCCCCGCAAATTTAACAAATAATCTGTTAAATAAAGTTTTCTGTATTAATAATCTCTATCATGCTCATATACGTCATGTAAAAATACTTTATTCCCAGCTAATTATAATTTATTAATTGGATAAAATCCTTTAAAATTAAGTTTTTAGCATTTAGCAACGGTTAATATTTAAGTCGATTGTCTACATGTCATATAATCTCTGATCCATAGATTTTAAATACTCGACTCGCAATTGCAACGATCTCTACCTTGATTTATTTAATGACTTCTGTGGAGATTTTGTACAACCAACCAACCAACAGAAGATAAAAGAGCGTATTTTTGATGAGATAGATCTCTATGTGGATTTTAATTAATATTGAATCCATCAAAAATATATTTAAAATTTTCAAATTTTTTGCTCCAATCGTTCATGGGCCCCCTGCCAGCAACCCGTGTGCCAAAATTCCTAGCTCTGCTTCCTGTGGTTTCCAAGTTTTTGAGGTTACATTGATACGCGCACGGATTTTAATAGTGCAGATACAGGAAAAATCTTTTTATGCACTTGGCCCATTGTCATATAATGAACTGAGAGTGTAAAGAACGGGATAATCAAATTCCTACTCTGGGACAGCCCAAAATATTCTGAAATTTGTCATTGCTTGTTTTATTTTTTTTTTCCATACACTTTCCATTAAAACTTAATTTTGAATAAATAAATTCATTTCCAAGAAACCACTATAGTTAAATTAAATATATATATATATATACATATATATATACATATATATACCTATATATATATATATATACACTGCTCAAAACAATTAAAGGATATTGCAGTTTTAGGTGGATTTTGTATCTGGGAAACTTTTTAGCTGATTGATACATGGTCGACAGACATAGTAGGTTATATGAGAATAAATTACATATGTTTGGCAGAAAAAAATGCATTTTATTGCGCATTTGTGTACAAAAGGAAAAACACACAATTTGTGCATATGAGAAAAAAAGAATAAGAAAAGGTGTTTTCTTCAAAGAAAATCATTTTCAGTAGGGGGTATGGTTTCCACGGGCGGCCAGCAACGTTGAACACCTTTGAGGCATGGACTCAATGAGGCTATTAATAACGAGTTGGGGTATTCTGCCCCACTCTTCCAGAAGAGCTCTTTCCAGTTCTTGGAGAGTTTGTGGGGGTTGTTGGCGGCCAGAAACTCGTCTTCCTAGAGCGTCCCAAACGTGCTCGATTGGATTCATGTCTGGAGAACACGCTAGCCATTCCATTCGAACGATTCCTTCCTCGAAAAGGAAATCCTCCACCAGGTTTGCACGATGTGGCCTGCAGTTATCGTCCATTAAAATGAAGTTATCTCCGATTGCTGCAGCGTAAGGGACTACAATAGGTCTGAGGATCTCATCCCTATATCGGCGACCAGTCAGAGCTCCATCTCGAATGATGTAGAGGTCAGTGCGCCCGTCAATGGAGATGCCACCATACACCAACACTCCTCCACCGCCAAATCTGACACTTTCGTGCACGAACGCAGGATTATTCCTACTGCCACGGTCCCTCCAGATGAAAATACGCCTATTATCCGGATGCACAGAAAAACGGGACTCGTCAGAAAACAGAATATTGCTCCATTCATTTCTCCTCCAGTTGACATGCTCGGTTGCCCACTCCCTGCGGTCGCGACGATGCCTTGGTGTTAATATAACACATACCATCGGTCGGCGAGCATACAGACCTACAGCATGGAGCCTGTTTCGGACAGTCTGAGTTGAAATCGTGGTACCTGTAGCCGAGCGAAGGTGTTGTTGGAGAAGAGTAGCGTTCATGTTTCGGTGTCTCCGAGCTGTTAACGCTAAATACCGATCTTCATTGGGCGTTGTTGCCCGTCTACGACCTTTCCCTGGTCTTCGGCCTGCACATCCACTCTCCAAAAAACGGTTCCAGATCCTGGAAATGACACTTTGTGACACTCCAATGGCTTGCGCTACTTCGGCTTGAGTTTGGCCCCCTTCTAACCTACCAACAATTCTCCAAGCTTCTGAATCTGTCAAATGACTTCGCTGAGACATCGTACTCATCGAAACAAAGCAATCACTGAATGCCGATCATCCTTGTCTTCATTTTCTTTTATCCAGTTGAAAGTCAAATTTCATTCGCTGCCGCTGAAGCGACGTTTTTGACGTCGAACTCAAAATTTACATACTCCACAGTTTGAAAACCAGAAAAATTTGCATTTGTGATTCTCTTCTTCTATTTTCGGCAAAAAAAATTTCGTTTATATCATTATTTTATATAAAACTTCAAATATCCTTTAATTGTTTTGAGCAGTATATATATATATATATATATATATATATATAATTATAATATCTATGAGTTTCAAAAACATATCAAGTTCTATTATCATTCTACTTAAATCTCCAAAGAGATAATTAATGATATTGTGTAGATAGAATACCACATATCTAATATTTAACATGTGCAATCATAATATTACCATAGCTCGTGCTTCAATGGTAATAGGCCAAATTTACTCATACCTGAATAATATTTAAAAAGAAAAAGAGAGAAAGGGGAAAAAAATTATAAATTGGAGTTGCTATTAAGTAAATACAAATGGATTAATAAATTAAATATGAACCTTATACAATTTAAAATTGGACTACAAGAGAATTAAATATGAATTGAATATTAAATATGAATTGGATATGAAAAAACACATGTAGATGTACTCATCAGGCTGGATGCACCCACATGTGTTTTAAAAAATAGTTCAGTATTTCATAATTCTACTGGCATAATGCTAAGAACAGTAGAATCATCCAGGTATACTGAACTATTACCAGACAACAATTGGAAATATTAAAATTGGAAATATTTAAATTGGAAATAAAAAAACATTAAGAATATATAAAATATTTTACTCACATCGATTATCTCAAAAACTTTATATATCACTTCACGAAATTACCACCAGATAACAGTTTTGAAATAATAAAATTGGAAATAAGAACACGTAAAGTGTAGATAAAATACTTAACTCACAATAATAATCTAGAATCCTTAAAATATCATAACTTCTGCATAATATCCATGTCCACATGGCACGCATCATACATGTTGATTTAGTCGAGTTGAGAGAAATGATTTGAAAGACAAGTTGAGAGCACACTTTTTTAAACACAACCCCATCGATGACACCCAAACACAAAATGATTCAAAATCACACAAAATTATTCTGGTAATAATACACTTATAACAAAATTATATCCGTGAATATATAATTACTACATTCAATTTTAAACCCTGAAAGTAAAATTAATATACAAGCAATAGCTCCCTCTATAGTTAAATTAAACATAATATTAACAATATAATCCTCATCTACCTGACAGGTAAAGTGTCGCCATCTGTTGGTATTATAATTATTCATAATTAATATGTAGTTACAAATCCACTTTATTAGTTACATATTCACTTCATTAGATTTAATTATATAAATAAACTTAAAAAAACATACTATCTTGTAGTTTTACATTAAATTCGAATAAAATCCTTCGATATGAATAAATCTACACAGTATTAATATATCCTGCACAGCATTTTAGATAATCTTAACGAGAGTATATTATGTAAAAGAGATATTATTTTAAAACAAAGTGCTATTTGCTACCAGCTGTATTAATCCACTGATATATATTATAGACTTATTATTAAATAATTAATGTTTTATTTTTACTACTACTTAAATATATGTTAGACTTGTTATTAAATAATTAATGTTTTATTTTTACTACTACTAAATATGTTTTAGATTTCAGAGATTGATTTAAATATCAAATTAAATAATACATAAACAATTTAAGATATCTCAAAATTTATAAAATTGATAATTAATAGTATTACTACTATGTATCAATCAAATTAATGCAATGCAGCAATTAAAATATTTGTTAAATTTAATTTTCATAGATAAAAAAATAAAAAATATATGTATTTATATTATATTGCAAATAGATATGTTCGTGAGTTATAATCACCAATGTTATCCATGTATAATCCTATGTGTTAGTGTATAAGATAATTTATAAATGTATGAAAACTTCACATCAATAACACCTTAAACAGAGGTGATCGGCAACGCACAATCACATACTATACAAAGTGTATATAATGCTCAATCAAATATTAAATTTCTTTATATGTTATAATTGTAATTATGTATGTTATAATTGTAATTTTCTATATCTATTGTTATATGTTGTCGCACACTAAAACAATAATTTATTACATACCGTGTTTATATTTAAATGATATAATAAATGTTATTTAAAAGAGTTGATGATTGAATTTATCATAAAAATTGGATAACCATATATTTTTGCTTGATCTCGAATAAATCTAATATTTTTGTTTTTATTTATATCTGAGCATAAGTATTTTATACGATGTAGATAATTGATAATTATATTTTTATAAACAGATTTATGTAAACATGAAGTAAAATTGGTAAAAATATTTATTTTAAATGGAAAATCCAATCTCTTATCATAAATATCAAAAATTAATTTATAATTATTATTAATATTAATTTTTAAGTCAAGAAAGTTTATATAATTATTATTTAAATCATTTTCGCTTAATTTAAGCTGAGTAGGATAAAAATTGAGTGGTGATGTGCAATTTTTTTCATTGAAATAAAAAATGATAATGTCATCAATATAGCGATAAAATACATAATCATTGTTCGGACTAATATTTCTTTCATAATAATGTAAGTAAAGGTCAGAGAGAATACTAGATGCGGTTCCGCCCTGCGGAATTCCCTGGCATTGTTTATAAATAATATTGTCATATGATGTAATTATTATGCAATGTAAAATTGAGTAAAGTTTTAAAAAAAATTACTGAAATATGTTCTTTTAATTTTAATTGAGATTTAAATTCTTTAAATAATATACACATTGTTTTATGTAAGTCTTTTATATCAATATTATTAAATAAATCATTAAAATCTAATGTTTTTATGAATTTTACCGGATTGATATTATGTATTTTATTAATGAGTTGAAAACTGTTTATATATATATATATATATATATATATCCCTTATGTAATCACAGAATTACACTGTTGTTGCAAACTGTCCAATCATTCGACCGTTTTTATAGGAAACGGTTACATAAAATAATTTAACTGTTTTCTGAGCATAATATGGGCAATAATATGGTCAGAATAGAGTTAAATTACGGTTATGTAACCGTTTTCTGCAAAAACGGTCGAATGACTGGTCGGTTAGCTGTAAATTTTGAACAGTGTATGCATGCTGGAAGTTCCCTCCGGCTGCGCATTATTTCCCTACTTTTCCTTACACTGCAATCCTAAATTAAAACTTTTGTACTGTTTTCTGTTTAGATACGAGTAAGGACTAATATTATCAATAATAACAGTTTAATGCAAATAACAAATAATTCATATAATTAATAAAAATAATGTATCAGTCAAAACTTCTTAGAATTAAAAAAAAAGGATAAAGCACAATTATATTTTTGACAACAATTAGTTTAGAATTTTTAATTATGCCAAAGCATGTCTTCGAAAATATTTCAATTCTTTGAATTTAAAATCTCATAGACTAAGGATCCAAACTCGTTCTGATCCCTCTGAGAAATAAAGCTTTTAATGAACCGCTCTCGAAACTACAGTCGTGATTTCTTTCCCCCCCTTCCTCCCCCCTGTAATTTGAAGATTTTCCTAAATTATTTGACTTACTTCCAGTATTTTTACATTTTTCATAGAATTAAAAAAGTTCTTAGTTACTTCTTAATATAAGTTGAGAGGGCGTAACTATAAATGAATAATACGCTGGGTGAAATTTGCCTCTTGTAATAATTTAACTTGAAAATATTCTTTAAAATCGATAGCCTTACTTTTAAATAACATGTTTGTTTGTTTTTTTCACTCACATTGTATATACGAATTATTTACTTGAACAGCATTTTTTTTCCTTTTTCTCGAACGCTCGGTAATGTTAAAATTGCAGAAATGTCGAACTATCATCAAAACTGCCATTCAGCATATTATGGCATAATGCCCATCTCACATGAACCCTTTGAAGTCACTTTATTTTTATTTATTATGGCAGTTTGAAAAGGTATCTAAAAATAACAAACTTTATGCGGAGTTAAACATGCTTTTTGACATAAATGCTAAAATATTACGCATATTTTACACTTTATGGAGAAACCTTTGAATTTTAGGGAGAAAACTTTTGAATTTGAGACGTGGCCATAAAATATATTTCATTCGTGAATCAGCAGTAAAACTTGCTTGACAGTACTGAAAAGGAAATTGGGGAACATAAATTACATGCCATAACCCTACAATATACGAGTAAGGCCAAAATATCATACGAGAAACGAGTACTTCCTATTTTAAGAAAGTTTCTTATGTACAGAATAAAGATATATAAATTTGTGATATTTTTTAAAAAATATTTTTTTTTTTTCAAATTAGATATTAAAACATTTAAACTTAAATAGTTGAACAGGTATGTAGTCTCTCATAGCAGAAGTCGGCAGCCTATAGCATGCGTGCCAAATTTGGCACACGGACGTCTTTTTTTTTAGTGGCATGTAGGTGTAAATATATGTATTGTTTCCTTAACCTTTCATCTCAGATTTTCAGTTATTGTCTTAAAAAATTATTATTATTATTTTGTTCTCCACATTGTATTATTATTTGTAATGTTTGTATTGGTCGAATCTGCCTCAATTATTAAACTTATGAAGCCTGCTGATTACATATATTCAACGATAAGTATATATATTTTATAATTAAATATTTTTAGAGTAACATACTTGTATTTATAAAACTTTGTGATGATAAGATGGTAAAATTGAACAAGTTTAAATATAACGTGCTTTTTACGTATGCAACATTTTTTAGTAGAATTGGTTTGGCATGCGAAACGGGTTTTTTCTTTAACATTAGGTTCGACACAGCATTGGTGAAATGTTGCCGATTCCTTCTCTATAAAGTATAGATAAGGTATAAGTTACAATTTGATTATGGAAAATTGTCTGTTCTTTACAATCTGCATTTCTTGTACTTTATTGTAATTTACTTGCAACGTTACTTCTATATCCGTATATTTTTAACAGTAGACTCTTTAAAAAAAGTACTCAAAAATGAGAAGCTGAAATTCGCTTTTACAAATTTACAAAAGTAAAATATTTTCATAAACCAATAGATGACATGCTCAAATATAAGTAACCCCACATTACTTTAAAAAAAAAAGTCTAATATGAGATTATATTTATACTTATCGATAAGTATATTTTTTCGTATTACTCACTATTATAGATTTCAAAGGAAATTATTTGTAAAATTTGATGTACAACTGGAAAGTATTTTGTCCGGATAGCTTTAAATATAAAGTTGCGCACTATAGAATTAACAAATTCCATCTTATGGCGGATGTATCGAATCTGTGAGTGACTCATGTGTATGGTTTTATTTCCATTTCTTGTAACGCCGCGATTTTCTCATACACTGTAAAAAAAATCTGTCAAATTAACAGATAAAATTGTCAATTTTGGCGCCAGTATGAAAACCGTTTAATTTACAGAAAATATCTAATTTTTTAACGAAGTGTCTGTTTTTTTAACAGTTTCATACCGTTAAACTTTCAGAGATAAACTGTTATTTTAACAGGCATATTGTGTTACTTTTACAGAGAAAGCCTGTCAATTTTACGAGAAAAATCTGTAATTTTTTATGAACTTTCTGTATTTTTAACAGTTAAATATCGTTACATTTACAGATATATTTATAGACATCTTGGTAAACACGAAGCTATATTGTTAAAATGTACAAAAAGGCCGAAATAATTACTCAAAAATGAGTAATATTATATATTACTCACTCATTATATATAATATATGTGTTTTTCAAATTTGATATTTTGATATTCGGAGCTATTATAATACTTAATAATAATAAAAATATTGATAGCGTTTACACAAATTAATGACTTTTGTTGATAAATAACACATTAAAAATGGGGGAATTGTGTGTCAGAGAGAGGCTTTAAGATACCTAATGATTATATTACACTTTTTTAGCTCACAGGCTATCAAAGCCTGAGAGCTTATGTGCCCGCCGGTTCTGTATGTATGTACGTACGTACGTATGTATGTATGTACGTAACGCGATAACTCTTGATAGAACTAACTGTTTTACTTTAAATTTTGTTTATAGGTTCCTTGTGATAAGGCACTTCCCTGATTAGTTTTGGAGGGTCATTGGTTAAGCATAAAGGGGGGAAACGGGGGGCTAACCCCCCATAATTTAGATAAATAGGTTTTTTCATGCAGAATTATCCCATTTTCTTCTAATCTTGTATATAGGTTCATTTTGATAATGCGCTTCTGCCAATAGTTTTGGGGGTTCATTGGTTAAGTATAAAGGGAGAAAGGGGGATAACCCCCCCTAATTTAGATAAATGAGTTTTTTATGCAGAATTATCTGATTTTCTTCAAATTTTGTATATAGGTTCATTTTGATAATGCGCTTCTGTCAATAGTTTTGGGGATTCATTGGTTAAGTATAAAGGGGGAAAGGGGGGTTAACACCCCCCTAATTTAGATAAATGAGTTTTTCATGCAGAATTATCCCATTTTCTTCAAATTATGTATATAGGTTCATTTTGATAATGCGCTTCTGTCAATAATTTTGGGGGTTCATTGGTTCAGTATAAAAGGGGAAAGGGGGGATAACCCCCCCCCCTAATTTAGATAAATGAGTTTTTCATGCAGAATTATCCGATTTTCTTCAAATTTTGTATATAGGTTCATTGTGATAATGCGCTTCTTTAAAGAGTTTTGGGGGTTCATTGGTTAAGTATAAAGGGGGAAAGGGGGGAGCTGACCCCCCCCTTAATTTAGATAAATATGTTTTTCATGCAGAATTATCCGATTTTCTTCAAATTTTGTATATATATATTCTTTGTAATTAGAGACTTCCCTGATTAGTTTAAGGGGTTCATTAGTTAACTATGAGGGGGGGTAACGGGGGGATGACCCCCCTTAATATATTGTTGATTAAGAGTATGATATACAATTAGTGTGAATAGCCTGTGAGCTCAATGCCCTCAGTTTAACTGGGCAGTTTTCTTTTTATTAAACTTTTAATTTTGATTCAATTTAAAAAAATTGCCAGTAAATATGATTAAAATTTTATGAGAAATTTTAAATTCACAATATTTGAAATACTAAAACAAAATATTTTATAATATTGAAAAGTGCTTAGATAATCCGTAAAACACGAAAATTTTGTCAAAGAAAAAATAAATGCAAATAACCTTCTGTGTTATTTGTAAATCAATGATTTATTTTCTTTTCAAATAAAACACTTCCGAAGAATATATAGAAATTAATCTGGTATGATCATTTTGCACGTAAGTTTTATTTTACTTTTATTTATTTATTTTTTTACAGACAACGACTTTAAACAGTTTTCGATTAATAGATAAAAAATGTTAGTCATAGCTTAATTATTGAAAAGAAATAGCCTTAATTTGTGAAGTGAAATTTATTCCCGTTAGACCATGACTCCGGGGTCTAATGGACCTGCCATTGGTTTAATGCGACACATTAATTAAACATATATGTTTCCTAAATAGATGAATTCATGAGTTATATCAGTACGATAATAAATTTAATGAACAAAATCTTACTTTAAAAAACAAATTTTCTTTCTGATTTTGTAAAAATTAGTAAAAGAAAATTGATTGAGGTCTTTATTACCTTGTTATGCTTTAATTGAAAGTTAATTTGATAAAATGGTATTATTTTTTTAAAATATAAAAGAATAAGGCACAGTAAGTTGTTTGTACCCAAACTTTAGTACACATTAAGTTTTTTGCCCACAAAATGTATCATTTAACATAAATTTTATGTTCAATAATATGACAACGTTTGCATATAATCATTTTGGGGTCCCTTATCTGAAATGACCCATTAGACCACCATTTTGAACAACATTTAGGCGGATTGTAAATTAACTATTTATCACTAACACAAAATGAAGATTGCAAATTAATGGCATTGATTAAATGCTTCATCACTAATGTTATATTGTTAAAATAGAGTTAATACTTTATCAAAACAAGAATTTATTAAACATAAATAAATACCTAGCAATTAAGCTTGGGGATATTTTGCTTCTTACTTTGCAACCAGCTAATAATAATAATAATAATAATAATTTAAAAAAAACAATGTGATTATGTAATGATGGATACTGCTATCTATTGACAAAAGCTTGAACAGCTAGCGGATAATTTATTTTATGAGAACATCCACTTGTTCTGTTAGCCTCCATGTCCCATTAGTCCCCAGTATCACCCATTTTACACAATAAAGTAACGGACTTCTAAAACATTTATTAAAGGACGAATTTTACTAAAAAGTATTGGAAAAAGAAAATGTTTGACTTAAATATTTTACTTTTATTATGAAATATACTTTCTTATATATTTTTAAATGTCTTATTAATCTTTTTTCAACATTCTGTAAACTTTCTGTACACAAACTAAATCTCTTAAACTGCTTACAGTAATTCGCTGTAGAGATGAAATAAAATTTTAATAATGTGAAAAATAGCTGTGAAAAACTTGTAAATTACGTTCTTAATAAAAGCTAACTTTTAATCAGTTAATTTTCGTCCTTTAAAGCTTTCGTTTTCGTTCTTCTAAATGTGTAATAAGATTATATTATAATGATATAATATAACAGGCTATGAAAAGAACTTAAAACCGACAAATTTTGTCGCATAATAATGCCTAGAAATATATTTCTCGAAAAGAGCAAAGTAGTTGAATTATGTATAAGGCTGTCTTCAGCTCTTTTTGTTTTGTATTATTTTTTTTTTTACTCCATTTGTGTCTCTATATGTTTGCATATGTATAAGAAAAGCTTATTCAAAGAGTCCCATCTGTTATTTGCCTGGAGAGAATTAAATTATCTAATGTCATTTGTTTCCTACTGAAAACTGTCTGAATGGAAAAGCAATATTACCTTTTTTTTTTCATTTTCCGATTAGAAGTGTTTTAGAGTTAAAGCGAACTATGTTTAACGATTTGTTCGTTTTCAGATTACGATTGTATTAGGAATTCGTATGTTACAGGGATTTTTTTCTTTTTCTAAGCAATGACGAATGAATTTTCTAGTCATTATTTTACAACCTAGATAGAAAAATGCAAACTGTAGCTAAAATTTACTGTCACAATCAACAAGAGTAGCCGGAATTATGAATGGGCAAAAATAAACTGTTTTCTCTTGAGTTTAATGTGCTTTTTTCAGGCGTTATGTAAGTATGGATTAAAATACAGAATAAAAATGCCTACCCCTACCATTGCCTTAAATTTTCATTTCAATATGAAGAAATGAGAAATTTAATAGGAATTATATACAGAGATGATCAGAATTAAAGATTCACTTTACAAATATTGAAAAACCTTGGTTGCAAATTTTGAAACTCCTATAAAATAACAAAAGCATCAAAAGCTACTCAACTTAGAAATACATAAGATTTTGTGCCCTAAATTAGATAGGAGTCACATATTCTGTGTTAAATAGGCTCCAATATCTTTTAATTAATTAAATGGGAGTATAAATTTCAGTTTCATTTAAACAATTTTCAATGTAACGTTCTTCAGTGCTTTTATGGTCTTTAAAGTTTAAGAAACATAACATTACAGATTTTATTACAGTGTTATTCAATGAAAATTAATGCGACATTGATATACGATGAGTTTATAAAATGGGTGGTACTACTACATATGAATTTTTAAGAAATTTATTAAATTGGAAAGAGGAACGCTTTTTTTATAATTTTTTTTTCGTAATGTAATTTAATGGTCCAACTTTTCTCTTTTAGACACATGTTTATAAGTTGGTCAATTTATATTAGGTGACTTGCTTTTAAAAATCGTTCTCAAAAACGGATTCTTTATTATTATTATTTTTTTTTAGTCGCATTATATTGCAGGTATTATAAAAGATTTTGGCATTTATTTGCGTATTTTTGAAGATTTTAATCCTTATGTCTTTACTAAATCATTGATGTGATAATGTTTCAACGTTACTCACAAACCTTCTGTTACTAGGTAATGTGTTTAGTCAAATTTTCAAAAAATCATAAATTTTTATTTCATGAATTTTTGACAAATTTGCTTTTTGGTATGCTGTGGCTGAAATTGCTATGTAGCGCATATATATATATATATATATATATATATATATTTGCGTAAAAATAGTTATACCTCCTATATTCGGACCTACTTTCTTTAAACTAATTACACAACATCAGTCATGCGTAGCTCTTGAGATTTTCTTTCATATCAGTTTTTTTATTATTCGTTAAAAAGTTTTTTTTTTAAGACTAGGATAAACATTTGGTTAATTTACATCTTTATGATGCACAGGATTTGTAAAAACATTTTCGTCACGGCTCTGCCTGCAATTATATGATTGGGAAACCTGCACTTTTTATTCGTGTATGAGACATATCTATCTTTAAAGTTCGAATTAGCAATTACATGGTCAAAGTAAAGTAACCGGTTTCATCTTTCAGCTATAAAATACAGAAAAAGAAATGCATGTTTCCTCTAACATCGTTAAATGATAAAGGAAAAATGCTGTAATAACCCTCTCTTTTGTTCGGAATTCAATGGGATTTGCAAAAAGACTGATATTTTTTATCTCAACAGGTGGTTATGCATAGCGTTTAATGATTGCAGTAAGTTCTTTTAGTACGCAGCTGCTTAATTTGCTACTTTATCAATGGCTTATATCCACCCTGTATGTATGAATTATCAAACATTTTACGTTGTTCAGCGTCAGGTAAATTTTTGGTTAGCTTTTATGTTGAGAGAGAGACAGTTATAAATCAACTAAAAAGTTGTGACAGTTGAAGCTACTTTGGTGCTATTAAACACATAAACATGGTAAACAATTCTTATTGCTTCCTAATAGCCAATTCCTAAACCATTAATTTTACAGGTATTCTTCAAATTGCAAAAATATTTCAAATGCTGTTCTTCATCATCTAAGAAGCACTTTAAGTTAAAATATTTACTTTGGTAAAAATTACATTTTTTTTATACGTCCTTGGTTATCCAATTATATTTAGAAAACATACCCTATATTTTAACAGATAAAACAAACAACGAAAAAATATTCTCAATATTTACGACAAAAACGTACCAAGTTATAACACTTAATTTTATGAATTTTCAGCGCTTTTTTGCGCTAAAAATGTAAATACTTAAAAAAAAAAAAAAAGATCGTGAAAAACGCTAAAAATTAATAAAATTCAAAGCATCATAACTCGGTCAGTTTTAATCGTACAAAAATGAATATTTTGTTTAAATCTTGGAGCACGAAGAATGTTTTCTAAATACAATTCATAGGAACAAAGACCGTATAGAGATTTAAATTTCGTTACTTTTACAAAAATAACTTTTTTTGACGTAAATGGCTTTTAATATGATCGATAACAACATCTGAAGCATTTTTGTGGTTGGAAGTATAACGTCTAAAGATAGCGGTTTAGGAATTAATTATTGGGTTGCAGCTATAAGAAGGGGGGGGGGGGCTGTATAGACATCAAAATGCAAAGATAGTGATGTTTTATTTAATATGCTATCAGGTTTGATCAGTTTATTAAACCTGTGCAAATTTTCAAAATACATATCGCATTTATTATTTTTTTTCTCCATATTGCCTGTGTTAGGTGTTCTATAAATTGTTTATTTATATATTTTCTTTCAGTGAATGAAAAGCTGAAGTTCCATAAAAATATTCTGATATTGTTGGGAATCCTCTCATAATTTATGCGAATGAAATATATGATTTATTCCGAATTCGACAAAATAATTTTCGACCCGCAACCCGAAATACTGCAACCAGAATCCGATCCGCAACCCGAAATGAAATGAAGTCAATTCATGTTATTATGCAATTATAAAAAATAATCTTCAATTTTATCTCTATTCTCTAATACCAATTTTATCTTTTGTACGGATCATAATTAAGAAAGTTATGATTTGGGGGGAAGGGGGAGGAGAGTGAGAGAGAACAAACTTGAAAAATACAACTTAATAAACTAGTAGCCTAAATAACTAGGCTCTAAACCAGGGGTGTCAAACTGTGGCCCGCCAGATACCACTATTTTTTAAAAGAGACAGTCGACTTCTTGAATCGCAGAAATTCGATGTGTTAAGGAAAAGATTACTATAAAATTTTAGTGCCACAGCTTGACACCCCTGCTCTAAACTAAAAAGGTAACAATTTAACACGGAAAGAAAAAGGCCCTTATACCAAATTTGACAGCAACTCTGCTGCTAAAATAGTAGTAAAATCGAAATAATAAATATATTATATATTGTTATGAAATGAGCGCCAGAAATATCGATCTATTGTCTAATCCCCGTTATCACGATTCACGATCAAATTTCCTGAAAATTTCGATAAATTTATGAGTTACTCTTTTTAAGCTATCTGTGTGAGAATCGATTCTAGAACATCGATATTAGAATTTGATAATCGATTTTTATTGTGATCGATGAGGATCTGTTTTATACGATATCGATGTTTATTGATACTCAATTTTTCCAGAATCGCCAATCACTAGGCATGAGATACACTGCAAAACACCGAAAAGAATTAATGCTGTAATTTCTGTCACATGATGGCTTAAAGAGTGACAAGTAGCAGCACTGGGATCACTACAGTGTCAACTGTCATTTCAAATGCTATTCCAGCAATAAGTTTTTCTATCAAAAAAAATCCCATGTCTTTCTGTGTATTTATGTGAAAACTGCATCATGCTATTGTACATACTTTTCGAATTCTTGAATTTTTATTTCTTCTGTGGCTTTTGGATTACATTGTATGTATTAAATTACTAGAATGTAAATCTTAAAAATGTGTGGCAATGTCTAAATATGGTTTTCTCGTTGTAAGTAATTTAAAAATATTAGATCAACACATATTTAATATCAGTATACATTTTTATTTTTCAAATCATTGAACTGTTTCCATTCTTTGACATTTTCAGAAATGCATTCATTGAAGTCTAACATATGTGATATATATCACATCAAAATATCACTTAAAAGTATGATTTAAAAAGAAATTTTAAATGCATTATTCAAAGATAATCTGTGTGCCTTTTCTCTCATTTTAGAATAAAAATGATTAATTATAATTGCTTTCTGATTTGTATCGAAAACTAATGAGATCATATATATTTTTTATAGATATCTTATAAACTTTGAAGTTAGATGCTAGAATTAGTATGGCATTTATAAAACGGGAGCTTTTTCAATGAGGTAAGTTTTTAAATCATGTGTTTTTTTATTTCATAATTAGAAGAAACCTGGCAATATCACTTCAAAATTACCCGAATTAATTGGAAAACACAATTATTTTTTATACGATATTGTTAAACGCTTCTTGCTTTTAATCAGTCATATCAAAATTTGATGTTTTAGCAGAATTTTGATTTCAAGCTGTCGTTATTTTCACCTGTTTCTGCAGTAGTTTATAAATTTTAATCTTATTCTTTAGTTTCATTATTCAAAAGCTTAGATATAATTTAGTTTCGTTTTTATACCTTGCAACATTTTTAGATTTTTGCCATAAATTAGTGCTGATGTTTTTATTATATTTTATGTGGTTGGAAAGTATGAAAGATAAGAATCTGATACAGGTGTTACTATTTTCTTCTTTCGTTGTGTTCAAGTTTCTATTAGTGTTATAAGAATCTTATACAAGGTGCATAAGAAAGTCCCTTTATTCAGATAAAATTTGTGAAAGAAAAGTGTTACAGCTATGCGAGTGCGATAACGGTATAGTAAAGTGACTACGGCTGGCCTAATGCAACCGATAGAAGCGACACGTAGTGGCACAATTTGGAAGTTATCGACCCGAACTTGAAAGCTATAAAAGATGGTACAAAAAAAATCAAAAAATCAAAAACAAAAGGGCAGAGTGTTCTCGATTTAGTATGAAAAGATATTTAACAACATATAAATATAAGTTTATTAGAAGCCCTAAAACGCAAGTTTTTTATATTCAACCACCTGCTTAAATATGTCGCTAATCGTGTGCTGAAGTGCGGCATTATAAGGTAAAATTTACGGAGTAAGCCAAATATCATGTCAAAATTAGTTGTTAGTATTGAAAGTTTTAAAGTTTGTTCAATTTCTATATGTAGACGTACCGCTAAATTGAAGTATAACAATAATTAGTAAACGTTGTTACTTACCGATTGGTACCAGTCACATTTTTATACGATGTTTGCGGCGGAGTTAGTGTGGGGATATACTTTTTTTTTCACGACTGTACAAACAAATTGTATAAAGTCCTTTGTTCATAGCTGGTTAAAAAATAAAAGCACTAAAAATAAAAAATCCCATTTTTATTGCTATATACAGTTATTTTGATAGAAGAGTTTCTTTATTTTGCCGCTAACTGCAATTTTGTTTTCAATTTCAAAACATACAAGAATACAATGTAGTAAAAATCAAAATACTGATCGTTTTTAAAATAAAACTTTTTGTGTATACACATGTTTTATTAACAAAATGCGTACAGTGTATTTATTCTGCTTCATAGAGCGTGAAAATGGAAAAAATTATAGGAAAGAAGGAAGCTACTGTGACCAATATCTAAACATAGTGAATGAGGAAGAACATTTGTTAATATTGTTTATCTGTTTCAGAAATTTCCCATATAAAAACAATATTGGTGATAAACAATTTTTCATATAATCCCCATCTTCATCTTTAAAACAAAACACATATAAATCATTTACTCACGTATTTTTTTGCACTTTTTTTTCTCGTTTTTCTTTTCCTTGTCATTTCTTACATACCAAAATTAGCGATGCGATACTGTGCAAGATTATTTTTAAGTATTTATTGTTATTCATTTTCTATGTATGAAGACTGGTATGAACCCAAGGAAAAATAAACTTCGGGATGGACACAATGTTTTAATTTAAAAAAAGAAGAAAAATCAATCTATCTATACTAATAAGATAAAGTTTCGTTCTGTCTGTCTGTCTGTCGGTGATGACTAGGAAAATTTACCGCACATAGAGATCTGAAAATTTGGATGATGATAGTCCAAGGCAGGTCCAAATGCACCTGAGGCTAATATTTTTCATTTTTGTTAATTAGCCAAGATATTAATTAAAAATCACAACGAACGCTCATAAAAAAAAAATACGCCCTTTTTCTCAAAATGGCTCACGCCGGATGTTTTGGAACTCCCTTGCATGGAAGATCCGAAAGTCGGAAGCAGCTCTTTTTTTTTCTTTGCTTGCCTTTCAAAGACCCCGTCTGCTAAACCGTACGAAATACGGAAGAAACAAAAATACACACTTAAATGCCGTACATGTTACTTTTTAACGGCGCAATCCGTTAAAAAAAAGCACCAATTTTAACCCTTTCAAAAAAAGTATAAAAAGTTCGAAATCGTACTCCCCCCCCCCCCCTTATTTTGAAGCCCGCATCGGCCTCATTTTTTGAGATAGGGTAAACTAAAAAAATCCCATTTAATTCGAATACCACCTTCTCTACGACGGTGCAATCCGTTTAAAAAAAATACGAGTATTAACCTTTTCAAAAAAATTCGTGAGTGGAAGTCACTTCGCGACTCCTCGAGATACCTTTTTTTCTAGGCTAAAAGTAATTAAAAGCGGGTATTTTAAAACAAATGTTTTACTTATTTTTTGGACACTTAATTTATATCACATATACAAAACTTGATACATTCGGACGATTCGAAATATTTAAAAAAATAAATAAATAAGTTTGCTCAATATTCGAGTAGAACTTGAATACGCGGGTGGCTTTTGCATATGTTTTTATAACTAAATATCAATATTTTTGCAAGAAAATTATACGAAATTCTTCGGAAACATATTTATAACTCATAAAAATTTCAAAGGATTTGGAGAATAAGAATTATTTTGTTTTTAATGTTAAATGACCCGATGGGAGACAAAGAGTAAAAAGAAAACACAGCCCTTTGGCAACTAAATATTTAATATTTTGCACGAAAATTATACACAGGCTTCAGAAACATTATATTTATACCTCATAAAAAATTCAAAGAGTTTGGAACTTAATAACTATTTTGTTTTTATTATTAAATCACCCGATGTGAACAAAAAAAGTTAAAAGAAAACACTTCTTACAAGCATTTTTACCACTAAATATCCCTATTTTTTCACGAATTTTTTACACAGGATTTGGAAACATCTATATATTTAAAACGCTAAGCGTTTTCTTTCGACAGTCCGTGAGAACAAACTACTGCATGAAATTACATCATTCTTTTTTTTTTAAATGAAAGATATTTGGACACAGACTTGTTATCGTACATTCGTTTGTTCGAAAATTTAATTAGTCGTAATTTTAAATTAAACTCTTACTGCTGCGTATGACGTCATAAAGTCGGCAATCGGATAACTTCCACTGTTTCGAGGATAAATGAGAAATAATAAATATTAAAGACACGTGGCTTTTAGGCCGAATTTTTTAATTTGCAAGTTAAATTTTGGTAAAAATATTTATCCGCGTGAACTTTATTTTTATAAGCTAATAAAATTTCGTATTTATTGTGACGTAACGGGAATATTGTCCATTGGGTTTATTTTACCTTTATGCATTATAACTTTGTTGATGCCATTTTTTCATTACAATTAAATACAAAATATATTTTTACTTATATACATGGTGTTTAAGCATAAAAGTAACGTATATAAAGTACGTGTGAAAATTTTGCGCGGGTGAAAATGACGTTATGCTTAGCTTGAAATGCATTTTAACATTGATAAAACTAAAGAGAAAAATTTATATGATTGTGTCAACATGATGTAATTTTAACTGATTTTTCAATTCTTAGAATTGGAGCCTTTATTGATTGCTTCATTTTGATTTCATACCTTGATTGCATGCTACCAATTACTTTTTTTTTAAATTATAGGTTAGAAAATTTCATTTTTTTTTAATAAAAAAAATCACAAAAGTGAAGGATTTCAGGAAAAATAAAATTATTATTATTATTATTTTAAATGAAAGTCTGTTTTTAGTATAAAAAGTAGAAGTAGTAAAAAAAAAAAAAAATACATATTTTGAAATTAATTGTCGAAAAAAAATATGAACTGTGACCTATAATTCACTTAAAAAAGAAATTAATTTCTAGAAGCTTTAAATGTGCGAATCCAAAATTACACCCCATTCCGCCAAATAAGTTTTGAGTTATGCTTTGAAAACTACACGCATTGGAATATATTTGACATCTATTTAAAATGAATTTAACATTAGGAGTTCCAAACTTTAAAACTTCATAATTTCTAAATTAAATGACCAAATGATTTATTCCCGTTTGGTATCCGACGGTAAAATTTGCCGGAAAAACCACATATGCTGTGAAAATTGGATATTCGTATGGACAATTTCAAAGTTTGTTATAATTTCAGTATGAAGACCACCCCTTATGCTTATATTTTTAACATAAATTGAAAGAAAACATAATTTCCAGTCGATTGGCTTATTTACGTTTTCATTCTGAGACTAGTGATTAAAATGTATGGGATGCTCTCTCTCTTTTTTTTGGGGGGAGGGGGAGGGGAGGGGGGGCTGACTGTGAATATGAATCGGAAGTCTTTTAGTGTAATATTAGCTAAATACAATATTAGTTATAAAATGCTTCAAAATCAGGTAGCCGTAGGTAATAAGCCGTAGGATTCGCTAGTCCCTGAAAAATTATGTACCTAGGGCTTCACAAATTTGATAAAATCTAGTAGCCAAGAAAAAAATCTAGTCGCCAATGAAAATTACCCCACCCCCTCCCCCGTCATTCATTTTCAAAAAATTAATAAAAAAATAATAACAAGCATAGTTTAGAATAATTAGTTACATAGTTTAGAATAGTACACAATTTAGTAAGATCTAAGTTTTCTGATGAAACTTATCAAAATTATATATATCTGAAAAGATAAGAAAAAAAAAGAAATACTGGAAAGGCTGGATCTCCTGGCATGTTCAGAAAAAGCTGATTGCACGAATGCTTCAAATGTCTGCAAGCTACAAAATCTATATCTGATGAGGGAGTACTGATCAAAGTGAAACAGAAAATCTATTTTTTGCCTATTTTCTTACCGTAGTCAGTCAAATTATTCTGATTGTATTATTTTAAAACTTGCAGCTGATGAACTTATTTTTGACAAATTAAAAATAAAAGTTATTTTGTTTTTGCTTGAAAGTTTATTTTCAGTATTATTTTGTTTTGTTTGTTTCTAAGTTTATTTCTTAATGTTAGGGGAGAGAAAAATGTCGTTGGTGTTCATTTCTTAGGTTCACTTTTATTAAAAAAAAAAAAAAACACGCCGCCAGATTTAAATAACTTTGTCGCCAGATTTAAAAAAAAAAAAAAAAAAAAAAAACTTGGTCGCTAGTGGCATTTGTCAAGCCCTGCACCTGGGGCTGTATCTGGATCTTACTTTTTCGGTTTTAACCAGAACCTCTCCTTAACCATTTTAAAAAGCTTATTTCCGTTTAAACAAAATTACTTTGTAATTTTATATTTTAAATCTTACCTTAAGTGTATTTTCTCTGGAGTAAGTTTTAAAGAGATAGAAATGAATATAATGAAATCTTGAGGTAGAAAATTGTAATAATTTGAAACTGAAATTTTATTTCCGAAAGAGATAATATATTATTAGCATGAAAGGTCTAACAATGTCTCAAATGCTTGAATCATTTTTGTATCTAATGGTACGTATCTAATGGTATCTACGGTATCTAATGGTACGACTTTCGGGATACCGCAACACATTAACTTATTTGAAAAGAGGTGGATTTCTGTATAAGCCACAGATGACTGAGCTAAGTAAAAAGAGCCACGATGAGTAGACTGGATAAGCGCTAATATTTTCAATACAAAATCTTTTTTTGTAATGAAATTTTCTAATAAAAAACTTTAATACTAAACTTATTCTGACGTATAATAGCCATGTTAATTTTTCAGAAATCTAGAAAAATATGTGACTGGGAATATCTCAGTAAGAAGTCAACAGCTGTTTCAGGATTAAAAAAAAAAAATAAAATAAAAAAAAGTAGATTTCTATTTTAAAACTTAAAATATATTTCACATATTTTTTTGTCATCATTGCCTTTGCCATTGCCTGCCATCCTTGTCTTTCCTCATCATTTCCCAACATAACAGAAAAATGTTTGGTTTGTCTGTCAGTTCGTCCAGCCGTGCTCTAGTTTTAGTAAAAAGTCGTGGAAAGCCTAAAATTTGTTTATAATATTTAAATAGACTTCATCATACTATTGAAACTATTGTGTGCAGCTTTTAAAATTCGTTTACGGCGTCCTACAAAATAATTTGAGTACATTACCGTCTTTATTAAGGATAATAACACTTTAAGTATCACAGTTGCGTTTGAAATGAGG
This sequence comes from Maratus michaelseni, assembly GCA_963931845.1. Classification (NCBI taxonomy): domain Eukaryota; kingdom Metazoa; phylum Arthropoda; class Arachnida; order Araneae; family Salticidae; genus Maratus; species Maratus michaelseni. The sequence continues at coordinate 391,860,384 of OZ007586.1, forward strand.
GGTGTCGGCAAAATTTAGAAAAGTGCCGCTTTGGGGTGCAAAGTGGGGGGATGGACCCCGGAGATGCATAACACGAATAAGCGGTCACAGGCCTTTCGAACGATATATCACATGAGTGGTGTCGGCAAAATTTAGAAAAGTCCCCCCCCCCCCCCGTGTGGGCAAAACGCGTTTCCCACCTCCCCATAATTTTTGACGCGGCCTCATTTTTAAAATTTATGTTATGTGTTATAAAATATCGTAAAGTTTCAAACAGATCGCCTTATTGTATTTCCTAATTGTGTTCGCGCCCCTCCCCCTCCCGAAAGGTCAAAACGCCCCCCCCCATCTCCCCATAATTTTTGACGCTGCCTAATTCTTAAAATGTATGTTATGTGTTAGAAAATATCGTAAACTTTCAAACAGATCGCCTTATTATATTTCCTAATTTTGTTCGCTCCCCTCCCCCTCCCCCCCCCCACTCGAAATGTGACGCGAATCCCTTATTTATACAAAATTTGAGAGCAACAGCTGCTCATCTCTGCCGCTAAAATAAAGTGAAAGATTAAAGTGAAAGAATAAACATATGGAATTTAGTGCTAGAGAGATCGATCTATAATCTATAGATTTCCGTTAGGCGTTATCCTCTGATGGTGATAAGATCGATCTGCAATGACTATTTGAAAGAAAATAAAAATAAACGATCGATAATATTCGTAGAGACATCGATAAAAAAATTGATAAAATCGATCTGGCCATAGTATCGATTAAATCGATAAGAGAGATCGACATCGATTAAATCGATCTGGGCATAGTATCGATTAAATCGATTAAAAAGATCAATGTCGCCCATCACTAGTTCCAACTGCCGCATCATGGCAAAAAGGTCATTTCTTCCGCAATTCCCAACAAACAGGCGCCCCACAGTCTGCGTCTTCGAAATCTACTTGTGCCTGTAGGCCGAGCCGTCAGGGATTTTGAAGTATATCATAGATCAAGTATTAACTAACAGTATACAATGAGACTTTTAAAAAACGCTAAGTAAATAATATGTAATAGGTATTAAAATGACTTAATATAAGGTGATACTACTGTAGAATATTTTTGTTACTTACAGTACAAAAATATAATTTATTTTATAATATTATAAAAAGACAAATTTATATAACAATAAAAATATACAAAATAAATACATAAAAATATAAAAATATAAAATATACTTTATTTATCTTATAAACGAAATAGTTTTTTTTTTAAATGTGAGCAAATTGACGTATCAATTTTAATGTTTATAAATTACTTATAGCCTTAACATAAACCTATATCAAAAACAAAATGGCACCTTCATTTGCTCTGTGTGAAATAAACAGGTAAAATGTGAAAAATATAAAAATAGCCAAATTTGGCCACAAATAAATTAATAATTTATTTAACAAGTGGATTAAAACTAAATATTATAAGGGAATATGGGTCATAGTGGAACGCTTTTGAAGTTTTCATTTTTTTTTTCTTCTAAAATTTGTCAGCAAAATCTGCATTAAAAAAAATCCTGAATATGTTTTAGTTCTTATCTTTATTTGTTAATTATTTTCAAAGTATAATTCTTATAACTATTTTAAAGAAGAAATACTTTTTAAGGATTAAAAATGTGTCACACTGATGGGGTACAGGTGGTGCTGGGTACAACCACATGGGGCATAGTGGGAGGTAAATAATCAATATTAATACATATTTAAAGGGCAAAGTATACTTATTTAGAAATCTTTAGCCATATTTTTCAATCCACAGAAGAAAACGATTGACTTTATATGCATAAAAACATTTAAAAGATATTTTTTTTAATAACATTTTAATTTTTACATAAATATGTGCATCAAAGATTTGGTTAGGTATTTAATTTTAAATGAAAATTATTTAGCATGAATTAAATAATGTGTAATTAAGATAATTTTAAGTATTCTTTGAAACATCCGGATGACTTCAGTTACAGTAAATTTAAAAGTTCACAGTTAGACTAAGTTATTTACGGATTAACCCCTTCAGGAGCAAAGTACTCTTGTAGCTAAAATATTGAAAGGATTGATTGACACCAGGATTCACGAACGAATTTATTTTAAATTAAATAAAAGCTTTTCCTCATGTACCTTATAAATTCAAAATTTGATTATAAAATTTTGGTGTCATTGTGGCCTTTTGGGATTAAAATTAAGTGGTATATATAATATACCGGTGCCCTTCAAGAGGTTAAGTGCATAATTGTTATGTTCTTAAAAAATAAAAATAAAAACAAAACAAAACAAATAACCTTCTAGTTACATTTTCCTCAGTTTAATATGAATTAGTAGCGATATTCTTCAAGATAAATTGCGCAAAACACAAAAATAATAGTTTTTTTTTCTCTCCCCACATCAAAATATAGTAGAACAGTTTCTTAACTCCAGTTTTAATTTTAAATGAAATGAGGAATCATTGTTGTAACTGTCTAAGCTTTTATATTGAAAATTTCACTAATAAAGAGTAGCTCACTGTGTCCCTTTTTGAAGTGGTCCAGTTTACCCTATATAAACATGGTATAAGAAAATGTTTCAAAATATTTTATTTAATATAAAATATCAAATTTTGCATAGATTTGCCAATAAATCAAGGGCTCTTTTTTGTAACTTTAATTGTATTTCTTCTATACTTCTAATTTTTATTAGCCAGAAATCTAAAATTCTAAAGATGCAAAATTTTACTTTTGTAGCTAAAAACAACAAAATGAAAAAATGAAAAAAATTCTGTTTTGACTACATGATTTAAGGCTGAAAATATTTATTACTATACATCATTTTGAATGATAATATGAAGTTAAAACAATGTAAAATATACACAAATTGAAGGGGTGATCCACTGTGCCCCATTTCCCCCTATGATATAGAATAGCTATAATAAACAATAAAAAATATTATAATAAAAATTTTTAGAAGAAACTTGTATGTTCACCATACCAAAGGCTAACGTTAATAGCCCCGATCCTAATCCTTCCATTAAAATATCATCATTATTTTTAAATTACGAAAAAAAAATCGAACTGGAGTGAGATATCTTGTTTATTTGACTGAATAAATGGATTTGGATAACTTGTATGTTCACCATACCAAAGGCTAACGTTAATAGCCCCGATCCTAATCCTTCCATTAAAATATCATCATTATTTTTAAATTACGAAAAAAAAATCGAACTGGAGTGAGATATCTTGTTTATTTGACTGAATAAATGGATTTGGATAACTTGTATGTTCACCATACCAAAGGCTAACGTTAATAGCCCCGATCCTAATCCTTCCATTAAAATATCATCATTATTTTTAAATTACGAAAAAAAAAATCGAACTGGAGTGAGATATCTTGTTTATTTGACTGAATAAATGGATTTGGACCCTAAGTTTTCCTTTTTAAAATTGTTTGATGTAGTATGCTCTTGCTCTACCTCCCCTTCGAAGTTTCTGCGTAAAATTTCGGGATACTATTTATATACATACGAGAATTTTTTTAATTAAAGTGTATAAGATGTTATTTTAATTTTTAAAACTCTATTTTAAATTATATTGTATATATTCCGCTGAATAACCTCAATAAAAGTTGTTTCTTAGGGAAAGGGTTTGCATAATTTCAAGCAAAATAATATTTTTTCAGACGACGACGTCTGATTGGAATCGAACTCAATAACATCCCTTTTCACTTCCATAATTCATATTTTGTTGATTTTATAAAGATATTTACAAGGGATGTAGCAATTCTCCAGATAATTTCGTGTTTCTGAGGAGTGTATAAAAATTATTTGAGAGAAACTCAACACATCTCCATCTGGAAATTCATATTAATACTACATTAATTATTTTCGAATTGATTGTGCAGAATCCCAAATTTCCATGCTTCAATTTTTATGATTTTTTACTTTGAATATAACTTTCAGTTCATTTTGAAAGTATATTCAGTGTGAAGAATAGTATTTCATGTAAAACAAATTTATGAAATTCTATCAGGGACAGAATTTAAACAATATTTAAAGTCTGTCTTTGTTATATACATTAAAAAAAAAATCCATGCATTTATTTTGCCTAAGCATTGTAAAAGCTTTTCCGCGAATATCATTAGTAAAATTGTGCATGTAATGGATATTTAACTCAAGAAGTCAAGTCTGTGGTTATCACGTAAATGAATTGGGTATTTCTTTATTTCAGTTGTAAAAATAACTTACACATGCTTTAAGCTATGCCATATTAATATTTAACTAAAGCGATCCAAGTTTTTTGAAAAAGTAACCACTGATATGACTGAGAATCAGCTACTATACATGATGTCTCAAAATGGTTGAAACGCACTTTAATTTTTTACCTATGCAATGTAAATTTCAAAAGTGTTCAAAGTAAGGTTGGAAATAAGATTAATGAAATATTCCTTCCACAAATGAAATATTCTTTACAAACAGTTACACATTTTAAATGTTTATACAACCCTAGACAAAATCGATCAATTAGAAATTTTTTTCTTTTGCTGCAACAAGATCATTATAAAAAATTGCATGTGTGTAACTGAGATTTGTTTGGTGAAAATAGGAGCTATATACAAATTGAAGGAGGGGTTTTCTAGATCAAAAATATGTTATCAAATGTTTAAAAGTTACACCACAAATAGATGTAAATAAAGTATTACATAGGCGAAGATTAGTTAAAAAGACAAATGCTGTTTTAAATCCTGCAAACATAAAGAAAGAAAAAGCAATTAATAAGCATTCTCAAAGTGTTTTCGCTGAGCTGCAATACATATCTAAGCTCTTCTAATAATGCTTCTGTAAATGTTTTGGAATTTTTCGCCACTAATATTACTGCAAGCAGGGATTATCTATCGTTTAAAATCAACTACATATGCATTATCTCCTATGTTTTCTCTCTTTCAATATCACACAAATTTACATTTCTAACTTGAATATGGTCCCTATTCACAAGGTCAATTTTCCTTTAAGAACAACTCATTAATTTTAAAGATACATGTATGCAATTTTTTGAAATGATCTTGTTGCAGAAATACGAAAAAAAAATTCTAATTGTCAAATTTTGTTTTGAGGGGTCGTATAAAAATTTTAAAATTTAACTTTCTGAAAATTAATGGGTGAATTATGTCTTTAATATAATCGTGTTTCCTACCTTATTTTGAACACTTTTGCAACATACATTACCTGCTTATCTCCATCAAGTAAGAAATTGTAAGCGTGTTTCGCTTTTTTTGGGACACTCTTATATGTGCATGTGAATCCCCGAAATCATACGAATAATGAATATGCATGCGAATGCACGAAACTTCTCTCTTTTCCGCTTTATCTCCCTTTTTATGTGCGTATGTGCCTCAAATTTATTATTATAAACGTTTAAGTATGATAGCACACGTCAAAGTCAAGATAAACAATTTTTGTACATGAGCACGAGGCTTGCAAGTGCAATCCAACTTTACAGCCAAAAATACATGGTATCTTACTAGAAGCCTAATCCACATTTTTGTTCATAACTTTACGACAAATAAAGTGTGATGACATTGTATGAAGTGTCAGCCGTGCTCTAGAATTCGGTCAACGACATTGTCTGCTACATTCTGAAATATGGAGCATCTAGTTTAGTGCTGTTTGGACACGATGATAGTCATTTCCAGCACGTCCTATCATGTCATGACACCTCTTAGGAAGAAAAGTAATTCCGTTGACCATAGCGTTACATTATTTCATAATTGAAAAATTATGAACGAAAATCCGTGTTCGACTTGGAGATAGACACCACGCATTTTTGACTGAATAATACGACCCTGGTTTCCTATACAAAAATCGTTTGTATTGACGAGCATTACGTCCGTAATACCCTGCTTTATTAACTTTTATCCACTGACTGAATTAAGCGAAAGCCCAAGTTTGCTATACTTTATCCTGTATTGAATATTTATTGTTAAATATTTTATTGTATTTCAGCCTTTCGTCCTAATATGTATAAATATAATACCGGGCTCACCAAATATTCGTTAAAACTTTAAAAAATCATTAAAAACAAAACAAATGATGATAAAAAATTGCGGATTGCAAGAGTGGGATTGGAGGGAGATCGAATTTTTTTTTAAAGACGAAAAAATTTTGGTTAAAAAATTACTGATAGATGGTGCTGCATACATAATATGAAGCAGATTTATACAAATCAGGCTGTCAATAAAACCCTTCAATGCATAAAGATTCTTCAATCGATGCCAGCAGTATCCTATCGTTACCAGATCAAGCGCTGTTGCTTTAACTCTTTTACAAGAACAAGGAATCGGCAACTGGCGCATTGCGAAAATTCTGCACGGCAAAATGAATGAAGACGAGAAAAGGGCCTGTTTCATCTGCTGTGATACTGAAGCTTGTCAGGCGCTTCGCAGAAATGGGTCTTTTACTATAAGCCTAATTTGTATACATCTTCTTCATATTATACATACTAGCGCCATCTATCAGTAATTTTTTTAACCATAACTTTTTTTGTTATTAAAAAAAATCCGATTTTCTTCTAATCCATTCCTGAAAACCGCAATTTTTTAGCATCATTTGTTTATTTTTAATGAAACATTAAAGTTTTAACGAACTTTTGGCGCGCCCACTAGATATATTGATACAAGCAAGATACGACCGCTACGCTGGTCAGTTTCTCTTAACGCATCTTTAATCAAACGAAATATTGACCTAGAATTTGACTTTGTGTTTTAAAGCCATATGGACCTGACTATACACATGTAGCATTATATTATATAGTTAGTATACACGTCAGGAGACATTGCCGTTATCATTATCTTTTTACGCGTGAAGGTTTCGCTGTGGTACTCCATTGGGAAATTTGGTAATTTTTGAAATTCCATATTTGAAAAACGGCATAATCATTAGATTTGAAATTTATATCAAGACAAATGCAATTTTTTACCTTTCTAACGCAGTTTGTCTAACAATTTTCTGACAAATACTTTTCGAGCTATTAATTTTTTCAGTAACTTCAAATGTTTCATTTTCCGAGATTAAACTGTGGCAACGATTAGCGAAAAAGCCAATCGTCAGCAACCATAGACATTCTAATATACTAGACACCAAATTGGTAACCTTTTCTGGGCTCCAAAATCACCCACTCATCAAACGTGCTTCCCCCTGATTTAGTGCGCCAAACGGTTTTTTCTCCCGCCAAAATCTGCTTGGAATTTTCGTATTCCCGCCGAAACTGAGATCGAAGTTGTCCGGAAAGCGATTACTGCCAAAAGAGACAGCCTCTAAAGCGCCGAATCCGAGCTGATCTTGGGACCAACTTTTCGACAAAATAACAAAGGCATCTGCTCTCTACTAGTATCTTTGCTCTTAGTCAGCAACGCGCGATTATAAGAAAACTATCCCGATATATGAGCCTCTAGCTATCATACCGTTCACAGAAACTGAATGAAATTTTGGTTTAAAGTATTGTGGAGTATGCGCTCAAGAATCATATGGAAAACAACAGTTACAGTTAAAGTGATAAAATTTCGAAAATTTTAAATGGCAACACCTACTTTTTTTATTGGAATAATGAAAAACTATAAAAAGCGTTGGAACGGTACCTGTAGCACGAAAATCGCTGGCGCTAGACAGGGAAAGAAGAAAAGTGAAAACAACAAATACGGACAGAAAAGCTACAGAAAGCAAAACATTTTATTGTGTTTCATCACACACGATGACACTTTGCATGCGGCTAATGGTAGATAGCACTGAAGCGCGTACCATGGCAAGAGGAATCTGTTGAACTTGACGTCTGATGGTATCTTTGAAATCAGATGCAGTTTGCGGATTAAATGTATGCAGTTTGGAATTCAGGTATCCCCACAACCAGAAATCCATTGGAATCATTTTCTCCTTTCAGAACTTACTTTCAGAAAATACCTTGGCAGCCACGGAAACGTGAAATAGTGGGAGATACCTCTGTCACCAAACTGTTGTATTAAGAAGCGTTTGACAGAAGACCCCACATTTGAAGGAGCGTCACACGACGTCAGATAGAGCATTTCGTGGCTGAAATTGAGAATTACGTAATTAGCAAACATTTCTAGATAGCGAGCACTCGTTACCGTACACGTTTGTAGACCTGCAGCAGTAACCTCTTTAAAATTAAGGACTGAGGATTAAGGTGCTTGTTATACGCACCACACAGTCACTTTTTCTTTGTGTAACGGAAGTTCAACCACATCATGGGGATTATTGTCTGCCCACTGCACGCACTTCTTCCAATTAACGTTACCAGTCAACTAGAAATGGGCCCGTCCGTCCACAGAATGCGCAAAGGCCAACTGTCATCCTCCGTATACCGTATGAGGAATTCCTTCTTAAAATCTAGCCGTTGTTGTTTATAATCCACTTGCACCTGCAACGTATGAACACGCTGGAACTGATACGGAAACGTGGAGAACAGAGCGCAGAATCTTGCGGACCGCAGAATTCGGCAACTCTAGAACGCGTGAAACACCGCGTGCACTTACAAGAGGAACGTCGCTTATCGTCTCATGGACTTCTGCAACAGCCTCGACAGGAACAGAAGGACGTCCAGGCCGATATCGAATGAATGTGCAACCAGTTTCTTCAAATTTGCGCATTAAGTCCCGTACAGCTGTTACAGTACACGGGGCTCGGCGTAGCTCATGGTTTTTGCAGTAGACACGCAATGCCTCTGCGGCAATTTGTCCGTTCAGGTAATAAATGTTTAAAATTTTCCCACGTTCTTTCCATGCAAGCAGCATGTTGTTGAGAGTTCAAGAAAGCAAGATACGCAGCAAGCATTTCACAATACCTTTTCTTTCACTTAGTGTGACGAAGTCGGTCATGAAGCTATCTTACGCCGCGCCAGGAAATATGCGTACCCTGGTCTCTTCTTCTCGTTTCGAGGGAGATTCAGTAGGCTGGGATCAGAGTCGAAGACACAGTGTGAAATGTGAAGTCATTAGAAAAGAAAGTCGTTTTCTGGTGAGCTCCACAGTTATTTTCTCTTTTCTTCTTAGTCTGTATAGCGACTGCGATTTTCGTGTTACAGGTACCGTTCCAACGCTTTTTATGGTTTTTTACTATGAATATCACATTCCAATTAAAAAAAGTAGGTGTTTCCATTTGCAATTTTCAAATTTTTTTATATTGTAACTGTAATTGTTAGAGTTTAGCTTTTTTTTCATATCATTCTTGAGCGCATATCTCAAAATACTTTAAGCCAAAAATTTATTCAGTTTCAGTGAACGATATGACTGCTAGGGGCTCATATATCGGAATAGTTTTTTTTTATATTCACCCTGTACATACATATAAATCATTGGCGCTTAAATTATTGTTTTCTCTTTTTTCAATTTCCGTCGAATGTCACAGATTTTTAGTTTCACTTTTGATTTTTGAAACATTACTTTCATCTGAGTCTCAGAAGAATTAGCTGAAGCTTGCAAATATTTTTATTTAACTTTCAACTTGAACAATGTGACTTCAAAACATCAGCTGTGATCTGCTTCACTAGTCAAACAAATTCATGCTTTCATTTAGGGATGACAAGCTTTCTCTCGTTGCTTCGAGCACTTTTTTTTATAGTTATATATTTCGATAATGCCAAGGGGATATATTAGGTTATTTTCATTTTTTTCTAAACGGGCAATTTGACTGTCATTGGCAATTTTTTCTGCATTCGTAGGAATTTTAAACGAAAATGTAAGAAAAGCTTTATCATTTACTCTGTTTTATTTATTTATTTAATCTTTTGAAGAGTTATTTCTTTTTTAATTTATGAGTAAATGTAACTAGGAATGTAAAAAAAAATATATATGATTGTACAAACTAAAAAATTTTTGAGAAACTAATAGATAACTACTATAGAAAAACTACTGCTAGATAACAACTACTATTATGTTTCTACTTCTTCTATTCTCTAACTTGAGAAACTAATAAAAACTAACTTTACAGATTTTGGATTCAAACTTTCTTATTAAAACAGGTAAACTTTACGAAGCATAAATAGGGAAGAACTTAGCAAGGAACTTTTCAATGTTTCTAGCCCGTTCTTCGAACTTTAAGACATAAAAATCAATTATCCATCCATCCCTTTTTTACGAAGAAAATCATTTAAATCTCAGACGAACTACACAATCAACAAGTAATTATTAAGGAAGAAAAATAAAACCGACTTCAAGGGATTGTTTCTTACCTTATACCCGCCAGTTGGCGTATTTTAAAGAGAGTAGTTTGGCATAACAGTGTGTTCTTGTAGAAATCCTTTAGTATTATCCAGCTATTGTTATCTCCATTTTGACACGCAGTAAGCGATAATATTTTAAATTTTTTGACGTATCCCTGTAAAAGAGAGAGAAAAAAATCTTTGCTCGATACAACGGCTAAATTTCAAATCGAAAGTAGTACTGTGTATCTTAACAACCTAACTTTCGTGACGATTGGCCAATGTTTAAGAATGTTAATGCCCTTAAAGTCGAATCAAGACAAAAGAAATAAGAACGAAAAATCATGCTTCAAGCATATATCATGAAACACTTTCCAACACTTCCAGAACACTTTAACAAAATTTTAGAAATTAATAAGGGGAAAATTGATGTCTAAGTAAACAATTTCTAAACGCATAACAAATTTGAAAACGCGATTTCAGCAATTATCATCAATTATTTTGTGCAGCCCTATATATGATCTGTAGATTTGTATATATAAGACATAGTATGCTAAAATTTAGTTCAGTTAGGAAACGCCTAGTACAGTAAAAAATTACTATTCAGCAATTTCCGTCAATAAACTGAAATGTATTCGATATCTATTGTACTGCCCTGTATATGATCTATAGAATTTATACACACCAAGTTATATATAAAAAAAATTCTTAAATTTAAAAACGCGTACCACAACTGAAAACGCACTTCCAGCAATTATTGTTCATAGACAGTACTGTATCCGAATTCTTTTGTTTGTTGAAAGATCATGCCCACCATGTTGCATAGTAAGCCTATTGTAGTGCACCTCAGTGATATGTATCAATTTCAATATATTTGAAATAGTGTAAAACCATTAAAATACACTGCAAACGATTTTTCCACATAGAATTACGTAATGTAAAGGAATTATTTTGAGTTTCCCTGTAAATGAACTATAAATGCTACACACTTCATTTTCAACACCAAACATGTCATAGTAAACCTCAATAACATATATCAACTGCATGGCAGTCCGAGAATATTTACGTGAGATAGAGCACGCACAGGCGTCGGACAGACAAACGGCAGACGGATAGACAGACAGACAAAACTAAGTCACAAAAACTTTTCAACTATCAACTATGTTGCGAAGTGTTAAAAAGAAAAATAAAAGGCAGAAAAACAAACAAACCTTTTTTGGATCCAATGAAATTAATACTGAACCGCCACCAGAACAAGCTCTTTCGAACAAAATAAAAATTATCAAAATTGGAGCCTACGTTCAAAAGTTATGCGTGTACATACATAAAAAATCGAAAAGAATTTCGTAACCTCCTTTCTTAGAAGCCGATTAAAAATGTAGAAACGTTGCTCTAATATAGCAGACGCGTTTACTAAAAATCAATGCAATGTCTCACGCTGGATTTTGGAAGAAACATCGCCATTATCTTCAGATACCATTTAGAGAAGAACTTCATAAACCTTACAGAACAATTGATTTCCGATGTTTACAGAAATGTTTCAGAAAGAAATAAAAAAAGCCCTTATGCTGCTCATAAAGTTTAGAAAAGAGGATTATGTTAATTTCGGAAAACTATTGGTTTCGAAGATTCCTGGTTGATTTTAATCCTAAGGGTTTCTGAAGATAAGTGAAAAGCTTACAGAATTATTGGTAACTAACGAAGTTACATTGAAGTTTCGTAAACACTTCCTCCAGATTAGAAAAGGTTCTACTACCTAGAATCAAATCCTGTACGTATTATTTAAATGTATCATGTAACACTAATGTAATCTCAACAATCTAGACAAGAAATAAAGCAACTCTCCGTTATGCACTGTAAAAATAGAAAAATGTTTCTTCATCTAGAAAGAAGGTTTATGAAAATAAATATAACCTCTTCTGTGTTACCCACGATTTTAAAAAGCGTTCCTTTATCTTCAGAATTTCCAAAAACCAACAGATTTACGAGATTTAAAGAAGAATTTTGGAAACAAAAGTCTCTTTTGCTGCCTGTAATTTTCAGAAACGTTACGAAGTAGTTTTTACGGCGTAATAATCTGTTTTCTGCAGCCGGTATATCAACGCGAAATATCGGTTTTTCGGATGCTATCAATTCTCAAGTAAACATTTTCCTGTTCAATAGACAAACAGGCTAAATTAACAGCGTAAAATGTTTAATATTTTGTTACTCTTGCATGCATAAATTCTTTTACGCTTAGCTGAAAATGTTTACTTGAGAATTAATCGCATCCGAAAATCCGATATTTCGTGTTGATACTGGATTAAGAAAACTGATTAATACATTGTACAAACTACTTTGTAACGTTTCCGAAAAATATTGGCTGCAAAAGTGACATTTGTTTCAAAAATATTTCTATAAAATTTTGGAAATCGATTGGTTTTTGAAGAAAAGAAACACTTTTCAAAATCGTGGGTAACTCAAAAGAGGTAATATTACAGTTTCGTAAACTTTCTCAACTAACTAGATCAAGAAACATTTCTTCCTTTCTATCTCTTTCTCTCTCTCTCTTTTTTTTTTTTTTACAATGTATAATTCTTTTGAGAAAATTTATAAGTAAATTGTATTATGCTTAAAATAACAAATAATTTAGCTGTATGTTTTCATATTTCTTATTTTTGACGTACTTTTTATTTGACTCCCGGCATGTGCGATATAACAACGGGCTTATATTATTGCCTATGAGTAAAGAAGTACATAAGTCGTTAGGGCTTGCATTATCTTGCTGATTTACAAACAATTTAATTCAAGTATTGTGTCATATAAAAAATATTGGCATTTTTTTTTCCATCTGATAATGAAAGTATAAAATTTTGAAAACTAAAACTAAAAGAGATCTGAAGATAAGCAACGTTTTTTGCCCATCCGACAAGCTAATTTTTTTTCTCCTTTTCAACACGGCATGTGCGATATAACAACGGGCCTATAACTACCATAACTTAGTTGAAAAGTGTTTATGAATTCGGTCTGTCTGTCTGTCTGCCGTCTGTCTGTCAGTAAATCCGTGCTCTAACTCGCGTAAATATATTCGGATTGTCATGCAATTGATATGTTATTGAGGTTTACTATGGCATGTTCGGTATTGAAAATGAAGTGTGTAGCACTTATAGTTTTTTTACAGGGATACTCAAAAGAATTAAGCTACATTACGGTCCAGGAAAATGATTTGCGGTTTATTTTAATGATGTTACACAGTTTCAAACATATTGAAATTGATATATATTACTGAGGTGCACTACAAGAGGCTTACTGTAGAATATGGTGTGCATAGCACTTATAGTTCCTTTACAGGGACATTCAAAAGAATTCCTTTACATTACGGTCTATGGAGAAAAATCGTTTGCGGTTTATTTTAATAATGTTTCACTATTTCAAACATAATAAAATTGATATATATCACTAAGGTGCATTCCAAGAGGCTTACTATAGAATATTGTGTGTATAGCATTCATCGTTTACTTACAGGGACACACAAAATAATTAGGTACTGTCTATTTACAATAAACTGCTGGAAGTGCGTTTTCGGTTCACTGTAAAAAAAAAAAAAAAAATCCGTCAAATTTACGGCAAAAACTGCTGGTAGCAATGTTTGTTGGTAATTCCTGAAATTAGGTTTTTAAATTTGCTATGCGTTTTCCAAATTGTTTATTTAGATATTATCTTCACTTTATTAAACGGTAAAGATTTGTAAAATTATTTGCAAGTGTTGGAAAGTGTTACATAGTCTATGCTTGACGCATGATTTTTCGCTCTTGTTTCTAATATGTTTCGATTATCTTGATAAAATTTAGGATACATTTTTCCTGGTTTTAGCATTAATTTTTGTTTGAAGCTTCTTTAAATATGTTATATAGGATCTGAAACATAGGTTGTTTAACAAATTTTAATCTATTTTGACACTTTTTTAAATTAATGTGATTTTCTTTATAAAAAGTGCTTATAATATTACTGAAGTTTTTACATATGTTAATATTTGAATAATAAAGTTAAATAGTAAACTAAAATACATATGCTAAAATTGATTACAGTAAACATAAAGACTTAAAAACCTTTTAATAAACAAACACACAATCTTACACTCAATAACGGTGACATTCTCAAGATCTGTAATGATAAATAAACTATTTTCGCATAAAATTTGAAAGATGTACTTGATAAACAACCATCACGAGATACCAGGTATCACGAAAGCAGGTGGCTCTAAATATTTTGTTTTTGTTAGTATTAAAACACATTTTTCTGACTTTTTTATTATTAAAGCACCTGTTTGCAAGATACTTGATATCTCGTTATGTTTGCTTATCAAGTACATATTTCAAATTTAAGGCAAAATAGTTTATTTATCATTACAGATCTTGAGAATGTCACCGTTATTGTGTATATAAAACTAATCGGTTTGTTTATTAAAATATTTTAAAGCCTTTATGTTTACTATAATCAATTTTAGCATATATATTTTAGTTTAATAATAAATAAGTGATTTATTCTTAATAAATTCTATAAAGTTAAACATGTCAAAAAATCAGGCAGGTGTTATGGGCGTTCAATAAAAAATTAAATTGATATAAAAAATGTCGAAATACATTAAAATTTACTACATAAACCTACACTCAGAAAAAGAAACTGATTAAAACTACAAAACATATTTTTGGAGTACATTTTGTTGTTTTAGCAAAATTAGAGTAAAATTGAACCATTTTACTTCAATTAACAAAACATTTTTGCTGACGATACAAAAATTTTTTTTGGAATTGCAAAAAAAATTTTTTTTGTTGATTCAAAAAAAATTTTTATTGACCCATATTTAAACAAAAATTTTGTTTAAATATAGGTCAATGGAAATTTTGTTTGAATCAACAAAAAAAATTTTTTTGTTGAAAACCACTTTTTTTTGCAGTTCCAAAAAAAAAAAAAAATTGCATCGTCCGCAAAAATGTTTTGTTAATTGAAGTAAAATGGTTCAATTTTACTCCAATTTTGCTAAAACAACCAAAATGTACTCAACAAAAATGTTTTGTAGTTTTAATCAATTCCTTTTTCTGAGTGTATAGTTATTAGATTTATTTAGCCCAGTAAATCTAATAACAATAAATCATTTAGTTGTATGTTTTATATGTCTTAATTTTTAATGGATATATCACGCTTTAACCACGAGTAGCGCGGTTCCACCGCTTCTAGGCTGCTCTGAACGATAGTAGACCCGATCACGGAAGATCCCACCGGGAAAATTTAAAAGCTAAATTCATTAAACAGTAGTAAACCTATGTTTCTGATCATGTAAAACACATTTAAGCAATCTTTAAACAAAAATTAATGAAGGAGGCAGTAAATATAGATCTTAATTTATATTAAAACAATCAAAATATTTACAAAAAAAGAAACTTTTTTCACAATATCGACGAAGGGGCAAAAATGAACCTCATCTACACATGTCCTTTGGTTGCAAGCCAGGAGTACAGGACAAAAATTCATTGAAATACCTAAATACAACTTGAATCTATTAAGAATGAGAAACAAATCCCGCAAGATCATGATCTACAACACTCAAGTCCGATGTATATGTCTTAACTACTTTAAAGATCATAAATGTTTGAGGGGCATTTCTACGATAAATTTTACCATTCCCAAAGCTATTTAAGACTATTTATTTCACTTATGCATAAGCAAAACTTGAACATGATGAAGAAATTTTACGATTTCTTTTTGGAATTTGGTTTGGAGTATCTCAACAAACTTTTAAATTTAAGAACAATAGTAGATTTTTAAAACATATGGAATTGCTGACGTTTTTTTCGTTAATGACTTCATTCACCTTTTTTGATAAAAATACTTATGAAAAATGCCAATTCTTATTTAAAAAGTTATTTAGTAAGAAAGAGGTTGGTGAACTATTGATGGTTGTACTAAAATACCGAAAATTAAAAACCATTTTTCATTCTTTCCCTCGCATTGCAAGATTTTTTCCATTAACATTTAAAACATTTTCCATCAAGCTTTTTAGATGATTGTGATATAATCTATTTTCCACTTAAAAGTAAAAATTCTTAAATTTGAATCCAAATTAGAATTTCCTGATCTTACATTCTCCGCAATGAAACCATTATAACTCTCTAATTTTCCTACTAAATCGAAATTGAATGCATAATTACCTAGCCATTAATGAAATCTCTCAAAACAGGATTTGAAATGCCATGCTTGCATTCTTTTTATGGAATTTTATTGTTATAGATGTCAAAATAAATTTTCTTTCTTTTTCTTTTTCTTTTTTTTTGTAATTTTAGCCTCGATTTGCGATTTGAATAAGGGTGAATTATCTTTAGAAATATGAAAACAGTCAATTTTTTAGGCAGTTATTATTTTAGACAAAATTCAATTTTCTTCTTCTGAATTTCAAAATTTCATTATTTTTAAGATGAATGCAGATGTCATGCATATTACTTTTAAGAATGAATTTATACTCCTTTGTTGCTGTCTAAGAATTGATTATTTCTAGGTTGCTTCAGGTCTTTAACCTCTTGTGAAAACGTTTACGCTGTCTAACACTAAAGTATGAAATCAATATTTAAACGTAATAGAAAGAAAAAGAATGGATTTATAAATAAAATTGGGGGAATATAGCCAAGTAACCTTTTTTAAAGTTAGTTATGATTTTATTTTTCCTTTTTCTTTATTGTAAGCATTGGTTTAAACTCGAAAATTGCATTAAGGAAAAACTTCAAAGTTAGAACTATTCAAATTATGCATTACTATATTCAGATAGGATGAGAAGTTTGCCAAATAGTTTAATAAAATTTTCTATTAGTTTATGTATATATAACAAAAATAAAGTTTAGATGATTTTATTTCTTTTATATTATTTTATTTGCTTCGGAGACCTCATCTTTAAAAAAATTAAACATTTATAGGTTTATTTTCAAATTTGACATGCATTATTTTTGTTATATCTCTTAAATGGAGACATATCTGGGCATTTATACATATTTCAATAATTAAGTTTTTCAGCATGAAAGATTGTTGTAACAATATTTATCGCACTTAATATTTTTAATTTTATTGAACAGTAGTGACAGAAGATTTTTTTTTAACACTTCCCAACATAGTTCAAAAGTGTTTATGAATTCGGTTTGTTTGGCCGTCTATCTGTCTGTCTGGCCGACCTCTAACTCAAGCAAATATAATCGGACTGCCATGTTATTCAGGTTTACTAGGGCATATATTCTGTATTGAAAGTGAAGTGTGTAGCATTTATAGTTCGTTTACAGGGACACTCAAAGGAATTCCTTTACATATGGTCTATGTGGAAAAAACGTTTGCAATGTATTTTAATGATATTACTCTATTTCAAACATATTGAAATTGAGGTACATCACTGAGGAGTGCACTACAAGAAGCTATTGCAGAATATGGTGTGCATAGAATTTTATCGTTCATTTAGAGGTACACACAAAACAATTCAGTTGCAGTACTGTTTATGAGCAATAATCACTAGAAGTACGTTTTCAATTGTGGCATGCGTTTTAAAATTTAACTAATTTGTTGCATATTACTTCGTTACATATATTCTAATACGAGCAAATCTTGTGTGTGTGTGGTTATATATATATGCAAATTTTATCTTAAAAACGGTTCTAACAATTTTCACGAAATTTTGTATCCTACCGTTTTGGGTCACCAGAAAACTATGTTCGAGAAAATTCGATTAGTGGGTCATTTTGGGTCATCATGGGTCAGGGTCAAGCTAATTGTATTTAAAAAACGGTTCAAACGATTTTGATTAAATTTTATATCCTACCATTTTCGAGCACGAGAAGACTATTGGATTGGGTCACATGTTCGAGAACTTTCGATTAGTGGGTCATTTTGGGGACAAAGTGGGTCAAGTTATTTTATCTAAAAAAAACGGCTATAACGATTTTGATTAAATTTTGTATCCTACGAGTTTCGGGCACGAGAAAATCATTGGGCTAGGTCACATGTCCAAGAAAATTTGATTAGTAGGTCAATTTTGGGTCACTATGGGTCAAGCTAATTTTATCTAAAAAATGGCTCAGACTATTTAGACTAAATCCTATTGTTTTCGGGCACGAGAAGACTGTTGGGCTAGGTCATGTTCGAGAAAATTCGATTAGTGGGTCATTTTGTCATGGATCATTATGGGTCAAGCTACTTTTATCTTAAAACGGCTCAGAGGATTTGAACTAAATTTAGTATTCTACAGTTTTAGGGAACGAGAAGACTATTGAGCTAGGTCCCATGTTCGAGAAATTTTTATTAGTGGGTCATTTTGTTCATGGATCATTATGGGTCACGTTTTTTTTTTTTTTTTTAATCTTAAAACGGCTCAGACGATTTGAACTAAATTTTGTAGTCTACGGTTTTGGGGCACGAGAAAATCATTGGGCTAGATCACATGCTCGAGAAAATCCGATGAGTGGGTCATTTTTGGGTCACTGTGGGTCAAGCTAATTTTACTTAAAAAACGGCTCAGACTATTTTGACTGAATTCTATATCCTACGGGTTTCGGGCACGAGAAGACAATTGGGCTTGGTCACATGCTCGAGAAAATTCGATTAGCGGGTCATTTTGATCATGGGTCATGATATTTAAACTCAAAGCTAATTTTGACCGAGCATAGTTCGGTCTTCCCTACTCGTATGATTTAAATGATGATTTCATTAATATTTAAATTATGATTTCATTAATATTATTAATTTAATCTGAATTTAATCTATTTATAAAAGACTTGCCATAAAAATTTAACAAATTTGTAGAGTTTCAATCTCCAGATATAGTCTTTCACATAATTCGCAGTTTTCATTTAATTTTAGCGTCCTATTTTTTTTTTTTTCAACACCAAAAGTACTCTTTAACATTTTATTTTTATACAAGATTTGTATGTTTTTGAACCCTTTTAAAATTTATGTAAAATTAGATGCACGTGACTCTCTGGAATATCTTTAAAGCTGAAAATCTGTAAAAAAATTTAGATAATTATTTTTAATATAAAGTTTAACACGATCAAATTGTACCATCATGAAGTCTCCGTTTTTTTTAAATTCATTTCTTGAACTGGAAGGAAAGTTCTAGATTCTGCATTTAAATGATATAATGCCACGCAGCCTTTGTTAAACACCCCATACGGCATAATTATAGCGCAATTTAACTAAATATTATTATAATTTATTTTATGAATTATTTCTTTTCATAGAATATTTCAATTAATTATACTTAATTTGCTTGCATTAAAGCGAATGTTTTAATTTAAAAACAAAAGATATTCTTTAAGATGATACTTTGGCCTCTTATGATTAATTTTATTAATTATGTTAATATTTTTTTATTAAATAAAATTTGTTTTCCTTAATTCCATAATATTAATTTTTAAAAAAAACGTAAGAACCCAGCTTAAAATAAACTTACCATGCCAGTTTTGTTTCTTCTATTTCTATATTTAGTCTCAAATATAAGTACATGTTTTACGCAGATAAAATCCTAATATAAGGAAAATGAATTGGAAAAAAAATTAATTCGTTTGTCACATTATAATGACACTTTCAGAAAATTGATATACAAGCAATTTTGTGTGTGAATATCTTTTCCTCTTAATTTCTCTCGGTTTCGTTAGTTGCTCGACAGCGATAACTTTTTTCCTTGTGTTTTTATGAAATATCCTATAAAAAGTCTATTCCGTCATACGCAAATTTTCCTAGAACTTATTGATTCTCTCTTATTCCTATCAGTTTAGTATTTTCCACATAATGAGCAAATTTAGAAACTGTTATCATCGAAGTTTCTTTTTTTAATAAGTAGGAAAATTATACTGCACTGTACAGTTTTCTTATCGACATGGTAAACGTACTACATGTACCATGACAGATTTTAAAAAATACTTTTTTTAGTATGATTTACTTTACGTATAAAACATCAAAATGTATTTTATATGTAGTCAAGGTCCGACTAACTGCAGTTAGGCCCTTGAGGAAAGTTTCATTTTGTGTTCCCGACGACATCTTTTTTTAATTCTCAATTTATATTTATTTAAAGAAAATTCGGGCCAGGAAACATATTGAGCATTAATGTTTTTTGGGGTTTGAGACTCTCGTTAAAGGGGAGGTTCGGGTCAATTGTCACATTTACAATTGCTGTAATCGTATCCTGTATGCAGTGATAAATTGAGGGTGTAGCTCCGAGGGAACATTCCCCCCAGCATTAAAATGTCCCCCGGAAGTTTCCAGATTTTCTATTTGTTAATAATGTAAAAGGCAAATTCCACCCGGAACCTCATAAGTCCCTCCCAGAAAAAATGTCTGAATTCAACATTCATTAGCGTTTTTAATTAATATCTGAGCTAATTATAAAAATTTAAACATCTGAGTCTCAGGTGAATTCGGACCTGTCTTCGTCCATCCTTATCCAAACTTGCACAGCTCTACCTTCCCTAGACTTCGCCAAAACACACACAGAGAGAGACAAATATATTTCTTTTACTAATATAGATTAATATAGATAATATATGAAAATTGAAACAGTGATGGGCTGTATTCATTTATACACTATTTTATTATTTTGCAGTAGAGCTATTCTATTATGTTTGTGGAATGAGATGTAAATTAACTATATCTGATTTTTAGTTATTTATCATTTCCGGTATTCGCCTTCATAATAGTGGTATTTTTCTTCATAGAAATAGAAAGCAAAATTAGAAATAAAATTATGTGTTGCAGTGTGGAAAATAACATAACTATAAAATCGTTTAATTAGATTTTTTAACACACTAATATAGAAAAAAGGTAACATTTTTATGATAGTGTTTAATATGTGTTCTAAAACGTTATCTTTTGTGAATTGAATAGCAAATTATCTCATTGTTAAAACTTGCCTCTTAGCTATTGCATACATGAACCGTTGTAATTAGCTAAAGCCATGACGTATTAGATGAGTAACTGAATGAAATTTTAGATGACGTAATGTTGATAATGTTAAGATGATTCGATAATGGTTTATTGCAGAAAAAGTGGGTGTAATAGAGTTTTTCGATTTTATTTTTATTTTTACGTGTTTTAAAAAAAATTCTCTAAAATAGTTTGCAATTTCTATAATAATTTTGCATATTTTAAATCGCAGTTGTTTGATTTGTATGCGGCTGTTCGTTAAAGTTGAAATGAAATTGAAATAAAATTGAAATTCGTGATGTAAATGTACTCTAGTTTTTCAAAGTAAGCAAGCAGATCCATGCCATAATAGACTAAGAATCCCATTTAAACAAGTTTATCTCAAAACGGTATTAAAACACAAACTACTGAAAAATGCCAAAAAAACAAAAAGAAGCTATATTTCTCATTGTTTCTTTCAAAATAAAATGTGATTATAAAATAAGAATTGTTTTTTTTCCTTTATAGTATGTATTTTCTTTAATTCCAGAGTGAAACAAATCGCTCAGTTGAATCTAAAACATTATTTTTAGACAACGATAAGTTGTGTCCTTTAGCAATTTCTAGCCTATGCCTTTCAAACGAGACAAATTATACAGTAAGTAGGTACGGAATCCATTCATGTATAACTTAAAGTTGCCTAATAAAGTTGACAAACTTTTTAATTACGGGTTGCGAAATATACGTCCCAGTAAATAATTTTTTATTCTATTCGTACAACTTTTTGAAAAATAATCTCTGTCATACATTTATATTATGATATTGTCAAGAGAAATCTGCAAGAAAGAAAAATTTTTGTAAATTGTTATACGAATGAATGTAAAAATAGTCACCAGTCGTGGCCCGTAATCAAAGGGTTAATAAAGTTTTCATCGGTAAATTCATGATGTGTATTCATCTAGAATATAATATTCGTCGCAGAAAAGCTAATTATCCCAAGATTTTATATGTTACTTTTACATGTAATTTGTACAAAATTAAGGAAACACGTCTTTTAATCACTCATTAGTGCAACAAAAAAAACAACACTTTAAAATGGTAACTCATGACATTTAATTATCATATGATAATGAACGCAGACACCGATGCATCAAATTTATCGATGCACATGAATCCATGTGAAAGAAGACCAATGTCCATCCGTGTGCAGACAATGCTCAATCTAATTAAAATCCGCTTTTATGACCAGATATAATAAATATTACAATACAATGGCTACGCATTCTAAAATAAAAGAGCATCTCTGAAGGAAAAAAACCTTTATTCCCTATAGATCTGTAATAAAATCACAGACCTTGTGCTCGTATAATTAACAAGATTGTTCCGAGTAGTAATAATTAGGTTGTTAGCCTTCCATTTTTTAATTATTATCAGTGTAATTTTATGACAGAATCAGATTCAAAAGACATATTTACTCAGATTTTATCTCGCATGATTGATTCATAATAAATTAATTCTGTTAGTGCTATAAAAATTCTTTTGTATAGCATAACCCAAAAACTACTTAGCGAAATGAACTGTAATTTTCGATTTGCATATTTAAAGATTTTAGAAGTAGAATTTTCTTAAATTGGTTATAGGTTACAATCCTTTTTTTTTAAATATTAATTTCATAATTTATATAACTAGAAAGAGGTGTGATCGAGCATTTTTGATTGCATTTTTGGTGTCACGAGTAAGAATACTTTATAAAACACCCATTCAGTAATCAGTTCCGAAAATTGTGTACTCTAATGTAGATATTATTATTGCTATTGCTATTATTACTGTTATTGATAATATTTATACACTGATTATAAGCGTTATTTTTTATTATGTTGCACTTTTAAATTTTCCGTTGTTATAGAAAAAGCATTAACGTATATATATATATATATATATATTTTATAATATTCAAATATTTACAAAAATTAATAATAAATTTTTTTATTATAAAGGCTGATACTTCTTATTCATCACTTTTGAAAAAAGGGACAACATTAACACTAAAACTAGAATAACAGAATAGAGGTCTGCACGGGCTACAATTTCCTGGCCGGTTATAAAAGTTAAAAGTTCCCCACGAGCCCGGTCCAGCTCGTTATGAAATCTAAAAATTCGCCCTGGGCCTTACTCAATTTCTAGAAAACATGCCGATATTTCTAGCAACATTATCCTGCAATTAAAATTTTGCAAAAATTCATCTTTCTTTTAATTATGTATAAATTTTATTTTCAGATTATATGTCCACAATTTATAGAATATTTAATGGACAGTTAGACAATTAACATAATATTAATAAACAGTTAGACAGTTGTAAAACACTCATTAAAAAATTACTTAGATAATTACATTCAAACGAAAATTCAGTAAAAAAATCAATATAGTTTAGAATAGAATGAAAGAAAAAGATGGTTAAAGAAAATCACAATTTTAAAGCTGTGTAAAGGAAAAAAAATAGATTTTTTTTTTCTCTGTAATTTATTAAGCCAAATTAAATTTTTAAGGATTTTGTCAAACAGTACAACGTCAATATTTTAACAAAAATAAATAAATAAAATGCCAGCCCAACACGGGTTGGAAGAGAAAATTAAGTCCAGGCACGTCTCGGACCGAAGAAAAAAAAGAAGTCTGGTCCGGTCCGGCCCAGAAAGAATGAAGACCAGGCAAGGCCCTCAAAGAAATGTGGCAGAATTCTATAACAGAAACAACATTAGATGTAAATTTATTTTTGAGTTGAGTTATAAATATAATTATAATAGTTATGAGAGTTTATCAGAATGTATTCAATGAGAGTAAATTGACCTTTCTCGTACCTAGCAGAATGATTATTTCTTGATCAAATCTGAGATCTTTACTACGCTTTTAACAGTTAATTAACGAATCCATGTTGTATATTTTGCAATAATATTTTCTAATTAAACGTGAAGCTATTTGTATTTACAGAGAACATTTCTTTATTACAATTCACTTAATAATTATGAATATGTAAGATAGGGTCACATTCTTTTCATATAGAATTGTATTGAACAAAGTAGGATAAAAATAGATCTTATTATGCATTTCTGTTACAAGAAAGTTATAGAAAAGAATTCTATTGATAATCTTTAACATTGTTACAATCATGCATTTGTATTTTAAATTTGTTAGTTTTCTGCAAAAAATGACTGCATTATGTAATATAAAAATTACATAAATATATATTAAGTACATTAAGACATTTTATTGCATTTTGATGGTTGCTAATAATAACAACAACAATATGTGAACAGAAAGAAGAATTTTCCCTTAACAAAATTCTAAGTTGAAAGAACTGTAATTTTGTATTTGCATATATAAAGCTTCTGGAAGCCAATTTCTGTTAAATTGTTTATAGGAAACAATGTGAAAACTGTTTATAGGATTCTGTTAATTGTTTACATGTTACAAATCATATTTTTATTGCTATTGTTTTTCCTATTATCGCTGTTATGATAATAGTCATATCCTAATTAAAAGCGTTATTTTTATGTCGCACTTTTAAATTTTCCGTTGTTGTAAAAAAAGCTGCAATGTCAAAAAAACTGGTATTTTCAAATATTCACACCATTTATAATAAAAGTTTTGATTATGAAGATTGATACTTTTTATTCGTTACTTTTGTGAAAGCGAACACAATCAACCCTAAAAATAGAATAACAAAAGCAACATTTGATATAAATTAATCTTTTAGTTAAGTATAAATATAATTATAATATTTATGAATGTTTGCCAGGATGTCTTCAATGAGAGTAAATTGACCTTTTTTATAGCTAGCAGAATAACATTTCTTGATAAAATCTGATGTCTTTTACAGGCTTTTGACAGTTAATTAACGTATCGATGTTGTAGCTCTTGAAATAATATTTTCTCATTAAACTTGAAGCAATTTGTATTCACAGAGAACGTTTCTTTATTACATTTCACTTAATAATTTTGATATGTAAGATAGTACCCCATACTTCGTTTAGATTTGTTTTAAACAATGTAGGGTAAAAAACGTTCTAATTATGCACTTCTGTTAAAAGAAATTTATAGAAAATAATCATTTTAAAGCTTTAAAAATATTAATAATCTTTAATAATGTTAGAATTATTCAGTTCCACATTAATAGGCTTATACATTTGTCAGCCTTATGCAAAAAAAGACTACATTTTTTTTTATTATGTAATATAAAAATTACATAAATATGTATTAAAACATTTTATTGATTTTTGAAAGTTTTAATAATAATAATAAAAATAATAATATTATTATTTGTTTGATATATATTATATTTGATAAATGCACAGAAAACTTTTTAAATAATATTTATTGCTCTGAGAAGAAAATCGAATAGAAAATGTGTCGAATTATACTTTTTTAATAAATGTATATCCCTAATGCGAGATGAAAGAAGAATCTCCCCTTAACGAAATTCTAAAATTACTATACTTTATTTTATTATTTTCTTATTCCTCAAAACGGGAGAACTTACCGAATACTTTTAAAGTTTCAGTAGTAAATTTTTATTAAATAATATTTTAAGAATATCAAAGTTTTATCCAGCTGTTTTCAATGATGTAATAATGCTAATAAGAGCGAGTGGCAAAACTGCTTTCTGAGCTGTTTCTTGACTGGTCACATAAAAGTAAATAATGAGGTTTGGGACTCGGTGTTTGTCATCTCAGTCAACTTACGACACTGCCTGTTGCAGATAGTCTAAATTACTAATGTAAATTAATATAATGCAATTTACTTAATAACAAAAATGTCATCTAGTAAAAGTTTATCAAGCGAGAGAGACCACGAGTATAGTTTCTAGAGCAATCTTTTCTTGTGACGTTTCTAGGGAGCTATAATGTTTTTCTTCAGGTGGAGCTGAACGTGCACGTGCTGAAGAAGCAACTTAAACATGGTTCTACCACAGAAATGTATGTTGTTCTATTCAGCTTAAGCTCCCCCCAAAAAACTATAATTTAATTGTATACTAAACTGTAGTTTTATTTATGCCAAAAGACGATGTCTGTGATAAATAGTAGTATGTGCAGGATGTTCGAGACAAAGGGTATAGCCAGGTATCCTATTAAAATATGCCCTTGCGTCAACCAGATCGAGTCCTACATGAATCGATAGCCCTTCAATAGAGATGCGTTTTTGCCAAGTTTGAAGCATATATCTCAAACGCATGGGCAGTTATGACTCTTTATGTGCGTTTTGGGAAAAGGTGCATTGTGAAGAAAGTAGTGATCGAATTTCCCCGAAAAAAATCAGGGATGTGTAATATTAAAATACAAATAGTGGATATTATTTTCAGATTATTTTCTGCAAAATACCCAGTTTTATAAAAATTTTCTTGTGTTTAATTTAACTTTTTAATTAAGAAAATGTTGAAATTTTCCAGTGACCACCTTCATGTTTTTACCAAAAATAGTACGAGGTATGATGTATATTTGGTGTGAGTTTCAACTTTCTACGCTGGGTGCATCATAAAAAAAGAATTAAAAATGTGTTCCAGGGATGGGAGAGTTGCAAATTGCGCGTGTTATTACAAGTTCATACACAGTTCTATGTACAGTTTACGTATGTAGTTATGTTGTTGGTGGCAATCATTTGAAGGATACAATTGTGTTTTGTTAGTTGACAGTTGACGGATTTTTTTAATAGTTTTCGGCTCAGTTTGGCTTAACACTGTTGTTGCTTAATCGAAAACAGTGTCAACACACTCAGGAAAACACAATCTGGGAATACTTCAACCAGTAAATTTTAGTAGACATTTTTGGCTTATTTAAACGCTCTAGTCACCCTTTTTTACTGTCTTGAATAAGAACGAAATTTCTCTTCATTTTTACTGGTGGAAGATTATTCCGTTGGTAATCAGACTCTAAAAGGGAGTCATGAATTCACGTCTTTTGGAGATCTGTAATTCAGCCCATGGGCGGTGCTTTTCTGTTTCATATGTTACATTATTTATCAAAGAAAATACACAAAATTCGCATTTTTACAATTAGAGTACTGTGCATATTAATAGTTCGATTAGAAACAATACCACTATTACATACATCTTTTTATAATAGAAACACATGGTGATAAAAATGTTTGTTAAATAATGGAAAAAGCAAATGTAACGCCCATAGGCGGGGCTTCATGTTTAAAAGACGAAAAGCAATGTGTTAAGTAAAACTGCGCAGAAAACTAAAAACAAAATCAGTCAGCTGTTAACTAACAAAACAAAATGCTTTCCTTCAGATGATTGTCACCAACAGCATAGCTACATGCGTAAACTGTACATGGAACTGCGCATGAACTTGTAATAACACATGCAACTTGCAACTCCCCCCACCCCAGGAAAACATTTTTAATTTTTTTTCCTATGATGCACCCAGCGTAGAGAGTTGAAACTCACACCATATATACATCATACCTCGCAGTATTTTTGGTAAAAACATGAAGGTGGTCACTGAAATTTTTCGATACATTCTTAATTAAAAAGTTAAATTAAAAACAAGAAAATTTTTATAAAACTGGCTATTTTACAGAAAATAATATCCACTATTTGTATTTTAATATTACACATCCCTGATTATTTTCGGGGAAATTCGATCACTACTTTCTTCACAATGCACCTTTTTTCAAAACACACATAAAGAGTCATAACTGCCCATTGGTTTGAGATATATGCTTCAAACTTGCCGAAAACGCATCTCTATTGAAGGGCTATCGATTCATGTAGGACTCGATCTGGTTGACTCAAGGGCATATTTTAATAGGAAACCTGGCTATACCCTTTGACAATTGCTGGTAAAAAAAGAAAAAACATCAAATATCCGAGTGAAAAAGAAGATTTATAGAAAAGTGGATATGTGACATAAAAATTACAACAATGCAACGAGAGTTTGATCAACGAAGCCACCCTCAGCAGCCATAACGGTCTTGAGGTGGCTCCGAAAACTGGCACATGAATCTGGCAAAAGCTACCCTAATTCTGTCGATCAGTTGGATCTTTGTGATACTGGCGTTTGGATTCTTGCTTAATCACGCCACACGCATAATAATTTATAGGTTTTCAATTGATGGAGTTGAGGAGATAAACGTTGGGATCAGGAAATCCCCTCTCACAGAAAACACATTAAAACACCAACACTTTTTATGTTGCTTCCGTTTTGTAGTCTCATTAGTTCCGTTTAGTAGTAGTTTCATTTCGTCATTACACTTCGTATCATTTTTATTATGTTTAAGAAGCATTGAGTAGCTGTCTTGATTGCGGAATTAGATTAGCGGCGCGAAGTATCATGATGCAGGTTACTCTTTTCCAACAATTTGATGACTTCCCACTCTTCCTTTTCCATTATATTTGACATCATGGGTATATCCGAAACGAAAGAGCAGGAACATGTGTAGAATATGTCACATTTTCCATGGCAACCCATAATTTTATACTATTTACAAACTGTCAAATTTATCACGAACACCCTGTATTTATAGAACTGCAATCCCATAGAAAAGTTCTTTAAAGAAAATTCTTCCCCTCTCATGGATATGCAGAGCATATCATTATTCTTGCGATGTCTTTGCACTTCTGTTAAGTGGTCAGAAGCCTTTCAGTTGCGTCTAGCTTATGCACGCTACAAAAGAGCAAAAAATGCATAAAAATAAATGCATCAACTGACGAAAAAGCTCAACTGAGTAACAGAATTTTTCTGATTAGCGAACCGCATCCAAAAATAGTTATCGAACCATGAAACTATCGATTACTTCTTGATTTGGATCTACCTTTCATATTTAAAGCTTTTAACTTTCCGATTATATTATGTTTTCGGTGCTTGAATTAAACAATGATGATTTTGATTGGACGTTTCTATTAAATTTAATCAAAACTAAACACAAAACAATTAGTTATGTAGCGAGTAATTTTTCAAATCTAAATACAGTGTGATTCAGAATTCATGGGGCAAATTTTGAGGCGTGCTAATACACATAAACACAAAAGAAATCAAGATCGTAATCTACTCATTCTGTCAAAAATATACAGGGTGTTTCATTCTAAGTCGAGTCAGGATTTTTGTTCGTAACTGTAATAACAATGAAGATATTTTAGCGATTTTTTTCAACCATTTATGTTATAGTATGTAGAATACGCTGACATCACAGAAAGTGCGGTAAGTGGGCTGAAATTTGGCCAGTGACACCGTATGTGCTGTCAGTTACATTCTGCATTATGGAGCATCTAGCTCAGTAATGTTTGGAAGCGACCAGCAGCAATTTCTTGCTCTTATTGTAATGTAATAACATTTCACAGTCAACAAAGTAATTCAGTTACAGTTTTTAAATAATACTTTATTCGTAAATATTTAAATGTTACGCATATAATACCATTACATTCATAAAGAAAAATGGGAGCAAATATCACGATAAAGACAGTTAGCACTTTCTTCTCTGCACTGAGGTATTTCAAGATTTAGACTGCAAGTATTTTTTTTCTCTGTACCGAAATATTTATGATTATTAAAAAAAAGATGGTACTGAAAATATAATTTAAATTTTGTAATAATAGCAAGATTCATGAACTTTTACTTGAAATACACCAACGCGATGGAATGGGGGACATTGTTCAGCTTGTTTTATGGGGTCATTCTTTTATTTCACGACAAGAGAATGCGATGATAGTATGGGAGTGTCCTTGACATGCTTATCACCTGACCTGGTGGGAATTTCTTTTGTTGATTTTAAGGGATTTGCTTCGAAACCTCTAAAGAGCGATAAAAAGGTCACAATTGACCACAGCGTCTTTTGAAAAGAAACCCCAGAGAAATGATTTATGGCTCTTATCACTGTATTTGGTCTATACGCAGCCTTAAGGCTGCTTTTATGTGCTTTAAAAAAGAAATCTCAGCGAAATCTCGTAAATAATTCGACTGGCCTTTCTTTTCAAAAGGTTCTGTGGTCATCAACAAAAGAAGGCGGAGTCTAAACAAAAGAAAGAGGCGGTGATAAACCTGTCAACGACGTCCACCACTGACCTCTGACCTCTAGGACTCCCAACAGAAGTCATAAAGATGCATTTATACGCTATCTAAGCAAAACATACTGAGAGGATATAACTCATACGACTTCCCATACTTTTCGAATGATTTTGTGGTCATCGACAAAAGAAAGAGGAGTCTCAACAAAAGGAAGAGGCGTTGACCATCTGTCATCGCCATTGCCTGGTTGGCCTATGAACTTTAGACACGCTAAGAAAGTCATAAAACATCAAAGAGTCCGATATAACCACAACAGACGTGCCGATCATAGGACACATTCCGTATGTTTGATCCTTCAAACATGAAAGGGAGTTCCTCAACACAAGAAAGGTTCCGCTTAGCAAATATCTGGTGTGTTTTAATCTAAAAAGGATCTTTTCCCATGTTTTCAGAACCCCTACTATGGTGGTGTCTCACTGGCATGGTTACTGGATTACTTGTCGACCACTATAGTCATTGGTAGCACTAACATCATAAGACCGTGTTTCGGTGTACTTCTAACCTGAAATTATAAGATATAGTGTGTCGAAAATTTCATTAAAATGTATTTATCACTGATAAAATAATGAACAAAAATCCGGGTTCGGCTTGCAGTGAGATGCCCTGTATTTTTCACCGAATAATGGGATAGCGACCCAGGTTTTCTTTTCAAAAATTGTTTTTCTTGACGAGTATTATCAACTCTGAAAGTTTTCCCATGATTTCTGACTCACCTTGTATAATTTTCCACTTTTATGCAATAAATTCAAAACTATTTTTTTCGTTTACATATGTTTCTCAATATAGATGATAAAGTCATGCGAACTGATAAGTTGTATATTAGAACGCAACAAATTTCACAATGAATTAATGCATGCTCATTCATTAGTGTATGTTTTAGAATGGTGCGAGATCTTTAAGGGTAGAGATGTCTGTAGAGAATCTGGTCTTGTTACAAGTTGCTTTAAAAAAAAACAAGAACGAAACATCATGCGTCAAGCATACATTATGTAGCACTTTCCAACACTTCCAAAATAATTTTACAAATCATACCGTTTAATAAGCTAAAAGATAACATCTAAGTAAACAATTTAGAAAACGCATAACATATTTAAAATTATAATTTCAGGAATTTCCAACATATACAATATTCGGAAAAATATCCGAATACTTTTATTCAGCCCTGTATAGGATCTATAGGTTTGTATATATACTACATAGAATGCTAAATTTTAGTTCAGTTAGGAAACGCGTAGCACAGTTTAAAATTCTCCATCTGGAGTTTGTCAATAAACGGAAATGTGTTCGCGAACTTTTGTGCTTCCCTGTATATGATCTACAGAATTTATACACACCACGTAATAGACAAAAAGTGAGTTAAATTTAAAATCGCGTTCAGTAACTTAAAATGCACTTCCAGGAATTATTGTTAACAGGCAGTAGAGAATTCTTTTGTGTGTCCCTGTAAATGAACGATGACTGCTATTTACACAATATTCTGTAGTAAGCCTCTTGTAATGCACATTAGTGATATATATAAATTTCAGTGCGTTTAAAATAGTGAAACATTACTTAAATAAACCGCAGACGATTTTTCTCCATAGACGTAATGTAACGGAATTCTTTTGACTGTCCCTGTAAAGTAACTATAAGTGCTATACACACCCTATTCCATATTAAGCTTCTTCTAATGCACCTTAGTGATATATATAAATTTCAATGCGTTTAAATTAGTGAAACATTATTTAAATAAACCGCAAATGATTTTTTCCCCATAGAACGCAATATAACGGAATTCTTTTGAGTGTCCCTGTAAAATAACTATAAGTGCTACACACTTCCGTTGAAATAGGGAACATTCTATAGATGGCGACAATAACATATAAAAATTGCAGAGCAATCCGAGCATATTTACGGGAGTTAGAGCACGGACAGACGGACAGACGGCAGACGGCCAGACGGCAGACGGCCATACGGCCAGACAAACCGAAGTCATAAGCACTTTTCAACTAGGTTGGAAAGTGCTAAAAAACATCCAAAACTAAAAATCGACAGCAAATTATGTTTCTTTAAGAGCTTTAATATACATAAATATATGTAATATAGTTATTCTTTTCATAATAATACAATTTGCATGTTCACTTTCTGATATGTAAAATACACACACACACACAAAGAAAAATGAACTAAAGCAGGCTATAACTCCAGTTCTACTTTATGCAAGGTAAAAAAGGGGGAAATGAGAAATGAAAGTACCACTTTAACTCAGAGAAACTATCATAAAATGTACCATTTTCAATTTTTACATCTTTGGGTCATCTATATAATAAACTAAACTTTCAAAAGTCCAAGGGGAACATAAATATTTGATTATATATTTAAAATAAGCATCTGATACAACGTGGAAGTACAAAATTTCTTCAATTTTGAATGAGGACCCGTTAGGCGAATAACAATTACTGAAAATGAAAGAACTTATGTTAAAAAGAAACGTGGGTTATTTAGGCATAGGTCTAATTTATTTGCTTCATTTTTTTTTTTGTTTTATATGCACTTTGTAAAAAAAAACCTTAATACAACGCTTATGCGTAGTTAGGATTAAACATCTTTTGAAACACTAATTATAAATACAGTTATTAAAAAATAAAAAATATATATAATAATTCTTGTTCCTATCCCCCCCCCCCCCCCAAAAAAAAAAAAAAAAAAAAAAAAGAGAGCAAATATTGTAGAACTTATAGATAATACAAGACTTATTAAATCGAAATATCCGATAAATCGAACTTTTTAAAATTCCCTGTAGGTCGCAACTAGTCATAAGGAAACCGGTTATAACGAATAATTTCCATACACTCTCTTCAGCTTCTTTATAAATGATTTCTACTGTATTTAAAAACGGCTATTATAAGGGTCCACAAAAGCCAAAAGAGAGATATATAAACCATATTGGAGTATTTTTTTTTTCATGTTATAGAAAGTAGTCAAAATGGTTGGTTCGTTTTCTGAAAGGGTTTAGAAGGATTCCATCACCTAAATATCACATGTAATGTTTGGAAAAAGAAGTTTGCAATTACTCTTATATGAAAAAAAAACTTTTAACTCAAGAAAATCGTGAAAAGGGTTTTTTGGCTTCGATTTGTGTGTTCTTCTATAAATCAATAACTTTATACGCATTTTACATACAATAATCAGCCACCAAAAAACTAAAATTTGTTTCTCAGATGCTGTTAGGATGTCTTTTTTTATTTTAAACCAAACTCTGCAGAGAAATTAATTATTCTATCAGTCGAATGTATTATTTCAATAATGAAAAACGAATAATATTGATAAAAAATTCATTATTTCAATAATGGAAACAATTTAAACATATATTTAGTGACATTTAAGTTCTTCAAGATAAAATTGAAGTTAAATTAAGATTTAATATATTATTTAGAGAATCTCTAAAAATAAATAATTATAGCAAAATAATTTTTGTTTTTACGAGAAAAAAAAATTAATAATTTGCAATTTATAAAGCAGATAGTTTCTATGTTATTTTTAAGGACACTCCAATTTTTCAATTTTAGCTATACATTTTGATGAAATTTCTGTTGGTTGTTTAAATAACCACAACAACAACTTGTGACTGCATTTGAAATACTACTGTACCACAAAGAAATTGGAATAAAGAAGAGTAAGCTTGCTTTACCACGTCATTACAGCTTAGAAATTAATATATCTTGAACATTTTGATATGAACTTTCATAAAGAAGAAGGCTTCATTTTATCACATTATCCTAGCTCACCGGATGTCTTCATTAACTCTGTTTATTACTTTCTTCTATCTTTACAAGAAGAAAGTATTGGATTCATGAAAATTTTCAACTTCCGGTTTTCGACGGATTTATATGTTTTAGAAGGTCCTGAGCACGATTTGACTATTTTTAGAAAATGTCTGTCTGTGACTCTGTCTGTCTGTCTGTCTGTCTGTATGTATGTAATGTGACAAAATTTTTGTGGGCGCTCTATCTCAAGAACTAATGCTCGGAATTTAATAAAACTTTATATTCAGTTAGTCCCTGATATAAATTGGTGCTGATTAGTTTTTGGTAAAAATCGCCCAGTAGGTGGCGCTGCTATGCAGCATTTTTCGCGATTTTCGCAATAGCTCTATCTCAAGAACTAATGCTCGGAATTTAATAAAACTTTATATTCAGTTAGTCTCTGATATAAATTGGTGCTGATTAGTTTTTGGTAAAAATCGTCGAAGCAGGTGGCGCTGCTATGCAGCATTTTGCAGGATTTTGCTCAAGAAATAATGCACGGAATTTAATAAAACTTGAGTTCCAGTTAGAATTTGATATAAATTGGTGCTGATTCTTTTTAGTGTATGCGAAACCTGTGTGAGATAGAAAAAAGTTTTGGGATTAACACATCCGACTAGCTATTATTACTATACTGGTGTTCAGAAGTTAAGGGGAAGTGACCAATTTCAGACGTTTCGTCGAATATCTTGCTGAAACTCGTGAGAAAATGCCCGGAATGCCCTTCAACTTTGAGGATGTAAAGAACATGTTTGACTTCATGTTTTTCAGTGAAGATTTTGTCGCGAGGACAATTAGGGGGGGGGGGCAATAATAATTTTAATAATAAAACAATATTTTCGATCACCCAAGTAACAGAAAATGCTAAAAATAATCTGTCACTGTAGCAAATGACTATGTAGGTCCTGTTCAACATTTGTATGCATTTACGTAAGCATAGCACGTATATTCGTGAAGATGTTAACGTTTCTGTGAAAAATTCAAAAGGATCTATATATATATATATATATATATATATATATATATATAGCATGCAGAGTTTTCAGCCGAATTTAACATCGCTTTTCATTAACTTGTCAAAAAATCGTAGAAATAGAATACTGTGATTAAAATATTAATCTATTGAATATTTGATGGTTGGGCTGGGTTGATTATTGACGGCCAATTATCTACACTTGAGATATAGGCCTGGGGGGAATGCCCTTCGTGGGGGTCTTTCTAAGGGAACCTAACTCGTATTTACGCATGGATAAATCCACGGCTCGAAGAAAACCACGAAAACTCCGAACGATTAGGCCGACGGGTGCGATTGGGATCGAACCCAGCACCTCCCGTCTACCAGCTTCGAGAGCGAATATTTGATGAGATGTAGGTATTTTTATGAAGTTAATTTTAACTGCGCATGCGCGAATTACAGCAAAGATTTTTTGGCATGATTTGATAGTCAATACTTTAGGGCAACTCATATATAAGAAGACCAGTGAAATATCGTGAAAACTCAAAAAGTTACAACAATAATTGAAAAATCTAGGAGAACATCTCATAGGATTATATGGATTATATTGAAGCTTGTTAACACATTGGTATGTTTTTAAAACATTGTCATAATTATTTTGCATCAGAATAATTTAAAAGTATTCTTAATGAAATAATTTATGAAGTACATTATATTAAGTACTCATTTCCATATTCCGTCCAAAATTCTTGTAGACTACGAATTTCTTATAAATATTCTATTAATTCTTGTATGGAAGTTTTTGTTCACTATTTAGTAATTTTGCTCAAATGATAATAAACAAATAATAAGGCTGAATTTTTAAGATCTTATTTTCTTATATATATATATCTATATATGTTGTTTCTATATACAGTGAACTCTCGTTAGTGCGGACATTTAGAAGCGGCCAATTTTAGCCGCATTAACCGAAGTCCGTATTAAGCGATGTAAACATTTGAATGGTATAAAAGAAACCCAATCTTGAGAACACCCTTGTGTTGAATTAACTGAATTCAGTTTTTTTTTTTTATAAACTGTTCAGAACGTTATGATAAAAGAAACTGCGTTCTTTCAATTTAGTATTTTTAGTAAAAAATGCAAATTAATGACAATATTATTAATACACAAAATAACTAATAACTCAGGACAAACAAAATATATAACAAAAATGCCGCACTTACATAATTTAAATATATTTAAATTATTAAGTTACTTTACTTTGCGATAGTGGAATAAGTGATCTTTTTACAGCTTTATTTTCTAATTTCGGGACACACTCCAAAATTTGTTTTGTTACATCAGATGTTGATTGCTAATAGTATCTGCGAACAGCCGGCAGCATTGTTTCAACCCCTCACATTGTCTGTGGAATATTATCTTTCTCTTCATCAGTGTCAGTAACAATTTGAACAATTTCTTGATCTCTCAATAAAAAATGTGACACCAAAATTGCTTTTTAAACAGTAATGTGCAAAACGAGTGTTTTTTAATTCTTTCCGGTTACTTGTGAAAATTTTGCCCGCATTATCCAATGAGTAGTACGCATTAAGCGATGTCGTTAACATTAATTTCAAACAGAACATGATGGGAAAAACGAAATTGGTGCTCATTAACCGGAGATACGTCTTAAGCGGAGACGCATTAACCAGAGTCTACTGTATTATAATAGTTCACCGGATCTGTTAATTCTTTCTTCTTTCATTGAATTTATTAATCTATTGACATGTTCATAAAGCATGATGTTCGTGATTCTCTTGCATCAGAATAATTAAAAACATACTTTTAATGAATTATTTTCAGACGAATACTATATTAAGTACTCGTTTTCATATTCTGTCCGAGATTGTTGAAGACAACTCATTCTTTATAAATTTTCTATTCATTCTGATAGTCTTTGTTTACCATTTTGTGTTTTTTGTCAAAAAAAAAAACTAAAAAAAAAAGGAAAAAAAAAACGATAAGACTGATTTGTTCTAGTGGTTATTTATTCTTTTTTTTTACATCACTTAATAGTGTCGTCGATGCAATCTTCTCAAAATAAGAGTCTT
Organism: Maratus michaelseni; assembly: GCA_963931845.1. Classification (NCBI taxonomy): domain Eukaryota; kingdom Metazoa; phylum Arthropoda; class Arachnida; order Araneae; family Salticidae; genus Maratus; species Maratus michaelseni. The sequence goes on from OZ007586.1 coordinate 391,897,364, forward strand.
ACAACTGCATTTAAATTACAGTGGAAATCGCTTATAACGAAGCTACAGCCAACGTGAAAAATACTCGTTATACGCGGACTTCGCTATAATCGGTTTCCGTACAACATGTTGCGATATACGGGGAATTTTTAAAAAGTTCAATTTATCCCATAATTTCATTTAACCAGGAACATATTATCCGGGTTCTACTACACTATTGTACAATAAAAAAATTAAGATATATAGAAACTTTATGGTAATTAATATAATGATGGTTAGTGTGCTTTATTATGCTACTCCAACTTATAAATATTAATATATTCCTATGTTTTGATACGAACTTTATTCTAACAAAGAAAACATTCCGCTTCCTATATATTATAATAGTTCAGACGGATTTCTTAATTATTTCCTCTTTTATTGAAGCTTATTAATTCATTGGCATGTTCATAAAACAAGTACATGATCCCCTTTTGTATCAGAATCATTAAAAAAAAAAACATTCTTAATAAAGTAATTTCAGAAGAAAACTATATTAACTACTCATTTTTATATTCTGTCCGTGATTCTTGGTGATTACCTATTCTTATAAAGTTAATTTTCACTGTTCTGAATAAAGTTTCTTGTTTACATTTAGTATTTATGCTTAAACAAGAATACGGATTTCGCACATTTTAAATAGTTATTTTTTTCTTTTTTGTTGCTTACTATTATATATATATTATCTTCACAAAATAAGAGAAAAAATAAACTGGAGTAGCACATTAACTACATTAAAAGGAACTTAATTTATATTAACGTTCTAAATTAATTTATTAATTGAGTTGAAGAATTTAAGCAATTTAGGATATATTATTACTATGCTCATGATTATATATTTCAATGAATTCATATAATGATTTCAGTGTTTATTGAAAAATACATGATTAAATAAAAAAAAAAAAAAGCGGGCAAAAACTGGCAACGGTTGAGAGGGGGTAAATATTTTTTACTGGCGAGGGCGACCAGAAATTTTTGCTGGCTACCAGATTTTTTCGAATTTGTGGAGCTTTGGTCAAGACATTTATTTATTAGGCTCTATATTAAAGGACTAAAACTTTTATTAAAGCATATGTAAAGTCTAAACTCGCTATTTTTTCAAGCATTCACAAAATCATTTTCATAGGTAAACCCATAAAACTTGCTGATATTCTTATGCAGATTCAAAAGATTCGAAAAACAATTTTAATTTGTCAATAAAAAGAAACATCTTTCAGAAAATGCCGTCAAAGTTGGTCTTTTGAGCCGATTTTCAAAACGTGACACTATAAAAATGTGGTATTATGCAGCAATCGATTGTAATCAAAGATAATAAAATAAGGACTGTTTTTCAGTTCTTTGGTACCTGTATAATAATACCTGAAATTAATAAAAAATGATCGGTTGGTTTGGGGTACTAGTGTAATCTTATGCGTATGAGGGCTAAACAGACCGGGACTCCCGCATAAAGAGTAATCCGACCCACTACGAACATTCACGTCTGAACTGGGATTCGAACGTCTGTTGACTGATAGCTAATGTACTAACCACTATACAAACAAGCGGGAGATTATAAAAAAGGAACAATAAAAAACTTCAAATTACATTCGAATGAAATTCAAATCCAAGAATGAGCTAAAATCAATCGTTCAATAGTGCCATTCAGATACTCCTTATAAATCGGCCAAGTGCGACTATAACTCGCGCCCAAAGGATTCCGTACATTGAATTTATTAATTACTATTTATTATTTAATAAACTTCTACTACCCCTAATTTTTTCATAATTTAGTTTCAGTAGATTCGGAAATAGGAAGGGGGGGGGGCATATTTTTTCAGTACTTTCGACGATGTCTCTGAAAATACATACCTAAAATTAAAACAAATATATTTTTGAGTTCGATGTTATGAATCTTTCGAACGATACACTACATGATATATAAAAAGAATATTTATTTTCCAAGTAACTTAGTTAATATCTCGGATAATTACCGACCATTTTTTTCGTAAATCATTATCAAATATCCGTGGATGATTCTGCGTCTATAAATGCCTTAATCGCACGTCAACTCCCCCGCTGACCGTCCGAAAAGTAAAGTTTGTGGTGCAACGGAAAAATGCGTTTTTCTCAAAAACTACGTTACCTAGGAAAATCTTTATAGTTTTCCTGCAAGGTTTAAATAAACTTCTACTGCTACCTCTAATTTTTTTCATATTTTTAGTTTCAGTGGATTCGGAAATAGAGGAGGGGGGGGGGGCACATATTTATGCAATGCATTTTTGAAGAGATATCGTCGATATCGACGATATCTCTGAAAATATAATACTTTAAATTAAAACAAATATATTTTTCAGTTCGATATTACGAGATATTTCACACGATACTTCAGACGATAGACAAAGAGAAAACTTTTTTTTTTCAAGTAACTTAATTAGTCCCCGAAATTTTTCCTAAACTTATTTGTGAATGGCTAATAATTTGGAAATATGTGGGTAAAAAGGCTTTATACCTTTCCCAAGTTTGAACTTTCCACGTCCCATAGTTTACGAGAAAAAGGGCTCTGACAGACGGACAGACAGACACACTAGTGATCTTATAATGGTTCCGTTTTTAATTTTTAAGTTCGGAACCCTAAAAATGGCTTGTAGCGTAAATAGTGAAACTGACAGAATTTGAAACGGTTGATGTTACTCGTATATGGCAGTTTGCTTGCAATTTTACTTGCGATGAGCACATGAATTATGATATAAATTTACCTACTTTAAAAGTGCTTTCTTTATATGAATGTGTTGCATCTATAGAAGTAGATAATAGCAGTTGCTGTAAGGAAAAAAACTCAAGATTTTCGCACCTCGAAAATTTAATGAAGCCTGTTGAACACACAAACGCTCTCCGAAAGTATTTCATACAAGAAATATGGAGCAAATATAACATTCAAGTACTACAAAAAGTACATTGTCAAGTACAATGTGTTTTTTAGTATTTATTTTGTACAGCTTTTTTTCCTTTAACATAATTAGTAGATAATATGAGTATAAATTTGTAATATCAATTTTTGTTACAGCATAAAACTTAGATATCTGCTTCATATACTATTGCATGGTCCAAAATAAAACTGCATTTCATTTGGTTTATTTGAAACTTATTTCACATACCAAAAATATAATGGCAGGTAGACCTGCCACCATAATTGAAAACAGCGAACTCTATAATATTGTTGGGTTATCAGACGCTTTTACAAAATATGACAGCATGTAATTTCCTTATCATAACATCGTCTGTGATACACAATTGATGAAGGATATGGAACTTGCTAACAAAAGACAAAAATTTTACAGTATTGTTATTTTAAAGAGGTGGAACTGAATCATTATTATAAGCATTCTGCACGTTATCATTTGAAAAACTGGTTAAAATCACTTCAGGCGTTTTCTAAAGAAATAAAACTATTAAATGTACCTTCTTTTGTAAAACGTTTGCATTATTGCCGAAACGTTAGTTGAGGTTTACTATGGAGACCTGAAAAGTTTTATGTTGTATATTTTTCTGTATATTTGTTTGTATGTCTCGCGACAACTGCCGCAAAAAGCATCCTTTTAGTCAGTAATTAGGTAGGTATATGTTGGCGAGGTACCCGGAAGTAGCTGTATAGTTTTTGGTTAAATTTGGTTCATTTGTTCGAAAAATATAGAGCATTTTCTTTTAAGTCATAATGCTCTTCAATGGGAATTCAGACAATTTTCATCGACATTCATCGAAAGAAAAATGACTCATTGGGATAACTGATTTAAACGTAAATTAATGGCTGCTAAATTTCTGAAATGGAGATCTTAAATTAATCCGATCGCTTTAAAAAATTTCCAATATACTTATTAGAAATTCGAAATTAATTGTATAAATTATTGGGAAATTTTGAGAATCAATTTGAGAAGTATAAAACATTTTAATTTCTCATTTTTAATGCGTTTCTTTCTTTTCTCTCTTTCATTAAATGGTTGCCTAGCAGCTGCATTTCAAAGAATATATAAAAAGAAGAAGAAAATTCAAGTAAATCACATTATTTTGACCTCAAAATTTTAACAAAATAGCTGATTTTTGGACGATTTAATTTTCAATAGGCTTTTTCTAATAAAATAGATGATAATTTATTTTAACTACTAAAGAAAGATGATGTCCAAATCGGTTTTCCTAATGAAAATTATAAAAACGTTGAATGTGTAAACTGAATATAAGGGTCATAAGAGGAATTTATATTTGTATATTTGTTACACGAAATTTTATTCACTTTCAGCAACATATGATGATGTTTAGTGGTTGAAAAATAAGTATTATTTTAAGGATAGGATAAAATCGCCTGTACAAGGTATGGTTAATCTAATGAAATTACAATAGTAAATGCATTCAAACATATACTCGAATAATGAAAATAGCACAATTACTGCAAATTGAGAACATAAAATTAAAGTGACAACAGGGGGTTCCAGGCGGCAGAGCGCCCCTGAAGGAATGTATTCTTATTCTGCAAAAAATAGAAGAATAAGTAATTTATCTTATCATTGTATAAAATTGTGTTTAATGCGATACTAAAATTTCCGGAATCCTCGAAAAATCTTATATGCTTATAAATGGGCATATAATTAAAAAAAAATCGGATTGTAGGACATTAAATATTATACAGATTATATTAAAAATTAGTGAGATGAATAAACAATGATTTTTAGTGGTGACGTTGAGGACTCTGAACTGTAGATTTACTTAGATTAGGATAAACCTGATATATTTAGTAGATTTTATTGAAATAAAAACTAAATAGATTAGAACAATAATTCTAATAACAAGCTACGAATTTTATATGATAAATTATACATGAATTAAAATTTAGTACGACTAAATTCAAGTATATAGAAAGCAAGCCTTAAATTTTATACAGCATGATTCTTCAATGCTTCCCCTCTTTAAAGATGATAAACTGAGTACATATCAGGTTAAATGCGCAAAGGACATTTTTCTAGAGCAATTAACGCTGAAATACATGGTATAAATGAGTACTTTTTACTACCTTATGTTTTTTTTTTTTTTTAGTCTAGTGTTTATATAGTAATATAATAACAACAGTTTGTATTTTATCAAAAGAAATAACTTTCCCCCGGAAAAAGCTAAACTTTTCAATCATTAACTTTCATTATTAACTTATTAGTTTAAAGTACTGTCTGTTAACAATAATTACTGGAAGTGCGTTTTCTGTTGAGAAACGCGCTTTTAAATTAACTAATTTGCTGCGTATTAATTGGTGTGTATAATTTCTATAGATCATATACAGGATAGCCCAAAAGATCTCTAGTACATTTCCGTTTATAGACGGAAATTTTAGAAGAGGAATTTTAAACTATGCTATGGGTTTCCTAAATGAACTAAAATTTAGCATTCCATGTAGTACATATCCAGATCTATAGATCATCTACAGGGCTGCACAAAAAAATTCGGATATTTTTCTGAATATCGTTGGTAATTCCTGAAATTGAGTCTTTAAAGGTGTTGTACGTTTTATAAATTGTTCACTTAGACATCATCTTTCACCTTATTAAACGGTAAAGAAGTGTAATATTATTTTGGAAATGTTGGAAAATGTTACATAATCTATGCTTGACGCATGATTTTTCATTCTTGTTATGTATCGTCTTTGATCGCGCAACCAAACTTAACTGATTAATTGATTTCGCAATCTTAATATACAAAGGAGAAAATGTACTTGTTCGGTGCAAGCAGAAACTACATGAAATCACATTCATAAACAATGCTCATTTTTCATTACAATTGATCAAAATGAAACATAAGGAAAAGAAATGCTCGACATCAATAAGCAAAGCGTTTTGAAATACTTTAGTTTTCTGTTTTATTTTCTCGGGAAGCATAAATTGTGTACATTTGTTTCCGTTATTTATTTTCTGACCAAACTGTAATCTTTGTTTCGCATATGCGGTCGGTGTGTTTTACAAATTATTCTACTGCCAAACAGCCTGCTTGTTAACTAAAAACGTACTTTATTTGTCTTATTATAGGGAAAAAGGTTTAGATATATTTAGGTTTTTCAATAAAAAATAAATTTCAAATTTCTATGTTATCTGCAATGAATTTTGTCCAAAATCTTCTCGTCCAATCGAATATTATTGCCATGTCGCCATTTTTGTTTATAAAGGCATTCGATTATAAATGCATCAAATTCATGAAATTTAAATAATGTAATTTTCGCAATTTTCTGTTAATTACATAGTAAATATAATTTCTCGCGTATAAAAAAGAATTTTAATAAAATTAATACTATAATTTTTTACTAAATAAAGAGTAAAAAAGATTTTTTTTTTTCAAAAATATTGAGAGGTCTCTTAAAATCCAAATACAACTTATCGGGTTGCTACGCCACCTACTATGTAATATTATAACCATTTATACAATAATATCAAAGGTGCTCCACGCTTTTATAATTCTTAATCTAATGTTCTATATGAATTTTCTGAACAATATTATTATTTTATCACTTAAACTATGTTTTTTTTTTTTTTTTTAATCTTCTTGCGTAATTTATATTTATGCATTTCTAATAAAGTGTAATTTATTTTTTAATCCTATTTGCTTTCATTTCTTTTCATTTTCTGAATTATATTGGAATATAATACATAAACGGATTTATCTTGCAAAAGGATGTGATATCTCGTCAAAAAACAAACTCGTAAATCTATCATTATTCATAATTATTACCAATGCCTCAGAGTGTGGTACATAGCATGTGAAAACTGCTTGGCGACCTATAGGCATGTGTTATGCGGGAAAGTTTTAGATAATGATTTAGAAATATTGACATGATCATGTGTTTTAAAATTACAAGAAATTAATTTTTAACCCGTTCGGGGCCTGGCACATGGACAGTAAGGACGTGTCTAAATGTTGATAAGGCATGTCTTTACATTAACTATTATTTTGTCTTAACAAGTATTTTCACTATAATCTGCGTGTAATAATGATAGTACATGTCTATACCCTTTTTTATTATGACTTCATTTAGGTTTCAGCAGTTACTAATAAAACAACAACTGAAAAAGGGTTCAATTAAATATCTTTCGTGATTTTTCTATTTCAGACATATATCTCGCTCGTTAAATTTAAAGTAGGGTCTACTTTTCCAAATGAAAAATTTGTAATAAAAAATAACAAGAAAGAAAAATCATGCGTCAAGCATATTGGTTATGAAACACTTTCCAACAATTCCAGAATACGTTAACAAAACTTTGCTGTTTAATAGATAAATAAGATACCTAGAAAATGCATAACACATTTGAAAATCGGAGTTCAGCAATTACCGTGTATAGCCAAAAAAGTACTCCAACTCTTTTGTGCATTTCTGAATTTGGTCTATAGGCTTGTATATAATTTGTTGTGCATGAAAAAAATAAGACATCCTCTGAAAATTTGCCCAAATAAGTTTTTGAAACAAAAATTAATATAAAACCCAGTCTTAATTTCGAGGATACGCGGTATATCTAACAAGAAAGAAAAATCATGCGTCAAGCTTAGATAATGAAACACTTTCCAGCATATTCAGAATATTGTAACAAAACTTTTCCATTTAATAAGGTGGAAAATTATATCTAAGAAAGCAATTTGAAAACGCATAACCCATTTGAGTACCCAATTTCAGCAATTACGGTGCATAGTCAGAAAAGTATTCAAATTCTTTTGTGAAGCTCTGTATATGATCTATCGATTTGTATGTATGCTGCATAGTATGCTAAAATTTAGTTCAGTTAAGAAACGTATAGCACAGCTGGAAATTCTCTTCCAGGAATTTCCGTCAATGAATGGAAATGTACTCGAATTCTTTTGTGCAGCCCTATATGATCGATATAATTTATGCACACCAAGTAATATGCAGCAAATTAGTTAAATTTAACAACGCATACCACAACTGAAAATGCACTTCCAGCAATTATCGCTCATAGACAGTACTGTAACCGAGTTACTTTGTGTGTCCCTGTAAATGCATGATAAAATACTATCCACACCATATTCTACAGTAAGATTCTTGTAGTGCCCCGCAGTGATGTATTTCAATTTCAATATGTTGGAAATAGAGTAACATCATTAAAATATATTATATATTGCAAACCATTTTTCCCTATAGACGATAATGTAACGGTTGAGTGTCTGTGTAAACGAACTATAAATGCTACACACTTTATTTTCAATTCCGAACATGCCATGGTAAACCTTAATACAGATATAAATTACAGGGCAATCCGAGTATATTTACACAAGTTAGAACTCGGACAGACAAACCAAATTCATAAACCCTTTTCAACTATGTTAGAAAATGTTAAAAATTATAAATTTTCACCACTTTTACACACTTGCCTTTCGTAAATTATCTAGTTATGTAATAAGGTTTAAGTAAAACATATTTTTCAATATTCTGAGTCCGACGATTTCTCAAATAATTGACCTTGGAAAAATCAGTAAAAACTCAAGACATTTGAAGAGTGCAATTATTTTACGCATAACCAAGGAAAACGGTGAAATTGTACTTAGTTTTATGCAGTACCATTTATATACACTTCATGCTCTAGTTGTTGGCTCCTGTCAGCAATAATTACGTTTCAAGACTTTTATTCTATTTTTCTTTTTCTTTCATTTTTACATCAGTAAATGTACATGATTATTAAATATATATACACGAGCTCTTTTTATAACTAAACAAAATTGAGCACACAAGAACGCGATTTTCTTTGTTGTGAGCATCCTGCATAAACAGGATTAACTAGCCGACCATTTCATGGTTCGATGACTTTATTTACACGTTTATTTTATATAATTTACAAGGTTATTGAACCGTATTGGATGTTGAAATGTCGAAAATCTGTATATTTAGAGCACTTTAACCTAAGTTGTTTACAAAAATATGTGTCTCAAATTATCTATATCTGGGTAGAAAAAGGTCCAGTGTTATTTTTCGGTGTCCACTTTCAGTGACAATTTAAATTTTGAGAATAGTTGTTATTATTATGATTTTAAACTCTATGAAAGATAACTGAAAAACAAATTCCTTATGGAATACATTAACGAAGGGCATCAGATTTTTTTTCTGCTATTCTTATGACTATTGTGAAGTGATTGGTGCACATCGACCAAAAAAAAATTATTATTAAAGAATGATGACGATTATTACGGAATATACTAAAGACATTGGCATTGTTTTTTTTTTAATACTATACCTATGATAAGAAGAGATTGATGAAAATAGGCTAATAACAGTAATTTTGGATATTGGCCTTTTTTTAAAAAAAAAAAGACACAAATATTCCAACATTTGTGTTATTGTATGGTTTTGGTTGTAATAAAATGGTAAATGAAATGATGAATGAATGGTCAATTTAGTTTCATTTCTTATACCATACACAATAATGAAATAGTAAAGCTTATTTCGTTAGGCATCGCTTTAATTTTTTTCGTGATTTAATTTTGAAAGAAAAAAAAACATTTCTATCCATATTTGACCTCTCTGTCTAATTTTTCAATTAAAAGTAATATATATATATATATTTTTTTTTTTAAATAATAATATTAGATTCTGTTATATTTTTACATTTAATTGGAATCTTTTTTTTTTAACCACAGTAACACTTGGCGACAAGCGGAAATTATAGCGTGGAATTAAACTACAGCTAATAGACATGATGCAAAATATTAAAGTCACGAAAATTTTATTTTGTGTATTTGAAACAATTATATGAACTATGAAAATCTGTGATTTTTCGTAATCCTATTATTATATCGGGTGATTCAAAATAGATTGTGTTGTTGTTGTTTCAAATCCTCCATGTCCAGCGACAGCTAGACTTGTTCCATGAGGTTATAAACTTGTAAGAAGTCCAAAAACAATAGAGGATCTCTACTTATGTCACCATGGGTGAATTGGAGGCAGTCCCAAATGTGGTCAGGAGAAGCATTCCCAGAAGCACACTTATTGCGAACCGGGTAAAATTTTTGTCCACCATAAAAAGCAAGTCCCCTCAAATGACCACTAGCAAATCTGGATAAGGTTGTCTGATATTTTCGGTCGCAATTGAGGCCCAAGGATCCGCCTGGACTCGATCTTGTGTACCATACGTTTGCTGGAGGGACCTGCCACTTAACATTGTTCCTATTTTTCCTAATTGATGAGATTTCATTGAAAGTCCAGACAGGGTCAGGGGGCGGGGCCTCTGAACCGCTCTTTGCAAGTTTATCTGCAGCCTCATTTCCTTGAATGTCCACATGTGAGGGTATCCACTGCAGATGTATTACTTGAGTCAAAGAAATCCGTTTCAGCATATTTAGAATGGAAATATTAGTGCTATCACCCGCATTACTCCAGTCTTTTAGATGTTGGATTGCGCTCCTACTGTCCGATAGAATCCATACTTCAGCAAAGCGCTTTTCTGCCAGAATGGGCTTTAGACCTACTTCAATGGCAATATGTTCACTTCTAAACACAGGGCAAAAGTCTGGATTTCTAATGCTCATCTTTTGTTCACCATCTGGGGTCTTGATAAAAATACCACTGCCTGATTGGTTATTTTCACCTTTACTACCGTCTGTGTATATTTTGATGGCATCTCTCGGTATTCTATCAGTAACCTCAAGAGCTAGCTGTTTGAGAAGCTCAGGGATACTTGAACTCTTGGTCACTGGGATAAGCAGTTCAGCATGAAAAAATACCCCAGTTAATCCAGCAGAGGGATCAATACTAGACTTACGGGCTGTTCTTCTTTAGTCTTTGATTATGTTTCCATTTCTGAATGAACTCCGAAGTGCGATTCTGGTTACCACAACTAATGAGTTTATTATAATATTTGACTAGACAAGTGTCTCTTCTCATACTTAGAGGTTGAAGATCCGCTTCATATAGTGCTATGTGATGATTATCACTTAAAACATTGATGATCGAAACATACTTCCAATTACAAAAAGTTATACAAATCAAGTATAGCTTTTAGATATAGCGTTGTTTTAGAAGGAACTATATACATAAAAAAAATCAAAATCAATTTCTTGCATCGCTATACCGCGGAAAAGCTGCAAACTTTAGAGACAAAAGAAAATATAAAAAGCTCAGAAATTTATTATCTTCCGATTGCGCATAGGCCTTAAAGTTCATAAAAGAACAAAAATGCAATATTTAAAAAAAATATGATTATTAAACTTTATAACACTGAACGTTGTAGATCTTATTGCTAAGTGCTAAATTCACTGAAAACAATAACAAGGGGAAAAAAAATCATCAAAACTAGACAATTTCTTCTAAGAGCGAATCAGAAGCGAATTTATGCAAAATGTCTATACTAATAAAAGAAAGTTTCACTCTGTGTGTCTGTGTGTCTGTTTGCGATGGCTAGAGAAATCTAGCACACATTGAAGGTTGAAAATTTAGATTTAAATAGTCGAAGGTACGACTTTTCATATTTTGATAATTACCCTAGGTATTACTTAAAACTCATTTAAAATCGCACCGAAAATGCCATATTTTTTTTATATCAAAATGACTAAAGAAATGAACACCTGTTCTCGATTTTCACATGGAAATGAACAAAATTGAAATGTAATTGCGAATTTTAAGAAAACTAATTAGGATATCGATTTGAAACTTTTAGAGCATATGTAGAAAAATTTTCTGTATCCGAAAATCCAATTTTTGTTCGGCCGGTAAGTTTTCTTAATTTTTACAAAAATCTGGCGGCGCCAGTCGAAAAAATCCGAGGAAGTGCCAGACAGGGGTCGGCTTTCAATAAAAACTGAACTACAAAGATATCTATTTCTCTGGCCGATCCCTCCATTTACTTTTGCCATTTACGAAAATGAAAGGAAATAATTGCCAATTTTTACTAATGAACAAAAATTAAGATAACTAATTAAGATAGAGATTTGAATTTGAGAATGGGAAGGGGAGTCATCTGGCGGCTATTTTGGCATAGTGTCTTCGTTATCATAGGGGCCGTCCACAAATGATGTCATGCTTGGATGAGGGAAGGGGGTTCATGAAATTGTGACAGTTTGTGACAAGGGGGTGGGAGGGGGTAAGAAGAAGTGTGACATCACACATTTTGGTTAAAATAAAATCATTTAAAATCAGCAGATTAAATTTTTAAGTTATTTTGAAATTACCAGAATTTGAGGGTATTTTTTAATCCGGGCTAAAACAACTTTCATATTTGTTTTCACTTATATTCCTTTCTTTTCAAAAAAATATATTAATATTTTATTACGAATTGTATTACTTAATTGTATATTAATTATGTTTTCTGTTGTACCTTAATTTTATTTCATATACAAAATAAGTACACGAATCATTTTTATTGTTATGCTCACAAATGTCAGTAGTTAAATTTAAATAAAATTTGAAATATGATCTATAACGTAGTGCTTTGTTTCTGAACTGCAAGTATATATGTCTATATAATATAGCGTGACATGTGACAAGGGGGGGGGGCGAGGGGTACGGTGAAGTGTGAGACTTTGTGACTAAGGGGGAAAGGGGGGTCAAAAATATTGAAAAAAGTGTGACATCATTTATGGACAACCCCATATATTATAATACGAGAAAATCTTGTGTGAATGTGTGTATATATATGTGTAAATTTTATCTTAAAAACAGCTCTAACTATTTACGAAATTTTGTATCCTACCATTTTAGGATACCAGAAGACCATTAGGCTAGGTCACATGTTCAAGAAAATTCTATTAGTGGGCAGTTTTGGGTCACAACGGGTCAGGGTCAAGCTGTTTCATCTAAAAAACGGCTCAAACGATGTTGACTAAATTTTGTAAACTACCGTTATGGATTACGGGAAGACCATTCGGCTATGTCACATGGTCGAGAAAATTCAATTAATGGGTCATTTTTGGGTCACTGCAAGTCAAACTAATTTTATCTGAAAAACGGCTCTAACCATTTTGACTAAATTTTGTATCCTACCGATTTAGATTAGGAGTAGATCATTCGTCCAAGTCACGTATTCCAGAAAATTTCGATTTATGGGTCATTTTTGGGTCACTACGGGTGAGGGTCAAGCTAATTTTATCTAAAAAACGGCTCGAACGATTTTGACTAAATTTCATATCCTACCATTTTGGATTACGAAGACCATTGATTTAAGTCACGTGTTCGAGAAAATTCGATTAATGGATCATTTTTGGGTCAATACGTGTAAAGATAATTTTATCTGAAAAACGGCTTTATTGATTTTGACTAAATTTTGTATTCAATCATTTTCGGGTACGAAAAGATCATTGGGCTGGATCACATGTTCGAGAGAAAATTAGATTAGTGGGTCATTTTAGGTCACTACGGGCCAGGGTCACGCTAATTTTATACGGCTCAAACGATTTTGACTAAATTTTGCATCCTACTATTTTAGATTACGAGAAGAGCATTGGACGGGTCACATGTTCGAGAAAATTCGATTTGAGTGTCATTTTGGGTCACTACGTGTCAGTGTCAAGTTCATTTTATCTAAAAAATGGCTCAAATGATTTTGCCTAAATTTTGTATCCTACCATTTTGGATTACGAGAAGATCATTGGTCTAAGTCCCATGTTCTAGAAAATTCGATTAATGAGTCATTCTTGTGTCACTTCGGATAAAGCTAATTTTGTCCAAAAATGGTACTAACGGTTTTGACTAAATTTTCTATCCCACCGTCATTTTGGATTACGAGAAGACCATTGGGTAGGTTACATGTTCGAGAAAATTCGATTAGTGGGTCATTATGTTGCAAGCTAATTTTAACCGAGCCTAGCTCGGTCTTCCCCGCTGATGTTCTAATTATCAGAAAAATATAATGTTTTTTTTAATGATCGCGTTAATATAGGGGAAGTGGGTTTTCTTGCTCAAATTATTCTTTATATTTGCGGGTATGGGGAGGGGGGTTAACGCCTTTTTGTTTAAAATCGCATTTATTATACTTCACCGCGGGCCCCCTGGTGGCGGGTTTTTCATTAATTCAGAACTCTTATTAATAAAAACAATTGTATTGCAGTGATTTACACAAAACGAATTCCATTTAAGAAATTTAATATTTTTAGCCTCATCCGTAGTGTTTTATAAATGTTATATATAGAGAATTCCGGAAATTTCAAATAACGAATTTCGTAAAAATTAAATTTATGGTTCTAATAAAAGTACACAACCCGTATTTACTTAATGCATACCAACAATCAAAGTAAGTGATTTTTTGTTGAGCATTTGAACTAACGCCTTGTGGCGGGCAATCTTACAAGGTTTTTTTCTCTGACTATGCATCCTTATCTCGGGTTCTAAGGGCCCGATCACAACGGGGTTTGGATGATTCGACTTCGTTTTCGATCGCGTTACAGATATTAGTTCCACCTTCCAGCGCCAGGGGTGCATTACTTTCTCGAGTTCTATGGACACGATTTCGAATGGAATTGGTTCATTCTCTTGATACAACGGGTACCTGTGTCGAATGTTCGTATAGAATAAATTGCAATTCCTAGCGGTGAAAGGTTAAACTAAAAGATTTTGCAGCGCGTGCGCAGCACTCCTACTATACGGCGCCGAAAGCAGCGAAGACACGTGCCGGAGTTTCGTTCGGTAAGTGGTTTATTTGGAGCAAAGTACGCCCCCCGGCGGTGGAAGGTGGAACTAAAAGATTTTGCTGCGCAGCACGCCTACTACACGGTGCCGTAGGCAGTGGGAACACGTGTCGGAGGTTTGGTTAGATCAGAATGCGCCCCCTGTCGGCGGAAGGTGGAAATAAACTATTTTCCTTCACGTGCGCAGCACTTTTAAATAAATAATTTCATACAAAGACGGGTTAAAGATATAAAATCATACAAATTTTAGGTTTGTTTAATTTTATTATCACGGGCCAGGGCAACGCCTGGCGGGTCAGCTAGTTGAGGAATAAATTTCTCGCACTCGTATGCTTTGTGTCCTGTACAAATGCTTAAAAAATGCGTATACGACATTCGCCATTTTTGTTTCAGCGCGTAGGCCTAGTATTCAGGAGACAGTGACGAAGCAACCCATAAGGGGAAGAAGGGGATAAGACGCAAATTAGGATATCGTGGTTATATTCCTCCGTGGTTTGTACGGTCCTCTAAATCCTGAATTTAGACATTATTATTTTATAAAGTTTTCTTTGAATTATTTAATCTCAGAAAAATAAGGCGGAGAAAACTTGTAGAAATTATTGGTATTCAAATTCAAGGGATCATAGAAACGCTGAAAAAAATCCGCCTACGTCAGCCTCCATTTCTGTGTCAGCGTAACAAGCCTAGTATTCAGGGGGTTGTGGCTTCGTTCTATTAGCAGTTGGCCGATCATTTGCTACGACGTTTTGGCATGTTTGGTATATGTTATGACCGCATCGAAGAAAATGATCACAAAACATGTATTTGATATTCCAAAAAACTTTAAATTAAACTTACCAAACTTACCAAGCATTAAGACATTATTCGGTGCTATTTAAAGAAAATTTATAATCTACTTCTAGATGGGCAAGAGAGCCATTTTTTTAATCACACCTTTAGTGTAATTTGAAAAGTACAAATTTTTGAGAAAGCATCCATTTCGACGGTTTCCGATTACAGAATCGTACAACGAAAGTCGTATATCTGTGATTAAAGTATAGCGTCTCTGGAACAAATCTGAAAGAGTTGAAGCAAAGACCTACTTTACTTTTTGATAATTACCTGCAATTACCGTATTGTTGTGGTGTGTACAAAATCCTTGATTCTTGTTAATGTTGCATTGGTATAAATTGTGCCTATGCATTAATGAACATGTCTGTTGTTGCACTGAAGTTTGTTTATTTACAATGAAAATTCGAAAGAATAGACTCTAAAAAAAAGAAAAAGGTAAAACTGACAAAAATCTCGAAAGGAAAATTCGTAGCCTCAATTTAACTTACGCATTATGCTTCGAAGCCTGCATGCTCATTGTCAATGGTCAATTATTACGAATTATAAGACGAATGTTCTTCTGGTGCAGATTAAGACATCGACAAGGATTTTAAGACGAGCCATAAAGTTCCGTCCATTATATATGAATGTGGATTTAAAATCTACTGAACTTCTTAGCGATCGCCACGTTGCTTCTGATCCTGCAACTGCCACGATTGAATTAAGTGTTTTAGAAGATATTGGTCTAAATACCCATTCTGATTATATTATAGACAAGAATGAAAAAAAAGGGATCGCTGATTGACACAGTAGATTTTCATTTCATTCTCATCTGCCAACTGGAAGGAATTTGGTTACTCATATTAAAAGCCTTGTCGATTTTTACATCTTCATCAAAAATATATTTGTCTTCAATTTCGAGTTAGTTAACGGTTCACTGTGACCATCAGGCTTCGAAGCATCATGCGTAGTTAAATTGAGATTACGAGTTTTCCTTTCAGATTTTGTAATCAGTTTCATCTTATTTTTTTCTTGTGAGTCTATTCCTCCGAATTTTCTTTGTAAATAAACAAACTTCAGCGCAATGATAGGCATGTCCATTTATGGATGTATAAATTCATGTAAAGCAAAAATTGGAAAAAATGATATTTTCGTTATTTTTCTCAAAGTTAAGAATGCCTAGCAATGGCGATTCCAGACCATGCTCCCTCACTTGCGCGATAATAAAAAATCTCCAGACTGACAAATCTAAGCCAGTTTCAATGCTTTTTTAAGTTCTTAATTGCCGTCAACCGAGGTGGCTTTGTCACAATTTTTGCCTCTTGTTGTCTTCAGAGATCTAAAATTTATTGAAAATTCCATTTAAACAATTTCTAATTCTTTTTTCTAGTTCTAAGATATTAGTTGTAAAGTTTAATTCACATTTAGTATTTTTAAAGAATAGTTTTGTCAGGCTTTCACTGACAGCAGCGGTTTAGAACTATTGTTATGTGGTATTATCTTTTTGTGTGCGTATCTACTGTGTACTGTAAAGCTTTTCCTATCTGAAATCTTAATCCGAGTAGGTGAGTGACATGATATGGGTTGAAAGAATGTTTAGATAAATGTTTCTATTGTCATTGTAAGTGCATAGATAAGACAGACTTCATCCATTCTGTAAGATGAAAGATCCATCATAAGGGGGATTACGTTCTGTCAAGGAACCCTTGCGAACAGAGGAGCAGCCCCGTTTACGAAGGGTGCTCTGGTGTTGACCGGAGAGAGAGATTAGTTTTAACGTGGGAGTGAAACGTGTTGGTTGTACAGAGAGTCAGCTCTGGGACACGTGTGTTGAAAGAGATCTCTTGGAGTGAAGAGAAAAAGTGTTTGTGAGATTAATAGTAATCTCTGGTATATGAGTTAATTAGTGTAGTTTAGCAGTACACAGAACGTATTTTCTGTATTTTATTTAATGTGGAACCGGATCAACTATATCCGAGTTTGTAATTGTAAATATTGTCTTGTTATTTGTAAAGACTGTGTAAATAAATTATTCGTTTAAGTTTAATTGAAAGAGGTCGTCTTTTTCTCAATATACCTCTCAGAACGTGACCGATATCACATAATCATATCGGTGGTGGCAGCATACTAAAAATACCGGATTATTCTTCAAAGTTGGGTGGACTTAGAGGGAATCCGACAAGTTTTTTTAATCGTTTTTTTTTTAAAGTGGGATAAAGTCATCCTGGCTTGGAGTGACTTTGTCTGATAACTAAAAAATAATTGAATAAGCTATAAAAAAACATTGTAAAAGAATCCAACCCCACTATTATGATAGAGTAATGAAACATATTTTTCAAAATACGTCATTTCGTCATTAAAAAAGATACATTTTGTATGAAAATGAGAAACGAAAATTTATTAAAAAATGACCATCATGGAAGACATATAAAAAACAATTAAAAATGAAATATGGTAAAATTAATATTTTTCAAGAAAACAAAATTTTAGATATATATTCACTTATTTCAGGGCACTGGAAAAAACATTTCTTTTAGAATAAAATGGTCTTAAAGGATTAATTTTTTTAGGAACTTTTAGCAATATTCTTTAAAGTAGTGGTAATAATTTAATTAGTTTTATTGTAACAAATTTTATTTATTATACGTTTTGTCTTTATCCATGGGGTGGGACAAAGTCACCACAAGGTGGACAATGTCACCCCGGTTGAAAATACTTAAAATGGATACTCCCGTCTTTCTTATGCTTCATTGCATACAAAATCTAAATACGTTTATTACCTGAAAAGTTGTTTAAAATATATAATATAAGAAAATCCAAAATTTCATTAAAAAAATCCCTTTACAATTTTTACGGGTATATAATGAATGCAAATCTGTTACATTTTTCTCAGAAAAGGTATAGACGGCAATAATAAGTTTTATAATATTTTTCATCTATGAATGGAGAAAGAGTCGTCAAAATTAAGGAAGAAATGGAGTTTTTCTTTTCTTTTTTTGACGAATCGAAACATCCTCAAGCTTTTCTAACGCACAATCTGAAATAACTATGGTAGAAAAACAGAAAAGGCTTGTTTTATTGAAATGTTTGGTCTAATTGGTTATTCTACTCATTGTAAAAGTACTGCTAGGGAATGATTACATATAAGAGATTTTTTCGACCAATCATTTGAATGAGAAATTCGCTATAATGTAGGGGAGATGGGGGATGAATGGGACATTTTCACAAAAATATTTATTTTAAATATTTTATTTAAGTTATTATCAATATTATGTATCACATTTCATAATTTAGGTGTTTGACTACATCTTATGCACAATACTTATTCAAGATTATTATTTTACAGAAATATATTATGAAATTAAGAAAAAGTTCCCCTCTGTCCCAATCATCCCCACAGCAGGGATGGATGGGACACAAGTATTTTCCTCCCTGTATTCAATATTACCAAATTAAAATTTATAATTATAAACTTATATGCAATTATATTTGTAATATATAATCTTATATGACTGTTATATATCAGTGTTGGTAATCTAAAAAGTGAAAACATAGTTAATTATGCACGAAAAAACTGTGATTTATATTATATAGTTTAACTGTGAACATATTTTAATGAATTATAATTTTAGAACTTTCAGTTGTTGGTTCTTCTAAATGTGGTCTGTCAGTTTCATCAGCTGACATAAAATCACTTTCAATGAATGTATTGCTGTTAAAAGAGAAAATGGCAGTTTCCCTATAACCACTGGTTATGTTTATGTTGCTAGTACTAAAAGCTGACAAAAATGCCTCCTTTACAAAAGCTGAGAGGTTATAAATTGTGATACCAGAATTATTAGTCCAGAATTATTTGTCTTGGACTGATCTCAGCTTTGCATTAAAAGACCCATAAACAGAAATATTAAATGGCTGAAGACGGTGGCTACAAAGAGGATTAGATGTTAAAAGAATAATTACCATAAATTATTAATTTATCAACCTATATAATATTATTTAGTTAATAAATATGTTTTTTAACATCCTCTAGGGATGAATGAGATAGTCCCATTCATCCCCATTTGAAATGTCCCAATCATCCCCATGATGTATATATTCAATTGTCAGCCATTTTGACTCGGAAATGAGTTTGTCACTATAGTTAATATTCATTCATTTTAATTGCCAATATTGAGCCTTGAAATAAATAACTACAACATATCTTAATTGTTTATATTGCATAAGATATTTAAGCAACTTCAAATGCTAAAAAAATTACTTTTATGCAGAGTTTAAAAAAAAAAAAATGCAACTCTGAAGGAAACAGAAAACAGCCATGTGTTCTTGTTTTTGATTCTGAAGCACACTATGGTAGTGAAATCTACGAGGTAAGGAAGTAACTAAGAAAAATGTTTATTGCCTGAAATATTGAGAACGTCCCATCCATCCCTTGTACCATTCATTCCCTAGTTCCCCTACTGTCGTTATATTGTACGCCTACTGTATATGTACTGTTTAGTTGTTTTCTGTTCAGGGGATTTTAAAGTCATCCTTTCGCGGAAACCCAAAGTTTTTAATAAGCCCCTCACTTGAAGACTCTCTAGATCTTCCCTTGCTACCGAGTCCCCTTAAAATAAAACATTTTAAACACCAGGGTTGCCACTGATAACTAGATTTTATTATTTTATCTGGCTCTATTTCAAAACTGTAATTCTCGTAGTAGATTTTTATTGTTTAGGAATACTGGTAGGCAAAATAATTTTTAAAAAATCGCCAGTTGGAAAGGGGGGGAGGGGTATTCAGATTGCTTGATCTCTAGCACTTTTTTACAAAATGACGGATTAAATAAAGTTAATATTACTATTTTAAAAAAAAAAGTGGTTACAAACTGAATAAAAAAAAAGTCCAACTGGCAACACTGTCGCTATTGACAGCACTGGAACAGGCTGTGTGCCGATTTTTGTTCCGTTAAAATACAGTTTTCGGTTCAGTTTCGGTTTTTGTTTCATCAGAAATAACAGTTTTTTCCTGTTTCCAGCTCGGTTCCGGCACGAAGCTCTGGTATAAACAAACGTTTTGGCAGGACGCGACTAATCCTACATGGGGTCCTGGGGCAAAAATTCAGTTCGGGGACACCATGGCATTTCTGTAAATTTAATATGCACTGATTTAAAAAATATATACCTGTTTTTTGGCTTTTGGAGCTCTTTTTAGAAGTAGGGACCTGGTGTTATTCCGATTCCGATAGTCAGGTCTTGAGATTTGGAGACAAATATAAAACATTTATTTGTAACTTATTATTTTTCTTATTTTCTAACTACCTCGGTTATGTTGCACGATTTTCTTGCCTCTCGGCATGCGCGTTACAACCAGTTGTTACTATATTGTAAAAGATGTATCACAATTGTTTAACAAAAATATTTATAATAGGTCCTATACTTATTTTTTTTTTAATTTGAATTAGAATAGATGAAAACTTTATGCAAGTGGATGTGAAAACTATTTCGTAATTATGGTACACAATTTACTCCAAACTGTGTATAAAATTGGGAAAGAACATAAAAAAATGAAAGCAACTGTAATTTTCAATTCAATTCATATTTGATGCAAGCTACAGATTTTCTTAATCGCGTGTACCTCAAACGATTATCGATCAACAATAAGTGACAGATCACACCTGCTGTCTGCCGTTTTAGCAGTTTGTTTTATTCACAAAAGATGGCGCCATTGTGTTTGAAATCCGAAATCTGTCTCATTCACAAAAATGAAACTTGTAATGAATGAAGCGTGAGAGCTGTCTGCCTACTGTTGTGAAGTGAACAGTTTCCAAAGACCTTTTTTATTATTTTTTTTTTAATATTAAAGTAAAATAATTATACGAATAAATATTAAAAACTACTTTATTTACAGACTTCGATACGCGCCATATTCGCTAAGTTTATTAAATACCGTTTCATCTTTATTTAAAAGTTATATTTTATCTCTTCCTCTACTAGTGCGTCAAAAAATATATACAGACGAGATGTTCCAATGTTTTCAATTAACAATCTCTTCGTATGTTTTTGCATGTTTCTTCTTTTCTTTCCAACAATTCCTTTGAGTATTACCAGGTAGCATGCAAAATATATCTTTTAAAATAAAAATTTAAATAAATCTTTATGATGTAATTACAAATATATATATATATATTATAAATAAAAATATACGATAGAAATGGAATGTGCGATTTCTTAAATAAAATCACGCATTTTATTAAAATTTTTAATTCATTGCTCATGGATATGTTTGAATTTAAAAATAAATCACGATTCAACAAAAACTTAATAAATATATAATTAAATTGAGGAAACTTCCACTGTTTCCTATAATTTTTTGAACAATCCTTTTTAACAAACGAAAATAATAGCTACTCTGTTGTTAACAAAAACCGAAACCAAATTTCGATGATCTTTCCACTTTCGTCCGAAAACGAAACCGAAACCGAAAGTGTCAAAAAATTTAAAAACTGACTAATGCATACATAACTGCATATAATTATGAATCAATTAATTAATTAATAACAAATAATTAATAATTACTTAATAATAACTAATTACGTTACTAATTAATTTATTAATTATACGTGTATTGAACCACATTTCTAACAAACAAACGTACATATACATGTGTGTGTATAAGTTTCAAACAAAAATGAAATATGAATAATACAACTTTTATATTTTATTATTTTATAACAACCGATAATTATAGGCATTTATCAATAATGATTTGACAATGTAGTTAAATAATGTAAAACAAATTCAATAATGAATATTTAATTTTTAAATATATTCATATTTTCAATTCGTTAATATTTTGCATTTAAATTGCATTTAAAGGGTTAAGTATTGGTTAAATAAAATTAATTGTTTAAGTAAAAGTTTAAGTAAAGGGCACAAAAGCTAAAATAATTTGTTCAATTTGACTAAAAAAGAAAAATTAGCATTAAGACAACCTAGAAATTATTAAGTATAAAGTTTATTTTCCATTTCAATATTCTCAAAGTGAGACATGTTTAACATTATTTTGTACTTTAGCTAATTTTAAATATATATATATATAAGAATAAAAATGTAACAGGTGTCAATTTTCTTTTAGGAGGTGCACAATAAGATCAAAATAAATCTTTGCATAAAATAAATCTCATTGCCTCCCCCCCCCCCCAAAAAAAAAAGCTTTACCACTCCCTGCCTTCCTAAGAAAGTATTGAAATGGCACTCCTGTTTGAAAATTTTATCCCCGGTGGCAAGTTGGCTCTCTGTGCCTCTACCCAAAACTATTTATTTTCATATAAAATAAAACGTAATTAATTTATCAATAAGACAGAAATAGTTTCCAATTATACGAATTTCATCTAATAAAAAAATATTTTAAATATACATACCTCGATATATCTTTTGTAATAAATTTCGTATATCTTCATATGTTTTAACAACACCTTTCTCATAAAGCATTCGAAACAATCTGGAGTTTCAAAGTAAAAATTTTCTATTACTGTTAAGTTTGCAGCTTTTAAAGATTACCTGATAAGCGTCTTTTAAGTTTAGTCATATATGTATTGTTTGCTTTATAATGGACACTCGCATCATGGATCAGTCATGACCGATAATGATAAACAGTAGAGTTCACAGCAATAAACAGTGTCTCATTTGAACCGATACATCCCATATCAATGAGTAAAGTTCAAAATTTCTGAAAGAAGGAAAAAGATTTTGAAATACAGATAGTTTCGGTCAGGCCGAAATTTTGGCAGCAGTTTCGCCGAAAACGAATAATCGGCGAAACTCCGATTTTGCGCCGAAACCGAAACCGAAATTTTGGTCGATCTCTAGTTTTAATCATAAATCAAACGCCATTTATACTAGAGATTTAAAAAAAAAAAAAACAGCTGTCTGTCGCTAATAATGATTATCATACAAAAAGCAAAGCACATGCTTCACTTGCTAAATGGGAGTTTCTATTTCTCTAAATATGTCTAAATGCTAACGCCGTCACTTTCATCGATTTAAATGCATTTTTCTAAAAGGTAACTTTGAGAAACTAAATTATTTGCTTTATTAAAACTTACTATTTCAAAAGCGTAAAATTTCGAAATTAATATGGATATACAATGATATGACTTATTTTGCTTTGTGGGAAATGTAAAGATATCACGAAAAGTGATGGAAGGGGCTACCACCCGCATTAAAACAGCCCTGAATTAGACGGAATGTAGTTGATATTACATATGGTGTCACTGATTGAATTACTGTACATCTCTAATACTTCCTACATACATGTGTGGTAGTTTGTTATTATAAACATAAAATAATAAAATTATTGAAAAGGAATGGACCATGACATAGCCATTCATTATGTCGTCGTATGAGATTTTACCAAAATGTTTGCCAAAATATTTAAAATTTAAAAGATTGTGCAACTTTTCATAAGTTTTATCACGTTTTTCTACTTATGAACAAACCAGAAAAATAAATAATATCAGAACAAATATTAATTGACAGCTGGAAAATATGTACGAATTAAGATTTTTTTCGTTTCGTTTTCAAGGAATATTGTTGAAATTCGTTACGATAGATTATTCTTTACTCAGGCTGTATGTCAATGTTTCTCAACCCTTTTTGAATAGCGATACTCCTTGGTTTTTATTACAGGCATGTAAGAGTTTCTCGAAAAGGTGGAATTCCTCCTTTTTGAAGTCAATTTTGGATATTCTCTGAACCAATGCAAAAATGCAAAGAAAATATTAGGAGTATATGCCGGGTGGCAGGGGAGGGGAGATGATTGAGAATCTTTGCACCTATTTCTCTTCATGTACTGCAGAACTGTTATATTAAAACTAGTTTATGTGTCTGAGTTACTGAATGCCTGAGAAATTCAATCCTCATTCATTCTGTTCATTTCTCTACGTGTACTGCAGAACTGTGAGATTAAAACTAAGTTTATGTGCCCGAGTTACTGAATGCCTGAGAAATTCAATCCTCACACCTATTGCGTATCATCCTGTTTATTTCTTTTCATGTACTGCAGAACTATGATATTAAAACTAGTTTGTGTGCCTGAGTTACTGAATACCCGAGAAATTCAATCCTCACATCTGTTGAGTTTCATTCTGTTCATTTCTCTTCATGCACTGCAGAACTATAACATTAAAACTAGTTTATGTGCCTGAATTACTGAATACCACAGAAATTAAATCCTCACACCTATTTCGTTTCATCCTGTTCATTTCTCTCCACATGTACTGCGGAACTGTTAGATTAAAACTAGTTTATGTAACATGAATTACTGAATACCTCAGAAATAAAATCCTCACACCTATTGAGTATCATCCTGTTTATTTCTTTTCATGTACAGCAGAACTGTGAGATTAAAACTAGTTTATGTGCCTGAATTATTGAATGCCGGAGAAATTAAATCCTCACACCTATTGAGTTTCATTCTGTTCATTTTTCTTCTTGCACTACAAAACTGTGAGATTAAAACTAGTTTATATTATGAGCATTTTAAAATCATATGATAATGAAGTAGATATAAAAATAAGAAGAATTTAAAAGAAGGAGACCTTGCATAATATTCTTTTTGGGATAGAATATTTTGGCCCATTCATAATCACTTTTGGATAGTTTCAGTGCAGTGAAGATGCTGAAAAAAGGGTATCATGGATTGTAGAAATACGAAGTTTGGAGTTATTTTTTCCTATAAGAGAAGAAAAAAAATCTATAGTCTCAAAATGAAATAAAAGTTTTGAATATTATTAGCCTATTAGGGAGTAGGATACTTCTTCTCTTCTGTAAGTATTTGCTAAAATTAGATAAAATTGCAAGAATTTGTCATCATTGCATAGCTTGTAAAATCTTCCACCTTTTTATTCCTTGAGCCACTTTCATATCTGTTATTAAAAATTCAGGAGCGTAGGAAAGGGAGGGGTTCAGAGGACTTAAGCTCTTCCCATTGAAATGAAGACAATTTTTTTTCCAGTTGCATGAGGTGCCGCAAAGACTACTATTTTCTGTCTTCAACTTTTGATAATTCATTTCTGAAAAACAATTGTGCATAAAGAAGCGATATAAATAGTCATTACATTTTTAACTAGTAAATCTACGGATCAGGAGCCTCAACATCTACTTTGCAAGTCGCATTTTTATTTTGAATTCATTTTGTTTAATAAGGAACTCTTCACTCACGCGAAAACACCCGCTCGCTAATGGTTAAAACTATAGGCAGGTTCTTATCGAATTTCTCGTTTGAATTTGTATATTTTTAAAAGATTTTTTTTTAATAGCTGGTCGATCTCTAATATGGCTATTTTTTACTTTTACGAATTTGGTTGCGGATTTTTTTTTTTTTTTTTTTTTTTTTTTTTTAATAAAGGTATTTTCACTTTCGGAACCATTGACCTTAACTATCCTATGCAAAAAAAAAAAAAAAAAAAAAAAGCGTTTAAAAATATTCAAATTTAAACGATAAATTGAACAAGAACGAAAAATCATGCATCAAGCATAGATTATGTAACACTTTCCAACGCTTCCAAAATAATTTTACAAATCATACCGTTTAATAAGCTGAAAGATAACATCTAATAAGTAAAGAATTTGGAAAACGCATACCATATTTTAAAAAAAAATTCAGAAATTTTCAACATATACAATATTTGGAAAAATATCCGAATACTTTTATTCCGCCCTGTATATGATCTATAGATTTGTATACATACTACATAGGATGCTAAAGTTCAGTTAGAAAACGCTTAGCACAGTTCTCCTCTGGAGTTTCTGTCAATGAACGGAAATGTGTTCGCGAACTTTTGTGCTTCCCTGTATATGATCTACAGAATTTATACACACCACGCAATAGACAAAAAGTGCGTTAAATTTAAAATCGCGTTCAGTAACTTAAAACGCACTTCCAGGAATTATTGTTAACAGACAGTAGAGAATTCTTTTGCGTGTCCCTGTAAATGAACGATGACTGCTATACACACACTATTCTGTCGTAAGCCTCTTGTAATACACCTTAGTGATATATATAAATTTCAATGCGTTTAAAATAGTGAAACATTATTTAAATAAACCGCAGACGATTTTTCTCCATAGACGTAATGTAACGGAATTCTTTTGAGTGTCCCTGTAAAAAAACTATAAGTGCTACACACTTCCGTTGAAATAGGGAACATGCTATAGATAACGACAATAACATATAAAAATTGCAGAGCAATCAGAGCATATTTAAGGGAGTTAGAGCACGGACAGACGGCCAGACGGCAGACAAACCGAAATCATAAACACTTTTCAACTAGGTTGGAAAGTGTTAAAAAGAACCTGCCCGTAGGTTTAACATTAGTGAGCGGGTGTTTTCCTTTAATATTTCAAACCTCCAACACACAATCACATTTATTTCATATTATTATTACAGGAAATAAGACTTCAAGTATTTTCAGAGACTCAGCTTTTGTGAAATGTAAAGTAAACGTACGAAAATTGTAAAGCACGAATACATGCAATGTATTCGTGCTTTAAAATGTATACGTATATATATATATAATATGTATATAATTAAAATGAAATCACATTTGCAAAAATCAAAGTAAAAGACAAATATATATATATTTATTTATTTATATTTATATATGCATCTCTCAAACCTCTTCTTTGTAATAATGGTATCAATAATTAATTTGAACATTTAATTATTTTCAAAAATACTTCATTAATTATTCTCATAAGTATTTTATTAATTATTATCATAAATATTTCATTAATTATTTATAATCTTAATTATTCAATTTACTTGAAAAAGAGTATTTGAGCCCCTCCCATAGTTTTTCCATTGCTACTCCTCTATAATAATTCTGTGTTACATCCCAATTTTAGGTAAATTTCGTAAGAAATACTACCTATTACATTTTCACCTAAGTTGGAAATTTTGAAAAATTTTTGCAGATCTACGCCGATCATGACTCCCAGAACCCAAAACCACCCCCAGTTCAAAACTTTATCTATCTATCTATCTATCTATCTATCTATGTATCTATTTATCTATGTCACTTTTTTATGACCACGATAACTGGAAAAAATTTGCATAAAACTCTTCCAAACTGATACATAAAATCAAGGGACATAAAATCTCGGTCAAGTTCGTTAATGGGCAAAATCGAACCAAGGGGGGGGGATGGGGGGCTTTTTGTGAAAACAGAAAACCCCCCATAATTTCTTAATTATTATACGTATCGAATCCGTTTAAAGTTATTATTACTTCTAGGAGAAGGGCCAAAAATTTATGTATGACAGATTTTTGATATAATTAAAAATGGCCCCAAGGGGGGGAAAAGGGGGGGTTTTAGAAGAAAAAAAATCATAGCTTCGTCAATTCACAAGATATCAAATCCGCGTAAATTTATTATTAATCCTCTTAATATTATCTAAAACTTTTATATTGACAAGTTTTTTATAGGACCAACCGTTATAGCAAAAAAAATTAAAAACAAAAAAATCCCTGCCGGCTCCGCCTGCAAACAATTTATTTTTCGAAGTAGGCGGTTCCAACTCCCGCATCTTTTCGAAACTGATACATAAAATCTCGGTCAAATTCGTTAATGGGCAAAATTGAACCAAGGGGGGGGGAATGGGGGGGGGGGAATGGGGGGGGCTTTTTGTGAAAACAGAAAAAAACCCATAATTTCTTAATTATGATATGTATCGAATCCGTTTGAAGTTATTATTACTTCTAGGAGAAGGGCCGAAAATTTATGTATGACAGATTTTTGATATAATTAAAAATTGCCTTAAGGGGGGGGGGAGGGGGGTTTTAGAAGAAAAAAATTCATAACTTCGTCAATTCCCAAGATTTCAAATCCGCTTAAATTTATTATAAATCCTCTTAATATTATCTAAAACTTTTATACTGACAAGTTTTTTATAGGACCAACTCTTATAGAAAAAAAAATGCTGCTGGTTCCGCCTGCAAACAAGTTAGGTTTCGAAGTAGGCGGTTCCAACTGCCGCATCATCGCAAAAAGGTCATTTCTTCCGGAATTCCCGACAAACAGGCGCTCACGGTCTGCGTCTTCGAAATCTACCTGTGCCTGCAGGCCGAGCCGTCAGGGATTTTTTAACTTGAAATTAACAGAATACATAAGTGCTCTGGTTATTACAGAAGAATTATTATAAAAATAAAGAATTGAATAATTAAAATATTATTAATTCTTAAACTGATATTTGAACACATTGTTGTCGTTTTCTACTAAATGTTTCATATGGGTTTGACGTAGCTTTAATTAATTAAATCAACGATATAGGTTCTAATTTTGTTTTTAATATTTGATTCAATATGTAAATAACCATTATTAATGTTTCGCCTAGTTAATAATTGAGAGTTTAAAGATAGTGTTAGTAGTTAGTAAATAGGAAAATCTTGGATATTGGAAAAATTATAGCACATTAATTTTTCGTGTTATTAAAAGTACATTGCATGTATAATACACTTCCCTCTTTATTTTTACACTGGAACTTGCTAATATATTTATTTATGTTTCCCATAGACTAAAGCTAAAGAGTTTGGAAAGATTCATTTTCTGAGTAATAAAAGAGGTTAAATGAAATGTTAACGAAGTACAAAGTGGCCATGATTAAAGTGCACGTGTTTGAAAGGATAAACTATTCTGTATTTGTAAAAGCTTTGGTATTTTTATACTATTTAGAGTATGGTGAAAGAAGTTAACCAATAAAAATGATTATTTCGAAATTTTGCCAAAAGATGGCGCTTACATGTTAGGAATGTTTTATTAGCAAATATTGACAGAAATATCCCATTTTAAATAAATATCTTTTGAGACGATGATATTATTTCCTAGTGATAATTCCCAATAATTCCTAATAATTACTATCATTTTGATTAAAAAAAAACACTTTATTAACAGAGAGCGGCCTTTTTTTGCTAAAATTTTAGTGCTCATAAGACCCTTCACGGCTAAAACCTTAATCTTGTGCTTAAATCATGTAAAATTTGCGATAAAAAGGGTTTAAAAGTTAGCTGGTAGGAAATTCTCTATTTTCCTTTTATTTTTTATTTTAATGATATACAGTGCCACCTATTGGAAATTTTTTATTTATTTTTTTTATTGCAGAGCTTGTTTCCACAGGCTCTAAATAGTACACATACCAAATCTTTTTAAAATATTCCAACTAGTTTAGCTTATAGAGCCCTTCAAACACGTGCACTTTAATTATGGCCAGCCTGTATATTAGAATTTTGAAAATCTGTTCAACCTCTTATGCCCAGAAAGCACTTTACAGTACCACTTTTAAAAAGTTGTTACAAAATTCATTTAACACATCGATTGGCAGCAATAATTATAATTACCAATTAGCATGATTTCTAGATACTTCATTTTATCATGTTTCAAAAGCATTATTCGTTGAGTACAAAGCAAAAATCTATATTATAAAGCAAAAAACATGTCCGTGAGTAACAATGACGTCATATCGACGGTGGCAACAATTTAAGCAACCCTTTTCACCTTTTTCGTAAATTTAATTACATCTAATTATCACACAATTTTAATTTCTACACCGACGAATAGGGGAAAACATGTACTTTCAAATGCAATGTGTTTGAAAACTTGTATCTCAATTGACTGATTTTTTAGGGATTTTAAAATAATTTTTAAGCACGGATTTTTTTTAAATATCTCTAACGCGTGCAGCTCGATTTCGAGAGACTTACCCGTTTACACTTAAAACGATATAAACTGTTCAGCGTTTATTTCCGGCAAAATATCCGGCTAATATAAATGTACGGTATTCCTTCCATAGAGACCATGAATTGTTAACATTTAAGACAGGATTCCGTTATAGACAAGTTCCGTTTTCACAGGATTTACTGAACAAAGTGCAGTAAAACGCGTAAAAACAAAATCTGTAGGGGCCGGAAAAATATTCCGTTTTCAGGTTTTCGTCTTAGCAGTTGGATTCATTTCGGTAGGACTGTAAAAAATTTCCGTTACAGACAGGTTTTGTTTTCATAGGTGTACTGCATAAAACTCGATGCAGACTAACAAATAGCATGGTAATAAAATACATTTAAATGAATTTGTACGGAACTTTTCACGTCCCGCGGGACGAGTCTTGGAATCCTTGAAAATCGGGACACCTGTCAACACTAGTCACGACACGCTAGTATGACGTGAGAATGTTTCAGGGGTGTCGCAGCGAATCACGTGAAATATTAACCCATTATGTCCTAAATTATGAATTAATGAAAATTTTGCCTTCTAAAGCAATTTTCCTTAATTTTTGATTGTACGCTAGAAGAGTTGTGTAATCACTAAATAAATTTTAAAGATTTTGTAAATTAAAATCAATAAAATTAATCGATATTTATAGGGGTTTGGTGAAATAATTAGAATTCTACTCAAATCTTTTATTTAAAATATTGTTCTTAGTATTTTATAGAATTCGAAAGCCTATTATAACCTATTAGGAAGCCTGTTTCACACATAATGAAATTTATATACATTATTGAGGTGCACTACCAGATACTAACTGTAGAATATCTCGTGCATAATAGTTATAGTTCATTTTAAGGGGGACAAAAAAAATTCGGTAAATGATTCGGTAATTGCTGAAATCTAGTTTCAACTTTTTAAACGGTGAAGTTTCGTTGCAGTATTCTGGAAGTGTTAGAAAGTATTTCATAATCTATACTTGACGCATGATTTTTCTTTCTTGTTTTTCTTCTTTCTTTGCATTCGACAGTGTTCACTTCCAAGCGTTACCATCATCGCTACAATGTCCTTTAAAATGCATCTAAATACAATTAAGGGTTTTTAAAAACACTCGTGCTAAATCACATTTGCTCAAATATGCCATTTGTCTATGGACCTGATTACGGACGATTAATCATATGATTAGCTTTATCATAAGATACCCCACTTTTGCTCTAAACTTAAATCTGGCAACTAAAAGACGATTTTCATTTTATGTTGAACAATATAAGTTAAAATATCGGTTGCATCAGAGTATGCTCGTAATTGTATTTTATAAGTTCAGTATTTTATACTTTCTCTATCTGGCGTTCGCCAGAGGCTAAAAGTTTTGAGATAGATATTTATTATTACATGTTGTATGTCGGTATATTTTTACATGTAAACTGAATATAATTTTGGAATTTAACTTATTATACAATTTTTTATTGTTTGTTTAAAAAATTATAAAAAAAATAACTTTTTTCTGCTTTTCACTTTTTGTAATAAATAATTAATGCCTGATTTCTTCGTTTCTTTACAGGTAAGTGTATCCAGTTATCTAAGATTGAAGCATCAATTCTTGAATTATGCTGATCAAAAAAAGTGAAGTAACAAAATTACTTTTAAAAATTGATTTTTATTATAAAAGAGAAGTGAGGAGTTTTGTCTCTTACTCTTTTAAAAATAGTTCTGTATGTATGTAAACTTTTTCAGAAACATTAAATTTATTTTAACGTTGTATATAAATGCTAATTAACTAAGTACTTGACCTAATTTAATGTGTAATATTAGAAATGTTTCTTAAAAAATTGTTGAGTCCTGTTTTTACCCTGTTCTTGAGCCAAAAGTTTTTACATCCCTGATTGCTTCCGGTCCCCGCACTTATAAGAGCCCCCAACGAAATAAAAAGGCTGTTTTATTATTATTATCATTACTTTTAACAAGTTTAGGACCCGAAATATGTTTTTTTAGCTGAGCCGCTTTAATGCGACCCGGGTACAAAATCGCTTTAAAGCCCATCTCTCTGCACGTATTCGTCATAGCACAAGGGCTTTGCATTTAGTTTACCAATTTTTAGAGTTTTAGGGGGAAAGTGAATCCATTTCATTAAATTTCCTTTTTGCTGCACCATCGTGTAATTTATTCGCAACGCACTTATGTATACTTAAGGTTCTGAAGAGAAATGATGGACATCGTCCGCTGGGAAATATTTTACTGATCACATCAATCACTAAAGCACAGGCCAAAAATGCGCCGATTCTTGTTGGACTCAATTATGGAAGATTAATCAAACTTCATTTTGGTCAAAACTGGGAATCTTCCATAACTGGGGTTCACGTGAAACTCGTGTATTTTAGCTGACTTGTTTTAAGGAAAAAATTAACTGCATTCTTGTAACCAAAACTTGATGTTTGTCGCAAACATTCAGTCTTTTACTGCATTATAATTTTGCTTACATTATGCTTACCAGATTTTTGTTTCTTATTTTTACAGTACTGTTTTCTCAAAATTGTGTTCTTTAAACCCTATTATTCTTAACATAATTTCGAACTTATTTGTTGCCTATTTTTAGCATGGACATCGATTATGCAAACTTAGACGCAAAATTTAGTGAAAGAAATATTTTGATATCTTTGAATCAAATATAACTAAGTAAATTGGGATACTTTTTGTAATCATTTTCATTATATGTATATGATATTTTTACACTTTTCAGTTAAGTAAATGGAGAAAATGCGTTATTTAACTTGTTTTTAATTATTTTTTCACCCGCTCTACTTGACGGGTTTCCAGTTAGCACAATTACAAAATTTTACACTATTACTCTAAATTGAAATATACAGGGTGTCCGAAAATTCCTTGACACATTTTAAAATTCAATTTAAAACAAATTAAGCAATTGTCGTAACGAGACTGCGGTTTGGACGAAAATGCTTATGACCGAAAATTTTCTTTAAAAAAATAAATAAATTATTTCCAAAAATTTACCGTAGATGGCGTTACTTCTGCAAAGCTATCAAAGAAGTAGAATGCCTTTATAGATAACAGTGGTGAAAAACGTACAAAGCGTATGCACAATTTTTGTCCAAACTGTGGCAACCCACATTCCAGAACTTAAAAATACTCGCCTTCATGAATTCGATTAGACGTGTGAGACAAGTCAACAAACATTAGTTTGGCGATAGTAAGAAACTCGCCAAGATTTATAGGATGCCTCTGTGATATAATAACGACATACGGACAATAAAATTTGATTGGTCAATACGATTTTGAAACAAAAATTTAAAAAAAGATCGAATCCCTAAGCAACTTGCCGAGCTTCTATTATCGCCAAACTAATATGTTTGTTGATTTGTCTCACTCGTCTAATCGGACTAATAAAAGCGAGTATTGTTAAGTTCTGGAATGTGGATTGCCATAGTTTGGACAGAAACTGTGCATAAAGCACTGTGCGTCTTTCACCACTGTTATGAATAAAGGCATTCTACCTTTTCGGTAGCTTTGCAACGAAATCTATGATAAATTTTTGGAACTAAATTTTATATTTTTTTAAAGGAAATTTTCGATTATAAGAAGCATTGTCGTCCAAACCGCACTCTCGTACACCAATTGCTTATTTTTTTTTAAATTTTTAATTTTAAAATGTGTCAAGGAATTTTCGGACACCCTGTATTTATACTATTAAAAAGTACACATGCACAGTTCAGTATACCATATACTGACTACCACCTACTATTCGTACCTAAGTGAAAATCGAGAATTTATCGTGATATAAAGATGATTGTTTCTTCAATCAAAATACGGAAAAAACAAATTCACCGCACAAGAAACACATAAACAGCACGTTCCTCTTGCACCAGGAGTTTTCCAGAAGTCCACCCGAAAATAGCAATGACTAAACTACTTCTGTACCACAGAGCTGATGCGTGATACCCTGGTGGCATAATTTCCCTGTCCACCGCCGATCGACGATTGGGACTTTAACGCTTTCTGATTAGTTGTTAAACCGAACGCTTCTTAAGTCATTTCTGGTTGAACTTGGTTTCTTATATAATATCTATTAATTTCTATATAATCTAATTAATTTATAACTGTAATATAATAAATATTATAGTAATATAATCTAATTAATTTCTAAATAATCTAATCTCTATCTAATCTAATATTTCTATATAATCTATTAATATATATTAATTTCTTATATCATATCTTCTTAAAAATCTTCATAATCCTCCAAAATACCGGAAATGACTTAAAAAGCGTTTGATTTTACAAATAATCAGAAAGCGTTAAAGTCCCAATCGTCGATCGGCGGTGGAGACGGAAATTATGCACCCTGGTGACCGCCATTACCCGATGACCAGCATTACCACAGTTTTCCCTACGCTGAGAATTTGTAAGTTATAATAATCAAGTCACCTGAAAAATACTTATTGATGTGTTAGTACTTTAAAAAGCACATTTTACATTATAAGCAAACGAATTAAAAGTGTTGAATCTAAAAATGAAATTGTTCAACTTAAAATTTGCCATTTTTTTTGCTTGTCAAATTTGTTTAAAAATATGATTATTTATTTATTTCAAAATAAATTCAAAATTAACAATACAATATAGTGATAAGTAACATTATTATAAAAGTTACCAATAACTATAACACAGTACTATCTTTTATAAGAATTATAAATTGCTTGAATTCCAATAAAGAGAGTAAGTTGTGATATTACATTTCTATATCACAACTAACTGACATGTTTTATTTTTTATCCTTATGAAACTAAGCTTCGATATCTTCATTTTCACCCATTTTATTCCTGAATCCATTTCCTGCAGTCCCACACCTCAATACTACTGTCTCCAGATATATTCTCCTCTACCTCTTCATCTATCACTAGTTTTTCTTTCTTTATTTGTTTTATTTCCATCTTCTGTAGTCTTACAACATACGCAGTTCGATTTATACTTTTGTTAGTATTCGCGCTGCGATATGATAAGGTTTATGCCTCTTTTGAGAAAATCCATACCTATTACTCTGAAAAGTTTAGAGGCATCAAACTTAGTAACTAGTAGTATTTTGGAAAGTTTAGTATAAATTAGGTTTTAGTACGTGATCTGACACGAGTAAAAATGAGGGTAGTTTTTCTAGCATTTAGTTAAAAGAAAGTATAAAATTTGGCAGAATGTCATCTTATAATCTAAAAGATGTGAAATGTAAAAAAATATTTTTCTGATATGTGTATTTGGTGAATATCTGTGCATTACAGAAACAGAATTTTAGTGGAATTTTAATACAGCGTGATAATAAACCTTGCTAATATATAAACTTTTACAGACCATTCAAGGAAACAGTATAAAATTGGGGATTTTTGTATTTTAAAGTATGGGCTCAAGAATAAGGCGAAGAACAACAACCGGGCTCACATAGAGTTATCGTTAAAGTGACAGTATTTCGAAAATTTCAAATGACAACACCCACTTTTTAATTGCAAAATTATCGTCACAGTAAAAACTTTAAATAGCGTTTAAACGGTACCTGTAGTACGGAAAGAACAGCTGTGGAAAAGCAAACGAGCCCAAACAAACGGCAGAAAAACAAAACATTTTAGTCGGATTACAAAATTTTCAGGTGTTCTCCTTCATACATGATGACACATCGCATGCGGGAGGTTGTGGGCAACAATAAATCATGGCATGACGACTATACAAAATCTCACGTTTAATGCCCTGACACACATGGAAGTTTGACGTGTACATCTTGTATTTTAAATACTATAAACGACCATTTAGGTGTGTTTGTGTGACCGTGACAACCAGATAAATGTAAAATGGTAATGCATAACAATGTCATCAATGTGCGTTTTGCATCACACGTAGAGCAGAGTATGTTCCTCTTTGCTCATTCATGTCTTGTGTTACCATTTCAGTGCTATGGTTTGTTCAACACTATTTAAGGTTTTTCACTGTGAAGATCATTTTACAATGCGGAAAAGTGGGCACTGCTATTACAAATTTTCGAAATTTCATCACTATAAATATAAGGGCAATTTTCCATTTACCGACACGACGCCAATAAACCGTACACGATTATCATTATCCAACTGCTCGCAAAATTAAATCATATACACTATTACGACAAAATCGTCATCGAATCGGTAGGTGAAAAAGCACGAGGGTATATGAATGCATTTTGAATGCATCGATGTTGGATAACGACAATCATGTAAGATTTATCGGTGTCATGTCGGTAAATAGAAAAGCGCTCTAACTCTGAGAGCCCGATTGTTGTGCTTCACCTCATTCTTGAATCCATATCTTAAAATATCTTAATCCCCAATTTCATTCCGTTTCCTCGAGCAGTACAGTTGATAGAGGCTCATATATCGGCAGATTTTTGTTTATGATCATCCTGTAGATCAGTCGAGTATAGACGTAATGTGAAAAGATGTTGGCAAAAAAGTTCTTATTTTTCCTCACCTGTCACCTGATATTTTAATTTTTGTGCTATGTTAGTACCAATCGTCCTACCCTTTAAAATATAGTTTCATCTCAACATTCATCTTATCATAGAATTTGGTACTTTTCCATTATCCCGTCGACCACTTTTCAGAAAAAAAACTATCGCATGGTAGGTACTGGAAATGCAAGATAATTCATAACAGTGATAAAAGGACAAGTTAGAAAAACTATTGTACATATGACTAATAAAAAAAAATTAATTTCAGTTCCATTTGTGAGAAAAATCACAAAGTTTCCATCAGCGTGCTTGCTGAAAGTTTAGTGTAAAAAATACATTTATTATTTTTGAAAAATCCCAGAATAATTCATCTTACTGCCCATTTTATGCTTTCTTCCTTTTATCAGGCTATCTCATAAGAATTTTGGATAATGGATTCACGCCGATAAATGTGCGAAGAAACTGAGCTCAGTGCGCAGATTCGTTCCGAGTTTGTAGGACCTGATGGCCAAAAAGGTACGAGAAGCACAAGCTCCCCCTCTAAAATTTAATAGGCTCCCAGCGGGTCCTGATCAACAGTATGTGGGACCCGGCGCACAAAAGCCATGCTAGGCCCCACTTTCTCAAGAAAATTGCATTATAAACAGGACAAACACCTTTATGTGCACTTTAAAATTTAAGCCACAGCTTTATTAAAAAATAATATAGTATAGACAGGTGTAAAAATGCATTAAAAATTATGGGAAGGCAAAATTTTCTGCACTACATGCTATTTAAAGCAAAAAACTCTAAATCTAAAGGGTTAAATAAAACATGTTTGATGTAATATTCATTCTTCTCGACATTTCGAAGTTTACATTGCATTTCATTGTCGTTGGTGAAGAACACTGAGATGGTTTACTTTAGATGAATGGGAAAAATTCATTTTTTCTATGTACTATAAATGGCAATTTGCATTAATTTGTATCTTCAGAGAGTGGAGAAAGTGCATTTTGAGGGCCCCTGAAAATGTGGGTCTGGGGCACATGCCCCATGTGACCCTGTGTTAATCAGGCCCTGGGTCCCGGAATGACTGCAAATTTGAGCCTCAAATTCATTTTTAGGATCCCGTACCGGAAAAGGAAGAAACGGAACCCTTATAGTCTCGCTTTGGAAATCCCGATTATGGAAACTCACGTAATAAATCGACATCTATACTAATAAAAGAAAGTTTCGCTCTGTGTGTGTGTCTATGTGTCTGTGTGTCTGTTGGCGATGGCCAAGCAAATCTAGCCCACCTAGAAGTATGAAAATTTAGATGTGGATAGTCCAAGGTTTGACCATGTGCACCTGAGTCTCAGAATTTTAATATTTTGAAAATTGACAAAAATATTAATTAAAAACTGATCAATAACTCATCTATTTTTTGCGAGCCGGCTTTCAGAACTCGCGCATGCCCAGAACCCGATTTTGAACATCGGACGGGAATGAAGAACCATTTGCATGAAGAATGCGTTTATTTCGCAATTCTTTTTTAAATTATATCGACTAAACCGTTTGGTTTATTTAAAAAAGAAAAGTATACTTTGAAAGATCGCACTCTTACGTCTCCAATGCCGTAATCAATTTGAAAAAAAAAAAATGTTAACCCTTTGAAAAACATTTTTGAAAAAGGGTCATTTTCCAGGCTTTAGTTTTCTCCCTTACGCTAACGCCCCTCAATAGCACAATTTTAGAGATACAGACAAACCAAACATCTCTATCTCTATAAAACAGTAGGTGTCTGTCTGCCCGCGGATTTCTCCGTAATTATAACACCTAGGACTCTAAAATTTTTGCCATGTGTAGATGTTGTCACCGGAAAGTGCACTTCGGCGCCGGATTTTTAAATTTTAATTTAGATTTTTTTAAAAATTAAAACGTGTATATGGAATTTTGGGTTCGAGGCTTTTTACAGCTCTCCGCCAAGTTCACGGTAACGAAGCAGCCAGCCAATGAGAGCAGCGGTTATTACGGGATATAGCGAGCGATAGCATTTCCTTCCTTTACGGAAGCGGCTAGCCACAGATTTCATTGTTTTGTTCCTGGAGATAGAGAGAAGGAGAGCAACGATGTTTCTACTTATGGAACTAAAAGCGGTACCTAGTATGGCGGCGTTTCCGTTTTTTGGGGACTTTGGGGAGTGTAGCGCCCTCTATTTCCGGTTTCGACTGACAACTTTTTACCATGCTCGAAACCAAAATACAGGAAGCGCAGACGACAATTTGTCATGTTTGACAGGTCACATGACCGGCCTTTGGGAGCACCAGCACCACGAACTGGGTACTAATTACCGGTCCATGTTCTGATCTTGAAAGCCTATCTTCACTGTTCTCCTTCTTATTTCTATCTCCATGGTTTTGTTTATGTTTGAGTTTTATTTTAAAGAAAAGGAATATATTTTTGACTGATTGTGATTAAAGTAGGTTAGTTTTGATTGTATTCATTCTTTGTATGTTTAGTTGCCCCCATATATTATGTTTTAGGTAAGAATATAACTTGCATTTTACTGAATGGTTTCATAGTAGCGTTCATATCTGCTCATGTTCTGAAATAAAACAAACTGTTTTCAATAACAAATGTTAATGGATTAAATTAATCTTACACTTTACTATAAAATGTACCGTTCTACAATTTATCGCATGTTACAACGTTCTCGGGAACTAAAAATGTAGTAAAAAACTCTTAACAGAAAGATTGTAAATTAACAAACTCATATATATATAAGATATAACTTTAAACTGAGATGCCTCATCAACTGTTGTCGAAATCAATGTAATGTAAATATTTCTTAAATATTATGATTTTGTTTAAGAATTGGAAACATTCAGTGAAGTGTAGATTGTATTTTTTCATCAAAACAATTTGATTTGCAAGTATGAGGTAAAAAAAAAAAATCACCGTTTTCTCACATGATGAGTTTCATCAGAAAGTAAAACAATAAATAAATATGAATGATTTGCGGAGCTGTTTCAAAATAATTATAAAGAATAAGTCTTTAAAAATGTAAAATCAATGTTATTTCTGGCCGAGTATTTTTTAAAATAATTATAAACCATTTTAATTTGTAAGCATGTTGTAAAAAAATCACCATTTAGTGACAAATTTTGTGTTTTATAAGAATCGCCCAAGAACGGACATGCAATGTGAAATAAAATTTATGTTGTCATCGCACTCTTTATAATTATTTTTGTTGAGGGTTTTTGGGTGATGTTATTAAATTAGTGATAGAAACAGCTCCGCAAATCATTCATATTTACTTATTGTTTAACTTCCTGATAAAACTCATAATATGTGAGAAAACGGTGATTTTTTTTTTTTTTTTTTTTTTTTTTTTTTTTTTTTTTTTACTTCATATTTACAAATTAAATTGTTTTGCGGATTGTAAGTATGAGGTAAAAAAAAATAACCGTTTTCTCACATAATGAGTTTCATCTTTAAAAATGTAAAATCAATGTTATTTCTGGCCGAGTTTTTTTTTTAAATAATTATAAACCATTTTAATTTGTAAGCATGTTGTAAAAAAATCACCATTTTGTGACAAATTTTGAGTTTTATAAGAATCGCCCAAGAACGGACATGGAATGTGGTATAAAATTTATGCTGTCATCACACTCTTTATAATTATTTTTGTTGAGGGTTTTTGGGCGATGTGATTGAATTTTTGATAGAAACAGCTCCGCAAATCATTCATATTTACTTAATCTTTAACTTGCTGATAAAACTCATAATATGTGAGAAAACTGTGATTTTTTTTTTTTACTTCATATTTAAAAATTAAATTGTTTTGAGGATTGTAAGTATGAGGTAAAAAAAAAAATCACCGTTTTCTCACATAATGAGTTTCATCAGAAAGTAAAACAATAAATAAATATGAATGATTTGCGGAGCTGTTTCAAAATAATTATAAAGAATAAGTCTTTAAAAATGTAAAATAAATGTTATTTCTGGCCGAGTATTTTTAAAAAATAATTATAAACCATTTTAATTTGTAAGCATGTTGTAAAAAAATCACCATTTAGTGACAAATTTTGTGTTTTATAAGAATCGCCCAAGAACGGACATGCAATGTGAAATAAAATTTATGTTGTCATCGCACTCTTTATAATTATTTTTGTTGAGGGTTTTTGGGTGATGTTATTAAATTAGTGATAGAAACAGCTCCGCAAATCATTCATATTTACTTATTGTTTAACTTCCTGATAAAACTCATAATATGTGAGAAAACGGTGATTTTTTTTTTTTTTTTTTTTTACTTCATATTTACAAATTAAATTGTTTTGCGGATTGTAAGTATGAGGTAAAAAAAAATAACCGTTTTCTCACATAATGAGTTTCATCTTTAAAAATGTAAAATCAATGTTATTTCTGGCCGAGTTTTTTTTTTAAATAATTATAAACCATTTTAATTTGTAAGCATGTTGTAAAAAAATCACCATTTTGTGACAAATTTTGAGTTTAAATAGAATCGCCCAAGAACGGACATGGAATGTGGTATAAAATTTATGCTGTCATCACACTCTTTATAATTATTTTTGTTGAGGGTTTTTGGGCGATGTGATTGAATTTTTGATAGAAACAGCTCCGCAAATCATTCATATTTACTTAATCTTTAACTTGCTGATAAAACTCATAATATGTGAGAAAACTGTGATTTTTTTTTTTTTACTTCATATTTAAAAATTAAATTGTTTTGAGGATTGTAAGTATGAGGTAAAAAAAAAAATCACCGTTTTCTCACATAATGAGTTTCATCAGAAAGTAAAACAATAAATAAATATGAATGATTTGCGGAGCTGTTTCAAAATAATTATAAAGAATAAGTCTTTAAAAATGTAAAATAAATGTTATTTCTGGCCGAGTATTTTTAAAAAAAAGTTATAAACCATTTTAATTTGTAAGCATGTTGTAAAAAAATCACCATTTAGTGACAAATTTTGTGTTTTATAAGAATCGCCCAAGAACGGACATGCAATGTGAAATAAAATTTATGTTGTCATCGCACTCTTTATAATTATTTTTGTTGAGGGTTTTTGGGTGATGTTATTAAATTAGTGATAGAAACAGCTCCGCAAATCATTCATATTTACTTATTGTTTAACTTCCTGATAAAACTCATAATATGTGAGAAAACGGTGATTTTTTTTTTTTTTTTTTTTACTTCATATTTACAAATTAAATTGTTTTGCGGATTGTAAGTATGAGGTAAAAAAAAATAACCGTTTTCTCACATAATGAGTTTCATCTTTAAAAATGTAAAATCAATGTTATTTCTGGCCGAGTTTTTTTTTAAAATAATTATAAACCATTTTAATTTGTAAGCATGTTGTAAAAAAATCACCATTTTGTGACAAATTTTGAGTTTAAATAGAATCGCCCAAGAACGGACATGGAATGTGGTATAAAATTTATGCTGTCATCACACTCTTTATAATTATTTTTGTTGAGGGTTTTTGGGCGATGTGATTGAATTTTTGATAGAAACAGCTCCGCAAATCATTCATATTTACTTAATCTTTAACTTGCTGATAAAACTCATAATATGTGAGAAAACTGTGATTTTTTTTTTTTTTTACTTCATATTTAAAAATTAAATTGTTTTGAGGATTGTAAGTATGAGGTAAAAAAAAATCACCGTTTTCTCACATAATGAGTTTCATCAGAAAGTAAAACAATAAATAAATATGAATGATTTGCGGAGCTGTTTCAAAATAATTAAAAAGAATAAGTCTTTAAAAATGTAAAATCAATGTTATTTCTGGCCGAGTTTTTTTTAAAAATAATTATAAACCATTTTAATTTGTAAGCATGTTGTAAAAAAATCACCATTTTGTGTGAAATTTTGAGTTTTATAAGAATCGCCCAAGAACGGACATGGAATGTGATATAAAATTTATGTTGTCATCACACACTTTATAATTATTTTTGTTGAGGGTTTTTGGGCGATGTGATTGAATTTTTGATAGAAACAGCTCCGCAAATCATTCATATTTACTTAATGTTTTAACTTGCTGATAAAACTCATAATATGTGAGAAAACGGTGATTTTTTTTTTACTTCATACTTACAAATTAAATTGTTTTGAGGAAAAAATACATCCTACACTGCACTGAATGTTTTAATTTCTTAGCAAACTCATAATGTTTAAGAATTATTTACATTATATTGATTTCGACAACAGTTGATGAGGCATATCAGTTTAAAGTTGTATCTTATATATGAGTTTGTTAATTCAATGATGTGAAATTTATGATTATTTATTTATTGTTACTTACAATTTTTCTTTCTGTTACTGTTATTGGACTACATTTTTAGTTCCCAAGAACGTTGTAATATGCGATAAATTGTAGAACTGTACATTTTATAGTAAAGTGTAAGATTAATTTGATTCATTAAGATTTGTTATTGAAAACAGTTTGTTTCATTTAAGAACATGAGCTGATATGTCTAGCGCTATGAAAACATTCAGTAAAGTGCAAAATATATTCTTACCAAACACATAATATATGGAGGCAACTACGCATACAAAGAATGAATACAATTGAAACTAACTTATGTGAACCTCAATTAGCCAAAAATATATACCTTTTCTTTAAAATAAAACTCAAACATAAACAAAACAATGAAATCTGTGGCTAGCCGCTTTCAGCTGTGAACATGAACTGCCGTCGCTGGATCCTGGATCATCCCATATTCACACCTGCTCTCATTGGCTGTCTGCTTTGTTGCTGTGGATTGGCGGAGAGCATGGAATAGCCTCTAATCCAGAATTCCGTATGCATGTTTTAATTTAAAAAAAATCTAAATTGAAATTAAAAAATCAGGCCTAGGTGTTATAATTACGGTGCTTTCCTCAGGCAGGAAGACATAATAGGTTTGTTTGTATAGAGGTTTGTGTGTGTGCTGTTTTTAATAAAGACAGTTGCATTTTTTCCGCGAACCTTTCACGAAAGTTTTTTCTGCGAACCTTTCACTAAATCAGCATTTTTTCCACAATCCTTTGACGAATTTTGTACTTTTTCTGCGATCCTTTGATGAAATTCACGTTTTTCCTGCAATCATTTGACGAAATTTGCTTTTTTTTTGTGATCCTTTAACGAAATTCGTGTTTTTT
Organism: Maratus michaelseni; assembly: GCA_963931845.1. Lineage (NCBI taxonomy): Eukaryota > Metazoa > Arthropoda > Arachnida > Araneae > Salticidae > Maratus > Maratus michaelseni. The sequence continues at coordinate 391,941,158 of OZ007586.1, forward strand.
CTACATACTTTTGTCGAGATTCATGTTTTTTCAGTGATCCTTACGACGTAACTCGTGTTTTTTTCAGCGATCCTTTGACGAAATTCACATTTTTCCTGTGATCCTTTGGCGAAATTTGCGTTTTCCCCGCGATCCTTTGATGAAAAAGGCATTTTTCCGTGATCCTTTGATGAAATTTGCTTTTTTAATAATCCTTTGACAATATTTGTGTTTTCTCTGCTACCTTTTGACGAGATTCATGTTTTTTTAGCGATCTTTTGACAAAAATTGTGTTTTTTCAGCGATTATTCGATGAAATTCGTGTTTTTCTCGTGAACATTTGACAAAATTCGCGTTTGCCAGCGATTCTTTGATAAAATATGCTTTTTTCTATTATGATAGGGAAAAGCGGATTAGGATAGGTAGATAGGGAAACCCCGTTATCGGATCGGGACATTAGATGTAATGTAATTAAGAAACATTTGTATATTTGTAATAATTAGCGGGAATGGGATGTTTGTGTGTGTGCGGTTTTTAATAAAGACAGTTGCATTTTTTCTGTGAACCTTTCACAAAATCAGTATTTTTTCCTCAATCCTTTGACGAATTTTGTACTTTTTCTGCGATCCTTTGACTAAATTCAAGTTTTTCCTGCAATCATTTGACGAAATTTGCTTTTTTTTGTGATCCTTTAACGAAATTCGTGTTTTTTCCACATACTTTTGTCGAGATTCATGTTTTTTCAGTGATCATACGACGTAATTCGTGTTTTTTTCAGCGATCCTTTGATGAAATTCACATTTTTCCTGTGATCCTTTGGCGAAATTTGCGTTTTCCCCGCTATCCTTTGATGAAATTCGCATTTTTCCGTGATCCTTTGATGAAAATTGCTTTTTTAATGATCCTTTGACAATATTCGTGTTTTCTCTGCTGCCTTTTGACGAGATTCATGTTTTTTTTAGCGATCCTTTGACAAAATTCGTGTTTTTTCAGCGATTATTTGATGAAATTCGTGTTTTTCTCGCGAACCTTTGACAAAATTCGCGTTTGCCAGCGATTCGTTGATAAAATATGCTTTTTTCTATTATGATAGGGAAAAGCGGATTAGGATAGGTAGATAGGGAAACCCCATTATCGGATCGGGACATTAGATGTAATTAAGAAACATTTGTATATTTGTAATAATTAGCGAAAATGACGAGATAAAGGGGGTGGGGGGGAACGACTTTTTATTAAATATCGCATTTATTCTACATCAACTTCCTCTCACCACCAGGGGGTGCTTTGCTATCTCTGTTTCTATGAGCTGGATCACGACGGGGTATGACTCGTTCCACTCGACATCAATAGAGCTTACTGATTTTAGTTCAGATTTTCACCACAGAGGGCGCTTTCGTATCTCTGGTTCTATGGGCTGGATCATGACGGGGTATGCCTCATTCGACTCGACATTGATAACCTTACTGATTTCAGTTATGTTCGTATAGAACATATTGTGCCCTCTGGCGGTGGAAGGTGTAACTAAAGGATTTTGCAGCTAACTCGGGTTCTATGGGTCACATCACGACACGGTTTGGCTCATTCGACACAACATCAATAGAGCTTACCAATTTTAGTTCTGAATTTCACCACCGGGGTTGCTTTCCTATATCTGGTTCTATGGGCTGGATCACGACGGGGTATGGCTCATTCGACTCTACATAGATAGAGCTTATCGATTTTCACCACCAGGGGCGCTTTTCTATCTCTGGTTCTATGGGCTGGATCATGAAGGGGTATGGCTCTTTCGACTCGACTTACGGTGATATATGGGAGTGTGTATGGCACGCCCAGTGTTTGCTGTCTAAGGTAGTGGGGCCCCCAACATTAGATTTGTTTAAAAATAAAAAAATGTTCACTGATTTCAGGTACATTTAAGGTTGTTGGCACGGGCAACGCCGGGTGGGTAAGCTAGTATGCTCTTAAAGCTGAAACCTTCTTCTAATAGGCGGTTTAATTATTTTTTTTAATATGGATTTTAACCCTTTGAAAAACACCAGCGAACGCAGGGCATTTAGCGCCTCACCAGAAGATTTTTGTTCTTGTTCTAAAAGTTACTAAACGTTCGTTTTTCGGCACAATCTTTTTAGAACATCTCGGTAGACCAGATTTACATTATACCTACAACAATTTCGAAGCGTTCGGATGAGAACAAATATTTAAAAAAAATAAAATCTGAGATATTTTCCGCGAAAACCCATAATAACGGGATGTTTTTCGCAGTCACGCTCGGCTTCTGGTAACCTTTTCACTATTTAAAATGCATATATATTTTCACATAATTTTATAGAGGACTTGGAAACAGTTATATTGATAAACGATTACAATTTCAGAGAGAACGGACGACGAATACTGATCATACTTAAAAAAAAGACGTAAATGTTTTGTTTTTTTACGATTTTGCGATTTCATCATTAAAGATATAAATTTATATAAAATCGAGTGAAATGTATAAAATAATACAAATTTGGGGTTTATTTAAAGTTTTATCACGGGCCTGGGCAACGCTGGGTGGCTCAGCTAGTAGAATAATAAATTAATGATTTTCTTATCATATATTCTAATACGAGCAAATCTTGTGTGTGGTTATATATATATATATATATATATATATGCAAATTTTATCTTAAAAACGGCTCTAACGATTTTCACGAAATTTCGTATCCTACCGTTTTGGGGCACCAGAAAACCACTGGGCTAGGTCACATGTTCGAGAAAATTCGATTAGTGGGTCATTTTGGGTCATGGTCTAGCTAATTGTATCTAAAAAACGGTTCAAACGATTTTGACGAAATTTTGTATCCGACCATTTTCGGGCACGAGAAGACTATTGGGCTGCGTCACATGTTCGCGAACTTTCGATTAGTGGGTCATTTTTGCGTCAACGCGGGTCAAATTAATTTTATCTAAAAAACGGCTCTAACGATTTTGATTAAATTTTGTGTCCTACGAGTTTCGAACACGATAAAATAATTGGGCTAGGTCACATGTCCGAGAAAATTCGATTAGTGGGTCATTTCTGGGTCATTGTGGGTCAAGATCTAAAAAGCGGCTCAATTTACACTAAATTTTGCATCCAATGGTTTTCGGACACGAGAAGACTGTTGGACTAGGTCACATGTTCCAGAAAATTCAATTAGTGGGTCATTTTGGGTCATTTTGGGTCATGGTCAAACTAATTGTATCTAAAAAACGGTTCAAACGATTTTGACGAAATTTTGTATCCAACTATTTTCGGGCACGAGAAGACTATTGGGCTGGGTCACATGTTCGAGAACTTTCGATTAGTGGGTCATTTTTGGGTCAAAGCGGGTCAAATTAATTTTATCTAAAAAACGGCTCTAACGATTTTGATTAAATTTTGTATCTTACGAGTTTCGGGCACGCGAAAATCATTGGGCTAGGTCACATGTTCGAGAAAATTTGATTAGTGGGTCATTTCTGGGTCATTGTGGGTCAAGATCTAAAAAGCGGCTCAATTTACACTAAATTTTGCATCCAATGGTTTTCGAGCGCGAGAAGTCTATTGGGCTGGGTCACATGTTCGAGAACTTTCGATTAGTGGGTCAATTTTGGGTCAACGCGGATCAAATTAATTTTATCTAAAAAACGGCTCTAACGATTTTGATTAAATTTTGTGTCCTACGAGTTTCGAGTACGATAAAATCATTGGGCTAGGTCACATGTCCGAGAAAATTTGATTAGTGGGTCATTTCTGGGTCATTGTGGGTCAAGATCTAAAAAGCGGCTCAATTTACACTAAATTTTGCATCCAATGGTTTTCGGGCACGAGAAGACTATTGGGCTGGGTCACATGTTCGAGAACTTTCGATTAGTGGGTCATTTTTGGGTCAACGCGGGTCAAATTAATTTTATCTAAAAAACGGCTCTAACGATTTTGATTAAATTTTGTGTCCTACGAGTTTCGAGCACGATAAAATCATTGGGCTAGGTCACATGTCCGAGAAAATTCGATTAGTGGGTCATTTCTGGGTCATTGTGGGTCAAGATCTAAAAAGCGGCTCAATTTACACTAAATTTTGCATCCAATGGTTTTCGGGCACGAGAAGACTGTTGGGCTAGGTCAGATGTTCGAGAAAATTCAATTAGTGGGTCATTTTGGGTCATTTTGGGTCATGGTCAAGCTAATTGTATCTGAAAAACGGTTCAAACGATTTTGACGAAATTTTATATCCGACTCTTTTCGGGCACGAGAAGACTATTGGGCTGGGTCACATGTTCGAGAACGTTCGATTAGTGGGTCATTTTTGGGTCAAAGCGGGTCAAATTAATTTTATCTAAAAACGGCTCTAACGTTTTTGATTAAATTTTGTATTCTACGAGTTTCGGGTACGCGAAAAGCGGCTTCGATAAAATTCGATTAGTGGGTCAATTCTGCGTCATTGTGGGTCAAGATCTAAAAAGCGGCTCAATTTACACTAATTTCTGCATCCAATGGTTTTCGGGCACGAGAAGACTGTTGGGCTAAGTCACATGTTCGAGAAAATTCAATTAGTGGGTCATTTTGGTCATGGGTCATGATATTTGAAATCAAATTTAATTTTGACCGAGCATAGCTCCGTCTTCCCTGCTCGTTTTTCCTTTACATGTGCTATTTAGGTTTTGAGAGTAAAACCTATAGGGGCCTCGAATTTTGAAATTTGGAACGAAGGAAGGTCTATTAGCACATATAAAATAAAAAAAATCTGAAAATAATTAATGTATAAATTTATGTTGATTTATTATGTGACAAACTCGTGAATTCTAATAATCGGGAATACTGTAGAACCTTGAAATTTGGCACCAAAGAAGGGCTTGCAGCACATCTAAAGGTAAAAATTCGAAAATATTAATTTATAAATACTCTATGTCGATTTATTATGTGACAACTATATGACTGTATTATGTGACGGTTCTAACGCGAAATTAACGCATTGTTACGGGATTTTTTGTAACGGTAATATAATATAATAGTACGGAACCTTGAAGGTGCGAGTTAATACTCGCACTTGTCCTGATGTTTTTAGGTGCGTTCGCAATTATATAAATACGTAGCACCTAATAGTCGTCGTCTATCCTTCTGTCCGCATATAACAGCGCAAAAGCTACCCAACCGAATGGTTTGGAATTTAATATATATAATCGTTGCAGAATTTTGTCGAGTCATTTCAAATTTTATGAAAATCGAATCAAAACTTAAAAAGATATTAATAAAAGTTATTTAAGATGGAGTCATATTATTTCCGTATTACTGAATTTAAAAACCGAATTTGTACACTAAAATTGTTTAATTGTAGCAATCATATAATCTACCGACAGTTGTTCGGTTGGATGTTTCCGGAGAAATAGATATTAAATGGAAAAACAGTCTAGATAGGGATTTCAAGTTCTGAAATTTTCAAAGCTAGGCTTAAGTTTCCCATTGGAATTTTCAGTAAATGTCAACAAAAGATAAAATATTGCCAACTTAAAATGTACTTATTTTATTACGAAAATTAATCCTATCATAATAACAGACGATATAATTGATTTCACTGAAACTAGTTATAGTACGAACGCACCTCATTTGTCACGTTTGACGTACAATTTCCAACTTTTTTTTATTATAATTACATTGCATATTTTAACGGGTTTTGTTTTAGAAAGCTTCGTCTGAAGTAGAAGAATATATTAATGTATTATACTTAATTTTACATATTATAAATACTATTTATAGAATAGTATGAATTTCAAAAGAAATTGCATGAAAATGCTTTATTCATGTTAGTTAAAATATATATTTATGACATTTAACTAATTTTCTGAAGTGTGTTGTATGATCAGTAATATGACTTCAAAACCAACAACTGCAGAATTTCGATGCAGGCAAGCGCAGTGTGTTAAGAAATTATAAGACTACTGAAGAATTCGTGAATTCTTGAAGAAGAAAAAAATAATATGCAAATTTTATTTCGTATATTTAAAACTGATAATAAAACACTTTCTGTACTTATCTCAATTTAAAATAGAAACGTGACTTTTAATAAAATTTACTCATTTTTTCTATATACTAAATAGAGATCAGCTAATAACTTATGAGCCCACCTGAGAAAATTTGCATATTAGATGGCAAGTCAGAATTTTTACACGTTAGTATTTTGTAAAGTTCTTAACAGAGAAGTAAACTTTCATGTTTTTTTTGTGATATTCACTATTTACTTGACAATGCCGTGCGGTAAAAAGTTATCTGAGAGCGAAGTGAGATTTTTTTGTATTTTATGAGGGTGTTGATAAATCTGGAAGAGAAACAGGGATGTTAATGAAACGTTTCAAAACTGCCATTTACAATGCCATAATTAAACAAGAACGAGTAATCATGCATCCGGCACAGATTAGGAAAAACTTTCCACCAGTAACAGCATATTTTTAAGAAATTCCATTTTTTCATCCAAATGAAATGAGATATATAATAATAATAATAAATAAACAATTTAAAAAACACATAACGCAGTAAAAAATTAGTTTTCTGCAATTGCTGTCCATATCCGATAATGTGTTCGAATTCTTTCGTGTAAGCCTTTGTATGTGATCTATAGTATTTATACTCATCACGTAATATACTAAAAATAGTTATGTTTAAAAATACATACCACTGCTGAAAACGCACTTCCAGCAACTATCGATCATAGTCTGTCCTGTAACCAAATATTTTGAGTGTCTCTGTAAATGAAAAATAAATGCTATGCACTCTATAATCTGTAGAAAACATGTTGTAGTTTACTCCAGTGATCTATATCAATTTCATTATGTTTGAAGTTTCATAAACATCTTTAAAATGCACCACAAACGCATTTTCCCTATAGATCATAGCGTAATGGAATTTCCTTGTGCATCCCTGTAAACGAACTATAAATTTTACTTATTCTATATTTCATAGAAAGCATGTTTTAGTCCGTCACATTGATGCATATAAAAATAATTATGTTTAAATTATCTTAACATCATTAAAATGCATCGCAAACGATTTTTCCAAAAAAGAACATAACGTAACGGAATTCTTTTGTGTGTCCTCGTAAACGAACTAAGGAATGCTACACAGTTCATTTTCAATGCCGAACATTCTATAATAAACCTCAATAGCATATAAAAATTACATGGAAACCCGAGCATATTTACGAGAATTAACGCCCGGACAGATGGAGAGAAAAACACACGGCCAAACAAACATAAATCATAAACACTTTTTAACAATGCTGAAATGCTAAAAAATGTCAGTTATTGAAACATCATCGAGACGAAAGACTGAATTGGTTAAAAATAATTGGGCAACGTAAAAATAGCGCAAATGTATAAATATGTGTAAAAAGGCAGACAGCTGTTTCGGAAAGCTCCATCATCAGTGTAAATGTTAAAACTGCCTCCCCTCTCCCCCTTTTTTCTCCTCTCTGCTTAAGCTCGTCCAGACTGCCTAATTGCTTCTGATTGGTCTCTTCTGGTTCACGGAAATTCATAACTCCGCTGTTTGTTTTTCAGTTCCACTCTTGGCTGCGAGCTTCATGCTGTGTCGCTTGCATATTTCTATGCTTTAAACACATACCTTCGGTAGTTTTAACATTTGCACTGATGACGGAGCTTTAGAAGCTCAGAAACAGCTGTCTGCCTTTTTACACATATTTACATTTGTGCTATTTTTACGTTGCCGAATTATTTCTTAATATTTCTGAAAGACTGAAATGGGCTAAAAATGCCATGTCATGGGACGATCAGTGGAAAATATATATATATTTCCTGGTAAAAAAAAAAAAAAAAAAAAAAAAAAACTTTGACGGCAATGGCTACAAATACTATTGGCATGACTTAAGGAAAGAACCAAAAGAATGCTTCAGTCGACAAATAAACAGCGGCTCCATAATGGTTTGGAGAGCATTTGTTCATGATGGATTGGGTGGTGATTTACAGTGAATTTCGGGACGTACAAACTCTTAAAAATATCAAGCTATGCTACATGATCATCTCATACCATTTGCTCTTTTCGTAAAGGGTGCTGAGTAGAAGTTTAAGCAGGATAATGCTTCTTGTCATGCATCTAAATCCACTAAGAAATGATTTTTAAAAGAAATGTTCATTTTTTGCCATGGTGCAGCCTGTGTCCAGATTTGAAACCCGTGGATAACCTTTGGGGTACTTTAAATCGCAGAGTTTATGCTAATAACAAACTTCTTCTGCGAATGAACTGGAAGTTGCCATTGTAAGGGAATGGCACAATCATGAACATAGATCTAAAGAAGGACTTCTAACGAAATAGCCTTTCCAAGAAGAAAATCGTTCCTCGAAAAAAGTCTCAAACAGGTGGCACATGTGGTAAGACGGCTTCTCCATACGTCACTAGTTCGTAAACTTCTTCAAACCGTCTGTCGGGTATCTGATATACAGTTTCGGTTTGATGTTGTAGGTGGCGCTGCCTTATCAGGGATTTTCGCCGACCGTGCACGTAGCTATGCAGCTACTATTTCGTTCCATAGTTGCGACACGATATTAACACGTTTCGGTAGAAGTCCTTCTTTAGTTCTATGTTCATGGGCACAATACTTCTGAAACGGTACTTAAAAACCTAGTCACTTCAATGAAAAACGAGTATTTGAGGCAATGAGTATTTGAGGTTATAAGAAAAAACGAAGGACAGAAATCACACTGATTTTCATACCTTTTTTTTTTTTTTTTTTGGGGGGGGGGGGGAGGCGGATTAGCGGTTTTATAATTTCTTAAGAACATATATACAAAGGAACATTAACTTAAACATATCAACAAAAGAACAATACCTTTTGAGAATTAAGTCATTGCATAGAAAAATTCCTAGAATTACGCTAGTTATGACTAAAAATGTATTCGTTTTCAGTGTTAAAAATGCGTTTGGTGTTTGTTCTCTATAAACAATAATTAAAAATTTACTCTGAAGTGATTTATTTTAAGATGTTCTTTCTCTTAAATTATGTGCAAGATATCTCTTGAACTACTTAATATGTTTATCTGAAAATTTCATAGATTATACATTACATCTATATTTTAAGATTGAACTTAAATTTGTTAAAATTTCACCCATTAAAAAAATGCAGAGATAAACTTTTTTTTTTTTTTGAAAAATATAAAATTCTTATTAATTTTATTTTAAAAATGAAAATTTAGCTAAAATATGTATATAAATTTACGTTCAGAATAATCTAAAGTGTCTGAAATATGTTGCTAAAACATAATTATAGCTAAGATATTTTGAATCATGCGCGCAGGCTTACATATCACTTTTATCAACAAAAAAGTGTTACTAATTGTTTTTAACCCTTTCGCACACAATCACGTAGTGATGTTATTAATCCCTCATGATGTATTTTTGTGCCCACAATGCACAGTAACGAGTCAGACTCGTGCCTTCATTGCAATCATTTTTTGTACAACTACACCGAAAATTTATTTAATAACGTATAACTTATTTTCGTGTGGTATGTATTTAATTTCTTTTATTAAATATAATTTCTGCTTTGAAAATATGTTTATTTTACCTGAATTTTAACACTGTTTGTCCACAAAATATGAAAATAATGGGCGCGTAAAAAAGTTAACTCTCAAACATGGATAATTTCCATATTCTAAATTCAATAAAGGTATCTATTTAGAAAGCATGCTTTATTTTGTTACCAGTCAGGGAAAAAATGGTGTTTCGAAGTTTGTGTTTCCCAAAATATGATGTATCAAAAATTGTGATCTCTTTTCGATGAAAATCTTTTCAGCTTTTAATAGTCGTATGACTGACTCTAAGTAACTTTTAATTATTCTCTTTTGAATTTTAAAGAGTTCGATTAAATTATGATTTTAAATCATAAAAGCTCAATAAAGATAAAATACAGAAACAAAACAAATTCAAGTAATCATCCTTTAAGTGCATAAGTAAACATTGGAAATGCTAAAAAATGCATGTTTTACTGTAATTTGCTGCATGTCAACATTGGGAAATCGCCCAATGAAAAGAAAACCCGATTTCACAATGTTATCTTTGAAGCAGAAGACATAAATTTATGTTCCCACTCAAATCTACATCTGAAACCACTTCTAATGATCAAGCTAGTCTTTATAGAAATGAAGGTAATTCATTTCGTGTTAATGTATAGAAGGGTTAGAACCATTTAGTTAAAATGTAGGTAGAAAAAAGAAGCCAGAAAAAAATCTCTAAAAATATCATAGTTTTTCTGTCTGTCAATGAACTGCATTTTCTCACATGTTATCTCAGCTTCAGGTTGCAGCTTTTCACATAAAAAATGTTAAAGATTTTTTTTATGCTGAATGTTAACAATAATAGATATTTTTTTATTTAAGATATAACACACAATTATTCATGAAATGACTGTAATCAAAATTTTTTACCCGCATAATTTTTGTTTTTGTGTAATTTTCGTACCCATTGTTATTTTTTTAAATATCAAAACTTTAGAAAAGCAAAAGTATCTTGTATTTTTTGCTTCAAGAGTCTGAAATAATTTGAGTTAGTGAAATGGAATCTCATATTAATTTATCAGCGTTTCATTGTTTCTTTTTTTTCCAGCATTTTTCTCTCTTCACTTGAATTGGGAACATATGCTGGTGCTATTGTAACCGATAATGTTCTACATTCATGCACATGTGATCTACTAGCTCATTCTATAGAAAATTAATCTATTCTACGTGGATCCGAACGAACAACCCAAGAAAATGTATGTTCTGAAAATAAAATTTCGTCAACATGCTTAACGAAATTAATTTTACGGCAGGATTTTAAATTTAAGACAATCTGTTTTGTGAATGGGGATGGGGTGATAGTAATAGGAATGCAGACAATCAAAGAAAACAAATATATGTATAGGGTTGAAGAATAAATATTGCTGCTTATTTTTTATGTGTTTCTTTTCTTTTTTTCTATGATTGATTTATTTTTTTTTCCTTTTAGATCATACAAATGAAATTTCATGTTGGACAAAATAAGCATTTTCTTTTTATTAAGTGCAAAAAACTTAAAAACTTTATTTTTAATCATACAGCATAAGCAATTTAATTAGTAATACATACTCCATTGTTATTTATGGCTTCTTCTTAATATTCAACAAGATTTCTGTTGCCTCGACGGTTAAAATATGCTGTTCTTAATGCAAAGGAATCATATAATCATATCCACGTCATTATTTTCCACGTCATTATTGAGTATATTGTTGTAGAGCAATATGAAATAATCAAAAACCGGGGTGTCAAATTCCAAGAATATGAAGGATGTAGAAGAACTTTCCAATTGAGCGTTTGGATGACATCTTTTATCATATTCACTATGTGAGGACTAGCATTGTCGTGTTGGAAATCACCAATAAGGGCGATCAGGTCACGTTTGCCGAATCGCTACATTGAGTTGATGCTTTCATTGAACGTATAGATATGAATTAACTGATTTATTGTTCGAAAGAATTTCATTCTAAAAGAAGCCTTTGGAACGACATGGACGTCTAAGTATGAAGTTCTTGCTTCACTGGCGATGTTGCTTATTTTGTGAGTCTGAGTCATTCTTTGTATTGCTTCACGGTAACGTAACCACGTCAGTTTTTGTCGTCGGCAACGTTGCAATGTAGAAATCATTGCGTATGGCCATTTGTAGTGGCATTCTTCCCATCTCGATTGAAAGCGAATAGGAACTGTCGGAAATGCTCATTTTGCATAATTTGACATCTTATTTTAATAACGTTAAATAAAAAATAAATAAACCCTACAAAAAAAAAAAAAAAAAAAGTCTAGCAACAAAAGTAAACGGCAGTATTTTTTCCTCAACCCAATAGTTAAAATGTTTTACTAATAAGTTAAAAACAACATATTTAATTGAATGTAATGTGCCTGTAGAAAACCCTAAAGCTTTTGCGATACTTTGAGCTATTTAAAAATCTACTAGCTATTTCTTTAATGATTTTTTTTTACCATCATCAACGACAACATAATCATTATTAATATAGGATAACTAAAAAGGGTAATTTCACCCGGTTTAAAAAATCATCTGAAAATTGTTTAAGCTGCAATGTATTTTATTTAATATAACGTGTATTTATTAAGATGTTATATTTGCATCTTAACTATTGCCATTTCTTTAGTTGCTCAAAGTTTTCATGCAAAATAATAATAATAATGTTTATAAAAGTTGAATAAAATAAAAATAATTATCAAATAAATACTTATAAAAATGAATATTATATATATATACATATATATCGCTTTCTTTTACCACCCCTTAGTTTCTGGTCCTGAAGCAATGAGCAATAACGTGTAAAAAATACGCTAGTAAATACGGTAGTTTCTGTTGTAAACATAATAATAAAATTTCATTCTTTTAAAAATGTTTTACCTAGATTTTTAGTTTTATTTATATATAAACATTTTTAAAAAAATGTTGCTCGATAGTTTCTCTATGTATATACAGAGAAAAAATGTGTATATAAATGTGATGAAATGACATGCAATCAACTGTATGTAAATATATGCTAATTAATGAAAAAAATCATTCATAGTAATTAATTCATGCTAATTAATTAACAGATTTACAGAGACTCATTAAACAATTATTTTCTACCACAAATTACCATCTTGTACTTCCTACACTCAGACACACACGAGAGCAAAAATTGAAATGAAAAGAAAAGCGTGAATGAGACGTTCAACTACCTTTCCGACCTTAAACTCAATTGTAAAGGTTTTGACCTACATGCACATGTTAATATACACAAGTCATTCTTCAAAGCGGCCGACGAACACTAATGATTCTCTATTGACAATCTTATTGACTTGTATAAATAATTGCCATGTCCTACGCGCTTTTATTAAGAGTGAAAGTTAGTTTTCAAGGTAAGTACAACCTGAAAACCCAGAATTAATAAGCCCAGTTATTTCCTGTTAAAAAAACACATGAAGTACTAACACATGGAATTCATGAAACACATGGAATAAGGTATACTAAATTGATAATAAGGTAGTACAGTACACTTTCGGTATAACAACCGTCCATTACAGCGATCCTTCAATTATAAAATATTACATTATTTATCACATAGAAAAACCCCCAAATATATATTTATTCACTCCATGTTATATTTACATCTAATGTATAATGATCGATTAAGATCATACATTCCCATATAACGAACATTTTCAGTTTTTGTACTAAATTTTGATTGATATTGTTTGATCGTATGGAACGTTTAAGAATGCTTTAGAGCTCTTCAAAAAAGAAGAAATTCATTTTTACTTCTTAAAAATAGTGACTGTTTCTCCGTTCATCAAAGAAGTTTAGTCTATGTCCATTCTGGGCACAATGAACCGTCTGTGCCAAAATATGAAACAATTATTTAACATCGAAATGTTTTTATAGGGATTGAATAAGCTGAAGCAATATTTAACCCCTCAGTGAGAGAAAACTATATCAACTGTAAAAATTTAAAAGCTTAAATCCGAGTATTCACTCATAATTTACCGTTAACTATTTGCACCTTTCCCCCATTAGGTGAAAACAAAAAAGTTTTTATGAAAATAAAGGGGGGGGGGGGAATCGAAAATCATCTTGTCTTTGATGGTTAAAAATGTTTTTAAAAAGTGTATTTTAAAATTAATAAATACATTTAATTCTTAAAAAAATTATTTTGGCAAATTAATTATAAGCATAATTTCTTAACTATAATTTTGGAAAATTAATTATATTATTATTATATTAATAATTATATTAATAATTTGGCAAAATAAATTAATTATAATATTTATAAGACTATATTTTTTAAAAAACTTATAATATCCTTACCTCCTATTAAAAAATACTTTTCTCTGGACCGAAACATGGCGTTATAAAGAGTGCAGATTGTAATAAGATGTATGGTGCTAAATTTGATGTTTTCTATTTTATACGCCACTGGCGAAAACTTAAACCCAAAATCGTCAGGAAAATACTCCTTCAGTGTTTTTATTTTGAATGCTATATCAATTGATATCTGAAACACTTTTTATAAATTAAAGGAGTCGGATATCTTTAAAGCAATCAAAAACAAATTTCTTGTTATTTTCTCATGGTAAAATGTAGTTAAGTTGTAATATTTTAAACAAACACTCATTTCAAATTTTGCAAAAATTTCATCAAGAAATGCTCAGAAACTGATTCAATGGCTTAAAGTACATGTATACTTTCAAGTCGTTTATAATAATACTTTATAGCGTACTTGAAAAATATAAATATGTATGTATTCATACGCGTCATTCGCACTGCATTTTGAGAGGGAAAACAACGCTAGCACAGCCACGAAATTTAAACTTAGTATTGAAATAGATTAGAGCATTTTTCCTATTTAAAATGGCCTTTCTGTAACTAATAGAATTTTTTACAATTATGCACTTGAAAAATTTTAATGAATTGCTTCTTGTGAGCAACTATTGGTTGAATTATCTTTTATGACATTGTACCTTTTCCAAACATAGCGAAACTTAGTTGAAATATAATATAATTTTAATAAACCAGTCTGCTGCTGTTTGGAGCTCTAATTTGTGCAAAAAGTATTTTCAACGAAATTATTCAAGGATTTTTAGCGAGTTTTTAGAAGTAAGTTTTCTAATAATAGTCTGTGAAAATTTTGTAATGTGTTTTATATTTTCATAGCATTAGAAAATATGCCATAATCTATGGGTGATATTCCTTTATCCCTTTTTTAAGTTTAATACTGGTATTTTCTTTATTATTTTGGATAAGTTTTAATCTCTATGTTTCCGTTTTCATAATACCTTTTTAAAAATTTTCACATTTCGCATCCTAAGCCTCCCTCTCTCCCTCCATTCTGGATAATTTTACGTTATCATTCTTTCATTCAACATTCAACCAGAAAATAAATCGTTTGAAAGAGAGGGTATGCGTAAGTACTAATGATAACCTATCAACTGATGATAAATCATAATTTATTTGTGGAGGTAATTAAGATATATTTTCTCAACAATTACATTTGTGATTTGTTAAACAAGTAATGTTTTCACGGCGACTAACAACTTTATTTAAAATGTATAAACCATGTGACTAAACTGAATGTGAGTTTGAATAAAGAAAACTGCCCAGTTAAACTGAGGGCACTGAGCTCACAGGCTATTCATACTAATTGTATATTATGCTATTTTTTCAAAGAATAATGCCACTCGAAAAATAAAGAAATCGACAATATATTAAGGGGGGGGGGATAAGCACCCGTTTCCACGCTTTATACTTAACCAATAAACCCCCAAAATCTAATCAGGCAAGCGCCTTACCACAATGAATTTATACACAAAATTTGAAAAAAATCGGATAATTTTGCTTGAAAAACCCATTTATCTAAATTAAGGGAGGTGAGCCCCCCCGTTCCCCCCTTTATACTTAACAAATGAAAACCCAAAACTATTCTGGCAAGCGCCTTACCACAATGAATCTATATACAAAATTTGAAGAAAATCGGATAATTTTGCATGAAAAACCCATTTATCTAAATTAAGGGGGGGCAGCCCCTCGTTTCCCCCTTTATACTTATCCAATGAACCCCCAAAACTAATCAGGGAAGCACCTTATCACAATGAGCCTATATACAAAATTTGAAGAAAATCGGATAATTCTGCATGAAAAACCCATTTATCTAAATTAAGGGGGGGGGGGGTAGCCCCCGTTTACCCCCCTTTATACTTAACCAATGAACCCCCAAAACTAATCAGGGAAGCGCCTTACCGCAATGAATCTAGATACAAAATTTGAAGAAATTCAATTAAATCTGCTTGAAAAACCCCTATTATTTAAATTAAGGGGGGGGGGTTGGCCTTCCGTCCCCCCTTTATTCTTAACCAATGAACCCCCAAAACTAATCAGGGAAGTGCCTTATCACAATGAGCCTATATACAAAATTTGAAGAAAATCGGATAATTCTGCATGAAAAACCCATTTATCTAAATTAAGGGGGATTAGCCCCCCGTTTACCTCCCTTTATACTTATCCAATGAACACCCAAAACTAATTAGGGAAGTGCCTTATCACAATGAGCCTATATACAAAATTTAAAGAAAATCAGATAATTCTGCATGAAAAACCCATTTATCTAAATTAAGAGGGGGTAGCCCCTTGTTTCCCCCCTTTATACTTATCCAATGAACCCCCAAAACTAATTAAGGAAGTGCCTTATCACAATGAGCCTATATACAAAATTTGAAGAAAATCGGATAATTCTGCATGAAAAACCCATTTATCTAAATTAAGGGAGGTGAGCCCCCCCCCCCGTTCCCCCCTTTATACTTAACAAATGAAAACCCAAAACTATTCAGGCAAGCGCCTTACCACAATGAATCTATATACAAAATTTGAAGAAAATCGGATAATTCTGCATGAAAAACCCATTTATCTAAATTAAGGGGGGGTAACCCCCGTTTACCCCCCTTTATACTTATCCAATGAACACCCAAAACTAATTAGGGAAGTGCCTTATCACAATGAGCCTATATACAAAGTATACAGAAAATCGGATAATTCTGCATGAAAAACACATTTATCTAAATTAGGGGGGGGGGTAGCCCCCCGTTTCCCCCCTTTATACTTATCCAATGAACCCCCAAAAATAATCAGGGAAGCACCTTATCACAATGAACCTATATACGAAATTTGAAGAAAAACAGATACTTCTGCATGAAAAACCCATTTATCTAAATTAAGGGGGAGTTAGCCCCCCCTTTCCCCCCTTTATACTTAACCAATGAACTCAAAAAACTAATCAGGGAAGCGCCTCATTAGATTGAACCTGTAAACAAAATTTGAAGCAAAACGGATAATTCTATCACGAGTTATCGCGTTACGTACATACATACATACGTACGTACATACAGAACGGGCGGGCACATTAGCTCTCAGGCTTTGATAGCCTGTGAGCTAAAAATGAGATGGTGAGTAAAAGATGCCTTGAAATCATTCACCTTAATCATTTTATACAGCGCATTTTCATCTTTTTTATAATTTTTCGAAACATTGTCAATAGAAAAGATTTTTCATTGCACTATTTAAAATAAATACAAATTTTGTATGCTAAGGTGAACAAATGACATGTAAGAAGCAACATAAAACTTCAAAAAAATACCTGTAACCAAGATAACGTACAGATGTTTAAAAGCTACGAAAGGGAGCCCCTTCTTTAGAACAAAATAAAAACAAGAAGAAAAAAGCAGCAACAAAAACACGTGTGCTTAGTTTCGAATGCAAATGGTCATTCGTGCAAGCATATATTTTATTTTTGCTGGACTTTTCATTATTCTATTTATGTTGTTTCATTTTGTGCTGAAGTGACTCTCTTTGGAAGAGTTAATCCCAATGCCACATGAACATCACTATTATTTCATTCAAAAGTACCCTTTTGAGTTTTTGCTGTTCTAATATTCAAGTATGGATTCCCTGTTAATTTAAATACGAACTCTCGTCAGGAGATTTGATTTCTAAATAGGGTAAAATCAAGTTTTGTACAACGTTTCAAAAGAGATTAAATTAGCCAAAAAATAGCAATTACTGAACTATTAAATATCTGTAAATGGGTACAAAAATATGTTTAGCGTAAGAAAACACGTTGGTTAAAACTAAGCTTTAGAAGAGTAATCAAACAGGTTTTTAAATTAAAATTGCACTTTCTTTTTCTTTTTTCAAAACACTTTCTTACAGAGTCTTGTAATCTTTGGAGTCTTCCACGCATAGTAGTTTTATAGCTAATTTCTAATTTCATATTTAATTTATCAATTCTTGGATAGCAGAATTACGGTTTAATTTTTTTTATATATTTGGTATTTACTGATTGAAAAGTAATATGGTTTGGAAAAATTTTATCCCTTTTTGAGCATTTTTTCCTAAAGTTAATGCAAAAATTTTCTATAAGAAATGTGACGAAAGTTTCTATTTTCTATTCCACAATTGTTAACCCTTTCCGGCGCAGACAAAAGTCTGTTCATAAAATGAGAAATTACTGATTGACACCGGAAATTACAAACGACTTTTTTAGAAAAATATGAACTCCTTACTTTAAGCTTTTAATCTAGAAACAAAATTTTATTAAATTTTTTTGGTGTCCAATGCAAGTTTGGAATTAAAATTAGGTGTGCCCGGAGTGGGACCACTGTGCCGGAAAGGGTTAAAGTGAAAAGTAAAAAGAAGTCGAAAAGGTTTATTGTTTCTTCCGCAAGGAGATTTCTTTTTTAAAAAAGTAAGTTTTAAACGTAAAAAATATACACTGGGGCTACAATGTTAACTAGAAAATGACCCAACTTAAGCAATAAGTAACGCATAGACGCCCTTACATTGCCACAAAATTGCAGACCTGACTTTAAAGTTGGAGTTAGAAAACTCGAAAAGGTAAGGAGTAACACGGGAATTTTCAGAAATAAACCAGGAGTTTGGGGACTATTGGAACTTTGTTCGGAAGAAACTGTTTAAATTATTTTTAAATTATTCTTACCTTTATTTTCAGAGCACTGGGTTGTTTTTAAACCTTCAAAATTCCATTAAAGATTTTATAGGATTGTTTTTCACAAAATAATAATATAAAATTAAATTTGTTATTTCTTATAATCTGTGTATATATATATATATATATATATATAGACGTGTGCGTCCCTATATTTTAGTTTTCAGCCACAACTTACCCAGCGCAGACTACGAGTGTTTGTGTGTGGTAGTAGCCTCGAGTCTCCCATCGTGCACTATGGTGGTTGCATGTCGGGGTAGCTGTGGGGGTGTGGGCGATATGGTGGTTGAAATTGGTCGACCTAGGGCATTTTCATATTTAGACCAAAGTGTTCTAAGTAATTTTTGGAATCTTCTTCAACGGGAATTGGTTCGTTCAACTTAACATGAACTATAGATAACTAAGTAAGATGATTTCGCTCCCCTAGCGGTGGAAATTGAAACTAAATTATATACGATATTGCAGCGCGTGCGTAGAGCGCCTGCTATATAATGCCGTAGGCAGCGGGGAGGAGTGCCGAAGTTTCGTTCGGAAAGAGGTATGTTTAGAACAGAATGCGCGCCGAAAATGACTATTTTTATCGAAACCGCAAAAGAAAGTTACTGATTTCCGGATCAACTTTTATAAAATAAAACATAAATAAAAGTAAAAATTCTAATAATAAAATAATAAAATAAATTATAAATAAAATACATAAAATTAAATTTATAATAAAATAAAACATAATAATTTCTGAAGCATTTAAATTTAATAATTTCGTAATTAGATCATGAATAAAACATAAAATTGGCTATATAAAGCATTTGTGATATCTATTACAACTTAAGACTAATTACTTTTCAATTAAAAAAAATATAATCAAAATTTAATTACACATTTTTTTCAGTAAATTGTATTTTTTTTTTATATTACAGAATAAAGTAATGGTATGATATAAAATGTAATTTTTAATTAAGGGAAACAAGAGTTTGGACGTAAAAAAAAAAAAAGAAAAAGAAAAAAAAAATGTGGGTTTTAATAACAACGTAAACTGTTGGGGGAGGGGGCGTTAAAATATATTAAGTTACACTGTAAAAAAAAACTCGGAAACGTTACTCTGTCTGGTGGGGCAGCAATGTGGCCCACCGGTTCTGTTATGTTTCCGCATATTTCGGTCAGATGTTCGTAAAAGTTTCCGCATATTTCGGTCAGATGTTCGTAAAAGTTTCCGCATATTTCGGTCAGATGTTCGTAAAAGTTTTCGCATATTTCGGAAACATTTACGTGCATTTCGGAAACGTTTCTTTATATTTCAGTTAGATGTTCAGTAACGATTCTGCATATATCGGAAATGTTTTTGTATACATCGGAAAGGTTTCTGCATGCATCAGAAATGTTTTTGTATACATCGGAAATGTTTCTGCGTATTTCTGTTTTATAATTTCTTTTATTTGAGAGAACAATATGCTTAAAAAAATAATAATAATAATATTACATTCGCTCGAGGCGAAACCCCACTCCACATCATCGTGGTTGGGTTTTCTGCGAAGTTCGGTGAGCGAACTCGCTAATCATACTATAGAAATGATCTTATGAAGTATGATCTTGTAGATGAATTATACTCTAGAATTAGCAATATTATAAACTTTCTGTAATTTCTGGTGTGAAACATATATTTTTCTGAACTCGTTTTATTATTCACCTTTTATTATTAGACTGCTACCCAAGATATCACTTTAAAGTAATTTATGCAGGCGAAATAAACTTTGAAAAAACTTAATTCTATGACAAATACTTCTGTCATTTTAAAATAACTCCAAATTTGAGAGTATGTCCTTCTACTGAAGAGAGGCTTCCAAATTTTCCTTTGTAGGAACAGAGTTGAGTCGTCTGGAAACTTCTTTAGTTTACCTACTACAAGTTTACAAGTACAACAAGTTTAGAAGTTGTTGGAGACACAGTTAAATAACTCGTTCGATAGTTTCTTTTCAACGTTATTTATTTACAAATATCTGATTCATAAAAACTGAGTGAAAAACGTATAGTATAAGTGAAATTAGGAATTTGTTTTGTCATATAAACGATACATTTCATCATTAGAAAAGTTATGAAACGGAACCGATCTCAAAACGAAAAGATGTTAAAGACGTATATACGGTGCTATCTGTACTTCATTAATACTAGTACTACATTATTATTCATCAATCTAATATTTATTATAGATTCATGGAACAAGATTATAAAGAAACTATCGAACGAGTTATTTAACTTTGTGTATACAACAAAAGATTAACTTCAAATGTAATATTAATATGCAATAAAATAGAATCTGATAATATTATTTTTTTTTAAAAAAAAGCATATTGTTCTCTCAAATGAAAGAAATTATAAAACAGAATACTTACAGCTCATATAAATACGTTGCATCTGCATCTGTTTTAAGCTGTCTTTCCTCTCAAGAACAATACAAATCACGTGATAATGACATGTGCAGTAGGTCGGAGTAGATGAGCATGCGCAAATATTACTTGATTTCGAATTCCATTTTTAAACTTTACACGGAATGAGTGTAACATTTCCGAATGTTTCAGTAACCAACATTTTACACTACCTATTCGAAAACATTTCCACTATGGAATGTAACGTTTCTGATTTCTTCAGAGTATTCACCGCTTTGAATATTTTTCCGAAAATACGTGTAACGATTCCGAAATAACAAGTAACTGTGGAGAACACAAAGTTTACTATAAATTTCCGGAAACCTTTTCGCCTTGTGCCGAAATCCTTCTGATTTTTTTTTTTACAGTGTACGTTTGGAGAGTGTTCTACATTTTTTTTTTTTTCCAAACCTGCGAGGATGCGTCAGCCTCTATTATAGGAGTTCTAAGATAGAAGAAAGTAATAAATGGGACAGGGGGGATTATTAGAACTACCTTGGTCCGTCCCAATGAAAAAAGTTTTAATTATCCAAAAATTATGTTAATCCTTTAATTATATAGCTATAAGTCACAGAGAACAGCGCTCTGAGTCAGCCACTGAGCTACAAAGAACCATAACCCAACTCGGCATTTCTCACTCCTATAAATCTCACTCCGCGTGCAACTGCAGCACAAGATGAAAATGTCATCAGGAGCACGCAAATTTCTGCTGCAAACCATGAGACGACAATACAAAGTCCAGCATACGGCAACACGTAGTTAATTTTTAATTCATTTTCAGCAGTGAATTACGCCTGTAAAAAGTAGGATAAAATTCAATGGTTATTATTCAAAGATTGCAGGCGTAATTCACTGCTGAAAATAAGATAGAGCTATTGCAGAAATCGCGAAACATGCAACATAGCAGCACCACCTGTTGCGCGATTTAAACCAAAAACTAATCAGAAACAATTTATATCAGGAAGTAACTGTATATAAAGTTTTATTAAATTCCGTGCATTAGCTCTTGAGATAGAGCGCCCACAAATTTTTTGACACATACAGAAAGATAGAGTCATAGACAGTCATTTTCTAAAAACAGTCAAATCGTGTTCAGGACCTTCTAAAATCCGTCGGAAACCGGAAGTCGAAAATTTTCATGAATCCAATACTTTCTTCTTGTAAAGATAGAAGAAAGTAATAAATGGGACAGGGGGATTGTTAAAACTACCTTGGTCCGTCCCAATGGGAAAAAAGTTTTAATTATCCAAAAATTATGTTAATCCTTTAATTATATAGCTATATAAGTCAAATAAATCAAGTTACGTGAGAGAGCTATGGCTACTACACAACAATTTAAATTTTACAAAAACAAGAAAATTTTGCTGGAATTACAAATTTAAATTACAAAATTATTATAAAATTTAAAAAAAAAAGGATTTTGTTAATTCAAGTAAAATTGATGAAATTTTGTTAAAATTTTGTAAGAATGTTAACAATATTTTTTTTTTTGTCCAAGTAACAAAACCAATATTTTACTTCAACTAAATATTTTGCTTAAAACAACCAAAATGTACTCAACAAAACATGTTTTGTAGTTTTGATCAATTCCTTTTTCTGGGTGTGACTCAACAAAATTCTGAAACTATTATATATATATTAAATTTCAAACCATTCGTTTGGTAGTTTTTTCACTGTTGTATGCGGACGGACGGACCAAACGACGACTATAGGCGCTACGCATTTATATAATTACGAACGCACTTTAAAAGAATAGTTGGTTTTAAGATAATTACTGGGGCGGCCGTCTTATTTTTTTTCTCTTATTAATCCCTATTTTTAACACTTTCCAACATAGATGAAAAATGTTTATGAATTCGGTTTGTCTGTCTGTCTGCCGTCTGTCCTTACTCTAACTCCCGTAAATATACTCGGATTGACATGCAATTGATATATGTTATTGAGGTTTAATATGGCATGTTTGGTATTGAAAATGAAGTGTGTAGCACTTATAGTTTTTTTACAGGGACACTCAAAAGAATTAAGTTACATTATGGTCTATGTGGGAAAATTCCTTTGCAGTGTATTTTAATAATGTTACAGTATTTCAAATATATTGAAATTGATACACATAGCTGAAGTGCACAACAAGATGCCTACTATCGAATATTGTAGGTGTAACGCTTATAATTAATTTACAGGCTATCTCAAAATAATTTCGCTATATTATGGTCTATGGGGAAAAATCGCTTGCGGTGCATTTTAATCATGTTACACTATTACAAATATATTGCAATTTATATACTTTTCTAAGGTGAACTAAATCGTGCTTTTTGTAGAATATGGAGTGTAAAGCATTTATCATTCATTTACAGGGCTACCCAAAGTATTCGATTACATAAGGGTTTACGGGGAGAAACTGTTTGCAGAGTATTTTAATTATGTTACACTATTTAAAATATAATTAAATTGATATACATTACTGAGGTTTACTACAAGACACTTGTGTAATATGATGTGCATAGCATTTATCGTTCATTTACAGGGACACACAAAAGATTTCGGATACAGTACTGTATCCAAAGTATTATCTATAAGCAATAATTGCTGGAAGTGCAGTTTCAGTTAAGTATGCATTTAACTAATTTTTTGAATACTATATGGTATGTATAATTTCTATTTATCATATACAGGCCTACACAAAAGAATTCGTAAGCATTAGTGTGTACCAGTGTAAATTGCTTAAAGGTTTTTTTTTTTTTTTTTAAATCGAGTTATGCACGTTGAACGTGAACTGTATTTAGTATACTAAGAGTTTGCTGAATTTAAATAGAATCATATACAGGGACACGCAAGGAACTGGATACATGGCCGGCTCTGTATGATAATTTCTGGTAAGTGTGATTTCAATAGTTTTCAGCGTGTTTTTGCCTGATTAAACTTTAGCTTAATATGTGGCGCCTATAAAAATCTTTTGGTAGTATACAGTGCTGTACAAAATAATTCAAATATGTTTCCTTCTATTGGTAGAAACTGCTGAAGGGGAATTTTCAACTGTGTTATGTGTTTTCTTATACTAAATTAAATTGCAGCATACTATATAGAGTACATATAAATCTATAGATTATATACAAGGCTGCACAAAAGAATGGGAGTACGTTTCTGGTTATGGCCTGTAGTTGCTGAAATCTGGTTTTCAAATGGATTTTGCGTTTTCTAAAATGTTCACTTAGGTATTTTATTTACCTTATTAAACAGTGGAGATTTGTTAAAGTTTTCTGTTAGTGTTGGAAAGAGTTTCACAATCTGTGCATGATGCGTGATTTTTCTTTCTTGTTAAACCATAATCTTTGTGGTAGATTTCTGTAGCACATATTAAAGAAATCTATTAAGAAGATTATTGTTTTAAATCATTTTTTAATAATAAAAAAATAAGACGTTTTTGACCCCTGTAAATAAGTAATCAATGTCGAAAATATAAAAAAAAAAATGTTTCTACTTAAAAATAGCTGTACAATTTATTTGATATTTAAAAATTTAAGAACTGGATACTGATATTATAAATAAAATAACAAAAATAAAAAAATAAAAGCTTTGAATGTTTGGTACATAAAATGTAATCGTGACTTCCTGTTTAATAATAGCATAAATTTATGAATAACAGAAAGAAAAAGTTCTGGTTTTAGCTCAACCAAATTTTTCTTATATCCTTCGAAATACCGTTGGATAAAACTTTTGAAATATATCACATCTCAATGTTTCTCAAAGAATGGGATTCGAACAATAATATTTGGTAAGCCGTGTATAATCATATTATATTGCTTTAACATACCTATCACATTGTCTTTTCTGATAATTATATCAGTTTAAAAAAAAGTGCAATTTTAGTTTGATATCGCACTTATTTAAAAAGTAGTACAATTAAAAGTTAATGAATTTTGAAATAGTAGAAATACTTTCTAAGTATAATTAAAAGCTTAAAGCTTTATTATATTTAAGAATGTCCGAATTAGAGCGGTATTGTCGGTTTCCACATCTGACAATTCACTTTAAATCTTTAGATGAGTTATAACCTAACAAATACAGAAATAAATAAAATAATTTTGACCTCTGGTTTAAAAGTATCGAATTGATTCTTATTCTATCTTAAACAGAAAACAATTTAATCTCTTGTATGATAATGTTTTTAGCTGTTTCTGAACATCTTCATATTTTGATTTGTACCTCGTGAATCAATCCCTGGAATTGAGATCAAGGAAACCCAGAGCATACCAATTGATTTATTTCTAGTCTCCCAAATCCCAGGATTTTTGTGATTGTGAAAAAAGTGATTTCATGTAGCAATTTAATAAACCATGTTTATTAAATGTCAAATAAAGTGCTCAAAACTTTTTTTAAAAAGCTTTAGACGTTACGTTTGAGGCAGCTATTCTACGTATATTACAGAGATCTTCAGATTGTTTGGGTTTTCTTTACATTCGAAGTTTGGTAGATTTTTACAAATACAAAATATATATCGATGATGTTAATTAATATATTCACCTTTTTAAACTTCTTACGAACACTATTCAACATTCCTCAACAGATATTTAATAAAAATGGATGATACAAGTTGCGAAACACCCAAACAGCTCAGATGTTTAACTTTGGACGTAGGTCTTACTGCATATATGATTAGAATAGCTTGCCTCATCTAGAACTCTGTATCTGCACAATTTATGTCGTCGTTGTACAACAGGATTTCATATAAAAATGCTATCTGTTGAACGTGATACAATGCAAGTTTAATGTTATAATGTGGGTAGATAATGTTTTAGGGTGTTATAAGTTTGATACCGCTCAAAGACATATCAATGCTCAGGTTAGTGGGACAGAAAAACTATATTCGGTGTCAGTTTGCGACGTATATAAAATATTCAGTTATCGCTATTCGGAGTTTTTGCTATTCTTTAACCTTTAAAATAAGAACAATGAAACTGCCAGAAATATTTTTATAGATATTTCTGGTTTCAGTTCCTGTATCTTTAGACGTTATGATCTAGTTTAAAATGTGGTCATATATATACTACATTTGAAAATATTAGTATTTTTTTTTTCAGATAGTTCAAAAGAGGAAAAATTGTCGACGAGATACACTGTAAAAAATTTTGGTCAACAATTACGGTACATATACTGGCAACTTTGTGACCAGTATATATACCGTAATTTAACTGGACGGTATATGTACCGTAAAATATTTAAAGTATATGTACCGGCTGCACTCCCCTTCTCCTCAGGCCTGCACGCATTACGTAACAAGAGCAAGAGCATCACTTCAGGGGTTGCCGTACACCGAGGCGGGGCTACCAGCTTTTTCCTTACTGAAAAATAATTATTTTACGGTATAAATAGAGATTTTTCATTGAAAAACAATCATTTTACGGTATAAATACCGTTTATAATCGAAATGGCACATATACGGTTTTTGTACGCTTAATATACCTTAAAGGTACGGTACTCATACCGTAAAGAGTGAAAACGGTAGAGGTGCCGTTAATTTACGGTACATCTGCTGAAATTTTACGAAAATTTTTTACAGTGTAGCTAATTAATTTATGCTAATTACAAGATGCGTACAGTCCTTGGAATTTCCTAGGTATGTCCCCACTATTTCTAATAAATTTTCTATTTAATATTTAAATAGGTCGTCTTTGGTGTCGCCTTGTTTCATTGCAGGCTTTGTAATATTTTCTGCGTTTAAATAAGGCAAATTATTCTGTTACAAAAATTGTCGTAAAACTGTACGCACTCTGTAAATAAAAATAATATACATTAATAACATAAATCAACAATAATATTTAATGTAAACATCCGCAAGACAACCTATCAGGCTAAAGTGCTCTCTTATAAGAGAGTTTACATCAAAAACTGCAAGGGTAGAAGACACTAAAAGATGAATCTTTACTAACACGAAATCTTAAATATGAAATGAGCAACTAAAGTTTCAATGTTGTGATGTCTAATGAAATGTCTTTTTATTCCTAAAATTTTAAATCAGCAATCATATTCAGTCATCGAATGACAAACAATATTTATGTGTATAATCTGCAAACATATTTGACATCTGATAATAGAAACATTTTTATTCACATTATCATATTTTAACTATTTTCTTATGCTTCATATAAAACGTTATGAAGTACAGTAGACTCCCTCAAATCCGCAATCCTAAAATCCGCAATTTCCTATAATCCGCACATTGTTTCAGATGTAAACAGTGAAACTACAGTTAATATATATCCCCGTAGACCATTATGTAAGATTTTTTTTGTGACCCTGTAA
Source organism: Maratus michaelseni (assembly GCA_963931845.1). NCBI lineage: Eukaryota > Metazoa > Arthropoda > Arachnida > Araneae > Salticidae > Maratus > Maratus michaelseni. The sequence goes on from OZ007586.1 coordinate 391,968,402, forward strand.
ATGAATGAAAATGCTTTGCATTCCATATTCTACAGAAAGCATGTTTTAGTGCATCTCAGAAATCAGGTCAATTTCATTACCTTTGAAATAGTGTAATATCATTAAAATGCGCCACAAACGATTTTTCCCCATAGATCATAATGCATCGGAATTCTTCTGAGTGTCCCTGTAAACGAACTCTAAATGCTATGCACTCCGTTTTCAATCCGAACATGCCATCGTAATTCTCAATAACATATATCAGTTACATGGCAATCCGAGTATATTTACGAGAGTTAGAGCATGGCAGACAGACAAACCGACGCGGCGCCATAAACACTTTTCAATTATATTAGAAAGTGTTAATAAAAAGATTAATATACAGGGTGTCCCAGAAAGGTTCAGATGCTTTTCAATTTTTTATCTGTTGAAGATAAGTAGGCAATGTAAAAGTGTTCAAAATAAAGTAGGAAATAGTATTATATTAATGAAATAGTCCTTACATTGATTTTCAAAAAGTTATGGGTTTTTTTTTCTTTTTTTTTAATACGACCCCTTTTTACAATATTGGTCAGTTAGAGTTTTTTTTTCTTTTGGTACAACAAGAATATTAAAAAATACTACGTACTTGTATTTTGAAAATTTAATGATTTTACATTTAAATGAAAATTGATTATCGTGAATGTTGACTATATATCAAATTAGAAACGGAAATCTGTGAGATATTGCAAGAAGAGGGAATATGGACGATAATACATATGAATTTGACTTTAAAGAAAAGATAACCTATGCTTGAAATAATATTAGTAGCAAAGAGCTACAAAATATTTACAAAAGTTTTATTATAAGAGCTCAGTTCTGTATTGCAAATGACAGAAAAAAAAAATCAGTAGTATTTATTAATTTTATTTATTATTATTATTCTACTATTAAAACTGCACTTGTCTCTTTACACGATCTCTGCCTGTTAATTAAATGTATCTGTAATGCTTTTTTTTTTTTTAGTTAACATATGTTTGATCTGACGAACGCTATTATGAATTTGGTCCCTATTTCCACTGGTGAAGTAGAATTTAAAATGGTTGAAAAAGTATTATATGTCAAATTCCTTTACTACAAATCAATTATTTTGAAAGATATATATATATACGTATAAAACTTAAAAAAGTTTAACTTTTTGAAAATTAATAGGGGATCTATTTTATTGACATAATATTATTTCCTATCTTATTTTGAACAATTTTGCAATTCACTTTGCCTATTTATTTCCAACGGGTAAAAAATTAAAGCGCCTTGCAATCTTTTTGGGACATTTTGTATTTCTTTAAAATTCAAATTTATATAAAATTTTGGTTAAATGATTTTTTTAACCTAAAATATTTATTAAATGAAATTATTTTCACGTGTACTTTTTCTTTTCAGGGCTTGCGTTTTTAAATGTCTCTATTTTTTTTCTTATTCTGAAATAAACCTAAAGGGATGTAGCTGTTTTCTAACAATCCCCCATCCAAGCATTTTATGTGATGCAGGAAGTGTCCTAAAACTAAAAATAAGAAATTTTGGCTAGTAGCCACTGTCCTATAGAGGGCATTTTTTTAATCGCCAGTTTCTGACCAAAGTTATATTTTATTTAGTGACCATCTACTGCGCAGTGTCAATACTTCCATTTATATTCTGAACATTTTGATAACTAAAAAAAGCAAGATATAAGAAGTTACTTAAAATTGTTTTTATTTAAATATAATATTAAAGAAAAATTATTATTTGGGGGAAAAAAATTTGAAAAGAAAATTATTTGGCCGGTCCGGCGCAATTTTTAATCGCCATATTTTTGTGTTTAATCGCCTACTAGCGACTGGCGAGTAGTTGTTTTCAGCTTTAGGAAGAGGCAATTTGTTTTACTGAAAAAACAAATCTTGGCTGAATAAAATATGATACATTCACTTCGAATCTTGAAAGTATGTATTCTTTAGTCGTTTAAATCTGCCTGATCTTCAGAAGCATCTCGGTTAAGTAATAATTTCATTCTTTATTCTTCCCACGTAGAAGCAAACTTTTCACTTCAAAGTTCATTTTCGTACTTAAAAAGATTTTAAATGTGGATAAATGCACCAAACAAATGATAAGGAATTTAAAACAGAATGAATCGAATTTCCTTTCCCGAAAAAAATCTCATTTTGCTTTTAAGATTTAATTTCTGTTTTCGATGAAAGAATGTCTGGGCCAAAATCTCTTAAATGTGATTTTTGGCTGCTGATTTTTAAAAATCTCATATTATACTCAATTTGAATTTTTAATAACCACTGATACATTTCAGAATCATAATTAGTAGATGGACACAAGTGTCGATTTCTAGTGTAAAAACTTCTGCAAAAACTTGAATTCTCGACTATTTACTTGACGCACCAAAAGTTGCAAGGGACACAGAAGATACAGAATGAAATAAAATCTACAGCTCATCGCCCCAGTAGCTCAATAGTTTGAGTAATTCTTTCGAGAGAAGAGGCTCTGCGTTCAATTCCGGAACAGAATAGAAACGTTATAAGTGTAAGATTATTTTAATTTAAACCTATGTCACAAGAAAACTAATTACATAATTAATTTGTATAATTTGTCTGCAATATGTCCTTGTGAGCCTTTATTATTTCTTTCTTTCTTTCTTTCTTGTAAAATTTTGATGGAATGACTGGAATTGGCATATAAGAAGGACATTCTGAAAATGCTGATTTTTGAATGAATAGTTTCATTCGAAATACTTTACACGGGAAAATTTTTGCTTGAAAATATTAAAATTCACAACAGAGCTTTAGCTCGTCTTAAACTAATTTAAAGATACAAACTTTGTAGTAAAATTATCACGTAGGTCGATCTTCTGCTACGTTTAAAATTTTTAAAATATATTTTAGGAGGCGTGAACATGTCTTAAAGTGTGTCATACAAACTCAGAAAAAACTGTAAATTTATGAGCGTTTGCCCTTCAATTTTCACGGGCAAGAGCCTTATTTGATGAAAAACGGTCTAATCCACTAAAATAAGCGTCCTTATCCCTTAGATACTTAGAAAATTAAGAGAAATCCACATATTCTTACAGTTCTAGCCCATATGTTAGCAAAAATACGGTACGACCCCATACATTGTCCTCCGCTAGGGTGTAACCCTTCATTTTACTCGTGTTTCGAAAATTTTAACCCGCCAAAACAGCGATTCTGTGATAATTATATCTAACGTGCTACGTGCTACGGAAAAGTAAGCAAAGTATTATTGTGTTTTAAAGTGCATTGTATCTTGTGCATTATAATGCTATATTATTTTGCCCCGTAAAATTACGGGCTGCACAAAATGATGGGCATGGATTTTTTTTTTTTTTTTTTTTTTTTTTTTTTGTACTGGGTATGACTGGAATTTCTGCTGCCGTCCTCTGCCCGTAATTTTACTGCAATTTTTTTTTTTTTTACAGTGTAAGCTAAGATATAGGAACAACTTTCTCACATTTATTTTATTCATTGACATAGTTATATTGTCTAGCACATATGTGGAAAACTGTGGCCCCAAGTCTCTCTAAAGTTAAGGGGGGAAAAAATAGGGTGGTTGGTGGTTTCACGACAGTTGAACAGCCCTCAGCCCCAGTAATTGACTAAAACATTTTCGTTGAGCTATTTTAGCTTTCAAACATACTATTTAATTTTGCGAATCATTGGGCATTATGTATTATCATGTTTAGCAACAGTGCTCATTAAAGTTTGAGCACTATATTACTCCAAAATCTCACTTGTCACAAGTTTTCTCATGAAAGCGCTGAATAATTGTTATTTTAGTAAAGAGCTAAGAAAATTAGTCATCTCTTTTTTGTCGTATATGTTTATTGATCTGTTTGTTTATATCAATTTCAATACAGAGGTTTCATGAAAGATTACATTATTTAAAGTCTTATGTTTTTATGCTGTAGCTGTAGTAGATGATCCGCCCGGCGTTGCCCGGTCGCGTCAAAAAATAGTACGAAACGCGAAAAAACTTTAAAAGTCGCTGCGTGAATTCCGAATAAACTTTACTGAAAATAGAACAAAATTTACTATATTGGGCTAGAAGATTAAAACAGGATTCATTTTAATAATGGGAAAAAGTCGCAGCAAATCGCGAGAAAACGCTAAAAATCACAAAAATATATTTCAAAAGTCGCAAAAGGCAAAGTTTACTATATTGGGCTAAAAGATTAAAACAAGATTTCTTTTATGAATGTCGAAAAATCGCCGCCAAACACGAAAAAACACTAAAAGTCGCATAAAAAAATTCATGAAAATTTCAAAAATCGTTGTATGAATTCCGAATAAATTTTAAATGAAAAAAGGACAAAATTTACAATATTGTGCTAAAAGATTAAAAGCGGATTATTTTTACTAATGTAGAAAAATCGCCGCAAAACAATAAAAAATATATTTAACAATATCATAAAAAATTGCTAAAAGTACAAATGTTGCAGAAGACAAAATTTATTATATTGTTAAATATATTTTTAACAGACTTCTTTCACGAACGCAAAAATCGACGCGAAACGCGAACAAAGATCGGCTAATCAGAATCGCTTTAAAAATCACGGAAGGCAAAATGTACTATATTAGGCTAAAACTTTGAAAACCCAATTCCTTTTACTAATGCGGATAAATCGCCGCAAACGCGAAAAAAGTCTAAAAATCGTCAAAAAATTGTTCGCAAAAAATTCATAAATTGCTGTACGAATTCCGAATAAACTTTATTGAAAAGAGGACAAAATTTACAATATAGTGCTAAAAGGTTAAAATCAGATTTTTTTTTTTTTTACTTATGCGAAAAAAATCGCCGCGATACAAAAAATAAACTCGCTAAAAATCTCATAAAAAATTGCTAAAAAATCAAAAATCACAGAGAGAAAAATTTACTACAGTGGGGCTAAAACATTATAACCGGAAATCTTTCACGAATGTCAAAAATCGACGCGAAAGGCAAAACAGGGTTAAAAATCGCTTTGAAAATCGTAAAAGAGAAAATGACTATATTAGACTAAATGTTTAAAACAGAATTATTTTCACGAATGTAAAAAAAAATGGCCGCGAAATGCGAAAAAATGCTGAAAATCGCTTTGAAATTCGCATCAAAAAGCGCAAAAACTATATTAGACTAAAAGTTTGAAACCAAATTCCTTTTACGAATGTCCAAAAATTGCACCGGAACGCGAAAAATCTCATTGAAAATCGATAAAAAATCAAAAATCGCGGAGGAAATGTTTACTTAAAGTTAAAAATTGGCTAAAAGTTTGAAGCCAAATTCCTTTCACGAATGTCAAACAAAACAACGCCGCGGAACGTTAAAAACGCAAAAAAAGACATTAAAAATCGCTAAAATTTCAAAAATAGCAGGGAACAAATTTACTATAGTGGCAGTGGGTTAAAATATTGTAACCGTAATTTTTTCACAAATGTCAAAAAATCACCGCGGAACGTTAACAATTGAAAAATCACAATAAAATTAGCTAAAAATTCAAAAATTGAGGAGGATAATAAAGTTTACTATATTAGGCTAAAAGTTTGAAACCAAATTCAATTTTACTAATGTTGAAAAATCGTTTCGAAACGCGAAAAAAAATCTAAAAATCGATAAAATATTCGCAAAATATTCAAAAATAACTGTATGAATTCGGAATAAACTTTATTGCAAAGAAGATAAAATTTATTATAGTGGACTAAGACACTGTAAACGGAATTATTTCGCAAATGTAAAAAAATCCCGCGCAACGCAAGAAAACTCTAAAAATCTCATTAAAAATCGCTAAAATTTCAAAAATCGCAGAGAGCGAAATTTTGTAAACCATTGTGACCAGAATTCTTTCGCGAATGTAAAAAATTGCCGCAGAACGCGAAAAATCGATACAAATTGCTAAAAATTCCAATAAAAATTTCAATAAAAATCGCTAAAAATTTAAAAATCGAGAAAGACAAAATTTACTATATTAGGCAAAAAGTTTGAAATCGAATTATTTTTACTAATGTTGAAAAATCACTCGAAACGCTAAAAAATTATAAAAATCGTATAAAAAAATTAGTGAAAAATTCAAAAATTGCTGTACGAATTCCAAATAAACATCATTGAAGAGGACGAAATTTACTATATTGGTTTAAAAGAATGAAACCGTATTTATTTTACTAATGTCGAAAAATCGTTCCAAAACGTGAAAAAACGCTAAAAATACCATAAAATTTTAAATTAAAAAAATCTACCAAAAAATCCGAAATCGGGCTTCGAGGTGCATAACTACATACATAGAGGTACCTTCCTACCAAATTTTATAACTCTGAGTGCAGCGGTCTTTTCAGAACATAGTCGACACACACTCTCTCTCTCACACACACACGCAAACTTCTTTCCTTATTATTATAGAAGGATAGAATTTACTATATTGGGTTAAAATAATAAAACCGCATTTCTTTTACTAATGTGGAAAAATCGTTTCAAAACGTGAAAAAACGCTAAAAATCCCATAAAATTTTAAAATTAAAAAAATCTAATTGAAAACTCTAAAATTGGGCTTTGAGATGCGTAACTACATACATAGAGGTACCTTCCTACCAAATTTTGTAGCTCTTCGTGCAGCGGTCTTTTCCGAACACAGTCGACAGACACACTCATACACAGACAAACTTCTTTCCTTATTATTAGGTGCGTTCGTAATTATATAAATACGTAGCACTCGTAGTCGTCTTCTAGTCCGTCCGTCTGTCCGCATATAGCAGCGCAAAAACTAACCAATCGAATGGTTTGAAATTTAAGATATATAATCGTTCAGAATTTTATCGAGTCACTTCAACTTGCATGAAAATCGAATCAAAACTTAAAAAGCTATTAATAAAAATATTTATTAAGTAATTTGAAAAAAAATTTATATCGGTACTTCTTTGTAAAGATTTAAGTTCGTGTAGCTATTTTTTACCGTGATCAACTACTAAATTTCGCATTTTATAATGGTTGATCATTTAATAATTTTTTTGTAAGCGGTCCCTTGATTTGCCTCTATCGCAGTGCGTTGACACAAAAATTATTTATTTGGAGCCTAGATCCGAATCTTTGCAATGTCATTTCAGTGTCGAAGAGAAGCACCAGTACCATTGCAACAGCATTTGCAACACTATTTTAGTTCCCTTATTATTCTTATTTCAGATTTTGAGGACAACTTTTGAGAATGAAGGCCCATGACATTGCCATAAGTCAGACTCGTCACAGTATGTCTTACTTCCGCTAAATTTTGCCATTGATATTATATCAGTTTCTCGATCCACAAAGCCACAGTGAGCGAACAACTTATAAGTGAAATAAATGGGAAAACTCAGTCTTTGTCTTCATTCTTAAAAAAAGTAAAAATGTGGTTAATAATTAATTTATTATGAATGATGATGAATGAGTGTCTTTACTCTTACAAATATATCATCAACATTAAAATTTTCGTGCCATTTTGAATAACATGATTCTGTGGAATGTATAGAAAAGTTAAAGAAAAAATAAATTGGATTGAATCTGAAATAGGGCCGCGCCTTACCCTTAAGTTTTTGACCCTATACATAGGGTTATTCAACCACCACCAGGTTTTCACAACGGTTTCGTGCGCGTAGGAGCCACCCGCCAATCAACGTTAGATGACTACCCACTTAAAATTTTCTCATCGCACGCTGGAAGGTCATCAGAAAAGAAAGTCGGTTTAAAACCGATTCTTCATTGACAAAAACTGCATTGATATACGTTCTACTTTCATTCGAATTTCGGCGGTATGTGACTGAGTTTTGCTTTTGGAGTCAGACAGTGAAAACTGCAAAAATGATGCTCGCAACGTATTTCCAAAAGGTAAGCGTATAGCAATAATAGTATAATAGTAATATAATATATTAATAATATATAATAAAATTATAATATTAGTTAATAATAATAAATCATAGCTCGGAAATATTAGAATTTTAAATATTTTAAAATATTATATAGGTTTTCTACTTTCTAGCAGAAAATTGATTAAACCGTCTATTCTTCTATTAAATGAAAACATTTTATTTTATTTTTTTGTGCTCGTTCTTTGTGTGTCAACATTATTGTTACGTAAAGTGGAATTTAGTGAACTCTCCTTAATTCGAATTTTGATTTATTTCTTATGGAAACCATATTAATAGTAATATACAAAGTTTCACATACTACAAAAATATAAGCAGAATATTATCTATACTATAGTTATAGACCCGAGCTTTTTTTATTTGCCGCTTTTTATATAAATAGATTTTTAAATATATATATGTATATATATAATGCTTAATTCAGGCTTGAAATATATATATATATATATATATATATATATATATATATATATGTATATATATATATTAAATATTACTTTCTGATTAAAAAAGTTAAATACATTTCACAAATTACAAATGCACATGCCTCACTGAGCAAGTTTTTTTCTGGACGAATGAATATTTTTATATCAGTAGGCCAATTTTGCATTTTTCAAAATTTAAACTTGCACTTTCCAAATATAGGATTGTTTTCAAATTTAGTATTATTTAAAGATTAATTCATACTCCAGGAAATATTAAAATTTTACGTAGCAAAATATTTTATCACACTTCACTGTTACATATTAAAAATATTATTTGATTTGGTAGTGGCAAAATGTTTTGTTCTTGTACTTTATTTTTATGTCTAAAAACATTTCTTTCGAAGTGTCTAAAGTAAATCATTTCGAATTCTTCGAGAAAAGTTACAGTCTATTCCCGTTAGAACGAACTTTATATGACCGTCAATATCAGTTCGCAATAACGAAATTTCCTTATAATAGAATTTAAATTTTATACATATATTTTTATATTAATTTTGCGGTAATTACTTGTATGCAAAGCTCTTCTAAATAAAAATATAAATAAATATCGTGTCTCTATTGCGATTAGTTACATACTTTTAATTCAATTTCCTCTTAGTGTAAATTTCTTAAATGCAGATTTCACTGGAGCTGGCAAAATTTTCGTTTCACTGGATTTCGCTGTAATGGAACTCAGCTGTACGGTTAACAAAAATAGAAATGCACATTTGACAATATATTAATATTTATATAGTCACAAAAAAAATGTGGGCCTTTCGTGATATATTTTTTTTAACTGGTTTAAAAAAGGGAGAGTGGGGGGAATCCTGCACAAGTCTGGTATAACTCCATCCATACCCGAAAATTCTATTTAACTTTTTAAAAAAATGTCGACTTGAAACGCGAAATGAAAGTGAATTAATTCTTTTAAAGTTTAAACCAACTTTCATCAAAAGAGGTATACAATTTGTTTCTTTTTTCCTGTATGAATGTCTACTCATAACTCTTCAACGGATGGTCCGATTTTCATATTCTTTTGTTGTTGGAAAGGTCTAGGTTTGCAGACGATTCCGCTTAAATAGCATTAGGATCTAAATATGTTGTCTGTCTGTTCTGCATCAGTCCAGGTAACCCGATTTTGTCCCCGAACCCAACCCAACCCAACCATAGTTATGGTTTGGGTCAGGTTGGCAATTTTTTTTTCTCTGTGCGGGTCGGATTGATTCTAATTATTGCGGGTTCCGGTTGGTTATTGGTTCTTGCTAGTCTTGTTCAGTAACCTACTTTTTCAAAAGAATGTCCACAATATTGTTTAAAAGGGGAAAAAAAAACATATATTTGAATATAAATGAGTATATATGTATGTTATTTTTTAACACAAAAGATCAAATTGATAATATAAATATATTTTTTTTCATATGTAAATTAAAATATAAATTAACGCATTAAAATATGGGGTTGAAGTACGTCGAGTTTGGATTGGGTTTCGGGTTGACTTCAAATATAATTTTCGGGTTCGGGTCGGTATAATCCGGCCCTTGAAGTTCCTTAATGTGGATAACAATACAGGGTTGCCGCAAAAAAACACGAAAGTAAAAAACAATACCTTGAACTAGGATTTATATTTTGTTAAAAATTACTTGTTTCTCAATAGAGTTATAGATAAACAGTCTACGTTTTTACCTCTCATGTCAATTTTATCTTTGATGTTCAAAAAATGAGTTTATATATAATCACTCATATTCAATCAAGTTTTTCATATGAAAAAAAAAAAAATCTGTAATTTCTTTTGAAAAATCGGGTTAATCCGAACCGAACCCAAAACAGTGCCGGCATGGAAAAAAAATAGCTCAAATCTACCGGACCCGTGGTTCGAGTCGGGCCGGAATCGGATAAAATCGTGTTACCGGACCCTATGCTACGTCTAGAGTAGATCTCAGTTTGGTGTCTACATATCGTCGCTACCGTTGTGAAAAAATAAATCGATTGTGGAAAAATACATTTTTCATTATTTTAAAAAATGAGTCGATTGTCACTACTAAATTTTAATTGTATTCTTCAGCAGGGTTGCGAGTTTGGCTTCCCTTTCCTTCAAAAATTTTGATTCCATTCCAGAAATTTCAAATAGAAATTTTTGCTTTATTTAATGACAGGCATTTCGTGATTACTTAAACTAAATTTTCTTTCTCAAAATTTCTGGTATGAATTCGGCATCTCTGGATAAAAAAGAAGGCCAAACTGGCAACCCTGTTTTTCAAAGAAATTTTATTAGTATTTTTATTTGGAGAACAATTTTATTAAAATTTAGTGGCGACAATCGGCCCATTTTTAAAAGTAATGAAAAATTCATTTTTTCCTATTCGATAGTTTGACATGGTAGCGACGATATATCGAGGGTACGGTGATGGATTAATTTTTCATAAGATTGCCGATTTTGATAATTGAACAGCTTAGTGAAAAAAAATGTTATGCTACATTTTCTGAAAAATTGTTTTATGTTATGGATGAAGGTGTTGTGAGGTATTGTATCATATGGTACAGCTAAAATACTAAAATTCTAATTAGTCTTGAAGGTCTAAAATATGATTTATTAGTATTTAATATTTTAATATTTAATCGTTTAACTAATATTAATAATTATTTTTCAAAATTAAATGATAATAAGTTTTTCTGGGAGAGTTTAGTACAACCTGTTAACATTTTAAACATACTCTAACGAAAGAGAAACTAAATCAATAAAACTTACAACAAAAAGCTTTCACGTCAATTTTCTCGAAATTTAATTTTCTTACGTAACATCTTCTTCCACCGAGCTCTTCAATTATTTTTTTCTTCAGTAGAAAGAAGAAATCTCCCCACCCCGCCGAAAAAAAAACTTTGCCATAATGGCAATTATTATTTGATTTATGCGCCAGAATGACAAAGATTATTTTGTGGTCGACAAAAAAAAAAAAAAAAAAAAAAAAAAAAAAAAAAAAATCCTTCCTGCAAAAACAATGGGTGAACATTATGAATTTGACTTTCTCGATTCCAAATATGTCATCGAAATTCCTCCATCACGTACCATTTTTAAGAGAAACAGTTTTAAAATTACAGTGTCAAATTCAAAACTAGTACATTCATCGACCATGCTACAAAACAATAAAAAACTGAAAAATGATTTATTTTCATTATCTTAATTAAGAGATGAATAAAACCTATCAGGGAAAAGTAATTTTGTTGATATTTTTTTTATATTGATTTTTGTTTTTTTTTTGTTTATTTTTTGTGTGTCTCTCTTATAAGTTTCTGGTAGTTATCTGCTAACATATATTTTTTCCATTATGTTATTAGAGCATATTTCAACACTATATGTCCGGAAGTCATGGAATACAGAATAGCAACATTAAATATAACTTAGTATAATACATTCAAATAAAGATTGATTAAAAAAATTAATGCAGAATGGAATAAAAGAAAAAGATGGTTAAAAAATCATAATTTGGGCGTTCTATAGCAAAAAAAAAAAAAAAAAAAAATGTAGACTTAAAATTAGCTGTAACTTTTTAAGTAAATTTCCAAGGATTCCGTTAACAAAACTAAGTCACTATTGATTTTTTTTAAAATGCCGGCCTGACACTGCCCGGATTATTTTAAGTCCAGACCCAGCCCCGCTCGAGTATATAGAAAAGTGTAAGCCCCAAGCTCAGTACGATAGGATTCAGATTCCATCAACTTAGCGGTTTCACCATTGCCATTGGTGAAATATAAAACTCTTCTTTGAATATCAATGAATGAATCATTTCCAATATTCATGATTATATAAATTAAAAAAGAGAAAAATCCAAACTTCACTGAAGTACTACTCCAAGGTATGAAATTTTATTCCCAATTAATAATAGTTCCATGAATTTTATGTCGAAACTTATTAAAGGCGTGCCGTATTTTTGAGAGAAAATTAGATTTCAGGGGAAAGACCACAAAGAAGGGCGTTACATTTTAAACTGGCGGTAGAAGCATGTGATATAAAGAAATTATTTCTTAGATATGCAAGTTCCGCGAATTCATATAATAATAAAATATATATTTCACACTTGTGTTAGCATATGAACTTTAGAGAAACAAGTAATATTAATAATAATTCCATGAACTTTATTGCACAAGCTATTAAAGGTGTGTCTTATTTTTGAGAGAATATCATATATCAGGGGAAATAATATAAAGTATTGTGTTTAATTTTAAATTGGTGATGAAAACACAGGAAGTCAAAAATCTATTTCTTGCATTTGGGTAAGTTCTTCAAAGTCGCCGAAAAATAGAATACGCTGTATGTGTATCGACGTATTTGCATGCATATGGTGCGCGACTATGTACATATACATGCACATATATATTCATACAGAGTGGCCAAGATAAAAGATTCCCGGTATACAGAAGTACAAATACTTACTAACTCTGATTTAAAAGTAGTAAATACAGAATATTATAAATAACATCTCCTGTGAACTATTGAATATTCAGTATGTTGTTATTCATAATATTCTATATTTACTACTTTTGAATAAAAATTAGTAAGTATTTGTACTTCTTTATACCGGGAATCTTTTATTTTGGCCACTCTGTATATATATTCATGTACATAATATTAATATATACGTATATATATAGGCATACTGATATATTGAGGGGATGTTACGTGTATAATCGTGAAACAAAAGGATACCCCGAACTCTCACAGTATCGTATATGTGTATAGGATATGGCTGGTACCAATCTATTAGTAATACCGTCTACTAATTAATTATATACTAAAATTTTGCTTAGTTGGTCGTCTACATATAGAAATTGTACCAAGCTCTAAAATCTACAAAACTAACACCTAATTTTGACACCATATTGGATTCTTTGGTACATTTTACCTTCGACCAAACAAGAAGTCATTCGTTTAAGTAGTTTAGGAATTATGCAGGATTAAAGTCCAATATATATATATATATATATATATAATTAATTTTCAAACGAATTATGAATTGTAACCTATGAATTTCTTAACAGAAATCCATTTGTAGAAGCTTTAAATATACGAATTCCAAATTTTAGTTCATCCTGCCAAGTATTTTTAGAATTGTGCTTAAAATACTACCCTCATTATAATGTATTTTACCACTATTAAAAATTAGGAGTTCCAAAATTTAAATCTGCCGCAATTCATAAACTACTTAACCAAATGAATTCCAGTTTGGTATCCCAAGGTAAAAATTTACCAACGAATTCAAATACCACATCAAAATTAGGTGCGTTAGTATTAAACGTTTTAGAGTTTGGTACAATTTATGTAAAAAAAAACCCTTAAGAAAAATTTAAGTATAGCATTAATTAGTAGATCGTATTACTAGTCGGTTGGTACCATTTATATTTTTATACTTGGGATTTGCGGTAGAGTTAGCATGGGGATATATCCACTTATTTTCCCACAACTGTATATTTAATAAAGTGTTTTCTCTTCTTTTTCAAATCGAAGGGCGTAATAAAACCTGCACGAAAAGTAATAAAAGTTACGAAATGGGTAATGAAAGTTGCACGAATTGAAGCAAGGGTACTTTCGACAAACAATTTCATAATTGCATTAAGTAAGAAATTTTTTAAACGTAATATTTTTGCTTAGATCATATATTTTTCAGCCTGATATTTTGATTACTGAAATGAAATTTCTACCACATTGATCACTTTGAATATAATAGTATAATCATTTATATTTAATATTTGTATGGATTCCTTAATATTCATGAATTATAAATAATATATCAGTGATCAATGCACAATGCAGCATTACTGAGTCAGCCAAGAAATATAAAATCGTCTAAACCTTAAAAATAGAAAGGAATCATAAACATATAGGCTATGACGCATTATCCAAGTTAAACGCATGCGGTTACACTTATTATTTCTTTATTTTAAATCACTCCACTCAAAATTTATAAATTTACAAGTTAAAAATATTTGCGTTTACATGATTTTATTAAAATACCTAAGGGGATGTTCATCCAAAAATCTTTTTTTTTTAATCTTTTTTCTCTCTTTTTTGCAATTTTTGAACCATTAAAGCGTCTAAAATAAGCCCTTGAAACCGTTTACCGTTCCAATCAATATTTAAATCGTGTCAACGTCAACCATTTTAATGGATCGGTGACGAGCTGATTAAAATTTTAAACATTTCTCTTAAACAGGTTTTTGTTGAGTCGGTAGAAAAGGGATCTAGTACCCTACAAATGATAACAAAAAAATTATTAATCATATTTTTATTAGGTACTATCTTACCCGCCCGGCGTTGTCTGGGCCCGTGATAATAGCCTTAAATATACCTAAAATAAGTGTCGAATGATTTAATATTTTTAAACAAAAATCTAAATGAAAAGGTCTTTCAAGACGCGTTCTTCTAATTTTTTTTCTTTGACTTCCATCGAATACAGTTACACTGTATATATATATATATATATATATATATATATATATGTGTGTGTGTGTGTGTGTGTGTGTGTGTGTGTGTGTGTCTGTGTGTGTGTGTGTGTGTGTGTGTGTGTGTGTGTGTGTGTGTGTGTGTATTCTTATTGTCGAAACTCTTTGAAATTTGTATGAGTTATCAATGTAATGTTTCCGAAGCCTGTGTATAATGTTTCGCGCTAAAATACTGATATCTAGTTGTAAAAGGCAGTATTTTTCTTCTCATTTTTTTTTTTTTTACATCGAAATCCTATGGGAAAAAACGAAATTCGACAAAAATGACTTTCGTAAATTAATTTGTTTCAAAGGGTTAATATTCTTATTTCTTTAAACATATTGCATCGTTGGAAAGGAAAATGAACATATCCGTGGTTTGGCAACTTTTTTTTCCGTATTTTGATTTCCCAAGCCAATGCGTAATTTTGAAGTATGCCGATATGACAAAATAGACACCAATCATCTACGCCTGCTACTTAACCCCTTCGCGACGAGCGTCCTTTACAGAATTTTTAATCTTTTACCACCAGTTTTCCATAACGGAAATTTTCACTTAATCGAATCGCAGAAATGCTAAGATTAAATAAGCCAAATCTTACAATAAAAAGGTAACTGTTGGGAATAATCAAAGATTCTGAGCGTCTTATGCGTCACGTATACGTGTCGCTCGTCCCCAAGGGGTTAAGGATTGTCATTAAGCAGAGATGTTAAGTATTACTGATTTTAAATACCACTATTTCAGAATTAGTCGCATTGTTAAATAGCAGAATACAGCATTTAAATAAGGCGAATTTTATTATTCGGAAATATTGTTATTCAAAATCCGTTAATATTTTCGTGCCTATTCGTTAAGCCACAGAGTCATATTCACCATCGTGTTCGATCACATTTTCTTCTTGCTCTGTTGTTGGCCATTGGGATATATCTTGTCGTTATTTTTCCAATAAACGACCATTTTTCTGTGTCTTTTGAGTGGCAACGGATTAAAAAAAAAACTATGTATTTTGTTTCCTACACACGTGAAACTACCTTCAGTGACACGTTTGCAACAAAAAAATGCATTTAAAAAAATTAGACTTGTTAACACTTTCTAACATAGTTGAAAAGTGTTTATGAATTCGGTTTGTCTGGCCGTAATACTCGATTAAATATAGTCGGATTATTGACATATATCATTGAGGTTTACTATAGCATGTTCGGTATTTAAAATGAAGTATGTAGTTCGGTTACAGGAGCACTCAAAAGCATGCCATCACATTACGGTCTATGGGGGAAAAATCGTTTACAGTGTATTTTAATGATATTACACTATTTCAAACCTATTGAAAATAATATACGTCACTGAGGTGCACTACGAGATGCATGCTTACTATAGAACATGGTGTACATAGAATTTGTCGTTCATTTATAGGGACACACAAAAGACAGGGGTTACAAGCTATCTAATGAGCAATAATTATGTGTTTTTAAATTTAACTATTTTTTTTTACATATTACTTGGAGTATATAAATTCTATAGATCATATACAGGGCTGCACATAAGAAGTCGAGTACATTTCCACTTATTGAGAGAAATTGCAGAAAGAAACTTTTCACCAGTGTTACACTGCGAAAAAAAAAATTGATTTTACAGTATAATACTGGCACCTCAGCTGCCAGTATTATACCGTAAAATTAACAGTAATAAACAGTAAAATAAGCAGTAATACGCTACCGAGCATGCGCATCTCATTCTAATCTGAGGCGAAATTTTTGTGAACAATAATGAAGATATTTTAACGAAATTTTCAACAGAATTATCTTGCCATGAAAAGCTCTAGAAGGTCCCAATATTTCGGTCAGTGATACCGCATGTAATGTGAACTGCATCTAAAAATATGAAGCGTCCAGTTCAATGCTGTTTGGATGCGGATAGTGGTCATTTCCACCACTTCTCATGATTTTATCTCATTTCTCACAAATCAAGGTAACTGTCAATTGAAAATTTGAATAAAATATCTTTGGAATTGAGTGAAACACCCTGTATTTTTGATTGAATAAATGTATTGCCATCCTGGTTTCCTATACAAGAAAAATGTTTGTTGTAGTGTGCTCTATTCCTTCTTAAGATTTACCCCTTCTTTTTTTAAACAATCTGTATTTTTAGTATTATGACCATATTAGTATTGTTTTCATGTGTTTAATAATAATTAAAAAAAAAGCAGTTGAAATCATAAAAAAGTTACTTAAAAGAGGGAGACACAGCCAGCAGAAATCACGATTTGAAAATATGGGCTGAAAAAAATAAAATAAGGTATTCGTATGCAAGTTCTGTGATAAATACGTCTTGAACAGCTGCCAAATCTTTAGATATATGACGCCTTTTTTCTTAAAAGAAATAAGGAAATAGATATAAATAATGTATGGAGCGATAAATATCGCATTATAATGAATCTAATATTTTATAATGATTAAAGTTCTTCTTTCAGACATGTAGGTATAGAATTTGTGCATAAATTTATCACTACTAAAAATGTGGTTGGTCAAAAATAGGATTCTTCTTATTCTAGAATCTAGAAACATAATTTACTAAAAAATATAAACATTGCTTAGAAACATTTTTAATTCAAATTACTCTTTTCAAACGAAAAGGGGGCCGATATACAGGGTGTCCCCGATTATCGCTGCATAATGGCCAAATCCTAAACCGTTAGTTGTAGAGATATACTTTCCAGTGCAAAAATGTTTCAGATGTTATACATCGCATCCAAAGTATTAAGATTCCCCATCCTATTAAAAGTCATTTACGTCAATAAAATTTATTTGAAAAAGTTACGAAATTAAAATTTAATACGGCCCATGAATTTTATAAGTTGTAAATGGAAAACACATTCTCTATGCTTTAACACCTAAAACAAAAAAAAATAGTTATTTGTATAATTAAAACCTATTAAGTCATAACACTTTGATTTTTAGAAATTTTCAGCGTTTACCTGCACTAAAAACGTAATGTTTCTAAAGATGTGTTTTTAATGCCGGAAAACGCTGATAATTCCTAAAATTTAAAGTATCAAAACTCGGTAAGTTTTTGTCGTAAAGAAATAGTTTTTCTTTTTTTTACTTGTTAGCGCTCAGAATATGTTTCTCAAAATGTAAGTTTCAAGACCCACGGACCGTATAAAAATTTTAATTTCGTAACTTTTATACAAAAACAACTTTATTGACGTAAATTTCGTTTAATATGATGGAAACAAAATTTGAAAAATCCTTGCATTTGGATAAGTTCTAAAATTTTCCCTTTTATCAGCTGTAAAATTAATAGTTTAAGAATTAGCTATTGGGGAGGGATAAACGGGTGTACATAAAATATACAAAGAAAATATGCATTAAATAAAGTTCTTCGTAATCCAAAACTAACAATTTGTTAACTAGTATACTTGTAACTTTGTAGGGCTAATATAGAAGTTCTGAAGTTCTATATTTTTATGTGTATCGACCTTAAAACATAAAGTTATTACTGCCTACCCTATTTATAAACAAGAACGAAAGATGATGCATGAGGCATCGATTATGAAACACTTTCCAACACTAACAGAGTATTATTAAGAAATTTCATTTTTTAATGCAATGAAATAAATTAGCTAAATAAGCAATTTAAAAAACACATAACTCATTAAAAATTAATTTCCAGTTATTGCTGTCAATAGCCGGTAATGTGTGCGAATTATTTCGTGCGGCCCTGTATAGGATGTATAGAATTTATATATACAATGTAATACACTAAAAATTAGAAAAGTTTAAAAATGCATAACCACAGCGGAAAACGCACTTCCAGCAATTAAATTATTCTAATTATCGATCATAGTTAGTGCTGTAACCGAATTACTTTGTGCGTCTCTGTAAATGAACTATAAAAGCCCGCACACCATAATCCATACAAAACATGCTGTAGTGCACCTCGCATTGATTCTTTTAAATTTTATTATGTTCGAAGTATCTTAACATCATTATAATGCACCGCGAATGATTTTCCCCCATAGATCATAATGTAATAGAATTCTTTTGTACGTCCCTGTGTTTTGTATGCCCCTGTGTAGCTTCCACGCCTCATTTTCTGACGTCAGTGAAAAAATATAATTATTTTCACGCCTTAACAAAATCTTGTATGATCTCTAAAAAATTACAATTTTTCGATTCCGTTCCATTAGAAATTTATTATAACTGAACTAACTGAATAGCCCAAAGTTGGTTTTAAGGATGAGAAATGCCTTCAATCTTGACGTCATCCCAAAAACAAACTGTGCATTGTAATTTTTGATGAGTAAAAGGTATAAATCCTCAAAGTAAAAAGTGTAAAACCTAAATTTGTGTAAAAGCTAAGTTTGTGTGTCCCTGTGAATGCTGCACACTTCATTTTCAATATCAGAACACTCTACATTAAACTTCAATAACATATAAAAATTACACGGAAATCCGAAAATTACGAGAGTTAGAGGACGGACAGGCGGACAAATGAAATTCCTAATTACTTTTCAACTATGTTGGAAAGTGTTAAAAATAATGAATTATAAATATAGCCTCTAAATAATGTTTACTAGTAATATTAAGTATGGTGCCATTTTTATTCGAAATTCTTCTTAACAGCAAGAAATGGTCATTTTTTTAAGCATTTTATTTATTCATTTTTAATTCTTGTTTTATGAAAAAAGTTCAGACTTTTTTCCCATGATATTAGTTTATGTTAAGCTAGACAAACACGCGCATTTCTGCAATTCAGTTGAATTGCAGAGAATCAGCCGGTGAATAATATATATTAGAAAGAAAATAAGATACAATCACATAACACACTGACACACTGAGAAAATGGGAAGGAGAAATAACTGTTCGTAGATTTGCCCAATTTTTAAAATCAATCATGTTTGGCGATCAAAACGCCCTTTTTCTTCTTCTTTCTTCTTTCTTTTTTATTTTATACTGGTTTTTGCATTTCGGAATTTGCATTAGACTGACAGTATACTTCCTTCTTGATAAGCAAATTTACCTGAATTTATGTAAAATCAACTTTCCATCCCAAGGAAAATACGACAGTTTCCACTTGCTATAGCTAAAATTGCTGCATCATAAAGCCTAAATTTTCTTTTTTTAATTAAAACTATTAAAACACAATGGATAAAAAAAAAAGCTAAGCTGTTTCTATATAAGCTCATTTTCTGACTTCAGTGTAAAAAAAAATAATATTTTTACGCCTCAACAAATTCTTGTATGATCTCTATAAACTTACTTATTTTTCGATTCCGTTCCATTAGAAATTTATTATAACTGAGGTAACTGAATAGCCCAAAGTGGTTTTGAGGATGAGAAATTCCTTCAATATTAACGTCATCCCAAAAAGAAACTGATGCATATATGTGCATTGTAATTTTTGATGAATAAATGTTATAAATCCTCAAGGTAAAAAGTCGTAGGCTACGAAACACCGGCTCCGATGAAATAAGCCGTTGTATCCTATGTAACTCATAGCTGCCAACTCCAACGATTTTTGTCACCAATATTTTTTAAGGGGTCAAGTACCCTTTAAAGTGTCAAAAAATTTTATAGTTTAAATCAAAACCAGATTAAAGTAAAAAGACGTAAGCTTATAATTAAATATGATTCTTTAGGAATATTTTAAAATAAACCCCATGCAAAAATTCACTTTAGATGAGGAGTTATGTCTAAAACACTCATAGTTCTTTTTATATGATCAAGGGGTAGTTTGATTTTTAAAGTCAATTTTCTCAAAATGATTTTGGTCACTGCGCGCACGATTTCTGAAAAATGGTTGGTTAGAATTTTATGAAATTTTGATTGAATGTATCAACCATACAGATGCACAAAATGACCTATTATTATGTTTCCCAAGAAATAAGTTTAGAATTCATGACTACTTTTGCATTAAAAAAAACTCGATATTTCGAATTTCTCAAAAAAAAAAATCTCAGGATCTGCACATTTTATTTTTTTCATCGTAGGTCATTTTAGGAACACATTATATCTGTACCATTTAAAAAAAAATTGGCTGGTTTTAGCAATTCAAATGTGAAAAATCATGCGCGCAATGCATACAAGAATAATTCTTTCGTAAAAATTGTATTATATTTAAAAATAAATTAAAAAGCTTTATATGAGTGTATACATTTTTGGAGAATTTTAATTTATAAAATAAACTTTTTTTAATATGTGTTTTAAATTTTATAATTCAAAGTCAATTAGCTACGGAATTATTGTAATTCTTATAGAGGTCCCTTTATCATGTATTATATGAGTTCAAAGTTTACCTAACTCCTTAATAGTAATCTTCGCCTTATTTAATCACAGGTTTCTGAGGTTAAATAAGACAAAGATTGCTATTAAAAGTACTGGTGACAACGGTTTATTTAATTGATTTTCCGTGTGCCTTCCCGCCTGTAGTAAATGTGCACTGTACATTATTATAACGTAGAATTTTATTAGTTTAAATCAAAACCAGATTAAAGTAAAAAGACGTAAGTAAAAAGAGGTAATACGTACCATAAATCATGCTCCAAAAAACATTGCAAAAATTATATAAAAGTTGAAAATTTTTAAAAACTTAAATGTATTAAGCTTATAGAACTTAGAATAGCGATATGCGGTTAAGGTTTTTAAACATCGTTAATAGACAAAATTAATCAGTTTTATTTAAACAACCTTAATTAATCTTATTTCAAATACAATCTTCTCTTGAAAAAATATCTATATTAATAAAAGAAAGTTTCGCTCTGTGTGTGTGTTTGTGTGTCTGTCTGTTGGCGATGGCTAGCAAAATCTAGCCCACCTAGAAGTCTGGAAATTTAGGTGTGGATAGTCCAAGGTCTGGCCATGTGCACCTGAGCCTCAGAATTTTAATATTTTGATAATTAGCCTAGATATTAATTAGATTCTCATTAACCATCGCTTCTAAAATGACATCTTTTGAAACAAAATTTGAGCGAAAGAAACGGACCGGCGCGTTGGATTTGCAAGGGGAAATGAACAGATTCAAAATTATTTTACTAATTAGCGAATTTTAAGAAAACTAATTGAGATATCAATTTGAAAATTTCTGAGCATATGTAAAAAAATATTCTGCATCTGCCTGTGTAATTTTTGAAAAATTCGGCCGGTAATTTTTCTTAATTTATGCAAAAATCTGCCGGCGCCATTGAAAACGATACGAAAAAGTTTCAGACAGGGATCTGCTTTCATTAAAAACTGAACTACAAAGAGGTCTGTTTCTCTGGCCGATCCCTCTCATTTAGTTTGCGAAAATGAAAGGAAATAATTGCCAAATTTTACTAATGAACAAATATTTAGGTAACTAATTAAGATAAAGATTTGAAATTGAGGTCGGGAAGGGGTGTCATCTGCCGGCTATTTTAGCGTAGCGTCTTCGTTATGTTCTAATTATCAGAAAAATGTAATTCTTTTTTTAATGATAGCGTTAATGTACGTGACGGTGGTTCTCTTGAACAAATTATTCATTATAAATTTCGTGTATGGGGAGGGAGGGGTTAACGCCTTTCTCTAAGATTGTAATTATCTCGGGCCCGGGCAACGCCGGGCGGGTTAGCTAGTATAAAAATAAAAATTATATGAAAATATGAAGATATGAAACTTATCACAGAATGCAGCACACTATTTTCTCTTCTTAATTAGAAAAGCTATTGGTTTTCCTCTGCGAAATAGAAGTTAGTAATTTTTTCTTCTGTTTTCATTTGGGAATGTTCTGAATTCTGGAAATCAAGGACATCTAATCGATTTTTCTATTCTTACTTTCATGTAATAAAGCGTTAAATTATAACTTTATTCCACGTCTTTAAAATTCTAAATCGACCAACTTAACCTTCAAGACATATAGAGACAAGACTAAAGCATCAGTTGGCATTATATCTGATAGTCTTCAGCTATCAATCAATGTGATATATATTAACCGTAAGAGTATTTAGCCATAAAATAATTTAAAAAAGCTGTAAAGAAAAGAGTTCTTGTAACACGAGAGAACAATCTTCTGAAAAGAAGTTGATAAACATATATATCTGATCGTATTAAATATACGAACTAGAAGTATATCGTGGGATTCCGTAGCTATTCATTTTTCTTTTTCGCTCCATCATTGAATTAATTGTTATTTAAATAACATACAGTATACTTCACGCCGTAGTGTTTACAAATGTCAAAATGTATAATAATAAAAGGGAATTTCAAGCATTCAAATTTATGGGCTGAAATTACTTATGTTAAAGAAAGAAGTTGTACCATTATTAAAAAGACTTTTCCGTTTTGTCATTAGTTATTTTTAATGCAAAAAATATTATAATGATGAAAATTAAGAGTCATTGCAGGAATAAAAAATAATAATAATTTCTAAAAATACTTCCGGCCAAAAAATTTTTATATTTTACTTTGATATTAGTGAAGAAATAGAATTTCGTTAAGTTAAATAAATCGAAGGAGAAAAAATCTAAAACAAAATCTTATGTATTTTTATAGTGCGCCCAAATGAAGAGGAGACTTTTATTGTAGCGGCGTTGTATCTAATCGAAGTGCGTAAATATGTTGCTAGATAGATGACGTGGTGTTTTTCCAGTTTGCTTTAATAGTGAATGGATTCTGCCTCTGTTTTATAAGTTCTGGAAAGTTATTTTGCGCTGTCGGCTTCATAATGAATTCCTCCAGATCAGAGCAAAGAGCTGTTATCTCTTTTTTCACCAATTTCTTTAATTGTAGACTGTTGCTGAAGCTTAAACAGGCCCTGAAAAGGAAAGAATTTGTACTATTCTAATTCTATGCTAAAAACAAGCGCCGAGGGAAGCTCTCAAAAGGGATAGTGCAGCTCCAGGACAACGCTAGGACACACATGGCCAAGAAAACCTTCGACTTTCTAGAACATTTTGGATAGGAAGATCTTAAAATCCTTTTGTTACTAAACCGCCCAAAACGCCCGGCCAAGCAAACTACTGCGAGACCGACCGAGTGCTTGAGGAAACAGGTGGTGTATTTTCTTCCCCTCGTAAAAATCCAAAGATTGTCGCAGAGTAGGGAATTATTGCAATGATGGGGGAAGGTGGGGGAAATAATACTTTTTATTGGAGACTAGAATTTTTTGCTGGCTACCAGATAGTATCAAATTTGTAAAGCCCTGCATATCTGTATAAGCCAGTACTAATATTTTTCTTATGTGAATGATTGGTTATAAAAAAAATCCACTTTAATAGCTATGCAAAGCTAATCGAGGCCCATTAAGTCACTTAAATGGATGTTTCACTTATCTTTAAGATTACATAACTAAGTAAATTTTTCTTTTATTACTATCCTAAATCCCACATATGCAGACGAAATCCTGTAACTAGATACTTTTATATGTTAAGTGTAAACTTTAGAACTATTTATAACACTTTGACATTGAAATTTGTATTGACAGTCCACTTATCTAAGTGATTAACTTCCTTGTCATCTTCAACTGATAAAGAGAATGAAAGTATGGAATTTGATGTTTTTAATCGTAAAAATAAAAGTAAGACAGAAACAGAATGAAAAGTAAAAAATATATAATAAGCAGAAAATATTGGAAAATTCATTTTGTCTTCTTCCGTATGCTGGTACCCAAAAAGGAATGAATCGTTGTTTTTTATTTATTTTTTTTCTCTCTCTCTCTCACTCTCTCGTTAGGTGTCACCACGTAAAAGTGACAGCCAAGGGCAGAGAGACTGTATAAAAAGTGGGTTATTTCTTTACTGTAATGACTTTCTTTTTTAAAGAAAAACAAAGGATTTTTCCTACTTTTGTTAGTAATGTTTTTTATTAATTAAGAGATTTTCTGTTGTTTTAAATTAAAAACAAACAGTTTGTCTGTTTGGGTGGGTTTAGATTCCAGATTCAATTAATACTTTGCAAAGCACGTACTGCCTTTTCTTAACTTCATTATCTTGATAACAGATGGTGGAGGTTTTGATTGATTTCTCCTCATGTTTCATTATCTTACATCAATTTCACAGAGAATAATCTTTCGAAAAGAACAAATTATTTTACGTATTTAGACATTCCCGTGTACATAAAGGAGCTTTCTAAAAAGTATATATCTATCCTGTATATTTCGTCGCAGATTAATTTATCCTTACAACTAATCTTACAATTAACATTAAAAAAATTCTCGCAAATTTTAACTTATAAATTTTGGAGAAATGGGTTTTCTAAAAAAGAAGATCTTTTTCCTGTATTTTTCGCCACAGAATAACATTTTCTTACAGCAGCTAATCTTACAATTAACATAAAAAAAACATTTCCTAAGATTTTAACTTATGATTTTGGAGAAATGAACTTTCTAAAAAAGTATATATTTATCGTGTATATTTCGTCGCAGAGTAATTTATTCTTACAACTAATCTTAAAATTAATGTTAAAAAATTTGTCCCATATTTTAACTTTTTATTTTTTTAGAAAACTCATTTCTCCAAAATTTATATCTTTATCTTGTGTATTTCGTCATCGAATAATATCTTTTTACAACTAATCTTACAATTAACATAAAAAAAAAAATATTTCCTAGATTTTAACTTATATCATAAGTTCATAAGTTCATAATTTTCATTCTAAAAAAAGTATATCTTTATCCCGTATATTTCGTGAATATCTTATTCTTTTACGGCTAATCCTATATTTAAGGGTATTCTCAGATCAAAAGCAGCTAACTTTTGACACATTTCTAAATTCACTTTTGTTCGAAAACGCAAGAAATGGACCGGTGTTCTTATTCAAAAACTATGTAATCGAAACACGTTTTCCATTTTTTAACAAAGGCAGAAAATCTTTCATAAAATACTTTGAAAGTCGGCGTATTGAACCGAATTTTCGATATCGCAGCACTGGAAAAGTGAAAAACGTGTCGTCACGTGACATGAAGCGCTTGTAACACGATAAGTAATTTATTTATCAACAAATGGAAAACTCATTTCGATTCCAAATCGCTTCCATAGTCAGGCTTGCCAATTTTATGCCTTTACGTTTAAATGAGTTAAAAAATGAGTCAGAAAATGTGTCAGAAAGTTTTGCGTTGTCATTGCAGGTCATTTAAGAAACCACCTTAAAAATTTCAAAAAATTCCTAGATTTTAGCTATTAAATTTTCTTCTGAGTTTTCTGAGCGATACATTTTTGAAAGAAAACACTAAATAACAATATATGGTAGAATCTATGTTTGTCGATTTGTCGATTGGTGATTTTTCATATTATTAGACACTAGCTGGCCCGCCCGGCGTTGCCCGGGCCGGTGATAATAATTTTTTTTTTTTTTTTTTAATCAAGTTTTTATTATTTTATATCTTTAACCCGATTTTGTAGGAAATTATATTTTTAAATGAAAGATTCACGAAAAAATATTGATGTTTAGTGATAAAAGCTCGGATTTTGTTGTTTTTTCACGTAGGGTCGTTTCATAGTTTTAAAACAAAAAGTTATTTTTGTCCTAGCTCTTTGTAATCTTTATTGGTTATAAATAAAACAGTTTTACAGCCCGTCTAAAAATTTCGTGAAAAAATATTTTTATCTAGTTGTAAAAGAAATGTTTTCTTCTCGCTTTTTTGTTTGTTTTTTTGTTTTCGCGTCGGCTTCTTTAACATAGCAATAAAAAAAAATAGTTCTCATCTTTCGAACTTTCTAATATTTCAAACGGTTATAAATGTAACTGTATCCAAGCTCTCTTTAAAATTAAAAAATTTCAAATGTAAGCTCTCGAAAAAATAGGCATATAGTAGTGAAAACATGAGTTCTTTAAAAAAAATGCTTTCAACGCAATGGCCATATTACGCAATCCGTTTTCAATCAACCCTTTTCAATCCCCCTAGGCTAAACAGGTGAGGGCTAAACACGTTTCCCGTTTCTGAGGGGAGAAGCCTTAGAAAAAGTTGAAGCATGCGCAATGAGAAGATTTTCATGTGGAAAAGATAATGGGAATTTGACAGAATGCGCTTTTCGCTTTAAATCAATACTATTAATGTCGGTAAACGTCTGTGTGTGTGTGTGTGTGTGTGTGTGTACACGCAAAGGCTCCGCGTCCAGGCGACGCACCGATGCGAGTTTGATGCCAAAAAATTCGGGAAAATCGCGCGACCCTCAAGTTACGCTGGCCAAGGGGTCCGACCCCGATCCAGAGAGTTATTAATTAACAAAACTGTTTTAATTACTCGAATCGAAACCTATCTTGCAAAGGAATTCGCATTTTATCGAAAACCACAAAAGCTCTCCTCCAACGGGTTGCCAGTCAAAAAAACCCGACGACAATCTTGAGGTTGCCAGGGAGTAAATTAAGCAAAAAAGTATATTGCACGTTTTTAAACCGACACGCATCTCGGAAAGTTGCGGGCCTAGAATTTCGGAATTTGGACAGACAGATTTAGGAAAGCATCCACTTTCAGAAATTCGAAAATTCATGTCTCTACGACGCGTAGAAGCGAAAAAATCCTTTAAAAATCGATGGATAAAAAATTGTTTTTCCTTTCTTCGCAGATGCAGGTGGGATTCGATTTCTCTCTATCGTAGACGGAATGTCTGGAGATACGACGCTGGTCGAAGGAACAAATTGAGCAAACATCACGTGACTTTGTAGACTAGGATTTTTCAGAGGGGGGCCCCCCATCTCAGAATCTAAGGGGCGCAGACATTCCGAACTTTCACAGGGCGACGCAAAGAAAAAAAAAAAAAAAAAAAAAAAAAAAAAATCAGCTTTCAGAAAATCTAAAATTATTCTTATATCTTCATTATGGGCCGATATATTAATTACGAGCTGAGACATTATATAATTATCAATATTTCACCTATACCCAGATTAAAATCGAAGATCTGTGGTAATATGTTTAAACTGCATTATAGGTGAATAAATTAAAGCTTTCTATTACAGTGCGGGCGATATATATTATGATTTTAAGAATTAGGCCGCGTCGAAAATTATGTGGAGGGGGGGGGGCGTTTTGCCCTTCCGGGAGGGGAGGGAGAGGGGCGCGAACATAATTAGGAAATACAACAAAGCGATCTGTTTTAAACTTTACGATATTTTATAACACATAACATAATTTTTTTAAAATGAGGCCGCGTCAAAAATCATGAGGAAGGGGGGGGGGGGGGGGAGGAACGCGAACACAATTTAGAAATACAATAAAGCGATCTGTTTGAAAGTTTACGATATTTTATAACACATAACATGATTTTTTTAAAATGAGGCATCGTCAAAAATTATGGGGAGGGGTTGGAGCGCGTTTTGCCCTCACGGGGGGGGGGGGGGCGCACTTTTCTAAATTTTGCCGACACCACTCATGTGATATACCGTTCGAAAGGCCTGTGACCGCTTATTCATATCATGCATCTCCGGGGTCCATCCCTCCACTTTGTCCCCCAAGGGGGGTACTTTTCTAAGTTTTACACACATCCCTCATGTCATATATCGTTGGAAAGGTCTGAGACCGCTTAATCATATTATGCATCTCCGGTGTCCATCCCCACACTTTGCCCCCCCCCCAAGGGGGCACTTTTCTAAATTTTGCCTATACCCCTCATGTGATATATCGTTGGAAAGGTCTGCGACCACTTAATCATATTATGCATCTCTGGTGTCCATCCCCCACTTTCCCCTTCAAGGGGGTACTTTTCTAAATTTTACACACACCCCTCATGTTGTATATCGTTGGAAAGGTCTGTGACCGCTTAATCATATTATGCATCTCTGGGGTCTATCCCTCCACTTTGCGACCCCCAAGGGGGGCACTTTTCTAAATTTTGCAAAAACCCCTCATGTGATCTATCGTTGGAAAGATCTGTGACCGCTTAATCATATTATGCAGCGCGTGCGCAAAACGACTGCTATACTGTGCCGCAGTCAGCGGGGACCCGAGCCGGAGGTTCGTTCAGTTAGAGGTTTATACTATTCGATGTGTAAATTATGGGATTATCTGGTGCGTGCGTAAGCACGACCGGTATATGGTGCCGAAGGCAGCGGGGTCCCTAGTCGGAGGTTCATTCGGTTCGAGGTTTATCTTATTCGAGGTTTTACAAGATTCGAGGCACCGGTGTAAATTAGGGGCGCGCTAGCGGGCGAAGCCAGCTAGTACATAGATAATTAATTTTTTTTTCAGAGCTTTATAATGCTATGATTTGTTATTTTATCACAACTAAGAGTTCGAACTCGGGCCTATCGTGTTCCAGAATATAGGTGAAAATCATTTTTTTTGTATTAAAAACGTTAATAGATTTTTTACATTTAATATATTTTTTTAGATTGCCCATTAATAACAACAAAAAGCATTTGTATATGAAAAATATCAGTTATGTTTTCAAATAAAGTTTTGAAATTTATTAAAAACTTTCGTGTTACTGTCGTGTTAGCCGCATGGCAGGAGTTAATCGCTGAAAAAATCAGCAAAGGTTTCTTTACTTACAACAGGCGTTTTGATGTAAGTGTACGCACGTAGTTCGATTACATATGTGTTAAATTTGTGTTTTATTTATATTATTTTATTAATTTTTTGTTGAACTGATAATTTTGTTATGGAATATTAGCCAAAACCAAATGCTGAACTATTATATTTATATTATTTTAAGTGCAAACGGGTTAATCTTTCGTAATCGGACTGCACGCGATAGAGATAGATTTAAAAAATATATTTTTATGCTTTAAAATTATTTTAAATACCATAAAAGCAGTAAATTGAGATACAGATTTAAAGTACATTGTACTTAAAAGAACATTTTTCCCCCCTATTCAACGGTGTAAAAAGTAAAAATGTGCAATGTTTAGAAGTAAAAAAAAAATAATGCAGTAAAAGCAAAATTGGTAAGGTGTTGCCACCGTCAATATGACGCCAGCGTTACTCACGGACATGTTTTTCCTTTATAATAAAGACTTGACGTTGCAGTTCCGGTACATCAGCATATAATGAAGCTCAAGTTGAATGCATATATAAATTATTCACTTGAGTTGAGTGTTTCGAAATGGAGCAACAAGAATTAAATAAACAACTTTTACTTTTATTTGACCAAAAATAAATAATGAGTTGATAACCGGTTTATTAAAATTTATTATTTCTCGCAGTATTTTCTTGGTATAAATCTGTTCAAGAACATTTATAATTAAAGCCGTAGTATTCAAAGATAAACACCAAGATATTCCTGTTATAATTTAAATATACATAATAAAATTGCCATTTTGTATCCGCAATAATTAAACTAATTTATTGGCAGCAAATGAATAGCATCCTACCGGCAGAATTCAATAAATACTTCGTTGGAAATACAGTGATACCTCGGCTAACGAAGTTAATTGGTTCAAGGTTCTAATTCCTTATGCGAAATCAGTACCAAGGGCTAAAGAGGATTTGATTCGTCTTTCGATACAAAAATAATAACGAAATTTGAACAAAAAGGACTTGCAATCGGAAAAACCCAAATTAAAAATATATTCGTTGGTTTTATTGGCTTTGATTTTATACAGGGCTGGTGTTTTTATTAAGTGACCACATGATGGCGCCAAAACAGTACTTGATTAACTAATTCATCCAAGATACTTGCAAGATCAATCACAGTGTTTCAATTAGGTTTGAATTGGTTCAGTATTTCGGACGTTATCGGGAGAACAATTTTTGAATGTTTTTTGCTTTTGTGTGGCCCTGTAAACGAACTGTAACAGCACATACTTGATTAATGAACTCATCCAAGTTGATAACAGATCAATTTATTGTCCCAATCAGGTTCTAAATGGTTCAGTATTTCGGACTTTATCGTGATGACAAGTTGCATTATATATATTTATAATGCAAATATAAACGGAATGATTGCAATAGGTCGATTTCTACAGAAACCAACCAAAAAATATTAAGATTAATATACTTTCTAGCAGTTAATTCAGATTTAAAATAAAAAATAAAAGCAATGAATTGAAAACTTCTGTTTGTAAATTTATTTTTTAAAAGGAGGGGATGGAGTGGGGGCAAAATGCATGCTTGCCCCGGGTGAAAAAAAATCTTGTTTCGGCCCTGTGCGAAATCTTCGTTGATTGAAGTGTGATTTCTTGTTCAATTAAAAGGCAAAACGGCTGCGTTAAGCTTCTATCAGAGTCCACACTTAACCAGCGGGGTCTTTTTTGTGGTATATCGCTTTTTTTAAGTTTTATGACTTTTTAAGCATGTCCGACAAGTCCGACAGTCAAGCATTGAAGCCATTGACAGCATAGGACTCTTAGCATTTTGTATCCTTTTCTTTTGTTGAATCTCCCCTTTGTCTGCGACTACAAAATGATTCGAAAAGAATGGGAAGACGGGTGATTTTTGCCTACCGCCGGATACTTACTCAAGAACGAGAGTGTATGCAGCGTGCAGCCTTACGTTAGTGCGCGCATCCAATAAAACATCTGTTAGCCGAATCCATATTTGTTGTTAACCGAGTCCGAAAAAGAAAAAAAAAATCGTTAACGGAAGTATTGTATACACCTGCTCTTTGTATGTTATTTTCTTGTACTTGTGATTTATATATTAAGACTAATTTATTATACAACAAAATTTAAGATTTTTAATTAAATATTTTAATACATGAAAAAACTTCAAATCGTCATTTTTGGGAAGGATCCATATGTATTTTTTATGACAAATTATTTGTTTTACTAAAATATTTTTGTTTATGTTTTCAGCTGAAAAAAAGGGGGAAAGAGACAATTCAGCTTGATTCTAATTGAGAAAATTATTCTATGCTAAAAATTGAAGAAGATGAAATAATTTATATTTAAAATAATAATATCTTTTATCATGATATTTTAATGAATGTAATAGGAGAAAGACATTTGTGAAACTTCAATTTTATAGGACTTAATATATTATCTTTTCTTAATTTCCTGTTTTTTGTTTCTTTTTTCTGTAGTTTATTGCTAAAATATTTTCGTGTAGTATTGTTTAAAAAGATATTAATACATTCAGATATTGTTTGAAAAAATCACGAATCACTATTTAATATTAAAAAATATACTTTTGAAAGTTTACACTAAATCGTATGAAGTAGAAAGAAATTGAATGAACGTTATTTTTCTCAAAATAAAATATACGACAGCTTTTGAATCTTATACTAGTAGCAAACCATTGTTGATTCTTTTGGGTCTCAATACTGCATGCATCAGAAATTCTTCCGGTGAAAAATCGGTATTGTTTAAATATTGACTTTATACTGGAAATATTTGCAATGTATGCATCCCATTGCCTCTATTACAAAATTATTGGCTTTACATTGGAAATATTAGCAATGAAATAGTGAAGTATTTCTTGCCAATATTAGTGCAATATTGGAAAGATGGAAAATCCCAATTTTGGAGTATGCTGCATGCCAGTATTGCCGATATTGGCCAATATAAGATATAACGAATATCCGTTCAGATAGCCAATATTGCTTGACTAGTAGTGTTATTTACCGATTCCGTATATAATATATATATTTTTAGTCTTTTTATTCATAAATCACAATATTCTTTTTTCCATATGTTAAGAATATCTGCTTAGATTTTTAAAACTTAGATACATTAAAAATGATTTAAATTGTTACAAAATAACCTGTTACAAACCTACGCTAAAGGACCCTTGAGTGGCTTCCTTCTTGAATAAATATAGATGTGACACTAAAAATTAAAATTAGACAAATAATTCACCTATAGCTGGATCATCCCCAAATAAGTTTTCGTGCCCTTGGAAGTAACACCTGGGCAGTTTTAAAAGACAAATTCGATTGACTGATAGGATAAAAACTACGTGGTTGTCGATAAATCCATCAGTAGGGGATATGTAAATCCAGTGACTTTCTCCCTGGATGCCACTAATAAGATGTCATTTATTTGCTTTTGGTATAGTTTGTGTGCGTGTGTTGAGTTACACTGATTTAATTGAGGCGATATAAAATCAAAATACAGGCAAAATATAACGCGTGTGTGGGAGACACTGTGAGATACTTCTGTTCTAGAAAGGTTTCCGGAAAGAGAACGAGTTTTGGAATTAATAGATACTGCTGTGAAATAGATTCTTATTTTGTAACTTTTGTGAATTGATCTGAATCATATATCTAATAAAACACAAGTAAATCATAAGGAAACAGTATACCCATTAGAAAAATACCCATTTATTTAGGGTACTTTCTTGGTTGTACAGGTATATTATGTTTTAAAACATATTAATTTTAAATTTTCAAAAAATATATTTTCTAGAGGTCTATTTTATGTTAGTTTTCATGTTTTCCGTTTTTTCTGCATTTTGAAACTGCCATCCTCGTTTCCCGGATGGAAATACAAAAAACGCATATTTAGGACACTTTTCTAGTTGATCTTTTGTTAAAAAAATATTTATATTTACTATTTTTAAAAAACATTTTCTGGAAGCCGATTTAAAAGAACAAAAAAAACTGATCGAACGTTATGAACGAGCTTTGTTTCGGCGATCGCTTTTGCCCATATCTGGAGAATCCATTTTCAATATTCGGAGATGAACATTTCGTGTTTTAAAAGAGGGTGAAGGTTTGAGCTGGAGGTGGGGGGTTTAGTCGCCGTGCTAAAAATGTCTTAATTTAATAACACCACAGCTAACTGGCCGATTTCAATGCGGTTTTTTACCAATTTTCTTTATTTAAAGAGAGGATAAGAATAAAACAGGTTAGATTGTTTTTTATTATAATGTAGGTTTCCCTATGCAGGAACTTTTGGTCACAATTAAAAATGCAATATATCTAAATTCCAGAAATTAAATCGGCAATCACTATAACGGGGGCCCCTTTCTTTGTTTGGAAATATTTTTGTGTAAAAATATAGAATCATACAAATTCGAGGTTCGTTTGCAAAAATAGATTTGCGCAGATCGTATAGTACGCCGGGTGTACGCTTCCAAAGGTAGTTTGGCCCCCAACTCTAGGTTCGTTTGGATATATTTTCGTTTAAAACTATAAAATTGTACAAATTCGAGGGTGTATGTTTCCGAACTCAGTTGGGTCCGTAACATTAGGTTTGTTTCTAAAGATTTTCGTTTAAAAATATAAAATCATACAAATTCGAGGTTCATTTGCAAAAACTGACCGGAGCATGCTTAGGTACCCTGGTGTACGTTGCCGAAGGCAGTGGTTTTCCCAACATTAGGTTCGTTTGAAAAGATTTTCATTTAAAAATATAAAATCATACAAATTCGAGGTTCATTTGCAAAAACTGCAGGTTGCAAAAAAGGCAGTGGTTTTCCCAACATTAGGTTCGTTTGAAAAGATTTTCATTTAAAAATATAAAATCATACAAATTCGAGGGTGCACGTTGCCGATAGCAGTGAGGCCTCCAACACTAAATCCCTCACGGAAAAAAATGTCTGAATTCAACGCTGATTCAGTATATTAGGTATATTTGAGGTTCTTAGAAGAAATTTATATATATATATATATATATATATATATATATA
Organism: Maratus michaelseni; assembly: GCA_963931845.1. Classification (NCBI taxonomy): domain Eukaryota; kingdom Metazoa; phylum Arthropoda; class Arachnida; order Araneae; family Salticidae; genus Maratus; species Maratus michaelseni. Next base: position 392,002,682 of record OZ007586.1, read on the forward strand.
TATCATTATAAATTTATATATTTAATTTTTAATTTATATATTTGTTTGTATATTAAAGATTCCTTTTTCACTCCTTAGGTATGTTTAAGGTTATTATCCCGGGCCAGGCAACAACGGGTGGGTCAGGTAGTTTATAAATAAAATTCACTTATTCAGAGCAGTGTAACGCAAATTCTGCTAGCCTGATTGCGACCAAATTTTCCTTCTTCATGAAGCTAAAAACTGATTTTAAAAAATTCATAAACGGAGGGTAACTGGAGAGTAGAAATCAGGCTTTTATGTGCAATCACTATACACGGTGTTTCATTACCAGACCGACAAACTTGCAGGAGGTATAGAGGGCACAGAGACGACTGGGAATCACATAGGAGTGCAGGGTCGAAAATGCCGTAGTTGCGAGCTATGGCTCAAAGAAGCAGAGAAAAAGAACAGATACAGCAACACATTAATGGGACCTAAAACATTTTATTGAAAGGTTGTACTACAGAAGATGTTCGAAATTACTAACAGAAGTCGTCGGGCAGACTTGACAGCGGTGTCGCATGGATTCACTTACATTCTGGAAGATTCCTGATGTGTCGCATATCCTGCCGGCAGCTACAGATATTCAAACGGCGAGACAGGATACGAGACACACCAGGAGTCTTCCAGAACGTAAGTGAATCCATGCGACACCGCTGTCAAGCCTGCCCGACGACTTCTGGTAGTAATTTCGAACACCTTCTGCAGTACAACCTTTCAATAAAATGTTTTCTGTCCCACTAATGTGTTGCTGTTTCTATTCTTTTTCTCTGCTTCTTTGAACGATAGCTCGCAACTACGGCATTTTTGACCCTGCATTCCTATGTGATTCCGAGTTGTCTCTGTGCCCTCTACACCTCCTGCAAGTTTGTTGGTCTGGTAGTGAAACACCCTGTATAAGTGTATCCTTTCTTAAATACTAAAACAAAATAATAAAAACCGCAACGCTTCGAAGAAAAGATTTGAGGATAGTAAATGAATATTAGTATTGTGTTGCAAGCAATGAGGCTATCAATGAATATTTTTATTAGTGACATTTTCATTGAAGCAAATTGTAAATAAACAAATCCATGAAACAATCGCACCATATATGCTAACAAAAAGTGCCGCATATGCATACATTATTTTCATTTCAATATATTCAGTTATAAAGCTTTATATTAAACCCGTATAAATTTAAAGATTCTAAAACATGTCGTGCAAGTGAAAAAGACAGTGGATGGCAATCTATTGTATCCATGAGGCAATAATGGACAATAAGAAATATTGTATCCATGAAAAATAATTTGTTTAATGCCAAATGCGATTATTTTAAAATTGCTTTATCCACGCTGTAATTAATTGCTGGTTTTCTAGAAATAATGGGTGTTTCGGAGTATAATCTAGCGTACTTTGAGCTTGGTGGTCATGTAAGGATTGTAAGTTTTTCTGATATATATAAAAAATTCATTTTATTTTGCGGAAAAGTCTTTCTAAAGTCCATCTTACTATAACAACATAATCAAACTTGTAAGATGGCAAATTAAATTACTTTCAGATAATTATTGTAGCTATTAAAGGACCAGTTAATATAATAGCAATTATTTAGGATATTTTTCAGTACTGTAATGCCAATACTCTTTTAATATATATTTCCGGACACGAATCGTAGATGAATGGAGTAATATGTACCCTTCCGCAAATGTACTTTTCAGGCTTAAGCCTATAAAGTTATATAAAGTATATTTACATATTTCAATAAAATATCTATTTTTGATAAATACGGTCTTAAAATAGCGAATTTGCTAACTTTAACCAGGAATAAAGTATTTACCTTAAATTTGTACATGTAAATATGCGATAAAAATTTATTTAATAACGGTAATTTTTTTTTCCAATTAAGAGAATTTTGTTGCAGATAGAAACTGATTAATTCATAAAACCTCTTCATGAATTTCTATAAGTGGAAAGGGGAACTGGAGTATATATTTGCTTCAAGCAAAAAAATTCCTAATGTGGCCTCTTTCAAAAAGAATTATTCAGCATATTCCCCAGATACCGCCACTTCAGAGTACGTATGAAATGGTTTTGAGAGGACCTATATAGCTTTCCCCTCAAACCCACTTCAGTCAGTACTCAAGGGCACTGACGTATCTCATGCCAAAATGAAAAGGTAGTTCTTCCTTCCGACTTCATTTGTTATATGAACACAAGCATATAATGTCGTTAACAAGTCTTCATTAATATGTGAGGGTTTCCGACACACTGTGAGACACTATCATATTCGCTACTCTATAGCTGTTTGTTAAAATGATAAACATGCCCTGTATAACCAATTCTAGGCTTTTTTTATCCAAATCTATGTTATTACACACATTAGAAACTTTGGTGTGCGAAAAGATTGATGCAACAAAGTTTGGTTCATCATATTTATACATCTCTAATTTATACGTTTGGTGATACAAAGTCATTTCTATTAATTTACATATCTAAAACGTTAAAATATTCACTTTTAGGAAAGCACTGTTACTTATCAAAAGGATATTTCAAACTAATGTAAATATTATCGAAAACTAAAAAACGTGAATCCATTTTTTTCAGCCAAATATTTTAGATATTTAATAACGATTTCAGTTTTGAGATTTGCGACGTATACATCTTCACCCAACAAGAGTTTCAATGATGTGTAAATGATGCTTTGCTATATTTATAAATTGTATCGTAAAAATATTGCGAACATTATTTTGCATAAAAAAATATCTGTTTCGAAATGCAGACTTTCTTCTAAGATTAATCAAAGACGACTTTTACTTTATTTGCAATTTAATACTCCCTAAATTATTACATGCATCAAGATAGTAATCAAGTTTCTTCCTCTAAGAACTTGTATTGAATATCATACACTGTCAACCTTTAAATAATTCCAGGTTTTTTATTGTAATTTTTCAGTAGGCACCTTAATTACTGTTACTTGGTATGATTTCTGAACTGTTATCTTTCTTTTTCTTATCTGTTTTATTAATATCTCATTTCTTCTTTGGATGACATCGTGTTTTACTTCGTCCAGAAATAAATTTTCAATTACACTATACCTATGTTTTAATTTTATTTTTGCAAAATCATTAACTATGAATATTATCTTTCCAGCTTGGGGATTGCTATCCTCACCAACCTGGCGTAGGCGAGGGATACTGTGATTTCATATTAGAGCACTGGTCGTCGAAACAAGCCATGGCAGATGATGTGGAAAGCATAGTTTCATCTAGGGACAGTGGTGAAGCACAGTTCCTTAACTGTGGTATATGCATGGGTAGATTCGTTAATCCAAAGGTAAGCATATTAAACGTTATGCATTTTTTTCTCTTTGAGTTGTAGATTATCATTAAGGACGCCTAGACATTTTGCCACCTGAGGCAAATGTTATATTGCTGCTCATTTTACATAAATTTTATCACTGTATTGAGATGTAGGTTAGGTGTCAATATCTGTCCTACTGAAGTTGCCGGTTTGAGGCGTCTGCATTGTTGTCGCACACCTACGCCACCTCTTGTTATCCTGAAAACTGTTTTGATTTTGCAAATAATTTAACTAAAATATTTACCTTAAGGAAAAGTGTTATTAGAAAACCTATTTCATCATCTTGCATCAAAATTTTATCATCTTAACATATAAGCTTTCATGGTGGACTTGTGAAGATAAAGCAAAGCCGTTCTTATTTACATGCAAGGAAAATCCTAAAAATATTACTCAGCTACTCCGCGCAAAATCAAATCCGCTAAGTTAGGCTTTGAACCAATCATGATAATAGGAATCAAGTACACTAAGTATTCTGTTGAGTGTCCTCTATGTTTAAAATAGGTGGATTTAACTTTGTGCTGTTATGTTAAAAATAAATGAACAACGTAAAATAGCACAAATAAAAAATATATATAAAATGACAAACAGCTGTTTCGGAGCCCCTAAAGCTCCATAATCAGTGCCAAATTCAAAAGATTAAACCGAATCAAATGTTTAGGCCACGAAAATATGCTTTTGTCTCTCGCACGCGCCTAAGATTGAATGGCCATTATCTTAGGCGCGTGCGAGAGACGCAAGCATATTTACATAGCTTAAACATTTGATTCGGTTTTAATCTTTTGAATTTGGTAGTGATGATGGAGCTTTAGGGGCTCCGAAACAGCTGTTTGCCATTTTATATATTTTTTTATTTGTGCTATTTTACGTTGTTCATTTATTTTTAATATCCTCTATGTATTTACCAAGCATTTTGTTTTCCAGACAGCAATGTACCAGAATACTTTTGTGTGGCTGTAAAAAAAATGCGAATGTTAAACACACCATTTTCAAAAAAGAACATATTCTATAGCAGGTACGTCTAACCTGGATTATCACTATTTCTTAATAGTAATCTTCATCTTATTTAATCGCAGTATACGATTAAATAATAAATTAATACAAATAATACTATTCGGAAACAGTGCTAACCCGCGGACACAAGGTTTGGCACTCCTGGCCTAAGGAACATAAATAAAATAATATAAATGTTGCTCTGTTTAAAATGGTATAACATCATTTCATTTGAACCAATCTCAAGAAAATATCGCCCATAAATCTTAACGCATGACAATTATTTTCTGTACGCCTGTAAAAGAAGGATAAATGCTAAGTAGATCAATTTTGGACAAACTGTTCTCGAACGCTTTGCATACAGTTTAAATAATTCAGAAAAATTAAATTTAATGAATTCGCAATATATGAATTTTCTATTTTTATTTATTTTATTTTTATAATAATGTTTAACATAGCTCATGCAAATATCTGTAATTATTCTATGTGTTGCATAAAATACAAAAATATTTAAAAAGGAAGCCTTAACTATTACATGATTTTCTCAACTTTTTCAGGAATTTGTATTTGCTGGTTTAATTTAGGATAATTTTTTAATCTTTTTTTTCTCTGCGGATTCTGCTTTACTTCTTTCCTGTGATAAGATACGCTTTCTTTAATAAAATAAATAAAATATTTAGTTGTTTTCTGATCTTTTGAGATATAAATAAGCAAAATCGAAAGTATGTTGAATAAGGAAATATCGTGAAAAACTCACCTGAATTTCTTGCACACGGAAAAGTTTTTTAAAATCTTTTAGTTTTATTTACATTTCTTCCCTTCGGAGTTTAGGGAATTTTTCCCCTTCAACTTTAAAAGCATATTTAGAAGCTACAAAATGTTTTAGAGGTTTCTTTTATCAATAATTTTTAGATCATTTGAAATTTCCGTTTGCAAAATATCATCTACATAGAATTTTTTTTTTTTCGTATAATTCTAGTTTTTAGACTGTGTCGTGAAAAAATTTGCGTTATATGACCCAATGAGCGTGGGGTCGAAATATTAAAGTCAAAAGTTTTTTATTTCGATTCTGTCGGTGCATGTAGGGATAAGCATAATTTGTAAATGTTTTGAGTCAGACGATTTCTACTACCTAGTAGGAATATAACAGAGCTGTCAAAAATGAAATTTGTGATTCTGCATATTATGAAATTCCGGACAACGTTTCTTGCAAGTTTGAAGCAGTAGTTCTTCCGATCCCTCTGATCTATGTTAACAAACATGGAATTTCTCTGCATATTGTGAATCACATTCGAGCAGATGCCTTGTTTGTATATTCCTTAGTTTTCTTTGAACCTATGAAACATTACCAAAGGTCAAATCGTGACTTTTGCGTTACTTCGAGTTTCCAGACATAATCCTTTTAAGAGCAAAGAAATACATTTGCTAAAACTCTGAAATGATTGAATGTCACCGGAATTTATGTACAAATTGATTTGGAAATAAATAAATGCTTTTTATCAAATACATCATAAAAACAAAAACTTTTTTCAAAAATTCTGATGCAAGTGTGAAAGTTGTGGTTTAAAAGTAAGTGGTATAAATAATATACCACTGCCCCTCAAATGGTTAAATAGAATCCCTAATATCATTGTGACCCGAATGTGACCAAAATGGGAAAGCGCCGTTACCCAAATGCAATTCTTGCTGTCCACATTACCGTCACATGGTGACGTTACTGTAATGTCGATATGTCCTGTTTTGTGACAATATGCTAGTGGCACTGTTTTGTAGTCACCTATGACGCGTGACTCGAAAATCGTGCACGGTGACTTCATAGTGATGTCACGAAGTGGCGGTCACCTGCGAGTCACAATGTGACAAATTAAATATATCACATTTTTGTCAAAGTTGTGACTGGGACACTTGTGACCATTTGTGACGCACAGTGAAGTTACATCAACTGGCTCTGCTATTCGGATATAATTATCTAAAACACACACATTTTGGTGTTAACTAAAATATGAAAAAAAAAATTATTTGCATTTTATATGAATTATTTTTTAATTTTTGCTTCGTAATTCTTTTCGCTTTTTTGTTTTCAATTTTTAGGCCTGTTGATCGAAAACAATTTCATTTAGTGATAAACATATGATTTTCAACACTCAGAAAAAGGAATTGATTAAAACTACAAAACATTTTTGTTGAGTACATTTTGATTGTTTTTGCAAAATTGGAGTAAAATTGAACCATTTTACTTCAATTAACAAAACATTTTTGCTGACGATACAATTTTTTTTTTTTTGGAATTGCAAAAAAAAGTGGTTTTCAACAAAAAAAAATTTTTTGTTGATTCAAACAAAATTTCCATTGGGTCAATAAAAATTTTGTTTGAATCAACAAAAAAAATTTTTTTTTGCAATTCCAAAAAAAAATTTTATCGTCAGCAAAAATGTTTTGTTAATTCAAGTAAAATGGTTCAATTTTACTCCAATTTTGCTAAAACAACAAAATGTGCTCAAAAATATGTTTAGTAGTTTTAATCAGTTTCTTTTTCTGAGTGAAATATATACGTTTCTCATACTTTGCATAATTTAAATTCAAAATTTAATTTTATAATTAAATTATTTGATTAAATTGTTTTCTTCGTAATATTCTACATCTTTAACGGAAAAAGATAGGTGTAAGTTTTTCACGTCATATATTTTGCCTATAAATGATAACTTTTCATCCCACTGACTTCCATATTTGACGGTCACTAAACTCATGATTAGGTTATTATTCCGACTACGCATTTAATGAGGATCTCAATAACGGCTAATTGAAGAACTCTCTGAGTGATATTTATTCTTAATGTCCCTGACCTCAAATGCACTTCAAAGTACCCTTAAATAATAATTTGAAATGATGTGAAATCGTAAAGGAAACTTTTATCGAAAGAATTTATTTTACAAACCCCTATAATAAATAAACTAGTGGGTTAAACCTCTAGGAACAAATTATTACATATCTGTAAATTTTCGTACTATCATAAAATACTGTATTTTGGGGGAGTAATAACCTTATACTTAAGAAGACATGGAAGTTTTTTGGCTTCAAAAAATGATTTTTTTAGGCATTATATGGATGTTTTACATTTCAAAAATATTCTCTCGGAGCTGTTTTTAAAAAATTAAACATATATAGAAGACTCTCATCGCACAATGCACAAGCAAGTGGTATTTGTTTCAAAACTGTAAACGCGATTTCCTCGAAACAATATTTTGTAAGTCGGTTCTCAAAATATCTCGGCAACAGATGAATCGATTTCCTTGGGGAGGGGTCTTTTCCGCTTTTTTTTAAATGAATGTTTATACATTTTTTTAGACCTTTACCGATAATTTATTTTGTTGTTGGTTACTCGTTTTTTAAAAACAAAACAAAACAAAAATTTTGCTGAAAACTGATACATTAAGATCCGCGCAGCATCGAGGAAAAACGAATCCAAAAAAAGGATTTTTCAATGAAATTTAATAAAAATTTGTTTTTTAAAAGTTCAAAATATGTGTTTTTTTTTTTAATCTAAGAAACTACCTATTTCTACCTAGCTCGTAGGCGTTCCTAGTTTCTAAACGTAAGAAGTACTTCATAAAATATACTTATTTTTCAAGCCAAAAACCTCCCGTGACCCCATAAAATAAAGAGCCTAAATGAATGAAATTTATAAGCTTCTAATATGACAATAGAATGTTCCATGTAATAAACACAAAAAAATTTTAACATTCAAACATGTAAAATTCGGGCAAGCCTGACTTTAAGTCCTTTGTTTAGAAACAATCTGAAAATCCGCATTTTTTATCCTGGCTATAAGTTTATTCTTGCATTATTTAAAGATTTGAAATATGTTAAGTGTATAAAATGAAACGAAACAAATTTTAGATCGATACCTGATTTTTTTTTTTTCTAACTTTAAAATAGTCAAACTACTTGACGACAAACTACTTCTTTAAAAATAGCAATAAAATATATATATATTTTTTTTTTTGTCTTTGCCACACTTACTCAAAAGTTCAAAGTATAGAACGATTTTTTTTTTATATTTATTTAACTAGTAGTGTCAAGAAATATAAAAGTTCCTTTAATTCTAACGTATAAATCAGTTTTCTGCTCTATAATTTATTTAAACGAAATTAGTTGAAAGAGCAATTTTTCGTTTTCGAAAAGAGAAAAATTAGTGCTTCACTTAGTGTTCTGTTCGTAACTGCTTTTTACATTCAATTTGTTCACAAATTCAAAATTCTTTTTTCTACTATTAATAAGGGCACATATATATTTTCGTTTTTTTATTTAAAAGATTCAAACAATAAACCTTGTTTTCTTTTATCTAAATTCACTCTTTTAGTTTTACGAAACATAATATCAAATAATGAAAGGGTAAATCGGAAAGGAGGAAGGAGTCTTAAAACGGTGTTTTTAATTAACTAACCTGCAACATAAAAGGTAATACAAACCGTTAGCATGTTTTTTTTTTTATGTATGTCTATGCATAAATTTTGAACGCATGCTCCGATTTAAATAATTATTTTTTGTTGGAAAAAGCTCGTTGTGGTGATGTGGTCCCGTTATAAACTTCATCAGATTACAAAAATTGTATGTTTGTCTTTTTTTTTTTTTTTTTTTTTTTTTTTTTTTACTGTAACATTTGTAAAAATTAGTCAATCGCTGGGAAACTTCAATATATTGTTCAGGTATACAGTACTACTTCATGTTTTCAAAATAGTCATCGTATGGTATACAGTTTTTTTTTTTCATAGGAATACGTCGAAACAATTGATATAGGATCGTCTACTGCGCGTCAAAATGAGCAATAATAGCAACAATGGGATTAAAGGGAACGAGGATAACAATAAAGGGTTGCCACTAAAGTACTCTGTTGTGGAAAACCACATTCGCCAAAACACGCCAACTGGCATGGAATAAGCAACTATCAGCGCAAATATTTTTTTCTTAAAAATTACTTACTTTATTTATAAATGTTTGAGCTTTAAAATTCAGAATGAAAGGGTGAAGTCTGTGTTTCAGTCACGGTAAAAGAAGAAGTAACACTTATGAATCCTTTAACTTATGAAATTACTGTTCATAGATATCAAACACATATGTACATGTGCTATAAATATCATTATTTTTAATTTATAGTTATAGTGATTCATATAAATGTTTTGATTTGTTTTAATGCTATATTATGATTTTTTTACGTTTGATCTTTATTGTTACATTTTAGGAACTATTCTTTACTAGGTTTTTACAAGTAATTTTTATCTTTTTCTAGATGCTTCCATGTTTGCACACGTTTTGTGAACGTTGTCTTCTACAATATACCCCTCCTGAAAGCTTGACATTGTCCTGCCCTGTGTGTCGGCAACAATCCATTCTTCCTAAACAAGGTGTTGCTGGACTTCAGAATAATTTTCTAATAAACAATTTGATGGACGTTCTAGAACAAACTTCAGTTTGTGGAAATTGCCAGTATAAATCTTCCAGCGGTGTTTCAAAATGTTTGGACTGCAATCAGTATTTCTGTCAACGATGTTCTTCAAAGCACCAGGAAGATCCTAACACTAACATGCACACTTTGGTAACCCTTGGTGATAATTGTTTATTCAATGATGAAGATTCTAGAATAGGTAGCAATGAAACTAAAGATGGACAAACAACCGATATAAAACAAAATATGTTAACATGCCCAAAACACATTAACCAATCTTTGCGGTTTTACTGCAAAGAATGTGAAACGGCCATTTGTGTGACATGCACCGACATTGAACACGCTGGACATATGACAGCTCGGCTTACAGAAGCTGTCCAAGATGAAAAAAGTAATTTAAGAGAGCTTCTTAAAAAAGCGTATGACCATGTACCAACCTTAAAGGAAGCAATTGAGGCTGTTAGTAATGTATCTTTTTCTTTGGCCAACAGACATACTAAATGCACACAGGCTATCATTGATTGTTTCAGTGATTTAGAAAAAGTCGTTCAACAAAGAAAAAATGAGCTAATACAGCAGTTAGAACAATTAGCTTCCAAAAAGCGTCATGTACTTGACGAACAAAAGAATATTTTAGATGTTTGTTTATCAAATATATTGGCCAGTTCGGAATTTACGGAAAATGCCTTATGTTACGGAAGTGAAACTGAAGTTATATTAGTTACCAAGCAAATGGCTGAAAAGTTAGAAGATTTTGCTGATATGAGAATTCAGAAAATGCCTGAAGAAAATGATTACCTTGTTTTTAGAGCAGATGGCCTTGAAGCTGCTAAAGTAGCCATACTTAATGTAGGAAATATTTTAACAACTAGTGCAGTAGCTCACCAATGCACTGCTGCTGGTGAAGGACTTAAACTTTGTGGAGTAAATAAACAAACGTTAGTTGTTATAACGGCCAAAGATCGCAGAAGTGATATAGTAAGAGGTGCTGGTGATGTCTTTGATGCTGAATTAACATCCCCAGAATTATCTTTTACATGTAAGCCAAAAATTGTGGACCAAAAGAATGGCAGCTATGATATGCATTATACTGTTCCAAAAGAAGGTACTTATCAATTGAGTATAAAGTTCCTAGGACAACATATACATGGAAGTCCTTTTATTGTAAAGTCCTATATTGAAGAAGAATCATCTTCTAGTGATAGACCAGTTAGCTCCAAAATTCCTCGTACAACTGGAGTGAGGCAAAGAACAAGTAAATCATCATCTAGCAATCGCTCTAGTGGCTCAAGGCTGAGAAGCAACGCCATAGAAGATGATTTAATACTAAAGGTTGGAAGCAGAGGTAAAATATTTCCGATTTTAATTATTCTTTTTGTAAGAACATTGCTGATTTAAGTTATATGTTTCAAATGAACTGTAATTTGCTAAATAATGTATTTATTAATGCCATTTAATTTTTTATTTTAAAATCGCTCTTTATTTGCTCATCATCATCGTTTTATGCATAATTTGAATCGAGTAATGGACAATCCAGTTTATTGCTGCTATAGTGGGAATTATAATTTAAAATAAAAATTGCATTTCTGATTTTTTTCAAGATCCATAATCTTCTTTTAGACACTTTTTTTTTAAAGGATAAAGTCAATAAATAAATCTAAGAAGTCTAAAATATTTTGTCACCCTCCAAACAATATTGAAAAATGGATTACAATGAAATTAGCAGCGAAAATTCTTATTCTTTTAATTTTTTTTTCCTAATACCAAGGTAATTGCACAAGTATGTACAAAAAATTGAAATATCATTAGTTAAGACATAGCAATAGGTATTTATATTTATCGTTCGAAATACAGGAATTATGGAATAAAATGCAAACCAGAATTAACAGGCTTAAAAACAAAAATTTTAACACGACTTTTTGCTAAAATTTCTCTATGACTTTTGGGTTTTATTTTCTTTTGTGAAAACTATAAAAAGTAAAGCTGTTGCTAACAATGCTTTATATAGGTTATTGTATTAAGTACGATTTGATTTGGTCTGGTTAGTTCTTTTTATACTGGCGTACACTCCAAAAAAATTGTTAATTTTACGGTAAAATCAACTTTTTTTTTTTTTTTTTTTTTTTTTTTTTTCAGTGTATGCGTGGAATTTGTAGAATCTATCATTAAATTGTTTGGACAAAACATTTTTATTCACTCGAAGCACTAGGACAAAACAATTATTATTTTACAATCATGTTTTATTATTAAAATTATTAATATTAAAAACAAATATTTTCTGAATCAGAAGAGCGAATAAAATATAAATAATTAATTCAATCACTTTGCTTGACAGAATTTTTGACGTTATACAAGCATGCAGAACTATGGTAGAGAAAAAACATTTGTAGAACTGTAGTGACCATTTATGAGCAGCAAGAAATGCAGTGACCATTTATGAGTAGCAAGAAATGCAGTGATGTTAGTTTGTATTATGTAGTGTATTAAACATTAGCCATAAATTACCTTGTCTAAAAATATTCTCAAAAGATAATTTTTAATTAAAAATAACATTACCTTTTTCACTCAGCTGATTTTTGTGATGATATTGTGTAATACGCAAGATTTGATGGACATTTTAAATTACTAAAGTTCATTAATTACCTTGAATTTTTAAAAACTACTACGATTTTTCTGAAGTAAAATTACATCAAAAGTAAATTTTGCAGTGAAAACTCATTTAAAGTTTGAATCAAAATCTCATTTAATCCCTTACTTCTGTTACTTGATGTAGGTTATCAAGTGTAGGAATAATAAGAAATAATTAATTTTACATTTAAACGGTTTATTCAAACAGAAAAAGAACTCGATTCAGCTTTTACTTAAAAGAATCGAATATTCTGCAAATCAAAATTGCACGTTTCAGTTGAATGAGCGGGTTTCGGTCGAAACAAGGGGTTAACGCACAGCTTTCAATACAACTCTGCCCTTTGAAGCGTTATATGCTATATTAACAAACCCGCTCAGGCCCACAAAAGGTCTATCCGTCTATCCGTTGATTATTTTTTCATTTTCATCCAGACAGAGTGATTTACAATTTTAAACTGCAGAAAAACCGGAAATTATGAAAATGACCTCCAAAATAGATTTTTTTTTTTTTTTTTTTTTTTTTTTTTGAAATTGTAAATATTCATATCTTTTTGGAGTGAAAGATACTGTTGAGAACAGAAAAATTCTTCTATACGTGGATATATATTTTTTTGTATGTGTTTTGTATTTTTATCCGGTCTACGGAATAGCAATTTAAAACTGCAGAAAGAACGGACAATATGAAAAAGACCTCCAGGAAATTATTATTATTTTCTTTTTTAAATAGTAAGAAATTCATATTTTTTTAAACAAACGATACTACCTATCGGTAAGCTGCCTTCTAAGAGTAGTTATATATATAAAACGAACTTTTAGAAAAAAAAATTAAATAGTAAATATTCATATTGATATCGGACATGATTTTTTTTTTTTTTTTTTTTTTTTTTTTTTTTGGTAATTTCATAGCGGCCCCGGCGATTGCGATTTTAAAATGCAGAAAAAACGGAACATTTGCTACCTCTGCGTTTGAAGATCCGCGCTTTCTCCGGACATGCATGGGAGCCATCCTAACGCCGGCGAACTGAGGAAACTTGAGGCTCGTTCATTAGCGTTCAATGAGAGTTTTTATACCTTAATATCTCGGCTAATTATCAAAAAATGAAAAAATGTAGTCTCAGGTGCATTTGGACTTGTCTTCGTCTATTCTTATACAAATTTGCAGACCTCTAGTGCAATGGATTTCTCTAGTCATCTTCAACAGACAGACAGACACATAAACAAACATCTTTTTTTTATTAATATAGCTTGTATTATGAATGTAAGCATTATTTAAAGATAGAATAATTAAAGAAGAAATATTGATTTTACATTGGAAATGTTAGTAATGTAATGGCGAAATATACCTTACCAATATTCATGCAACATTGTCAAAATGTAAACACCCTAACATAAACGCCCTAATGTTAGAAAAATACTTAAAGTCAATATTGCCAATGTGTACGAAGTTATAGCCAATATGGGCAGTATTGGCTCAATATTGTTTTGTCACTAGGGTAGGATATTCTTAGTTTGAAGGCACAATTTTTCTGTGGGAATCTGAAAGAGAGAAAGTTAAACATTTTATTTCTACTTACTACATTTTCAGCAAAATTATTTTTAAAACTTTAATTTTAAGTTTCTAGCGCCTATATATCGCTCACACGCAATAAAAGTGACATAACTCAAAAATACTAAATTTCACAGCAGAAGAAGATTCGTATGTTTTTACCGTAGCATAAAATTATAACACTTAGCTCCGCATACAGCTGTAAAAGAATGCATAAAAATGTAAAACCCTTACGAATGAAGACGTAGAAAAGGTTTGGAGGATTGAGTAAATTTATTCCCACACAAAATTTGTCCTCCTTCTGTGGTGGCAAATGGACATATAGCGTAATATAGTGGTTTTCCGGATAACTACACGTGACACTTTTTCTGTAGTAAGATGCACCTAAGTCAGACCTATTACTGCAATAATACGCAAAATAAATCTTATTGGAGTTGTGTCACTTTCCTTCCTGGTGAGCGATATTTGAAATTCCTTCAATTCGCAATAGCAGGTTTTTATTTAAAAATAAATAAATAAAATCAGCTAAATTTGTCCGATTGCGCATATCCCTTTCTTTCCCACTCTTTACAGATTTATTGTTATAATTATTTAAAAATTCAACAAAAAATAATATTATTTGTGGAAGAAACAATCACTGGAGACATCCTGTTAACATTTTTCAAATATGTTTGACTTCAATGAGTTTCCATCTATTTATTGCTGATGATTTTTGAGATTTTTTGTGGTTTTATTTGTTTAAAAAACATTTTTTTTCAGGTCGAGGACGTGGTGAATTTACTAATCCGCAAGGTGTTTGTTGTACAAGGGACGGAAAAATCGTCATCGCAGATAGCAACAATCAGTGTGTTCAAGTCTTTAATTCTGGATCTGGTGAATTCCGACTTCGTTTCGGGGCAAGAGGAAGATCACCAGGGCAAATGCAAAGACCTACAGGAGTAACAGTTTTGCCTAATGGAAATTTCGTCGTAGCAGACTACGAGAACAAATGGGTGAGCATCTATGACGCTTATGGGAAATATGTATCTCGACTTGGCATCGGGAAACTTTTGGGACCAAAAGGAGTCACTGTGGATAAAAATGGACACATAATTGTTGTTGATAATAAAGGTAAGTAACAAAGGGATATCTCTTTTTTTCAATTTCTTACAAGTCTCACTAAACTTTGTGTCCGTTCTTACTGTATATATAATTTAAAAACTGTTTAAGGGCGTATCAAAAGTTCATTTATGCCTTCCAACTCTCGAAAACTTGTTGAAATTTGTGAAATCTTAAACATTGCGATAATGGAAAATAATTTTCATTGAAGTAAAATTTGAACGATATGAAGTCAGAAATGACGAAAATACACACACACACGCACGCACACGCACACTCACAGACACATATATATATTATTGTAATAGAGTATGCATACAATGTAATAGAATCTTTCTTTTATACCACTATTTTAAAAAGTTAAGAAGAAAGTAATGTCTTTGTAATTTCTTAAAATTCGAACGCCACAGGAAATAAATAATTAAAAAGTAAAATTATTTTGATTAGCTCATACAGTACTTTCCTTTCAAATAAATGTTGGAACGTAAGTGCATTATGTTTGGGATATAAAATGCATTGGAATTATTCAGCTTATTTTAATATTACAATTCGTCAATAGCTTCACAAATTATTACAACAGAGTAAGAAAAAAGGTTTTAATGATTTTGTGCATTACAAGTAATCAATTAAGACATATTTCAGTAAGGAATAGTTTAAAATTAGATGTAACTTTAATTTTTTTCTTTGCATTTAAATTGTATATAGTCAAAACGCCCACCTAAATGAACATTCATTAAAAGAGGAATACATGGGACAAGGTTGGTATGTTTTTTTTCCCCCTTTTATTATAACACATCCTAATATTGTTTTAAAAATAAAAATAAAAACAAATATATAATGGCGGGCGTTTACTTCTTTTAATTCTAACCCTACTTTAATTACTGACCCGATGTCTGAGTTCTTCTAGGGTTCTCAAATGTCATATGCTTACTGTAGAAACCATTGAGGCAAAAAAATCAAGGATGAGATTTTTCCCCCCTCACGTAAAGCAGTGAGTATATGCCTGCAATGGTCTTTATTTTCATTTATTTTTTATTTTATTTTATTTTATTTTATTTCATTTATTTATATATTTATTTATTTTTGTGATCACCTAAGAAGAAATTTGCTGTCTAAATACCACGAGCAGGGAAGACCGAGCTATGCTCGGTCAAAATTAAATTTCAGTTCAAATATCATGACCCATGACCAAACTGACCCACTAATTGAATTTTCTCGAACATATGACTTAGCCCAACAGTCTTCTCGTGCCCGAAAACCGTAGGATGCAAAATTTAGTGTAAATAGTCTGAGCCGTTTTTAAGATAAAATAGCTTGACCCATAATGACCCATGACCAAAATGACCCAGTAATCGAAATTTCTCGAACATGTGACCTAGCCTAATAGTCTTCTTGTTCCCTAAACCTGTAGGGTGCTAAATTTATTTCAAATCCTCTGAACCGTTTTTAAGATAAAATAGCTTGACCGATGACCAAAATGACCCACTAATCGAAAGTTCTCGAACATGTGACCTAGCCCAACAGTCTTCTCGTGCCCGAAAACCATTGGATGCAAAATTTAGTGTAAATTGAGCCACTCTTTAGATCTTGACCCACAATGACCCAGAAATAACCCACTAATCGAATTTTCTCGGACATGTGACCTAGCCCAATGATTTTATCGTGCTCGAAACTCGTAGGACACAAAATTTAATCAAAATCGTTAGAGCCGTTTTTTAGATAAAATTAATTTGACCCGCGTTGACACAAAAATGACCCACTAATCGAAAGTTCCCGAACATGTGACCTAGCCCAATAGTTTTCTGGTGCCCCAAAACGGTAGGATACAAAATTTCGTCAAAATCGTTACAGCCGTTTTTAAGATAAAATTTGCATATATATATATATATATATATATATATATATATATATATATATATAACCACACACAAGATTTGCTCGTATTAGAATGTACGAACAGGGAAGACCGAGCTATGCTCGGTCAAAATTAAATTTGAGTTCAAATATCATGACCCATGACCAAAATGTCCCAATAATTGAATTTTCTCGAACATGTGACTTAGCCCAACAGTCTTCTCGTGTCCGAAAACCATTGGATACAGAATTTAGTGTAAATTGAGCCGCTTTTTAGATCTTGACAAACAATGACCCAGAATTGACCCACTAATAGAATTTTCTGGAACATGTGACCTAGCCCAATGATTTTCGCGTGCCCGAAACTCGTAGGATACAAAATTTAATCAAAATCGTTAGAGCCGTTTTTAGATAAAATTAATTTGACCCGCTTTGACCCCAAAATGACCCCCTAATCGAAAGTTCTCGAACATGTGACCCAGCCCAATAGTCTTCTCGTGCCCGAAAATAGTCGGATACAAAATTTCGTCAAAATCGTTTGAACCGTTTTTTAGATATAATTAGCTTGACCATGACCCAAAATGACCCACTAATTGATTTTTCTCGAACATGTGACCTAGCCCAACAGTCTTCTCGTGCCCGAAAACCATCGGATGCAAAATTTAGTGTAAATTGAGCCGCTTTTTAGATCTTGACCCACAATGACCCAGAAATGACCCACTAATCGAATTTTCTCGGACATGTGACCTAGCCCAATGATTTTATCGTGCTCGAAACTCGTAGGACACAAAATTTAATCAAAATCGTTAGAGCCGTTTTTTAGATAAAATTAATTTGACCCGCGTTGACCCAAAAATGACCCACTAATCGAAAGTTCTCGAACATGTGACCCAGCCCAATAGTCTTCTCGTGCCCGAAAATGGTCGGATACAAAATTTCGTCAAAATCGTTTGAACCGTTTTTTCGATACAATTAGCTAAACCGTGACCCAAAATGACCCAAAATGACCCAAAATGACCCAAAATGACCCACTAATCGAATTTTCTCGAACATGTAACCTAGCCCAATGGTTTTCTGGTGCCCCAAAACGGTAGGATACGAAATTTCGTCAAAATCGTTAGAGCCGTTTTTAAGATAAAATTTGCATATATATATATATGTATGTATGTATGTATGTATGTATAACCACACACAAGATTTGCTCGTATTAGAATATATGATGATTGAGAGAGAATTATGCTAGAAAGCAACTTAAACTAATTATCTATTACTTTATTACTGTTATAGTTTGTAAATGAAGTCTGTTTTTAGCACTTTCCAACCTTGTTGAAAAGTGCTTATGACTTCGGTTTGTCTGGCCGTCTGCCGTCTGGCCGTCTGGCCGTCTGGCCGTCTGGCCGTCTGCCGTCTGGCCGTCTGCCGTCTGTCCGTGCTCTAACTCCCGTAAATATGCTCGGATTGCTCTGCAATTTTTATATGTTATTGTCGTTATCTATAGCATGTTCCCTATTTCAACGGAAGTGTGTAGCACTTATAGTTTTTTTACAGGGACACTCAAAAGAATTCCGTTACATTGCGGTCTATGGGGAAAAATCATTTGCGGTTTATTTAAATAATGTTTCACTACTTTAAACGCATTGAAATTTATATATATCACTAAGGTGCATTAGAAGATGCTTAATATGGAACAGGGTGTGCATAGCACTTATAGTTACTTTACAGGGACAGTCAAAAGAATTCCGTTACATTACGTCTAAGGAGAAAAATCGTCTGCGGTTTATTTAAATAATGTTTCACTATTTTAAACGCATTGAAATTTATATAGATCACTAAGGTGCATTACAAGAGACTTACTACGGAATATTGTGTGTATAGCACAGTCATCGTTCATTTACAGGGACACGCAAAAGAATTATCTACTGTCTGTTAACAATAATTCCTGGAAGTGCGTTTTAAGTTATTGAACGCGATTTTAATTTTAACTTGCTTTTTGTCTATTACGTGATGTGTATAAATTCTGTAGATCCTATACAGGGCAGCACAAAAGTTCGCGAACACATTTCTGTTTATTGACAAACTCCAGACGGAGAATTTTAAACTGTGCTACGCGTTTCCTAACTGAACTAAAATTATCATCCTATGTAGTATATATACAAATCTATAGATCCTATACAGGGCTGAATAAAAGTATTCGGATATTTTTCCGAATATTGTATATGTTGGAAATTCCTGAAATTATGTTTTTAAATATGTTATGCGTTTTCTAAATTGTTTACTTAGATGTTAGCTTTTAGCTTATTAGCTTATTTAGCTTTTAAACGGTATGATTTGTAAAATTATTTTGGAAGCGTTGGAAAGTGCTATATAATCTATGCTTGACGCATGATTTTTCGTTCTTGTTTAACTTTTAAATTAGAAGTGGCATTATATGAACGCGACTCGCGATAAATGTTTACTCGAATTCTCTTTCAATCTATTATTTCCATTCTGGCAAAATTTTCATTCCATTGTGAATTATAGTTCTACAATCTACAATATATCACTTCAAAGGAATTACACTCCGGCCACGATAAGTGACCTTGAAAGAGTTCGCGATGCTACGAGGAAAGAGAGTGGCTAATAGACACCTACGGAAAAAACGCATAGGGGAAAGTCGGGTAGCCGCGGACGACGGGTAACCGCGGACATCTAAGAAATTCAAAGTGTTGCGTAAATAAAGAGTTATTGTAAATGAACGCGCTCTAGAGTCGAAACAAATACAGTTTAATTGCCACGTGGGCGCCGAGTAAGTTAGTCGTGAGTGAGTGTTTTCTTTTCGTCAATAAATTGTCGTTGCTCCTGTCAAACTTTATTGCAGGTTATTAAGAAATATTAATTAGATTAATTAGATCTTATTTTAGATGATCTTTATTAGACATAAAGATTGTATATATATAGATGCATCGGATTTTTATTATAATTGTGATGTTTGTAAGGCCAAAAAACGGTTGGGACACCATTGATTAATACGTCTGGGGCTACCGCCGTTTCTTGTGACGCCAACAAAATAAGGCCAAACTATTTTCAGTATATTTCGTTAAATAATTCGATATTATTAGCAATGTTTAATTAAAATCATTAAAGAAGTTCGTAATTTTATTTTAAGTATAAAATAAAGACACAAATTTCATTCATTTGTTTTTATTTGCAATTTATGCAAGTGTCCGGGGCTACCCGATCTTCCCCTAACTGAATGAAAAACTACAATCTGCTATATGTGATTGTCACCTTAAGAGATAACATCTTTAACGCCATAAAGTGTACGGCCCTTTCGGAAATATTTATAAAAATCCATTTACACTAAATTATTATACATATATATTAAAGTAGAAAAATGTATTTTGTTTAGTTGATATATTGAAAAATTGCAGCTTGACAGCAGGTGGGCGAGAGCGTTTCGAAATAAGAGGATCAAATGGTGACACGATAACTTAGAGTACACTTTAACCTAGAACAATGAGACAAAAAGAATTTTTTTTTAGTCCAAAAGCCAGTGAAATACGTATACATTTTTAGAGAATTGGCATCAATTCAAAGTAAAATGCAAATTTTAAACCAAAAATTTGGTTACTTAAATTTACACAGAGAAGCGAGATATCAATTTTTCGAAAATCCTACTTATTTCACTAGGAAAAATAATGTAACAAGACAATTAATTTTCTTAAAAGATCAAGTTGATTGGTTAAAAATTGGTGGAGCTAGAGTGTCTACTGATTTTGAAAGTGCTGATCAAATTTATAAAAGAAAAAGAAAAGAAAAGAAAAGAAAACGCGATTAAAATTTTTTGTAACTGATTATTCTCCGTTATTTCTCTCGACTTTTATAGCTCCAAAATTGCCATTTCATTTTCAGTATCTATTTCTAACTAATAAAATATAATTTGCGTGTGTATAAAGAGTACTTTAAGCGACAAAAAGAATTTCTAAATTTTCAGCCGGTCAAAGGGGTTTTACCCTTTAATTTAAGATTAAATTCAGCTAAATTTGGATTACTGATCAGTCAACTTATCAAGGACAGATTAAACTTGTATTTGTATGATAATTGGTGTCTTCAAAATGGTGATTTTACAATATTTTGAAATGGTGAGTTTGCAATTATTTTAATTATTATTATTTACAATATTTTACACATTATTACCCTGCATAATTTTTAATACCAAAATAATTTAAACTAGATTTAGAAAACAATTAACGTTTAGAAAACTCAGTCATGGTTCTTGGATATGCTATGTATCGCTATTCATGAAATGGTAAGATTTTTAGATAAATTAAGATGACAGTAAACGGTTTATGTATAAATAAATTGTTAATATTTTCTGTGTAACCATAATTATTATTTTCACATTATAGTAAAGGTTTTCTCAATAAATTTTAATGCATATTGTTAAACTTTTATTTTTCTTTTAATAGCATGTGTAACATTTTATGTTACTATTTATTTTGTCTTATTTTGACTTTTATTTGATCATCTGTATATGTACTAATTCAGTTTTATATGTTCAACTGCATCGACAAATATGGAGCAATTTATTATCTTATATATATATAATCTAATATAAATTTCATAAATTTAATTACAAACAGGAACGACTCTATGTTTAGGCGCAATGTAGAGGCATATTTGTATTAATAGGCGCTTTGCAATGGTCCTAATAAAGTTTTCATATGTTTTCAATTATTTTTCATGAGTAAATGGTGCAAAAGGGTGTCAATGAAAAAAATACTTACGGCGCAATATACCTTTGTGCGGGCCTACATAAAAAAGTCTTCAGAGTCACAAAAATTAAAGTACAACTTTTAAATTTTAATAAAAGGATATTTTTTTTAAGTGTGCTCCTTTAACTGATGAATCTTTCATATATGCACAAATCATGTAACTTCCTTTAAAAGAATATAATTTTAAAAAGCATGCTGTTTGCATTTTTCTATTTGTACAAAAGATATTTATTTTTTACTATTTGCATAAATATTTCTTTATTTCTCAGCATAAAATTATTTATAAAAAGTTTTTTTATAACATTAAAAGTGTAGATAACATAATTAATAGTAGAGAACATAATTAACAATTATTACTTTAATTCTTCAGTGAATCTTACTTTCTACGCAGAATGAAGATAAAAGTTTATTTCATATAATCCGCAATAGATGGCAGCACTAATTCGCAAATGGACCCTCAAAACAACCTCTCTCAGAAATTTAAATTTTCATTGACTGGTGATTTGTTGCAGTTACACAAATAAACCAGGATAGCATCATCAGATATCACAAAAATTCATATGTTGGATTTTTCACGAAATGTTTGACTGAAGAAAACTAAGTATCTTACATTGTAAACTGAGTATTTTTTTTTTTTCAATACTTTTTGCTGAGTGTAGGGCCGGCTATAAGGAGGGGAGCGACGCGCAGGCCCGTAGCTAGGTGGGGGCCAGGTCGGGCAAAGCCCGACCTGCAAAAGATTTTGCCCGACCTAGCGTGAAACTTTACATCCCGATTAAAACAACATTAAATTTCTATTATTTTTTTAAATAATTTTTTGTCTAATCTAGTGTGAGACTGGACATTCCGATCACTTTATCAGCCACTATTTCACTTTAAATTCCCAATTTTTCCATCTTCTTGCCATATCTAAGCAAAGAGGACCCCCCACCCCTTCCTCCTCCCAATTTCGTTTTTAAACTGGAAACAAAACCAGAAAAAATTTCATCTATAAACCTTCTTTTTTCTCTATTTCTTTAACATACAACAGACTGTCGAAGATTGACCCTTAGGACATTCCCCGCTTTGTTGCTTTGTAAAAATTACACCGTACCGCAGGATATTCCTGCCCGTACCGACCCAGCAACAATTCTGTATTGATTGATATCCATAAAGCTTACTTTCTTTGTAGGATTGTCACCATGTGAAATTTATCTTAAGAAAGCGGGGTTGAAACCAAAGGCTTCTGAATCTGAAAATAAAGCGAAACAGCCTACAATAATGTTTTTGAATTTGTCGTACATGACAAGTTTGCAGCTTCTTTCATGGAACTGGTTCCAATTCCATGAAACAGATTGTTATGTTTACTTGTTTGCTTTGGGAAGAGGGGACTAATGTCTTTCATTCTTCTGATCTTTCCTTACATGTTAGTGAATGATAAAAATTTGTGAAACCTATGTCACAATAAAAAAATTATGGGAGGAGTTTTTCCGCATAAAGAAGAAATGGAATGCAATGAAAATATCATCTTTAACCAATAGAATATAAAATTTGTTTTAATAAAATGATATAAATTTAATTTATAAATAAGAAATTTACAGAATTATCTGTGAATTGTTTTGAATATACATGTGTCTTAAGTTATATATATATATATATATATATATATATATATATATATATATATATATATTTTCCCCACGGGTTTTACAAGTAGTGGTTAGTAGAGGAAATTATATTACCGCGTTACACGTTTGAATGGTAACAGGAAAAAAAGTAATCGGAAAAAAAGTAAACGGAAAAAAAGTAACTGAGTCAACAAAAGCGGAAAAAAAGTAATCGGAAAAAAAGTAATCGGAAAAAAAGTAAACGGAAAAAAAGTAAACGGAAAAAAAGTAACAAGGTATTGATAAATATTGAACTTATTGATACATAAGTTGATAATAAGTTAATGATAGTAACATATGTCTGATTTATATAATTCCCGTAGGCGGATATTTGCGAATGCTATTAGGAATTGAGTAAAATCACCCCCTGAAAAATGCCCCATCGGTAAAAAGCTCCCTGATAATAAAAAAAAGGGTGGGGGTGGGGGGGTGGGGGATAGGCTTCACGTTAAGATGGGAAAATACCACACATTTATGAATAACACGTGTTTGAATAAGCCAATTATAATTTCGGGTAAAGCACGTGCTACCACGTGTATTTACTAACCACGTGTACTAGGAACAATCAGAGCATTATATACATCATATATTCTAATACGAGAGCAAATCTTGTGTGTGTGTGTGTGTGTGTGGGGGGGGGGGTTATGTATATATATATATATATACAAATTTTATTTTAAAAACAGCTCTCAGACGGGGGACATAAAACTTGAAAAATAATTATAAAAGCATCCTAATGAAGTTATCATAAAATTCTGAATATAGGAACAATCAGAGCATTATATACATCATATATTCTAATACGAGAGCAAATCTTGTGTGTGTGTGTGTGGGGGGGGGGGGGGTTATATACATATATATATATATATATATATATATATACAAATTTTATTTTAAAAACAGCTCTCAGACGGGGGACATAAAACTTGAAAAATAATCATAAAAGCATCCGAATGAAGTTATCATAAAATTCTGAATATTTTATAAATAAATTTTAATTAAAAAAATTAAATTACTATTATATTTAGTTGCAGGATTTTTTTTTAAATCTGAAAACTTGCTCAAAAAATAAAAACTACAATTAGATCCTATGTTCCATCTGTATAACATATTTAGATTTGAAGACACAAATTCATTTTGAAAGCTTTACGCTATAAAAACTGGAGAAAATGTAAATTAATTTTAATTTTGATTTTTTATTCTTTTTTTTTTTTTAAATAAAAAATGGAAATCAGAAAAAAGATACAATTTAATATATTTACTTACATACAGTTAAGATGTATATTTAACACCTAATTAGTTTTGAAACTTGAATGAACTTTTCCTAGTGTTATTAAAAAAGAATAGATATATATTTTTAAGGAGAGCTAACACTTTCTATTAACTAGCTCTTACAATTATCATCTTATTTATATAAAAAAAAAATGTCCATATGATTGCAACCAAATTAACACATGCGTTAAAAAATGTATAAAAAAATCATATAATCTTAAAAAAAAAAAAAAAAAAAAAATTATAACAGGACGGTTGGGTGGGTAGATGTTAGATTGAGATGGTGTGTGACGGTGTTGTACGGAAAAAACGCATGGTTAATTTATATTATTTTTTTTTAAAAAAGGGGAGGGGCTTTTTGATTTACACAATTGTTTGATATTACACATTTTATAATGGACTATGATGTGATATTTTTATATGTATATTAATTTAGTTATATTTACATATCCATTATTTAATTAATTTAAATGAATTTATATTCATTAATATTAAGAATGTTTTTGATTTAATGATTTGGATTAATACCTACGGTGGACAATATCATATTAACTTCTAATATAATGTATACTTTTCTAAAGTGTTAATATAATATGTTTTAATTTTTATTAAACGTTCTACCCTTATCAGTTATATTAAGTGTTTATAATTTTTTAACTTTGTATGAAGAAACATTATATGTTACTAATTCATTTCAATATTTAATTAATATTAATTTTAAATTCTTTGTATCTTAATTCCAATATTTAGTATTTTATTTTAATTTAATTTATGTGATGTTGCATTTTTGGCACAGTTATTTAGTAGTTTTTGTCATTTAATGGTACATATATTTTTATGTTGCTTTAATTATTAATTTTTCCATCTTACAACTTATTTTTAACATAGAATTATTCATTAATACATCCATTACTTTAATGTAATTAGATATTCTATTTATTAATTTATTTCATTTATTTATTATTTAATGTAATTAAATTAATGTTTAATAATTAAACCAAATTACTATCAGAAATGATAGCAATTTGGTTTAATTATTAAACATTAATTTTCATCCAATACTTTTTATTCAGATTATATTCACTTTTACCAACATAGATGGCAGCACTAATGTTCCTGTTTGCTTTACAATATTCATATTATTCTAACATCTTTTCTGGCAACATAGTAAATCATTTTCTAATTCTAAATTTGGCAACATGTAATGATTTTTTGCAATTCATTCCCTAGTTTTGGTTGTGTTTCATGTGTGGTTCATGTGGTGCACAGGTATCTTTTTTAATCATAATGGATTTTATACTTTCTGACTCTATTTCATGTTTTCTCTGTATATTATAGGTATGGCTTCTTTCCTTTTTAATATTGTATTTATTTTTTATTTTTTCACAGGTTTGATACAATGTTTATGAGCAGGTAGTCCCAAAATCATATTCTTTAGCAATGTATGGCTAATATGATGATGAAACCTCTCATTTCATTTTATTTGTGGTATTTAGGCATTTGGGACTTGATAATTCTGTCTAAATTCCACAAATTTCATTTCATTTCATTCATTTAATTCCATTTATTCAATTTTTAATTTAATTTCTTCTTCTTTTAAATAAATTTTTGGTATCTATATTCAGTGTGTTGGGGAATACTTTCATTCAACTAATTACATACTTAATCATTATTTCATAGTTTAAGTTGGTGTTATGGTAATGTTTCATTTATGGTTATATATATATGTAATATATATAATTTTTAAATGATATTGAGTTATTAAGTTCTTTCCACACAGTCACTTTGAATTATTGATGTATTTTTGTATATGAATTTTTAATTTTAGTGACAGATCGGTTAATTCTCTTACAGATTATATTTTCGAAGTCAATGTTTTCATGTTAAACAAAATTAAATTTATGTTCGGAAACTGTTAAAAACATTGTTGCTTAAAGAGGAATATAGAACAAAAAAACGAATCACAAAATCATCCGAATCAAATTGCTGTGAAATTCTGAATATTTTATAAATGATTTTTCAATATTTCCTATGGGAATGGATTTTTTTCTAAGTATTTCCTCATGAAAACTTGTTCAAAATACAAAAACTGTATTTATATGTATTTACTGTGTTCCATCTAAATAACATATTTAAATTTCAGGACACACAGCCATTTTCAAAATGCAACACAAACAAAGAATCCAAATCGGTTTACTTAATCATATATGAACTGGGAAAATTAAAAAAGTCTTATTGAATAAGATTCTAAATAAAGAATCAAAATAATGTGGAACTAAATAAAGATAATTGAAAAAAGAAAAAAAAGAGTGGTGGTGGTGTTGTGTGTGTGTGTGTATGGGGGGAGGGGGGGATTGGGTAGATAAGAACCATGTTTGGCCCATGGCAGAGACAAATATTTTGTTTTCATTTTTGTAATAAAATTTAGGATTAAATTGGTTCTTTTTGTATAACTGCTTAAGTATGCTCTGTACAAGATAAAAA
This sequence comes from Maratus michaelseni, assembly GCA_963931845.1. Lineage (NCBI taxonomy): Eukaryota > Metazoa > Arthropoda > Arachnida > Araneae > Salticidae > Maratus > Maratus michaelseni. Next base: position 392,029,754 of record OZ007586.1, read on the forward strand.
TAAAAGTTCTTTAGCAAATTTTAATATACTCTTAACATTTTTACAAAAAAAAAAAAAAAAAAAAAAAAAAAAAAAAAAAAATCTTTTTTATTTATTTTTATTTATTTTAATAAGAAGGTCTCATAACACCAGCATGGTTTTTATGGATGTTAATATTTGAATAAAAATATAATACATTCAGAAAAAGAATGAAAACTTGATTTTTCATTATTATTATTATTCAACTATTCTATTCAAATGTTAAAATAAGTTAAAGCATACTTAAATGATAGAAACTTGTACTTTCTACTAAGAAAATGAACTGCAAAATGAATTTATGCAGTTAAAATTTTCAATAGCGGAGTCCTCGGGACTGCTGGGTTTGTTCTCTATATACCTCCATTTAGCGAACTATAAATCAGGTTTGGGTTGCTTCCAGAAGCAAGACCTGATTATTGCACGGGCAATCTCTTCCACGGCTTTGACCCCCTCCCCTCTGAATTTAGGTGCCTCCCAAATTTGACATTTCTTTCAATATTTTAAACTTATAGAGTAGGATAAGATTAAAAACAAAAAATATATATTTATCTAAAAACAGTGAAACCTTTCAATAGCGGACATTTCGAGACTACAAAATTTGTTTACTATTCGGAGGTGTCCACATTTCTGATGTAAAAATATTCAAACATGTTTGTGTTGTGTATTGAAAAGGTGGATTTTCGCTAAATAGAGGTATCCGCTTTTTCCTCTAAAACCGGACACTTCCGAATAGCGGGAAAATTCTGTGCTCCCGAAGTATCCGCTATTGAGAGATTTTACTGTTTTTAGATAAATATAATTTTTGTTTTCAATCTTATCTTACTGTAAAAGCTCAAAACATTGAATATAATCAGTACAATGCCGAAAGAGATTTAAAATATCAGCTTTACGAAAATTGCATTCTAAATTTTGGACCCCATAAAATCGGGGGCGGGGGGGGGGGCGGTGAGGCCATGGGCCCATGCTTTTATCAGGTTCTTCTTCTTCTTAAAAAATTACCAGCCCTGCTTTGTGATCATATATAGTCCCATTTATTGAGGATGCAATGTGGTCAAATATGGCTGCATTTAATGCTTAAAAAAATTGTGGTCAGAAATGACTACTTATTGCCGACAGATCAGAGCACGAAAATGGCCGCAATTCAGGAGTTTCAAATGTCTTAAATTCAGACACAAATAAGTGTCTTAAAAAATTAAGACACTTTAAAGTGTCTCTTTTTTTAACCATCCGTTTCAGACACTTAAGTGTCTGAATTAAAGACATTTCAGTTTACAGTGCAGTTTTAACAACTTTATACCTCGTTAAAAATTATTTTTATTAATACTTAAAATTATCCCAGTGTTTTGAAATATATGTAAGATTTGAGAATCACGATTCATGATAAAATTAACTTGACCCGCGTTGACTCACTAATAGAAAGTTCTCAAATATGTAACCCAGTCCAATAGTCTTCTCGTGCCCGAAAATGGTAATAAAAGTTTAGTCAAAATCGTTTGAACCGTATTTTAGATACAATTAGCTTGATCCTGACAGATTGTGACTCAAATGACCCACTAATCGAATTTCCTCAAACATGTGACTCAGCCCAACGGTTTTCTGGTGCCTCAAAACTGTAGGATACAAAATTTCGTCAAAATTATTAGAGCCGTTTTTAACATGAAATTTGCATATTATATATATATATATATATATATATATATATAAACCCCCCCACCCCCCTCACACACACACACACAAGATTTGCTCTCGTATTAGAATAAATGGTGTATATAATGCTCTGATTGTTCCTAGTACACGTGGTTAGTAAATACACGTGGTAGCACGTGCTTTACCCGAAATTATAATTGGCTTATTCAAACACGTGTTATTCATAAATGTGTGGTATTTTCCCATCTTAACGTGAAGCCTATCAAACCCCCCACCCCCACCCTTTTTTTTTATTATCTGGGAGCTTTTTACCGATGGGGCATTTTTCAGGGGGTGATTTTACTCAATTCCTAATAGCATTCGCAAATATCCGCCTACGGGAATTATATAAATCAGACGTATGTTACTTCGTTATCTTTTAACACTTATTTATCAATAAGTTCAATATTTATCAATACCTTGTTACTTTTTTTCCGTTTACTTTTTTTCCGTTTACCTTTTTTCCGATTACTTTTTTTCCGTTTACTTTTTTTCCGCTCTTGTTGACTCAGTTACTTTTTTTCCGTTTACTTTTTTTCCGATTACTTTTTTTCCTAGATTCGTTTGAATGTATTTCACTTTAAATAACTTTCATGTAACATAACATAAATAACTTTTCATCTTAAAGTACAAAATCTTCAAGGAACAAAATAATATCAATCAATAATAAATCAAGGAACAAAAAGAAAAATGTAACGATATGATATTGTTAAGTTGTTAAGTATACTTAGATTTTATAAAATGTTTTATTTCGCGTAAAATATATTCTTTGAAGGAATGTATTTGCAGATATCGAAATAATATGATAAAAGCAGCTTAAAAAAGTTCATACTTTTGCTTACGGCTTGAAAATATTTATAATAATGAACAGGATAACAAATTAAATCCATCATAGGCGCCGACTACAAGGCCATAAAAATTCTCTGGAAATTTTCACAGGGGCATCGCTCCCCTCTGGAAATAAAAATTAATAGAAGGCCTGTCCCTTTATCTGTTCAATCTACTCTTCCACGACGCCCCCCCCCCCCTGAAATTTTTAAAAGTTGGCGCCTCTGAAATAAACCAATCATTTTTTCAAATTTAAAGAATAAAATATGCCGGGCTACTTACGATTTTACAAATCCAAATTAGTTATCTTCTGACACATTCACAAAGTCATTCACTATTCTTAAATTCAAAAAATTTTCAGGTCCTCTTATTAAAAACAAAGAAATTAAATAGTATTTTCCTTTTTTTTGTAAAGGCAAATCACTTTTTAGAAAATGACCGTCAAAGTTAACGATATAAACCAATTTTCTGGACATGACAGTCTGATAAAGTTCATAAGCGAGAAATCGATTACAACTCAAAATCTATAGAAAAGTGAAAAACGTTATTCGATTCTAAATCACTTTAGTAGTTAAAACTTGTAAATTTCATGCTTTTATGTATAAAAATGACAGTGCAAATATAGCAAAAAAGTTCCGTGTTGGTCAGCCGGAAAAAATTGTATATATATATATAAATATATATATATATACACACAATTAATATACATATAATATTTTTTTTTGAACCTCATGGAGGATATCTGATATGGTATTTAATTACGGGTAAATGTCACAACAATGTCACAACAGTCTTAAGCATAAACAATATGCATAGCTCTTTTCAAAAAATATACGGCGATTGAAGGAATAGCGATGCTTTATAGGAAATGGACAGTGAAATAAATAAATTAAAAAATATTTTATATTTGCACAGACTCTTCGACACTAAACATTCTGCATAAAAAGTGTTTATTATTTTTTTTAATGTAGCAAGGAACAAACAAACAAGTTGGAAATGTACGTTAAACGTGACAAATGAGGTGCGACCGTACTATAACTAGTTTTACAATGTAAAAAAATTATCTTTATTATTTCTGTGAAATGAATTATATCGTCTGTTACGAGCGAAATGAGCGTGCTTTTTTTTTTTCTTATTAGTGATGCCACGTTTACAGATGCGAAGTTTTTTTCGACACCCGACTGCTGCAAAATTCAACATGAAATATTGCTTTATGAATGATTACCTCCATGGTTTAATATTTCTATGACTCATGATGAACGAATCTTTTGTGTTTATTTACTTTAATGGATTGAGATATTCGGCTATTAACCTAATTTCTACTGAAGTTATCTCAGAATCTATACATTTTTTAATGTAACTCATCTCTCGAGCAAACACTTTTTTTGAATGATCTTTCTAAAAATGTAACTTTTATGCAATTTTATTCGAAGAAATAATGTTGAATAAAAATGACCGCTTGGCATATGAAACAAGAACGAAAAATCATGCGTCAAGCATAGATTATGTAACACTTTCCAACGCTTCCAAAATAATTTTACGAATCATACTCTTTAATAAGCTAAAAGATAACATCTAAGTAATCCGAGTACTTTTATTCAGCCCTGTATAGGATCTATAGATTTGTATATATACTACATAGGATGCTAAATTTTAGTCCAGTTAGGAAACACGTAGCACAGTTTAAAATTCTCCGTCTGGAGTTAAATAATACGGAAATGTGTTCCCGAACTTTTGTGTTTCCCTGTATAGGATCTACAGAATTTATACACACCACGTAATATACAAAAAGCGATTTAAAATTAAAATCGCGTTCAGTAACTTAAAGCGCACTTCAAGGAATTATTGTTAACATACAGTAGAGAATTTTTTGTGTGTCCCTGTAAATGAACGCTGATTGCTATACACACAATATTCTGTAGTAAGTCTCTTGTAATGAACCTTATATAAATTTCAATGCGTTTAAAATAGGGAAACATTATTTAAATAAACCGCAGACAATTTTTCTCCATAGACGTAATGTAACGGAATTCTTTTGACTGTCCCTGTAAAGTAAGTATAAGTGTTATGCACACCCTATTCCATATTAAGCTTCTTCTAATGCACCTTAGTGATATATATAAATTTCAATGCGTTTAAAATAGTGAAACATTATTTAAATAAATCGCAAATGATTTTTCCCCATAGACCGCAATGTAACGGAATTCTTTTGAGTGTCTCTGTAAAAAAACTATAAGTGCTACACACTTCCGTTGAAATAGGGAACATGCTATAAATAACGATTATAACATATAAAAATTGCAGGGCAATCCGAGCATATTTACGGGAGTTAGAGCACGGACAGACGGCAGACGGCCAGACGGCCAGACAAACCGAAGTCATAAACACTTTTCAACTAGGTTGGAAAGTGTTAAAAAGAAGTGGTTAGCAGGTTAGCCCGTATTCTTTTTCCTCAGTCACATGACTTGTGCTTTTATTATACAGATTACGTATGATAGGATTTAATAGAATAAATAAAACTTTTTTAATATCTTTTTAATTTGTGATTCGATTTTCACAAAATTTGAAATGACTCGACAAAATTTTATAACGATTCTATATATTAAATTTTAAACCATTCGGTTGGGTAGTTTTTGTTTTTTGCGGACGGACCAAATGACGACTATAGGTGCTACGCATTTATATAATTACGAACGCACCTAACTGGGATTGTTTTGTCTGAAACAGAGACAGCACTGGGTTGTGCTAATTAGATCTTGAATAATCTATGTTTACTACTTTAAACATAAATGATTCCGTGTCAAGTGTTGATGCAGTGTAATTTACCATACAGTGTTAACAATATTTACATTAATTCTGTATTAATCTTAATAATCTCTCATAAAAATCCATTAAAAAGAAATATGAAAATATACTGTTTTTATGCTATTTTTTCCATAATTTACGGCTTTTTCAGAACTCGACACAGAATAACACATAACAACAGAAGCGTGAGAATTTTAAGACTTTATCTGTTTGAAAAACCGGAGCGTCCGTTTGCAATTTTGAATTTTCTGCCTCTTACAAGTTCCTTTTATTATTATTATATCTTCATTTTGTTTCATTTGTAATGCTTATAGTTAGGATTGCACGAAAAGTTTTTAACTTGACTTCAAGACTACTATTAAATCGCCTGTCACAAACAAGCGCCATCAAAGCAGCCGAATTGCTCAGCACCCTTTAGTACTTAAGTGATTTTGGACTTTGACTTTCTGACACATCACTGGACCACCTGTGGTGTGAAATTGTGTTACCCGTCCTCTGAAATATAAATAGAGAAGTAGTATGAACTATTTTCTGAAAGAAAGATTTTGACAATTTTACAATGGGACGATATAGGTGCAATTTGTCGCTCCTGTGATTGTGCCGACAGCGGGCCTGTGTTTGTGCAAGACCACCCAGATGTTTTTGTGTCCCGTTCAACGATTTCGAGGAATAGATTTAGTGACTCTTGAAAATCCGCTTGTGAAAATAATGCATTCTGCCTTATTACAGTCTTGTTTAACCGTTGTGGTTTCCAGATGCTAACCAGTTTTTGGTGACAGTGAAAAAAAAAAGTTCTCGTTTTAAAAGCTGTATATATTATATTTGGATAAGTATGTATCTGTGAACGGAACGGATTACTTTATCTGTGAATACAAGTTATATTTGAAAATATGAATATCCGTTCATTTATGTATAAGAAGCGTCGACTAGAACAGAAAATAGAGAGTCCTGCTCCTGAATATTGTGCAAATAGTAATGATAAAAATTCATTATCATTAACTGGACCTACTACAAGTAAACCAGATTATTCTCGATCTCGATTTGCCTAAAAGAGACGAGCCAGTTCAACAAATTATTTTGAAGGAATTTTCACGAAAAAATCAACGTTCTTTTCGAGCTGCATGGTATAAGCAATTTGAATGGCTGGAATATTCTGTGGCATTCTGTTATGCGTGTAGACATTTTAACCGGTTCGTATCCAAAGAAGCCGCATACACCGAACATGGTTTTAAAACTTGTAAAAATGCTTTAGACAATGGCCGCGGTTTTCCGAAACACGAAAAATCAGAAGCTCACATCCAAGCCATGGCAAAGTGGAAAGAAAAACAGATTCGAGTTAATTCCTCTACATCTGTATCGACTTTAATCAATGAAAATGTATTGGAAAAACATCGATGAAATGAAAATTTAAAAAAATATTTTTTCACTATCGGTAAAGACATCCTCGTTACTTGTTCTATTCATTTTATTCATTCTGTTTTTTCTTTCTCATATCTTTATTGCGTGATGTAAATATAACGAAACATCATTTAACCCTTTCCGGCGCGGAGTAATTCTGTTTTTAAAATGATGAAATAATGGACTGACATCAGAATTTACAAAAGAATTTATTACAAAATAAAAACTTGCTAAATTTCCAATACTTTATAAAAGGAAAAAAATAATTAAATATTCTTGGTGCCGTTTGTCAGTTTTGGAATTAAAATTAGGTGTCCTTTTTTGTGACCATCGCCCGCTAAAGGGTTAATAAATTGTACTTGAATGCATCTATTAATATAAACGAACATAAAGCCTACATAAATTTAAATTACTTAATTAAAAGGAAACAACTTATTTACGTTATGTAAATGTAAATATTTTATTTATGTGTCTTTGATATATTTTTATTGTGTCTTGGAACAAACATTAAAAATTTCATTCTGGCTTTGGAGAGATCTTACGTTTTAAATGAGAAAAAAATTACATTAAAAGTACAGTACATATTTTTCAAGGTATAAGAGACGTGAAAAAAATTAAGAAATAATCTGCCCCCCCTGAAAAAATATTTGCCCCACCTAGAAGTAAGGTCTAGCTACGGGCCTGGCGACGCGGCGAGTGCAATCCCAAGACAAAGCTTATAGGGATCCTTTAACAACACTAAAAGACTTTTTATTTTTTGAGGTGGGGGGGGTCCAAAAATATAGCTGCCAATCTTATCTTTTTTGTAGTTTTTTAAAATTTAAAATAATATTTTGAATCGGAAAATTTATTTAAAAAAATTGTTTTATTTCGGTGGAGAATTTGATTTCATTCATTAAGTAAATATATTTATTTGACCTATCGGAAATTTGGCAGCTAGGCAAATGGTTTGATTGACCCCAGCACACGCTAGTCCCCGCGCTTATAGGAGATGTCCAACAAGACTTAAAGATCTTCTTTTGAAAAAAGTGTAAGCTAACGATATTAAACAATAAAAGAGTTTTTTTTAAAAATGTCAAGATTTTTTATGGGGGGAGAAAACCTTATAGGTCTTCAGCTACAATGCTTTTCTTTTAAATAAAAATACGTGAATAAATCCTTTTCTAATTAATTCTCGGGGGGGGGGGGGATTTTCCGACGATTTTAACCTATAAACGTGATAAAAGGAGGTAATACTTTTGAAAATATCATTTTTTCTTTCCTTCACAATTTTTTTTTCGGTTGAATATATTTAATTTCCATTGCCACCCTCAGAACGAAAATCTTATATACGTCTATGCTAATCTGGCAGATAAGACTTACAATTAATGCTAAAACATTAAATCCCGCTGATGCAACATCATATGGTATTTGAACTTTGTACCGTCCGAACTTTGGTTGTCTTTTTGCAGTCTGTCCGCACTTTAACTCTCGTAAATAAACTCGGATTGCCATTTAATTCGTCTTTTAGTAAAATTGGAGTCTGTGTATTGAAATTTAAGTATGCGCATTTCGTCTTGATATCTCGTCTTCATACCATAACATAATAATATATTTATATTTTATTTATAGAATAAAAGTAAAGGTTTGCGAGTGTTTAAAGGTATAGTATAAAAAGAAAAATGATTCAAAGTAGAAAAAAATACTTACAGTTACATTAGATTAAGCAATGCAGAAGAAACGTTATTTGGCTCATAATGCACAAAAACCTTTTCGTATTTCACTACCAATCGCTGGTTGTGTTACCATCAGGTTGACCTTATGGAAGCAGCTATCAGGCTAGGCACCTGGTGCCAGGTCAGGATCAGCACCACTCTTGCTGCGGCTACGCTTTTATTTTATTTAACACTGAATATTTTTCTGTTTCAAAAATTCGATAAGGATTTAATTTATAATTTGAATGATTAAATTTAAACAGAAATTAAAACAAGAACGAAAAATCATGCGTCAAGCATAGATTATGAAACACTTTACGACACATCCAGGAAACTGTAACGAAACTTCAAAGGTAAATAAGGTAAAAGAAGATATGTATAAGTAAACAGTTTAGAAAACATATACCACATTGAAAAATACAGTTTTCGAAATTACCTTCCATTGTAAAAAAAGTAGTCGAATTATTTTGTGCAACCCTATATATGATCTGTTAGATTTGGATATATAATACATAGCATGATAAAATTTAGTTCAGTTAGAAAATTCACATTTAGCAATTTTCGCCAATCGATGGAAATGAACTCGAAATCTTTTGTACAGCCCTGTATATTATCTAAACACTTTTGTATGCACACCACATATTAATTCAGGTAAAAAAATACATAAAGCAACTTAAAACTCACTTCCAGCAATTACCAACCGTAAACGACAATGTACTTTGTTCTTTGCGTAGCCCTGTATATGAATTTATTTATATTCCAAAAACTTATATTAGTCTACTAAATATAGTTGAGCAGGAAAATGCGTAACACAATTAAAAACTACCCTTAAGCAATTCACTCCCCTAGTCTGTAATACTTACGAATTCCCTTGTGTAGCCCTGTATATGATTAACCGAATTTATGCACACCACGTAATATGAAAAAAATTAGTTAAACTTAATTACGCAAACCAAACTTAAAAACGCGTTTATCACACATAGAGTGTAATTACGGCACGTGTACTGTAACCGGTATATTTTGTGTGTAAATGAACGATAAACGCAATGCACACCATACTTTTAAGTGAGCAATTTATAGTGCACCTCAGTAATGCATATAATTTTCATTATCTTTGAAATAGTGAAACATCATTAAATTACACTGCAAACGATTTTCCCCCGTAGAACAGTGTGTAATAGAATTCTTTTATTCGACCCTGTAAATGAATAATAAATGTTTTGCACCCATATTCTACAAAAATCATGTTTTAATGCGCTTCATAATTATATATCCATTTCATCATGCTTCAAATGGCGTAGTTTCATCAAAATGCACTTGAAACTATTTTTTCCCATTGACTGTAATGTAACGGAATATGTTTGACTGTCACTGTAAAAAAACTATAAGTGCTACACACTTCATTTGCAATAGGGAGCATGCTGTAGTAAAAGACAATAACATACACAGATTTCAGGGCGATCCGAGTATATTTACGTGAGTTAGAGCACGGACAGATGGCAGACAAACCGAAGTCATAAACACTTTTCAACTGATTTGGAAAGTGTTAAAAAAGAGTTAGGAAGACGGAGTTACATCTTCATATCATACTTAATATTATCATGATCGAAGCTTTTTGAAAGAATTATTATTATTATTTTATTATTGTTATTATTTTATTTCTTTATTTTTCTTAACTATTATAGATGCCATGCACTTTTAAGGTACGTTGTGTTTTAGTGTCATTTCTGAAAACACTATTTATTTTATAGACAATGAAATATACCGCGTCAAAAATAAAACCATCTTAAAATGCTCAAAATGTGCCGTACTATGCAGAAAACAGAGACAAAAAAATAAATATTTTCATTTTCTACTAATTAGAAATTCTAATATACAGGGCTGTACAAAATTATTCGAGTGCATTTCCGTCTAATGGTGGAAATTACTGAAAGGGAATTTTCAGCTGTGTTATGCGTTTTGTAACTAACTAGGGAAGGTCCCCAACTGCTAGTTCGGGATTTTGTCGAGAGTGGTGTCGTTGGAAAGCTCTTACCATGGGGATCAAGGAAATGTATGTCCCGTCCGAATGCAACTGGTGAAGAGTTATAGGCCGATGTATTTCTGTCATTTATTGATTTCTCCAGGTCGCTAGCTATGCAGGAAAGGTACTCTGTGTGGTAGAAAAGGGAGTTGACGGATTACAGAGATTACAGAGAATACAATTTATGCTTGATCCGTGTCTCTAATTAAAGCCTTTTGAAAGGCATACCGACGCATGTCATCGAAGGTGGGCGAGGAGAATTGGTTATAGGCCAACTTATGAAATTTTATTATACTTTCTCTAGTGGTCATGTCGACAAAATGTGGTCACAATCATCTGTTTCTTACTAGAGGGAACATGGAACCTTCACCAACTTCACACTGGCAACAGCAGGTTACCTAACTGTACTGTAAGCTGTCTTTTCTACCACACAGAGTGCCTTTCCTGCATAGCTAGCAACCTGGAGAAATAAATAAATGTCAGAAATACATCGACCTAATTCTTCACCAGTTGCATTCGGACGGGTAGTTGTATACATTGTCAATATCCCGATCTGGCAGTTGGGGACCTTCCCTAGTAAGCTTAATTTTAGCACACTATGTAGTGCTTAATTTAGCAATGTAATGCTTAATTTAGCACACTATGTAGTGCTTAATTTAGCACACTATGTAGTGCTTAATTTAGCACACTATGTAGTGCTTAATTTAACACACTATGTGTATGTACAGTTCTATAAGGGATGCACAAAAGAATTCGAGTACCTTTCTGGCTATGAACGGAATTGCTGAAATCTGGTTTTCAAATGTGTTATGTGTTTTCTAAGTTGCTTACTTAGATATCTTCTTTCGTCTTTTTACATGGTGTAGGGCCATTAGAGTATTATTCTGGAAGTATTGGAAAATGTTTCAGAATCTATGCTTGGAGCATGATTATTCTTTCGTGTTTTTATTAATATTACAACATATGCCAGATACATTAAAACTGATACAACTATTTAGAAGAAAAATTCTTTTCGAAAATTTGAATGATTATTTTATTCGGGAAATCAGCCCAAGGATAATTTCCCCATGGATATGCTGCAAAATGTTATATTTAGTACATTAAAATTATAGAGAAAATACCAGGCGAGCCATTTAGAGTGTTGTGGGTGCTTTCAAGACGTAGAGCTGTATTTATTTAGAGCAAAATAGTAAAATTTTGTATGATGCTTTATTAGATTATGTTTTAATAATGCATTGTTATATACAGTTTTTTTTTTTTTTTTTTTTTTTTTATAGTAGAACAGCGTAGCGCAAAAACAAAGTCGACTAAGATCTAGAAAAAAATTATGTAATATTTCCATATTATCTTTATCGCTAATTTTAAAAATTTGTTTCAATTCGTGTTAATTATTTCACGTAGAAACAAAATTTCTTGAAATATTTTAGTTTTGCGCTGATATTTATTTAACGAGAGCTTATAACATTTTAATAATTTTAAATATTTTTATAGTATTTTAAAGTCTAGAGAAAGTTTTTTCAAATTATATTTATAAATTTTTCTAGAGCATCGTGCGCATATTTTGGCAATTTTTGACTTTATTGGATTTTTTTAAGGAGGGGGGGGGGGGACTTCACATTTAATTTCCATTTTCTGAAAAAAACCAGTGATATCATTTTAAAATATTTATTAGCTTAAAATCTAATTACTCTTTATTCTCGTTTTATAAAAAGTCATCATAATATCTTAGTTAAGTTAATTTCCATTTCTTATTTTCAATAAGAATAGAAGGTAACAATCGCTTTAAAATTGCCGAATACCGACATGAATTTTTCCTCTCGCTCCCTTTTCTTCCACGGAAATGGACGAACGAGTTGGCGATGTTCACTTTATCGTCAAGAGACCGCTCGCTGGAAAGCACACGACCAAATGGCAAATGAAGTGGCTGGATTTGACCTGACTGTGATTTTCGTCCTCCGTTTTAAAATTTTATACACCCTGCTTTTAATAGCTTGCCTAAATTCCAAGATCGCAGCAAGACATTATGGAGTGGTAGAAGCCGCCAAGACTTTCGGGACCGGTGGCTTTTACACAAATTTTATTCGGTTGGCACCACTTTTTTTTAAAAAAGCTACCTTTACTTAAACTGTCACAAAAATGCTCTAATTAGAGAAAGCAAATATTACTTTAATTTTTTACTGGTGCCAAAAACAACTTCTGTATGCTCTTTTAGAGGGTGCATATATGATACCATGGTCCCGAATGGGTTAAATCGGCACTTTCAATATTTTGTAATTATGCATCAGCAATGGATAAAAAAAAATTATCGAAATATTTCTCACCAGGGCAAAATAGAGTTGCTGCCACTATGCCAAGCTAAAATAAATGGTAAGGTTGGTTGGTTGATTTATGACGGCCAATTATCAACACGAGGGATATAGGCCCTAGGGGGAGTGCCTTCCGTGGGGGTCTTTCTAAGGGGTCCTAACCCGTATTTACGGCAAGGTTCGGAGAAAACCACGGGAAACTCCGAACGGTTAGGTCGACGAGCTCGACAGGGGTTTGAACCCAGCACCTCCCGTCTACCAGCTTTGAGAGCAGAACCTCTCAGCCGCTGGTGGGACCAAATAAATGGTAAGAAAACTTTTGTTCGTCACTGATTTAACAAAAATGATAATAGTGGGAATAGTCCAGTAAAATTAGGTTTTTTCTGGACATAATTACGTAAGTTTTCAAACTTGGTGATATTGTTTGGGAGGGTCTACTAATGAACATACTAAAAGTCCTGATGTATGGGGAGTGAGCGCGAGGGGGGGGGAGGTAAAAGAAGGTACCATTTTTCGGTCTTTTGTTAATATCTCATAATCTATAAGACCTACGGAAAAATTGCTAATGCAAAAGATAAAGAGAATTAAATTCTCTACAAAATAGGTTATATACATTTTTCTCTAGAGTCCATAGTTAACGAGATAATCGCTGTCAAAAATCAAGAAATTTGTCAAAAGTCACACCAGCGACAGAGAGCGAGTCAACCGTTTTCGACTTGTTTTTCTCCGGCTGCTTTCGGTTGGTTGGTTGGTTGTATAATACTTTTGCAGAAGTAATTAAATAAACCCTAGTACAACGCAATTGGATCGTTTGATATTTCAAAAATTACTATTTTTTAAACTAATATATTGTTTATTGAATATATTGTTTATTGAATATATTGTTTAATCCTATATCATTGTACTTTACGCATTTTTAAACTAATATATTGTTTATTGAATATATTGTTATATTGAATATATTGTTTAATCCTATATCATTGTATTTTACGCATTTTTCATTTTTGTATGTTTTATGTTAACAAAAAAATGTCATTTGATAAAGTTATTGTTCAGGCTTTCATTCTTCTGACCACTTCATTTATTATTTATTAATGTTCGTTTATGTTTAGGTTAAGTAGATGTAATGTAAGTACCGTGGACCCGCTCTCTGGCGCTGGTGTGACTTTTGACAAATTTCTTCATTTTTGAATGAGATTATCTTGTTACCTATGGACTCTAGAGAAAAATGTATATAACCTATTTTGTAGAGAATTTAATTGTCTTTATTTTTTGTGTTGACAATTTTTCCGTAGGAGTTATAGCTTACGAGATATTAACAAAAAACCGGAAAATGGTACCTTCTTTTATCTCCCCCCCCCCCTCGCACTCACCCCCTACCCATCAGGACTTTTAGTATGTTCATTAGTAGACCTTCCCAAACAATATCACCAAGTTTGAAAACTTACGTAATTATGTCCCAAAATGACCCAAAATCTGCCTAATTTGACTGGACTAGAATGAAAGTGTATATTGTAAGAATACTTTACTAGTAGAGCCTGTGATTTCTCTCCGCAATCCTGGAGATTATAATAATTGACATTAATTCAATGGCGCCAGTTGCGCGGATTTGTTTAACTCAAATTGCTTAATTGCTACCAATTTTTTGAAAATAGTAACATACCCCTTATATAATGACAGATTAAATAAGACGAATGTAACTATTTAAAAAAAAAAGTTATAGCAATTGGGTAATCTGAATTTTAAAAAAAGTCCAACTGGCAAGACTACATCACTTGGACATCTCCGTGACATCTGCTTCCTGGCCTGTGCCCTGTGCAAGTTCAGCCTAGAATAACAGGAATAGGAACAATACCGTCTTTATGAGTAGGCCAGCGAGGTCCGGACTCTGATTGTCAGAATCTAGACTACATATTGTTTAAAAAAATTAAATAAAAAATATTTAGAAAATTCACAAAAATCATAATAAACAACAATAATTACCGCATGTTCCGGCGTATAAGACGCACTCCTTTTACTTTTAAAATACGCCTTAAAAATATGGTGCGTCTTATACAATGAAGCAAAATATACAATATACGTTTTATACAAGTGCTCAAAGTAAACATAAAAATCTACACACACACACACACATATATATATATATATATATATATATATATATATATATATATGCGTACTATCTTTGATTTTTCTCATATTTGCATGATATAAATAATAATTGAAAAAAATAGAAAAAAATATAATATCTGCACGCTATAAAGCAGGGGTGTCCAACCTTTTTGCTTGAAAACTGTTTGCCACCATAGTATTTCCAAGTAAAAAACTTCACCTTATTAAATCGCAAAATGTCTGTCATAAAATAAGGCGAATACGAAAATAGATTATACGAAAACAGCGGTAGCTCTGCGGGCCGCTGACTGGACACACGTCATATAAAGGAAATATAATATTTTATTTTTAAATTAGGTATTTTAATTCTTTTACTTTCATATTTCTTTAAAAAAAAATGTGTTAAATTTTGGGCGCATCTTATACAAAGGAGCGCCTTATACGAGTACACCAGAAAATACGGTAATTTAATTAATACTCATTTTATTACTATTATTAGTAGTAGTAATTGTAATAGTATTATAGTAGTAAGCTGTAAAAAGTAATCACAGGATTGTGTTAAGTAGTATCGTATTGTCCTACTGATATAATTAGTGATAATTTTGCTCTTAATTGATAAGAATAGAATATAAATATGAATACATTCCATTTGATAACCACATTTATATTTTTCCACAGCTGAATATTTTTAGAAAAATAAAATGTATGTTAAATCGCAAAAGGCCTCCAAAAGTCATTTGGTCCCAGGATCCTCCTAATGCCCTCAGGAGATTTTCAAAAAAATATTTTTTCCCTACTCAACAACGCAAAACTTTCTGACGCATTTACGAACTCATTTTCAAACGTATAAAGGCATGACGCTTGCAGGCATGATTATTGAAATGATTTGTAATCGAACAGTTTTCTTAATTTTTCGATAAATGCAATAGAAATTCACGCATCTTGAGTTATATATTGTCGTCTCATGACGGCAGTTTTATCCCTTCCCCATACTGTCCAGAAATTCGGTTCAAAAGGCCAACTTTGGCAGAATTTCCTGAAAGATCTTCCACCTTTATCGAAAACTGAATTCGATTACATAGTTTCTGAATAAAAACACCTGCCAATGCCATGCGTTTGCGAATAAAAAATGTGTCAGAAAGTAACCAATTGGATTTGAGAACAGCCTCAAGACGGAAATCTCCGAAAATTTTTGGAGAAGAAAAAACATGAAGATTTGCAAATTCCGTCAGATAGTGCAGAAAACTATACATATTGTCATGCATCCGAAAAAGTATATGTATCAGCGTGATTGGGAGGTGTGTGTGTGGGGGGGGGGGGTATTGCGTGATATTTGTTCAGAATATAATTTGCTTCGTCATGGTTTTTTTAATTACGAATATGATTTAAAATAAAATATACAGGGTGTCCGAAAAGTTTTTTCTTGATTACAAAATTTATTCATACCCGCTATATACGAGGGTCACTCTGAAATTTTTGAAACAGGAGCAGGCGATATGCGCCAAAAAATTATTGGTAGATATTTAAATTTGAACAGTTTTATGTCTACAGACAAAAATTTGTGGCAACAATTGCAATTTAACTATCGTAGAATAAATTTATAAAGAAGAGAAAATGGATTTGACGCAATTAGCATTATTGAGCTATATTTTCTACTATTTTAAAGTTGGGCTAAATCAAGAAGGATGCCTTTAACGTCTACAGTTAGATGAAGCTCCATCTCGTGCCAGTGTATTCAGAGGGTTTACAGATTTTAGAAGAGGTTGAAATTCCCTTTTGGATGAAGAACACACAGGAAGACCATTGTCAGCTGGAGTCCCATGGAAATGTGTCGGACGTACGAAAAATGTTAATCGATGATAATCGCTGTACCTACCAAATGATACAGAAGGAACTTAACCTTGGATCCGCAGCTATACATAAAATTATTCATGAAGAACTGCATATGACAAAATAAGTTTGTCGTTGGGTCCTCCATATTTTAAAAGAACACCAAAAAGCGGAGTATGTGAGAATTGGTAAAGAAACCCTAAAATTACTTAATGATGGTGGCCACTGCATTATTTCTAAAATCATAACTAGTGATGAGACGTACATCCTTTTTTTTATGTTCCAACACGTCAAGAAAGTGAAATATGGGTATTTGAAAGATGATACCAAACCAACAATGGTGAAAAGACAAAGAGCAATGAAAAAAGTGTTGTATCTCGTGTTCTTCAGAAGTACAGGTCTGGTCAAAGCCATTAAGCTAGAGGGACAGAAGACAGTTACAGCTAACTGGTACACCACTAAGTGTCTTCCAGAAATACTTCAAGAGGTGAATGTTATTGGACTCATGCTTCACCATGATAATGCAGCTTCGGATTACAGTCGAATTTCTTGAACAAAAAACATCAAAGTTATAGAACATCCACCCTATTCTCCTGATCTTGCTATGTGTGACTTTTGGCTATTTTTTAATCTAAAAAATTACGTGAGCGTCGTTTTCATTCCGAAGATGAGATTGATGAGGCTATAAAAAATATTTATCATCTATTCCAAGAAATGGATGGCCTCGAGGCATTTAATCTTCGGAAAATTCGCCTACAAAAGTGCATTGATCTTGGAGGGAACTACTTTGAACATTCCTAAGAGTTGGTAAGTTTATCTTGTACCATTATCTTGTACCACACTAAAAATTTCAATGTGACCCTCGTATATAAGATAGTCACATGAAACTGGTGCCAAAATGTTGGAAAAATAACCAAGTGTTTTTGTTACAGGTTTCCGTGACGTGGCTGTAGTGTAGCAGTGTCACTGTCCAGGAAACCGGAAATGTTCACAAATCAGGAAAAAGCTCAGTATGTCCTCTGGTATTACGAGATCCTTTTGGCATCTGTAATTCACGTGAGGCCTACCGCCGTACGCACTGATTTCTTGGGACTTCGCACAAAATACTGTCTCACTTCTTCCACCCTTTCAGCTGAAGTTAATGGTCGGGCAGTTCTCGGTACGTGGTCCGGTTTCCTAAACACTGACACTGACACACTACAGCTACATTATACGGAAACCTGCAACAAAAAAACTTGGTTAGTTTTCCAACATTTTGGCACCAGTCTCACATGTCTATCTCATAGCGGATATCAATAAATTTTGCAATCAGGTAGGAAAAGACTTTTCGGACACCCTGTATATATTTAACAGCTTCTAATTCCTTTTTAAAAGGAATGGAGATAAACATTTTATGTAACTTCTTATTCGCTAAATTTTCGACGCGTAAAATGAATTGTTTATTTCAAAAACCGCATAATTGACAAAAAATTCGAAAATGAGTTAACACTGGTTTTCTTAAATATATATACAGGGTGGTTATAATATAAGTATCTCTATTTGGGGCTGTCTGTAGCTCGAAGGAATAACCCGAATGAAACCAAAATTGGTACACATACTATTCGAGAAGGGGGAAAAAGAATGAAACAATAAAAAAATAATTGCAGTAATCACTGACAGATGGCGCTACTGAGTGTGAAATGCAATGTGTAATACACGAACAAAGAATTAAGACATCAAACTGGATGGCACATGTAATTTATTGGAAAATGTAACAGTGAATGTGGTTATGCTTTTGCATGGCGGTGCCAATCATGTTCAAGTTCCAAATGACCATTGTGCTGGAGGGCTCAATCCAGGCGGTTCACGACGTGCTCATCTGCGGAATGTAACGCATCAGGAGTGATTTTTAACACATGTTGTGATATGCGGTAAAGTCATTGAGGTTTGTGACACCTCCACAGTACACAATATTACACATTACATTTCACACTCAAAAGTGCCATCTGTAGGAAATTATTTCAATTATTTTTTATTGTTCTATTCTTCTTCTCCCTTCTCGAATAGTAAGTACACCGATTTTGGTTTCATTCTGGTTATTCCTTCAAGCTACAGACAGCTCCAAATAGAGATACTTATTTTATAACCACCCGGTATATACGCT
This sequence comes from Maratus michaelseni, assembly GCA_963931845.1. NCBI lineage: Eukaryota > Metazoa > Arthropoda > Arachnida > Araneae > Salticidae > Maratus > Maratus michaelseni. The sequence continues at coordinate 392,048,597 of OZ007586.1, forward strand.
TCGATTGGTGCAAAAACGGACTTAAATAACTTTCTGTATATCCCCGTTTCGCGTCTTAGAAATATTCGTTTAGTGCAGAACAAGTGGCATTACTTTGAGACTTAAATTTGTATTTTAGAGGTTTTTATTATTTTTTTATTTTACAGAAAGCTTTACTTAGCTAATTTTCTATATTGCAAGAAGTATACTTCAATAATTTTATTCAGTTTACAAGGTGTGTTTGAATTTCAAAGGTATCTGAAAATATTTTGAGCATTTGATTTTTTTTTCTTTTTGTAACTGACTAAAATATAGTCCAGGTTTACTGAAAAGTTCACTATTGTTAATTTTTATCCTTAACCCAGATTACTTATTTAATAAAAATTGTAAAATTGATGTAGAAACGGAAACGAAATGTACTTTATTGCAGAAACTGAAGGGGAAAGCTAAGGGGGAAATATTTTTTACCTCCCCTTAAATCCTAATGAATAAATTAATTTACCATTTTATGTGAAGGGCTGTCCTTTACATTCTTGAATTTTGTTATAAGTAAATATCTACTTTTAGCTTGGTTAGACAATTTTTCGTAAAAGTTTCAAAACCCAATTCTGCACTTAAGAGTCTACATCAGTCACGCAAAAAAACGCGCAAGCTAATGTTAAGTCTATGGGAAGGTTCTTGCGCGATTTCTCGCTCGCATTTTAATATTTTTAAATTTTTTTTTTTTTTTTTTTTTTTGCATAGGATGGCTGAGGCCGATCCCTAACGTTGTTAATTTTTACTTTTTCGATTTTGGATCCAGTTTTTTTATATAAGGGTACGTTCACTTTCAGAACCGGTTCCAACCGGTTCCGAAGTTAGAAATGACCGTTTATAAAAAAAAAACTGTAACTAAAATCGAAAAAGTAAAAACTAACAACGTTAGGGATCGGCCTCAGCTATCCTATGCAAAATAAATCATTTAAAAATATTAAAATGCGAGCGAGAAATCGCGCAAGAACCTTCCCATAGACTTAACATTAGTTTGAGCGTTTCTTCGCGTGACTAGCGTAGGCTCTTATGAAATAAACGATTCACATGTATTCCAGTCTACTACAGTCTATCTCAAAAGTTTAGGTACACACAAAAGTATGTTAGTAAAATTGGAAAGAGAAATATGTGTAATAATTTCGCAATAAATAATCAATATGTAATTGAAATAAACCATAGTAACGATATTATAATGATTTCATCAGCATTATTTATTTTTAAAATACGCCTTTTTTTATTTTTGTTACAAAACCACTGTCTCAAAAGTTTAGGCACATTATGCAAACGTTAGCAAATGCTAGATTAAATTCAGCCAACCAACAGATTTTTCTGTGAGCAGTATAACAGCAAATATTCAATTTTCGTTGGTTATTTAAGATGTCGAAAGCTACGGAATTCACAAAAGAAGAAATTTTAAGGATATTTAAGTTGAAATAAAAAAATTAAGCCAGTTTTTGAAACTTCTAGAATATTAAATCGGTCAAAGCGGGGGATATACAGAGTACTTGCTATAAATAACAACTTCGATCGAAAACCAATATGAGGGCGGCCACGTGTAACAAGTGTTCAGACTAATAAAAAAAATTGGAAGATTGGCGTCAAAGCAAAATATGTTCATAAAGCAAATTAAAAATAATCTCGGTTTTAATGTTTCAAAAGACACAATACGTAGATGCATAACAGTCATCAAGATTTTTTTTTTTTAATATTATGCAAACCGTGCCTGAAAACCCACCATAACCGTATTAGCAACGAAAAGAAGTGGAATCTGGTTGGTCCTAATGGCTGGAATTGTTACTGGCATGACCTTAGGAAACAACCACGTACTTTCTTCAATAGATGACAAGGTGGTAAGTCTCTGATGGTTTTGAGGGCGATTGACTTTAATGGCCAAACCATTTCTCCTTGGGTAACAAAATATCATGAGACACTAGAACAACATTTGGTGACATCTTAGAGGGATTTCAGCACGACAATGCTTCAATCTACAACTCACATAGTACGAAACAGTGGCTTTCCGCCCGAGATGTTAACGTTTTTGATTGACAAGCTTTAAGCCCGGACTTAAACCGAAAGAAGAACATTTGGGGTATTTTAACCCGCGAAATACAAGAATGGAAAACAATATGACTCTATTTAAGAACTAAAAGGTGGTCATTGTGTGACGGCCATCTTTGATGTCAGGCCGTGCGGTAGAGCAGAGACAAATAACAAGTCTATTTTTAAAACCAAAAACGGTTTATTAAAACAAAACGGTAGGGAAGTTGAGCGAGCTCCACTTTATTTTCCTAAAAATTAATAAAACGAAAGGCTTTTGCTAACGACTCGTAGCTGTATAGAAATTAAAACTATATGATAATTAAACTTAAACTATTCAGAAGCAAATTCACGATCCAATAATTTTATATTTCAAATTAAATAAGCACTGATGCAGGCTCAAATCAGCTTTACAACAGCATAGAACTTCACTATAAAAATGCTAAGGCCAATTATTAATCTCGAGACTCGATACGAGGTCCCAAGGCTAAATCTATCTAAGTCTCAATCTAAATCTAAATCTCAATATTAAATCTCCCAAGCTAAGTCTGCTCTAGCTCCCCTGAGCTCTGCTCTAAAATGAAAATTCGCTCCTTATATACTTCACAGTATCGATCGACCAGCTCCAGAAAATTTGCATAACTGAAAGAAAACGGCGACTCACAATTTCCGAGATTCAGACATCCCTCGAAAGTTAGAGAAAGAGAGCATTGCTAAATCTTTTACGCACGTGGCCGGTTATTGGACAAAAAATTACGATCTCATTCAAACATCGCCTACTCACGTGACGAGAGTAGTCGATCCCTTACAATTGAAAAGCATGGTATTCTCTACCACCAATAATATTTCAAAACCAATTGATTCAATGGAAACACAATTATTTGCAGTTATCCGAAATCAGGGAAATTCTATTAATAAATAGCATCATGTAAAAGTATTAAATGATGTTTTTTTTAATTTACATTGTGCCTAAACTTTTAAGACACTGTATAGTTACAAACTTTTATGATTTGTTGTCAAAGTTATGATATTATACCCATTTATTCATTTCGATATGATTTATTTGAATAATATTATAGAATCTAATAAGTAAATAATATGTTTTTATTTTATTGTGTATTGTTATTTAATAAATGACATTTTCTTGTTGTGCCTAAACTTTTAAGACAGACTATATAACACCTAATTTTTATTATTATTTTTTTTAAGGACACTCGTTACTTAATTCTGCTCATAACTGTCATAACTGACTTTTTTTTATGAAAGCAACTTAATAGACAGTCACCATAATTTCCTTCGAGATGATATCATGCTATAAAGTACAAGTTTGGGCAATTATATGGTAACAGAATTACGGTTCAGAGCAAATTTGTGAAATTTTAAGGGAATTACATAAAGTTAATTATTTTACAAGTTTTGGTTTTGTTTTCTGCAAGCACACTTAGTGGACATTGAAAAATCAAAATATACACTTGCAACAATTAATAATTATATAAAAATATTATTTAGAATTTTTTAAATATTTGGTAACGGAATTATAGGAAATGGGTTTCATGTAATTCCTTTATTTAAAAATTTCCATATAATATCTTATATATTTTTTTAATTGTTATTAAGTAGTATATATATATATATATATATATATATATATATATATATATATATATATATATATATATATATATATATGGTGTATCTGAGATGCTTCAACAAACTTAGAGGGATGATAGTACTCATGAAGACGAACAAAAAATGCAATGGAACATGGGGTCGCAAATGACGTTTAACCCTTTCAGGGGCAGTGGTATGTTTATCAAACCACTTAATTTTAATTCCTAATCGCCACAATGGCACCAGAATTTTGCTAAAACCTTTTCCATTTAATATGTATGTGAATTATAGCCTTTTTTCTTATTTATAAACAAATTTTTTTGTAAATCCCGGTGCCAGTTATTTATTTCAACATTTTAGTACTAAAATTACTTTTCCCCTGAAAAGGTTAAAGGATGAAAATCGAGAAAATGCGTCTGAAAATAGACTGGCACCGGAATTTACAAAAAAAATTGTTTGTAAATAAGAAAAAGACTATATTTTACATACATATTAAATGGAAAAGATTTTAGCAAAATTCTGGTGCCATTGTGGCGTTTTGGAATTAAAATTAAGTAGTTTCATAAATATACCACTGGCCCTGAAAGGGTTAAACGTCGTTTGCGACCCCATGTTCCTTTGCATTTTTTGTTCGACTTCATGAGTACTATCATCCCTCTAAGTTTGTTGAAGCATTTCAGATACACCCTGTATATATTGATTTCTTAGTGTGTACTAGTTGTGCTTGCAGTAAACAAAACTTTAAAGAAATAATTAAGTTTATGTAATTCCAATAAAATTTTACAAATGTACACTGAACCGTAATTCCGTTACCAAATAATTGCCCGTTTCTGAAATTCATTACGAAAATGAAAAAAATAATGCGTTTTGAAGGAAAATAATTCGTCTTCATCAGTTCAAAGCACATACTCTATTTCTGCTCTAATGGTGATTGCAAGGATTTACCTCTTGATAATGTGATGCTTCTTTGCATGCTCCTCATTAGGAATATTTGTTGTAATGAGACAGCACATATAAACGACTAAAGATTACAAAAATAAAAAAAGTGAATTTTCTCAAAACGTTTTTATATGAATAAAATTGTAAAAATACAACTAAAATGTTGTATGGGCTTTTAATGAGATACTTTCTTTCGGTTAATCAGTTATTAAAATGTAATACTTTTTTGTGAACAATGCTTTTGTATCAATAAAATTATCACGTTTAACACGTCAACATATAATTAATACATTTTTAAATCAATCAAATTAATGACTTTATAATTAAAATGTTGTGTAATGTGCATTTAATGAGATCTTTTCTTTCAGTTGATTAGTCAAAATTTTTATTAAAATTTAATGTACAAGATTTATATATTGTAGCGAACAATGTTTTTATCTGAATAAAATTGTCAAAATATAACTAAAATGTCTAAAATGTTTTGCATGATTTTAATGAGATATTTTCTTTCACTTGATCAGTTATTAAAATTTAATACTGAAGATTTATTTTTATTTTTATAGGGAACAATGTTTTAGTTTTTCAAGAGAATGGTAAACTTTTATACAAATTCGGAAGTCGTCCATCTGAGCCTGGAAGATTTACCGGCCCACATTATGCTGCTGTGAACAGCAGAAACCAGATAGTTGTTTCCGATTTTCACAGCCATTGTGTAAAGGTAAAAACAGCTATTTCTTTTTCTTCTCCTTCTTCTTCTTTTTATATTATTATTTCTTTTTAATTAAATGGCAAATGGTGATCATATCTTCAACTACGGATCGTAGAAACATAGTTCCAAATTATAAAATGTATTCAAATTAAATATAGCTTTTATGAATGACATATGTGATCTATAGAATTTATGCACACAACGTAATATACTAAAAATTAATTGTTAAGTTTAGAAATAGATACCGCTCCTAAAAACACACTTCCTGCAATTATCGATCCTAGTCCGTCCTGTAACCGGGTTTTTTTCTGTGTCTCTCTAAATGAAATGAAAAATGCTTCTCTATAATCTTATAATATATAAATCTTATGATATATAAATATTTTCTATAATCTATAGAAAACGTGTTGTAGTACACCTTAGTGATCCATATCAATTTCATTATGTTTGAAGTACGGTAACATCATTAGCGAAAGTATTTTCCTTATATATTATAATGTAATGAAATTTTATTGTGTATCCCTGTAAACGAACTATAAATGCTACTTTTTCTATACTCTACAGAAAGTATGCTGTAGTTCACTTAAGTGATTCTGATTAATGTTATTATGTTTGAATTATCATAAATGATGAAAATGCATAGCAGACGATTTTTCTCCATAGACCATAATGTAACAGAAATGTTTTGTGTGCTATTGTAAACGATCTATCACGTCATTTTCATTAGCGAACATTCTATTGTGAATCTATATAACATATAAAAATTACATGACAATCCGAATGAATGTATTTACGAGAGTTAGAGTTCGACCAGATGGTCAGACAGACGGTCAGATAAACCGAATTCATAAACACTTTTCAACTCTGTTGGAAAGTGTTAAACATTTATCTCTGTGTTATCTAGTCCACTAGAACGTTACACAAAATAATATAAAGCATTGTTTACAAACTATTCAGAACCCCACAAATTAATAAAAAAAATTATTTCGGTCTTTGTTTTTGAATTAATAATTTATTTAAATTTCCAATTAAATTTTCAGTACGACTGAAACTACGCCTTAAATCTTTAAATAGCACTACAAAGGATGTGAATTTTATTTTCACTTTGCTTAACAGCGTACAACCAACTTGAGTGAAAAATGTGTCCAGACCGGAAATCGAACCTAGATACATTGGTATAGCGCACCAAGTGCTTTACCAATTAAGCCATCCGGACGACATCCAGTCTGGCACCTCTCTCACTAATATACGTTGGCAAGCCCGGTCTGGACACATTTTTCACTCATATATAGCTGTGGCCGACGAATGCACGTAAATTTATTATAGTGTCAGTCGTTTCAAGGTTACATCATCTGGTACAGAAGTATTCACACTTCAACTTTGCGATAATCTGGATAAGGCATGCTACTATTTCTTTCCTGAACCTCTTCCTAAGTGCCTGTTGATAGTATGCTCATATTTAAAGCCAATTTAGCGTACTTTTTTTTTATTCGTCGGCATTTTTTTTATCAAGCGTTAAAAGTGACACTTTTTAAAAGAGGCAAAGAAAATAATAATAATAATAATAATAATAATAATAATAATAATAATAATAATGACATTATGTAGCTATTTTAAGATAATAATTTAAGAAAATTAATGATTTTAGTGAATGAAAAGTTAAGAGGTAGAAAAATACATTAATTAAATGAATGAATAATAAAATTATGTGTAAAATATAATAATATATATATATATATATAGTTAAAAATGAATACACATGTGAAGAACAAAGGATAAAACACCATTATTTATATATATATAATTTAATTTAACAGTTACAAACAAATATTCCTTCCTTAGTACTTCATATTACTTTACATTGTTAATTTTAATTTAAAAAATACTACGAAATAAAATGCTTTAAATATTTTATTTCGTATACAATAATTGTTTGAGATTTCTGCGCAAAATTTCCCAGAACGATGCTCAAAAGATTCTTGGTAAGCTTTTAAATTGCATATATATAAAATAATGTCATACAATAAAATATAAACAGCAGTAAATTTATAAATCCTAGCATGTCTGTGTGTTATTTTTTTAATATATTATATTAAAATTGCTTGACATGTAAAAGAAATTATAGGGAATGAATTATTATACTTTAATTATATCACTGAATTGAAATACGTGTCATTTTCTTTTTTATCAAAACTAATTTCCTGCTGTTTACTATACACCTTATAACAAAAATATGTATTTCATGAGGAGGAAAAAAGAAACATTTCCATACTATTTACGCCGACATATTGAATCTTTTTTTTCCGAAATAGTTATTGTCTAGGAGTTGATAATTTTTTTTAGTTAACCAGGCAAGTAATCCATCAGATAGCACTTCCATAATTTTGCTTAAATCGGGAAATTTTTCAGAAACTTTAAAACTGCCGTTCCTTTTTTTTTTTTAATAAGATTGTTTGATTTCTAAACTTAATATAAAAAAATGGCGACTTCCATCGCAATGATGATCAACCATATGGTATAATAATCTGAAAATTTCTTCAATAAAATCAGATTTCACAAACAAATGTCTCAAACTTTAGGTAGTACAACAATTGTATCATAAAGAAAGGCAACAGGATACAGTAAATTTTGAGTCTAGCAAAAAGTAAACGGACAGAATAAGGATAGATAAATGTTTAGAAGTTTAAACTTGATAAGAAAAAATTAAATACGCGTTGCTTATTATTCGTCTCGGTGATATATATGGCAAGGTTCGAATAAATATTTTTTTTTTTTTTTTTTTGTGATTTACGAGTAAATATCTGTCATTTTATAAAAATAGTGCTAGTTAATTCCCTAAACCTAGAAATACTTAAAGGATATATGTTTTGCCTTAATTTCGTACTGATGAACCATTTTTGATTTATTTTTAAATTGCTAAAAATTCTGTTGTAGGTTGGGCCAACTTTGGTTCTCGTTCCAAAATTTTGCAGCTATGTTGGTTCACAGGTTAGTTCGTGGCTCAACCGAAGCTCCAAATTTTGAAACGTGATTTCACCATCTTATGGGTGCAGCTATTGAGGCACCAACAGTTGGTTCAACCCACCACAAAGTTTTTAACAGTGTATTTTCATTACTATTCTTATTATTAATATATTTTTTAACTTCAAATGAATTATAGTAGCCCTTAAACGTTAGAACACGTAGCATTTGCTGTATTAAAGGTGTTAATATGTAGTAGAAAATATTTTACTCTTTTAATTTTACACATATAATTATCTCATCGTATATATCATAAATAAATTAAAATAAAACTTTTATTTCTTTACTGTTATGTTAAATGATGACCTTATTATTTAAATTGTAGTCACAGAAAAAAAAAAAACAAATTTTCTATTGAAAACTAAAATATCAATTTTAAAAATGCAATAGATCCTGCTTAAAGAATCAAGAATTACTCTGGTACACTCATGTCGGGGAAGAGGGGGGGGGGGTTATTTCGTTAGAAACGAGGAAAAATGTTTTTATGCATCTTACAAAATTGATTTTAATACAGATTCCCGATTTTCCAATTCACGGGTTCAACTAAAGTTAATAAAACTGTTTTTTTTTTTTTTTTTTTTTTTTTTTTTTTTCAGTAAAACATTGTTATACACAGTGGTGAAAATCAAGTTGTTGAAATATAAAATTTCTTGAAAATATCCTAAAATAAAAGAAAGGCAACACGTTTTGAAAAAATAAATACTGATTATTCTGGCTAAAGCAGTGTGAAAATTACAAGCAAGACTTCCAACGCATTCCTAATAGCACAGCCAGTTAGGTATTGTGGCCATTACAATGGTCACAGTCACAAAAGCCTTTAATTCATTATGACTCACAGACGGCAGTTACTTCGAGATACCACTGTGAAGTCACTGTAACCTATTTTTTTTTCATTTACAACTCGTCACAAAATGAGACATATCGACGCCACAGTGACTTAGATACGACTCATCTTCCACGTCTCGTGAAAATAATGACGACAATAAGAATTACATTATGGTCACGGTGCATTCACATTTTGATACTATTTCTATCACGGTGTTATTAGGTATATTTGTAATTCCAGAGCAGAAGTTCACCTTCTGCTCTTGAATAGTATCATGATATTACTTTAACCTTAAACAAAAGATACAGTAAGGCAACGTGTAATCCGAATATAAAATAGTACAGAAACCTTGTTAAAACACAGAATATTTGCAAACAAACAATAAAGATTGAGTTAAATTTATATAACATATATTTTTTTACTCTATTACAGATTTTTGATTCTGAAGGGAGCTTTTTGTCATCTTTCGGGTCTAATGGTGAAGGAAATGGACAATTCAATGCTCCTACAGGCGTAGCAATTGACTCACAAGACAATATTATTGTCGCTGATTGGGGAAATTGCAGAATACAGGTAATCAACTGTTCTCAAATTCATTATAATCCAAGACATGAATAGATCTACAGTTATTAATTGAGGATTACAGTTTTTATTCATGAGATGAAAATATGCAAACAACTGTTACTTCTTAATTTAATGAAATTTTTGAGTGAAATTTCGTTATTTATGCAAGTGACGTTTAGAGTTAGGTGTAAGGAAAGGAATCGAGCAATATTTGACGAACTTACAATCAGTTAGAAATAATATTTCATTAAAAATTCATGATAAGATGTGCTCATCTAACAAATTGTTGTATACTTTCACTTTAATTATGGAATGTTTTGTAAACAGTTATAAGGTATTATACCGAGTGGTTATAATATAAGTATCTCTATTTAGAGCTGTCTGTAGCTTGAAGGAATAACCGGAATGAAACCAAAATTGGTACACTTGCTATTCGAAAAGGAGGAAGAAGAATGGAACAATAAAAAAAATTACAATAATCGCCGACAGATGGCGCTTTAGAGTGTGAATTGTAATGTGTAATATTGTGTACCGCGGAGGTGTCGCAAACCTCAATGACTTTACTGCATATCACAACATGCATGAAACCTCACTCCTGATGCGTTACATTCCGCAGTTGAGCACGTCGTGCACCGACTGGATTGTGTTCTTCAGCACAATGGCCTTGTGGAACCTGAACATGATCGGCACTGCCATGCGAAAGCGTAACCACATTCACTGTGACATTTTCAAACAAATGAGGTGTGCCATTCGGTTTGACGCCTTAATTCTCTGTTCTTGTATTACACATTACATTTCACACTCAGTAGCGCCATCTGTCGGTGATTATTGCAGTTATTTTTGTTGTTCCATTCTTCTTCCCCCTTCTCGAATAGTAATTGTACCGATTTTGGTTTTATTCGGGTTATTCCTTCCAGCTACAGACAGCTCCAAATAGAGATACTTATATTATAACCACCCTGTATATACATACGAAATTTCAACTTGAAATACCATATTCGTTGTAGGTGGATGTCAAAGTTGGATAAATTTTCTCGAAAAGAGTAAAAAGTATGTAGGGTTTCGAAACTGGGACCTTGGCTATATGCGCCAGTGCTCTAGTATAGCCAATGTCCCAGGTTTGAATTCAGGACACTGACGCTGCTACACTACAGCCACGTTACGGAAACCTGCAACAAAGAAACTTGGTTAGTTTTTCAACATTTTGGCACCAGTTTCACGTGTTTCTATAGCGAATCTGAATAAATTTTGTAATCAGGGGAAGATTTTTCAGACACTCTATAAAGTAATTTTGATGAAATAGGAACATTTGCATCAAATAATGTTTAACTGCGCTCGTGCGAACGGTAATAAAATTTTTGTTTTATAATTTAGTATTCAAGTATATAGGGCAACTCATATAAACAGGCCAGTCGAATATCTTGAAAATTGAGAAAGATATTGGCGATATAGTGAGCTGAATTTGCGTTGCTTTCTGAAGATAGCTGGATGATAAGGGATTTTTCAACTGTTTTAACAGAACATGATATGACTTGCCAAAATACAGTGCATTAGTTGTATTAAAAGTCTGCATTCCAATAAATAAATAAATAATCTACAATAAAAAATATGCACTTGTTTATTTCACTTAACCTACAAAACCTCACCATTTTAAAAACTGTTCACAGGGTGTTCCAAAAAGATTGAAACACTCTTTAATATTTTACCTGTTGGAGATACGTAGGCAATGTAAATTACAAAAGTGTTCAAAATAAGGTAGGATTTAAGATTTATTCATGGAATAGTCCTACCAGTAATTTTCAAAAGTTACATTTTTTAAATATTTATAGAACTCCTGAGTCCTATAAGTTATATTTCGAAAAAATCCCCCAAGCTCTAACAAGTACAACAATCCATTCTTTTAAGATCAAAATTCACCGAGTTATGATATTTTGAATTTTATGAAATTTGGTCTACTTGAAAATGATCTGTCCGTTTTCAGTGCTGGAAAGCTCTAAAATTTCAAAAAATTCAAAGTATCAAAACTCGGTGAACTTTAGTCGTAGAAGCATGAAATTTTTACTATTTTACTTGTCAGAGCATGTAGACAATGTATCCAAATATAACTTATAGGACCCTGGGACCATATAAAAATCTATATATATATTTGTCTTACGTGGCGCTGAAAAAGGGCTGAATTTGTAACTTATGGTTTGGCAACAACTGTAGTTTCCAGAGCTCAGACTATCTATATATATATTTGTCTTACGTGGCGCGAAAAAAAGGCTGAATTTGTAACTTATGGTTTGGCAACAACTGTAGTTTCCAGAGCTCAGACCAATGAACAGACTAGATTGTGTTAGATCAGCTCCGCCTCCGTCCTATATGGCGGTCAGTGTGGGAGCAGTGAAACCATAGAATGAAACTCAAACTTGCAATTATTAAAAATAAAATAACATGTACGTAATCCAAAGCGTCTGAGATGATTCCTCATTTTAATTATGAGCAATATCGTTAATTTCAAAGGAATTCTCAACTCTTATTTAGAATTCATTTACGAATTTCAATCACTCAAAAGACGGAGAAAAAAAAATCAACTGTCTAGATATCACCTGCCGCCATCTGTTGGTGTATTGATGAAATAAAAATTAATTCATTTTGTAAAAATCTATAATCAATTAGAACAATGAAATGTCACATAGTTTTTTTTTTTTCTAATTTTCATAGTATTTAAATGATTTATATGCCCATTGGTAGAGTCAAATAAATGCATTTTCAGCTGTGTTTTCAATGGAGAATTACTTTTTTACATGACAATCAATTGTCAATTTTATATGTTCACATGTTTTATGGTAGAACTTATTCCGGCTAGAATTGCTGGAAAAAGGGGCGAGCGAGCGAAGCGTTCTCAATGTGAATTGCTTCGCAATTCACGGGGGGTTGGCGAGCGTTAGCGAGTAGGGGGCTCAGCCCCCTAGTTAAAAAAGTTCCTTTATGAAAATTTATTGCAGGACTATTTCATCATAATAATCTTATATCCTATCTTTTTTTTTTTTTTTTTTTTTTTTTTTTTTTTTTTTTTTTTTTTGAATACTTTTGTAATTTATATTGTTTGCGTATCTCCAGCTGGTAAAAAATGAATGTGCTTTTCAATCTTTTTGGAACTTCTGTAAAAAGAATAATTACCATATCTAAGAATATTATAATGTACGATAGCTATTCTTAACATGAAAATCGTTTTAAAATTCATACTTCACAAGATGATAATATGAAATAGTTCTGCATTGGGTCGAGTAACCCGATTTCTCCCGTACCGACCCGTAGAGTTTATTTGTAATGTTCCAGTTATTTAGCATAATATATCATTTCTACAGACATCCTTTACATAAAATTATTAATAATTTAGGTTATTAATAAACTTTTGTTTTTCAAATGTTTTCCTATTTATGACCTTTATTTAAAATACTTTTTAATATATTTTCATAATATGTTCTATGTTCATCTTGAAATGTCTCTGAATTCTGTTTTAGTTTTTAAGGAAAAACAAAAAAAAAAAAATCAGCAGTCAACAAAATTCAAGTATGTTTAAGAGATCACATACCTTTTAATATCTCTGAAAAAAAAAATAGTGCTGATTTTTTATTTTGCTGTGCATTCTGAAGAAGATTTAAGAAAAATATGCAATAGAGCTAGACGTAAAACTAAAACAATTAGATTCCACCTGAGGACATAGTCTAAGCAGCGACCGTAAAAAAAAAAAAAAAAAAAAAAAAAAAAATAGCTTACTTATTAAAAGTTACAAAAAAAAATAGCATTTATCGAGGCAAAGCAAATATGATAGGGTTGTCTAAGCAAAGCTGGTATCGGGAAGAATAAGCTCACTTCCGGTGTGAATTTCCACACTTACTTAGTTGATTAATTAAAAGATGAAATCTTTAGGGACGGCTCAGCTTCCTTCAGAAAACTAATTTAAATTAAACAAAAACTAAATTAAAATATTTCTAATATAAATGAAATTTAAAATGATGGTATGTAACGCTTCATCATTATATTACTTTAAAATTTTCTATGAAAAGCACGTGACAAATAATATAACTGTGTTTATTTCTTTTTCGGAGACTTAAGGTTAGAAATGGTTTAGCCGACAGCATCGCCGTTTATAAGTGAACGAATTCGGCGAGACTATTCAATCCGAGATCGCTCCAATCAGGTCTGGAAGCTTCAAACTGTCGGAATGACTGATTTTCTCGTTACAGGGATCCAATTGCAAGAAAATTGTTGGGGTTCTCAATTACTTTCAAAGATAAAAGAAAAAAATCTTGAGTGACTCCACTGGACTTTCCGAATACTTTATAGAATACTTTGCATTCAGATACCGGGTAATCCAAAACTAACTGAAAAAAATATGTAAGGCAACGTATGCATATTATTCTACTAAAATACTTCAATTACAAAGCTAATCTTCTGTAATTGGATTCACAGCCAAATTTGGCGTCAAACATGAGCAATCCTGGCAGCAATTAATTTCACGTGTATGAGAATTACAACTCTTTTTTCACAAAGGGACCATTGTAGTATATTTTAGCATATTTTTCAAAAGTATTTCGTTTGATTTTTTTTTTAAATGTCGATATTTTGTCTTTCTTTTTCAACAAAATTAATAATAATCAAGTCTTCAAAATAAAGTTCCATACGCTTTTATTTAGTAAAATCTCTTTTTTCTTACAAAACAAAGTAAAAATATTTTACTCTGAGTAAAAAGAAAAAGAAAAGATTTTACTAAATAAAGACACGTTCTGGTGAAACATAGTTGTTGTATCGACATAAGATGAACGCGAGCAATAAAAATAATTTAATTGTGATATAAAGAAAAAATGCTTATCAGTTATCGTTACATAATGGTTGAAAAAAGGTTTAGGTGCCAAACCCGTCGGCCGATTTCTTCAAAAATGTATAAAAAATGTATATAGTTCTTGCGACAGTGGCCTGTAACATATTCAACCAATGGCAGCTCAATCGAAAGCATAGTTTGGGCGCTATCGTTTTCACTCACACACATACATACATAGCGACATCATAGAAAAACCACCACGTCTGGGGACCTGAAAACGTGGGGGAATTCTAATATGCACTTATACACACATACATACATATGGAATAGGTTTAAATATATCGAAAACACACTCAGGGAACCTTAAAATGTAAAAATATACCAATATTTCTGTAATCGGGTTTTTATTATGATTACAATGCTTTCCTTATACAATATGCGTACGGAAAGTAAAAGTCTTTTAGTCTCACTGGGGTATAACTATAGATCCCGAAAGAAAAATTTTGGAAACGTGACATTTTATAAAATAGGCTAATGAAAAATTGTCTCTGTCTTGTTATGGCGTTATGGCTATTCATAACCGCGAGCGCCAGGTGCATTTCATGTCTTTCTCTCCTATTCCCGTTATGACCCACTCTGAAAAACATTTTTATATATTTTACTGAAAAAGACTGTAAATATTATTTAATGTTTCTATTCAGATATCGTTATGTTTTTAAATGTTCAATATATATATATATATATATATATATATCGTACAAGCACGTAACATCTTATTTCAGTAACATGTACTTCAGATAGTGTTTCCTGTGTTTCCAGGTGTGCCGACTTACGCGGGACCTCCCAATTTTCAGGAATTCCAAGACCCGTCCTGCGGAACCACTGCGCGGAACACCAAATGTCCCGATTTTTCATAATACACAAATTCTCTTCAATTTCTTTTAGCACCATGTTTTTTATTAGTCAGCATCGAGTAGAACTTAATGCAGTAAAACCTGTAAAAAAAGCTGTCTATAACGAAAAGATTTTATGGGCCTGCTGAAAGAAATATAGTACAAATATACCTGCTAAGACGGAAACCAGTCAAAAACAAAATACTTTTCCGGTCCGTAGATATTCTGTTTTTACACATTTTAATTTACGTGGTTCAGTAAACCCAGGGATAACGGAAGCTGTTTATAACGGAATCCTGTCTTAAACGTAAAATTTCCATAGTCCCTACAGAAGGAATATAATACAATTATAACTGCTCAAACGGGAGCCTCTTCAAAACGGAATTTCGTTTCGGTCCCAAGAGATTCCGCTTTCGCAGATTTATGTGTAAGATTATCTGTGTAAGATTATTATGTTTGTTTAGTGCAGTAAAATTTACTAAAAGGGAATCTCAAATGAACGGAGAGAAGATTCCATTTTAGACATGTTCCCGTCTTCGCAGTTACAATTTTTTACGGTATTTCTGCAAAAGCAACTATGAATTTTTTATGCTTCCGTTATAGACAGGTTCGGTTTTCATAGGATTCACTATATTTTTGTGTCCCGATTTAGAAGCTGCTGTCCCGCCTTTTTTTTCTGTCTCTCTATCCCGCTTTTTGTGAAAATGAAACTGCCAACAGTAGCTTCAAAGTACAATTGTGAATAATTGTGTGTCCAATAAATTACTGTAAATTAGTGGTCCGGGTAAGGGAGGGGGGATTCTCTGTTTTCCAGCCAATTACAGCCTCCTCTCTTATTTGGTTTTCGGGCCATCACTGGAAATCAGTGCTAAAATAAAGATCTTACAATTCTCTATTAAAAAACATAGGGATTGCCTGCTGAAATTTGGGTACGACTAGTGGCAACACTAGAAAATATAGGAATATTTTTCGACACTTTCTTAGTTCATTAATTAAAGGATGAAACCAGCGTTTAAATGTAGAGCTTACTGATCGCTGTTAAATATATACTGTATATCATTGCCTAGTGCAATCGTGATGCAACTAGTGACAACCGTCCAAAATTAGAGCGTATTTTGGGCACCTACGCAGTTCATTAATTAAAAATTTAAACCAAACGCTAAAACGTATAGCTTAAAAATCTCTATATAGGGTTGTCTAGTGAAACAGCTATGCAACTAGTGCCCTCCAAAATTTAGGGCTATATTTGGCCATTGCTTAGTTCATTAATTAAAGGATGAAACCAGTGCTAAATAAAGATCTTACAATCCTATATATTAAAACGAAAAGGGATTTTCGTCAAATACAGTTTTCACACGAAAATGACCCATTTGGGCATGCGTAAAATTAAATATAGGACCTAACAATTTTATTTCCCGCTCAAAAGTATTAACAAGAAACATTTAATTGATTATTTATTTGGGAAAAATAGCAAAATAATTATCAAGATACCCAAATCAAATAGTTTTATGACAAGAGCATTGTTTTCAAGCACTTTTAGATTATTTTAAAATACTGTACATAATTTAATATTTACAGAAGGTACATATGATTACATAAAATAAGAAAAAAAAGATATTGAATATTTAACAGAGAGCACTTACTTGTCGCACAAACTTGTCGGATAAATCTTGAATCTAATTTTCTTTTCACAAATATCCATGTCACTCAGCGCACAGACCGGACCGCGACTGCCTATGAATATAGGAAACATATATTCATAACAACAATGTAACCTTGCGCATTATAATGGAGGCGCAAGATATAGTTACCCCCGAGGAATAAAAATGTAATATTATTCCCTTATTTCCAGGGTATATTGCCTTGTTTTCGTATTAATGAACATATTTTATGCCGTCATGAATGAAATAAATCATTGCAAAGTACAAAATTATCATTTCACTTGACTTTGGTAACATGTGATGTTTCAAAATTGAGAAAGAATTTTTTATCCAAACATACTCAATTCGATATAAGTATATCGATTTACTCATTTTTGAGTATTTCACTTTTTTCAGTGTAGGCCAATCAGATGGCGTGTACAATATGAGTCATAAAGAAGGATAGGTATCCTTAAGTAATTTTACCCAAAGTAACGTCAGCTGTCCTTTCTTTATACTTTAATAGAGATCTTTAAGCCCAACGCGTAAGCGTTGGTTACAACTTTTAATTAATGAACTACGTAGGTGCCCAAAATACAGTCTAATTTTGGAGAGTTGCCACTAGTTCCATCGCTATTTCACTAGGCTACCGTATATATTTCAATGGATATCTGTAAAAGCTACATTTTAGCGTTGTTTTCATCGTTTAATTAATAAACTAAGAAAGTGTCCAAAAATAGCCCTAAATTTTGTAGGGTTGCCACTAGTCATACCCAGATTTCACAACCCTTGTTTTTAATAGAGAATTATAAGCTCTTCATTTTAGCACTGGTTTCATCTTTTAACTAATGAACTAAGCAAGTGACCAAAAGTAGTCCTAAATTTTGGAAGAGGTGTCATTAATCACATCGCAACTTCACTGGGCAACCCTACGTATTTTAAGAGAGCTCATTGAGATATTGCTTCATTTTCTGAGTAAGCTCTACATTTTAGAGTTGGTTTCATCTTTTAATTAATGAACTAAGGAGGAGTCTAAAAATAGCCCGAATTTTTGTAGAGTTGCCACTAGCCATACACAGATTACAGCAGGCAACGTTATGTTTTTTAATTGATAATTGTACTATCTTCATTTTAGCACTGATTTAATCTTTTAATTAATGAACTAAGCAAGTGATGTGAATTTCACGCCGGGAGTGAACTTGTCTCTTCTATGTACCTGCTTTGTTTAGGCAACCTTATCACATTTGCTTTGACATGATAAATAGTATCTTTTTTTTAAATTGCAAAGCGTCCGGCAGAATTTTTATGTATATATATATAACGATTCACAAAATAATATAATACGAAAAAAATTGGTCTGAGGATTTATATTTAATAACATTACATATCTATATTTCTTATGCACTTTAAAAAATTAACATTAATATAAAATTTTTGTTAATTCAGCCTTCGATTTCAAAATTTACGTGACTGAAAAACATCGCTTAAAAAGATAATAAATGAGCTAGGGTTTTTTTCTCCCAGTTTTCGGTTGGACTATAAGCAGATAATTTTAACTTTGCGCTTCATTTTCTGAAAACTGTAAATTGCATGGCAATCCGTTAACATAAAAAAAAATCATTTAATGGATTGACCCTACTTTCCCCTGAACTTTTTCCTGTGTGTATATGATTATATTATCTATATTATGGATTATTATCATTGAGATAATGAAACATTTAGATTATAATATATTTTTGTGATTTTTCAAATTTTGATAAGATGTTAAAATACTTTTCCATAAAGGATTTTTGTATTATTAATTACTTCTAGAGAATACATTTTTAAGATTATTTTAGTACATACTGTATGTTAATACCTATACCTACATTCGGAATTCTTATCTTATGGTTTACAGGTGGTGGTTACAACACATTTTTTTCTTCTCCTATTAATTGAGCTATATGTTTTATTAAATAAATTAAAAATGTTTATTTTAAAATTTTCGGGGAGTTGAAATTAGTATTCAGTATATCACAAATTTCATTGTAATTTCAAGAAGTGTTTAAAAACTTTGATCAGTCAAACTCTACACAATTTTCGTATGCACTACGAATTAGGGGTTTGCCGGGCCCTTATTATTATTATTATTATTATTAAACTTGGGAAGAGCCGGGCCTGGGCTTAGATTTTTCTACAGACTCAAATCGGGCCGGGCTCTCTTTTTTCTGCAGACTCGGGCTAGAGGCAAGGCCTGGAACTCATTCTTCCAAGGCCGTGTCTGTCAGTTTTTTTGGGGGGGGAAGTGGGGGAGGGGGCGAAAATAATAGGGATATTGTACATTTGTTTAACGGAATATTTAGAAATTTATTCAGGTTTAATAAATTACAGAAAATTATTTTTTATTTAAATCTGCTTTTCTTACTTTATAAAACTTCAAAATTATGATTTTTTTTTTTTTTTTTTACTGAATATTGTTTTCTTCTATTTGATCGTTAGGCAATATTTTTTAATATCTCTTTAAAGCTTCATAAAATAATATCTATGCAAAGTGTTAGAATGAAGATTGGTATTTTTCAGTTTTCATATTAATTTGTCTTTTGCAACTTATCTTATTCATTTACATTATGTGGGCCAAACGTTGATTGAGTTTTAAACTATAATTTTCCTAATGATCCTTCATTTCAATGTATTTGTGTAAGTAAGTAATTTGTGTGATATAAGTTCGTAAACACTTCGTAAAATTACATAGAAATTTGTAATATACCGAAGACTAATTTCAACTCATAGAAAATTATAAAATAAGCATTTTTAATGAGGCTGGTGCAAAGTTTAATTAACGATTGAAAACTAATGATTAGATTTTTAATCATTTGATTAAAGATTGGCCGATTGTTTCAATCCTACACATAGACTAATGATAAATGATTAATTTAATTTTAATTGCTCTCTTTGATTAACGATTAAATAAATTCCCAATCTAATTAGTAATCTAATTAATGATTAAAATCATCATATATTGTTCCGGCTTTGGAGTCATTTATTTTTTTATTTTCTCTCTAGCTTCTTCTGTTTTTATCAGCTCTGGTTACTTCTAGAGTCTTGCGTCGGGTCGGGTCCGATTGACGCTAATTTTTTTTTTCGTTACGGGTTAGGTTTGGATCGGGTTGACTTTAAATTTTTCGGGTTCGGGTCGGTTTCGAATTAAGTTTTTACTCTTTCTGGTTGGGTTCGGGTTGAAACGATTTTTCAAACGAAAGTCCTTAATATTTTTCAAATGAAAAACAATATATTTGAATATTAATGAGTATGTATCATTTTTACACAAAAATGATAAAATTGATATTAGAGATATAATTGTAGAAATTTTTTCCATAATTGTATTAAAATATGCGTTAATTTTCTTTCACTTCGTGTCCGGGTTGATAATTTTTTTTGTCTGGTTTCGAGTTGGCTTTAAGCAAAAATTTCGTTTCCCTGACAGGTCGGGCACAACCCGACCAGTGTAGGTCTCTAGCCGCTGCCCACAATGAATTTATCCTTCACTTGCATGCATATGCATTTTCTGTAGAGACCCCTTTCTTTTTTCGGCATTTTCCCCATTTCTTCCAGCTGTTTTTCAGTTTCCCCTTCCTCTATAGATTTTCTCTTTTTCATATCTCACTTATCTTTCCTCCTCCTCCTCCCTTTCTTTTTTTTTCCATTATCGTGGCCTTGACAGCTTTCCCCTACTTTATTCCCCTTGGCTTCTCCCTCCCTTATATATATATTTTAACACTATATTTATCATTCTCTCTACTCTGATTGTGGGGTATCCCAAATTAGTATCATTGTGTCATCGTCCTTAAATTTGCCTTTATTTTTTTATAGGGGTCTTAGTTTCTGAGATATTAAGGGCTTTTGCCCCTTACTTTCAATTTCCCTCCTCTTTCCCCCTTTATATTGTTTTTCTTTTCTGGGATTTTTTTTTGTTGGCTACTGGGCCTATACCCTATCTTTCCCTAAATTTATGTTTCATTCGGACAACTTTTATAAGCTTTGGCAGATTTTTGCCCTCACCATCATGTGGTGCTTTTGTTACTATACACATAGTATTGTTAGTTTTTTCGTCTCCTAATTATTCAATTTTCATAAAAATATAGGAAAAGATAGAGCATAGGCACAGGAACCTAAAAGGTAAAATCCCAGAATATAAAATAATATAAAGGGGAGGAGGGGAAATTAAAAATAAGGAGCAATAGCCCTTAATATCTCAGACACTAAGGTCTCTATCGAAAATATGAAGGCTGATTCAAGGACGACGATCTTGTGGTACTAGTTCGAGATACCCCACAAGCACAGTGGAATGAAGGGTAAAGATGGTGTTAAATTATATATAAGAGGGGGGGGGAGGCAAAAAGGATTAGAGTAGATGCAAACTGTCAGGGGTTGATTACGGAGGAAAACGGGAGGGAGAGAAAAGGGAAGTGAGGGGGTGAAAAAGAGAAAATCTATAGGGGTGGGGGGAGGGGCAACTGAAAAACAGCTGGAAGAAACTGGCCAAACGTCGAATAAGAGTTGAAAAAAAGGGGGCCATATAGAAAATGCATATGCATGAAAATGAAGGATAAATCCCCTAAAGAGAAAAAAAAATAAAAGATCCCGAAGCCGCAGTAATTTATACATTTTGACCGTAGTGCATCAGAATAATTTTCTGTGAACCTATATAATTTTCAATAGGTATTATTTATTTTTCGTCTACGTAATCAGATTAATGATTAAATTAATCCAGATTGAATTATCATGAAATTTTTTTAAAGAGTAATTACTTTTTTACTTTCAATCATGATTAAATTTCGTATGATTGAGCATTTAGTCGACTAATCAATCGAATAAAAATGTAATCGATTAATGCCAACCTTGCTTTCAATCAATTAAAATAAAAATATATAGCTCAACTAATATAAGGAAATCAAATATATATATATGTAAGTATATTCGCAGGCATCCACTTTCTATCATCTTGAAATATATGTTATATCCCGATTCCTTTCAGGTTTCTCATCACTTAGTGTAGACGTGACATATTAGAAGTCACACAATTTTTTCCTGGGATCTGACTTTATTCTTTTTTATATACAATATTATACTTTGGAAGTCAGACCCAGAGGAATCTAAGAGTATGATTAGATTAAATGCTCATGTTTTAGGGCATTGAGCCTAGCCAGTTGATGTAGACATTTTCAGGACGGGCCAAGCAGATGACTTGGGCAAGTGAGTTTCAGAAAAAGTCTTTCGAAACAACCGAACAACTGTTTTGTTTGAAATTTCTGATATTCTCCAGCAGAGGGCGAACTAATCATATATAGACGTGAACTTACTTTTAATTGGATAGAAGGCTTGATTAATGTGGTCTTATGATGCAATACGTTTTGCCAATTGCATCAACAACAGCCATTTCTAAATTTAATGTTAATGGTTATTTATGAACCAATCATATTAATAACTATCAAACAGACAATGTTAATTAGGATTTACAACCTAAAATATAAACATTAATTTCTTATTTTGACAATAATTTTGAATTTATATCTTAAACATAATTATTTACTTTGATTTCTTGTTCTGGATGCAATAACTGTCATTTTGGGGAAAAATGATTAAACTTTATGATCTAAATGTAATTTTGAACTGTAATAACAATATACTGTTTATAATTTGTTTCCTAAATA
Source organism: Maratus michaelseni (assembly GCA_963931845.1). NCBI lineage: Eukaryota > Metazoa > Arthropoda > Arachnida > Araneae > Salticidae > Maratus > Maratus michaelseni. Next base: position 392,071,346 of record OZ007586.1, read on the forward strand.
ATCATGCATCATAAGAACAACTCAGTTTGTTTATATTACAAAATATTATGATACAATTCCGATAGGAAATATCTACTTTGATTACATTCTTGGTTCATAATAACTGTCATGTTGATGAAAGCTGAATAAAATTTATAGCTAAAGATGTTTATGACCGGTAAATTAGTTTTAAGTATTGGTTTTTCCATTTTAGAGAAACTGTTTTGTGGATTTTAACTTTTTAACTTTAACTTTTATTTTCGCATATTACAAAAATTTACGTTTTATCCTTTCATATATAGACAGATAGCTAATTTAAGTGTTGTACCACCATTTGTAAAATATAAGATAAGAATTCTGAGTGTAAGTATTAACATACAATTTGTACTAAAATTATCGGAAAACTGTATTCTATAGAACAATGTTATTATTCCGTATTCCATGGCTTGCAGACATAAAAGCTGAAAAATGTACCTTCTGGTAAAAAAATATATAACATATTCTTTTAGAAGACTTATATATATATAGGCTCTTTTCTTAGAGATTCCATCGGACCGGGCAGTAAATTTAACTTAACTCTGGGCCGGGCCGGACCCAGGCATAAAAATTTTGGATCATACTGTGAATGAATATACCCCTTCTACTATGAATCCTTAAGAGGTATGAGGACCCCCTAAAGACTCTTAAAAATAAAAAGTACAAATAATTTCTTAATGACTTTTTAAGCACCATAGTAACCCTGTAATAAGTTTTAAGCATGCAAAAAAATGTTTTTTTATTCAAAATATATATTTACTATATATTCTATTCTTTTACAGGTTTTTGACATGAATGGCTCATTTCTATCATTCGTCAACACTTTTGGTGACCCTCTTTATGGCCCTCAAGGTCTTGCACTTACAGTTGATGGTTATGTAGTTGTATCTGATTCCGGAAACCATTGTTTTAAAGTATATAAATATCTGCAATAACGTCCAAGCTACAGTGTAATCTTCAATTGTATAAATTATGGAACAAATTCTTTTCAATTATTATTACAGTTTTGTTAAGGGGGGTAATGAAATGCTTGAATAAAATCTAACAAAATTGTACTTGTTGTATATGCCTGAATTTGTCTTTTATTATATTTAACTAGCACTTTTTTCTTAAATATATATAAAAATACCTACAAATTATAAAATGTTATTTTTAATCAATAATACTCTTGAATCTGTGAAAATTTAATAGCTATAGAGAAAAGTTGTTATTATTTGCTTTCATAATTTTGCATATCTAATTTTAAACAAATTGCAACAACAAAAGAGTAATAGTCACTCAATCATCTAGTACTGATTTTGAAATAAAAGATTGTGTGTTTAAAATAAAAGATTATAAAGTTTGAATTGAAATAAATGAAAAATATCATTATACAGTAGACTCCCTTAAATTCGCATAGCTTAAAACCAGAGGTTGTGAAGATTTTAGAATTTTGCGGATTTCTGGTCACCGTTTTGTTTACATTTATTAAACAATAATTTGAATTTTAAAATGTACTCGAAATTATAGTGAATGGCTTACAATAAAGTAAAATAATCTAAATAAAATAATAAAAATTGAGAAAATTAAAACAATTATTTAAAATATTAAAAGTAATGGTCAAGTAAATAATTAATAATGCGTAACTAAATATGCATAATGATGATGAGATAATTTTTTCTTGAATTATTCAGTGAAACTCGCCTTATAAATACACTAATAATTCACATCAAAATCTTATACTAAAAAAGTTTTATTTCATGTTGAGCCATACTTAATAACCAAAAAAGCCTGCTTTATATATAAACTAGCAAGCTACGCCCGCTACGCTGGTCAATTTCTCTTAACGAACCTTTAATCAAACAAAATATTGACATTTCATAATTCACTTTTATATTTTAACAGAATAATAAGGATACTATAATTTGTGACTCGTGCTATAGTCAATATACACGTCAGGACACGTCGCCCTTATCATTATCTTTTTACGCGTGAAGGTTTCGCTATGGTACTCTATTGTGAAATTTGGTAATTGTTAGGGGAACCGTCGGTAGCGTAATAAATTTTCTTATTTTTATAAATAGTTAAATCAGTCTTCAAATTTAATATACATTTTCATCTTTTGATATGTTAAAGAAGTTTGTTCAGCTTACCTGAAATTTTCCTTTTTTGCGCAAAGTGATATCCACAGTAATCCAAAGTGTTGTAGCGATATTTATCTTATCCATTGATTCACTTATATTGGAATAATAAGAAATAGTATTAGTAGAAAATAACAATTGTGTGAAATGAGCAGAAGATTCATTTTCCTTTGAATATAATATTATAATTCTTGGCTAGATGTACATGTTTAAAATTGCGTTTTGGAGGCTGCGTATAAGTGCTCCAATTTTACATTATATTAAAATATATTTACATCATATATATACAAGAGCGTCTTAACTGCTCGGATACATTTTGGAAACTGAAGGGAGATTGTTATTTGAGTTCTGTGCACACGCGCGGGACAAACAGCTGTAGTTTGAAGGAGGGAGATCTGCAGTATTTTTCCAATTAGTTAGTTTCGACAGTCTCTGGTTTTATTCACTGTTTTGCATCTGCGGTTGTCACTTAAAGTACTTATAGTTAATTGGGGTCTGGTTTTTAACATGTTTTTCAATCGTTCGCTGCACGTGGAGATTAATTAACTGCATAAAAAAGGTTTCTCCGTCACTCCCCCGTAATCTCCTGTGTGGGGAATGGTTGAAGATTCAGTTTCTTACGGTGTTTTTCATACACAGGCTTGGGAGTGGGCTTCGTGAGAGTGTCGGCTATCATTTCTTCACTGGGGCAGTATTGTAGATCGATTTTTCCTTCTTCTTTCATAAGTTTGATGTTGTGGAAACGTATGTCGATATGCTTGGATCGTTTAGTATCTTTATCGTTTTCAGTCATTTTTATACAGGACATATTATCCTCAAATATCGTGATGGGTAGTTTTTGTGGAATGTTGAGGTCGCTTAGCAAGTTTGTTATCCAACTTAATTCTTGTGCTGCGTTGCTAGCTGAAACGTATTCAGCTTCGGCTGACGAAAGTGCAATGCAATTTTGCCTTTTGTAATCCAGTAAATCGGCGATTTTCCTAGCATGAATAGATTTCCTGACGTTGATTTACGTGTTTTCAAGTCACCAGCCCAGTCTGCATCGGCGTATGCTGTTAGGATGGGCTTGCTGTTTGCGCTAAGAGTTAAATTCAAATTTTCTGTAGTTTTGAGGTATGAAATGATTCTTTTTACTGCTGACCAGTCCTTTTGGCGTGGTGTTTCGTTTCTACGACATAATATGTTTACTGCTGCAGATATGTCAGGACGCGTGATTGTTGATATGTAAAGTAATGTGCCTGTCGCTTGTCGATATTTCGTGTTATTAGGTAAAAGATTATCGTCGTCTTCAAGTCTGTTGAATCCAGCAATCATGGGTGTGTAATGAGGTTTCATGTCGTTTAAATTCAGTTTTTTCACTAGTTCCTGTATTTTATTGTTTTGATTTAGGTAATATGTATCGTTGATTTTATTAATGTTTATGCCTAGGTAATTATTCACTTCTCCTAAGTTTTTTAGTTCATATTCTTTCTTAAGTTGGTTTATTGTTTCTTCGATATCACTGTCCTTTCCTGCTATCAGGATATCATCTACATAAATGATGATGTATATCGGATTTTCTTGATTTGATTTAAAGTACAGACATGGATCATTTTTGCTCTGTAAGAAATTATTGTTTGTGAGTGTTTCTGATATTTTGGTGTACCAGGCCTTTGCTGCTTGCTTAAGACCGTAGATGGCTTTTTGAAGTTTACAAACTTTTCTTTCATCGCCGGGTTTAATATACCCGTCTGGTTGACTCATATAAACAGTTTCAGTTAATTCACCATGCAAGAATGCTGTGGTTATGTCAACATGTTTCACGTTCAAATTTTTGTGCAATGCAGAGATGAAAAATGCACGTATTGTAGCGTGCGAAACTACAGGTGCGAAAGTTTGATCATAGTCAATCCCGAATCTTTGACTCCTTGTGCTACTAAACGCGCTTTATAGCTTTGAACATTTCCTAAATTGTCCTTTTTTAGTTTAAAAGTCCATTTTGAGCCGATAATTTTTGTTCCGGGTGGTGGATCTGTTAAAGTCCAAGTGTTATTTTTTCTTAGGCATTGTATTTCATTTTGTGTTGCTTTTATCCAATTTTGTTTATCATTAGTATTTTTCATTTTTTCGATATCTTCCCAATTTTCGGGAATGTTTTCAGATGAACTATTTATGAGACAAACATATCTGTCAGGAGGAACGCCTCTATTTGTCCTATTAGACCTTCTTGGTTCAATTGGTTGCTGTTTGGGCACGGATGGTGTCTCCTCACTGTCAAGTTTTATTTCTAAGTGATTTTCATGTCTATCCGGTAATTGTGTATTGTCATCTGATGTTTTTGTGGTGTTTTGTATCTCCTCAATGTTATCTGAGTGTACATTTTCATTTTCAAGAAATTTTACCGTTCTCGCTATTATAATTTGTTTTCCTTGTGTGTGAATTCTATAACCAGTCGATCGTGTGTCATAACCTACGAACGTTCCGGTTTGAGCCCTGTTATCGAGTTTTCATCTATTTACTTTATCGACGTAAAATAGCGCTTTACAACCGAATGTTCTTAAGTGTTTTAAATTCGGTTTAACTCCTTTCCATAATTCGTAAGGTGTTCTGTTGTTGTTTGCTTTAGTTGGGAGTCGGTTTTGTAAATATGTTGCAGTGTTTATGGCTTCACCCCAAAAATGTTTGCTTAATTTTGCTTGTGATAGCATGCTTCTAGTCATATCTAATAAACTTTTATTTTTTCTCTCCGCAACTCCATTCTGGCTCGGATTATGCGGGACAGTCAATTGGTGTAAAATTCCGTTCTGTTTTAAGTATTCATCTATTTCTTGATTTACATATTCACGACCGTTATCCGATCTAATTTCCTTAGGTTTTTTACCGAACTGATTGTATATCATCGTTATATACTCTTTTATCTTTTCAGCAACTTCGCTCTTTTTAGATAATAAATATATCGTAGTATATAGGGAATAGTCATCAATAAGAGTCATAAAATAAATTTTTCCGCCTAAAGTCGGTGTATCTAAAGGACCACATACGTCACTATGGATCAAATCCACGATATTAGTAGCTCGGTTTGTTGCTGATTTAGGATACGGCATGTTAGTTAATTTAGTTTCGATACAAGTTACGCATGTTTTATTTTGATGTTTACATTTTCCTATCTTTATTCCGTCCGCAAGTTGATTTGTTATTATAGATTTAATCGCGTCATAATCTCTGTGACCGAGTCTGCGATGCCAGAGATCTATGCATTGTTTGCTGTCACAGTTATACGTTATGTTTACATAATTTTGTGGTTCTTCCACATCGTCCATTTCCTCAATAATGTATAAATTTTTCTCATTTTTCGCCCTAATATATATTTCTTCATCAAAGATCAAATCGCATTTATTATCGTCGAAGATTAGTTTACACCCGTTTTTAGCGGCTTTACTAACCGAAATTATGTTTGACTCTAAGTCTGGGACATAAAGCACTTCGCGTAATTTCGTTAATTTTTCTCTTCCTTCGGGGGTTAATGTTTTTATAAAAACTTCTCCTGAACCTAACGCTGTCAGTTTATTACCATTCGCGATCGTTACTGAAGTTTTATTATAATCAATGAATTTACTAAATAGGCTTTTATCGTTACAAATGTGCGAGGTAGATCCTGAATCGAGAATCCAGTTATTTTTGCCTACTTTTTCGGTGATTAATGCTTTATTTTGCGTTTGATCATTTGCGTATTTTCTTTCGTTTGGAATTTTATTTTCTCTACGAGTTTCGGTCTTTTCATAACATAATGAAGATGAGAAATTCTTTTTATTTTTGAATTGATTGTTACGAGGATTTCCGGATTGTACCGTGTTTCTGCTCTTGTAGTGCCAGCATTCGTAAGTAGAATGATTTTTCATTTTACAGTTGTTACAATATTTTTGTTCTCTTCTATTTTCAGTGTGTGTATATCTCCTATTTGTTTTAAATGCTCTCTCGTTGTTGTTATATCCGCTATTTGATTGTTCTGACATTTCATGTCTACGATTATATTCATCCGTTAATTTGTTTTTGATAAAATCAGGGGTGAGCTCATTTTCTGGTCTCGCCTCCAACGCAGTTATCAAAGTATTGTAACTGGGGGGAAGAGAACACAGAAATAGCGCGGAAATATGTGAATCGCTAATATTTTCTCCAATGGCATTAAGTTTATCTATAATTTGCAAGATATTAGTGGATATGCGTGATCATGTTTGCACCCTCAGCTAATTTAGTACTGTATAGTTTCCGTAACAGGTAAAGCTTACTAGATAAATTGCTTCTCTCATGTATATTTTTCAGAGCTTCCCATGTTAATTTGGCAGTACCTAAGTTTTTTACATTTACGATTTGAGAATCATCGATGCTTAGGTTTATTAGAGCTCTAGTCTTGCGATCTTTTTTGTGCCATGCGGGATCGGCTGGATCCGGTAGATCTTGTACTATAATATCGTCGAGTTCCTCTTTAATCAGGAACATCTGCATCTTGAACTTCCATGTACTATAATTCGTAGAATTGAGTTTCTCAATAAATTGAGTATTTTCTTTGATCGCATTCATTATTACTTTTTTAGTGTTCTTTTATTTATTATTATATTTTTAGAAATTTGTTAAATTATCGTTTTTTTTTTTTTATTTTTTTTTATTTATAATACTGGGATATTCTTTTTTCAGTCTTTCATAATCTTTGTTAGGAGAACCGTCGGTAGCGTAATAAATTTTCTTATTTTTATAAATAGTTAAATCAGTCTTCAAATTTAATATACATTTTCATCTTTTGATATGTTAAAGAAGTTTGTTCAGCTTACCTGAAATTTTCCTTTTGCGCCAAGTGATATCCACAGTAATCCAAAGTGTTGTAGCGATATTTATCTTATCCATTGATTCACTTATATTGGAATAGTAAGAAATAGTATTAGTAGAAAATAACAATTGTGTGAAATGAGCAGAAGATTCATTTTCCTTTGAATATACTATTATAATTCTTGGCTAGATGTACATGTTTAAAATCGCGTTTTGGAGGCTGCGTATAAGTGCTCCAATTTTACATTATATTAAAATATATTTACATCATATATATACAAGAGCGTCTTAACTGCTCGGATACATTTTGGAAACTGAAGAGAGATTGTTATTTGAGTTCTGTGCACATGCGCGGGACAAACAGCTGTAGTTTGAAGGAGGGAGATCTGCAGTATTTCTCCAATTAGTTAGTTTCGACAATCTCTGGTTTTATTCACTGTTTTGCATCTGCGGTTGTCACTTAAAGTACTTATAGTTAATTGGGGTCTGGTTTTTAACATGTTTTTCAATCGTTCGCTGCACGTGGAGATTAATTAACTGCATAAAAAAGGTTTCTCCGTCAGTAATTTTAGAAATTCAATAGTTGAAAAATCGCAGAATCATTAGATCATTTTTCTTTAGAAATTGTTCTTAGAGCGCATTTAGATCTTATAAATAACAATCATGCCGAACTTAAAGTTTCTAGCTCCTTCAGCATCGCAAAAATCGCAATTTTAGAAAGTTTTTCGCTTCTGCACCCCCCTCGCGGTAGTGGCACCGACATAAAATATAGCCTATGTTGGAGCAGGTATTGTCACCATCCATTTGCCACCATCACTTTTGAAATCGCTTTAGTAGTTCCAGATATTCCATACAAATTGTAATTTAGAATGTTTTTAGAAAATTTTTTGCTTATTTCAGCCTTTTAAATTTCGAATTTTTTTAGATTTTGTTCTTATAGAGCATTTAAATCTTGTAAGTAACGACCATACAAAATGTCAAGTTCCTAACTCCTTCATTATTGAAAATATCATAATTTTGGAACGTTTTTCGCTCCTGCACCCTCTGCGGGCAGTGGCACCGACAGAAAATTTAGCATATGTTGGAGCAGGGACTGTCGCCATCCATTTGCCACCATCACTTTTGAAATCGGTTCTGTAGTTTCAGAGATTCCATAGAAATTGTAATTTAGAATGTTTTTAGAACGCTTCTTCCTCATCTCACCCTTTTAAATTGCGAATGTTTTTATAATTTGTTCTTAGAGAGCATTTACATCTTATAAGTAACTACCATACCAAATTTGATACTTCTATCTCTTTCAGTACACAAAAAATCGAAATTTTAGAACGTTTTTCGCTCCTGCACCCCCCTGGGGGTGGTGGCACTGACATAAAATATAGCCTATGTTGGAGCAGGGATTGTCACCATTAATTTGCCACCATCACTTTTAAAATCGCTTCAGTGGTTCCAGAGATTACCCCCTACAAACAAACAAACAAACAAACAAACAATCTTTACTACTTTATATATTAGTATAGATAAGGGGGAATAAGCCCCTTGTTCCCCCCCCCCTTTATACTTAACCAATCAATTCCGAAAACTAATCAGAGATGCGCCTTAACACAGTGAACCTATAAATAAAATTTGAAGGAAATGGGATAATTCTGCATAAAAAACCCATTTACATAAATTAAGGGGGGGTATTAGCCCCCGTTCCCCCCTTTATACTTAATCAATCAATCCCGAAAACTAATCAGGGAAGCGTCTTAACCCAATGAATCTATAAACAAATTTTGAAGCAAATAGAATAATTCTGCATGAAAAACCCATTTATATAAATTAAGGGGGGGATTATCCCCCCGTTCCCCCCCTTTATACTTAACCAATCAATCCCGAAAACTAATCAGGGAAGCGCCTTAACACAGTGAACCTATAAACAAAATTTGAAGGAAAACGGAATAATTCTGCATGAAAAATCCCTTTATATAAATTAAGGGGGGATTAGCCCCCGATCCCCCCCCCTTTATACTTAACTAATCAATCCCGAAAACTAATCAGGGAAGCGCCTTAACTCAGTGAACCTATAAACAAAATTTGAAGGAAAACGGAATAATTCTGCATGAAAAACCCATTTATATAAATTAAGGGGGGGATTAGCCCCCCGTTCCCCCCTTTATACTTAACCAATCAATCCCGAAAAGTAATCAGGGAAGCGTCTTAACCCAATGAACCTATAAACAAAATTTGAAGGAAAACGGAATAATTCTGCATGAAAAACCCATTTATATAAATTAAGGGGGGGAATTAGCCCCCCGATCCCCCCCTTTATATTAACTAATCAATCCCGAAAACTAATCAGGGAAGCGCCTTAACACAGTGAACCTATAAACAAAATTGGAAGGAAAACGGAATAATTCAGCATGAAAAACCCATTTATATAAATTAAGGGGGGGGAATTAGCCCCTTGTTCCCCCCCTTTATACTTAACCAATCAATCCCGAAAAGTAATCAGGGAAGCGTCTTAACCCAATGAACCTATAAACAAAATTTGAAGGAAAACGGAATAATTCAGGGAAGCGCCTTAACACAGTGAACCTATAAACAAAATTTGAAGGAAAACGGAATAATTCTGCATGAAAAACCCATTTATATAAATTAAGGGGGGATTAGCCCCCCGATCCCCCCCCCTTTATACTTAACTAATCAATCCCGAAAACTAATCAGGGAAGCGCCTTAACTCAGTGAACCTATAAACAAAATTTGAAGGAAAACGGAATAATTCTGCATGAAAAACTCATTTATATAAATTAAGGGGGGGGGGATTAGCCCCCCGTTCCCCCCTTTATACTTAACCAATCAATCCCGAAAAGTAATCAGGGAAGCGTCTTAACCCAATGAACCTATAAACAAAATTTGAAGGAAAACGGAATAATTCTGCATGAAAAACCCATTTATATAAATTAAGGGGGGGGAATTAACCCCCCGATCCCCCCCCCTTTATATTAACTAATCAATCCCGAAAACTAATCAGGGAAGCGCCTTAACACAGTGAACCTATAAACAAAATTGGAAGGAAAACGGAATAATTCTGCATGAAAAACCCATTTATATAAATTAAGGGGGGGATTAGCCCCTTGTTCCCCCCCTTTGTACTTAACCAATCAATCCCGAAAAGTAATCAGGGAAGCGTCTTAACCCAATGAACCTATAAACAAAATTCGAAGGAAAACGGAATAATTCTGCATGAAAAACCCATTTATATAAATTAAGGGGGGGATTAGCCCCCCCCACCCGATCCCCCCCCCCTTTATACTTAACTAATCAAACCCGTAAACTAATCAGGGAAGCGCCTTAACTCAGTGAACCTATAAACAAAATTTGAAGGGAAACGGAATAATTCTGCATGAAAAACCCATTTATATAAATTAAGGGGAGGGAATTAGCCCCTTGTTCCCCCCCTTTTATACTTAACCAATCAATCCCGAAAACTAATCAGGGAAGCGCCTTAACACAGTGAACCTATAAACAAAATTTGAAGGAAAACGGATATTTCTATGAAGAGTTATCGCATTACGTACGTACATACATACATACAGAACCGGCTGCCAAGCTCTCAGGGCTTGACAGCCAGTGTGATAACTGAAAAATCGCAATTTTAGAGCGTTTTTTGCTCCTGCACCCCCTGGGGTTAGTGGCACCGACATAAAATATAGCCTATGTTGGAGCAGGGGTTGTCACCATCAATTTGCCACCATCACTTTTGAAATCGGTTCGGTAGTTCCAGAGATTACCCCCTACAAACAAACAAACAAGATTTACTCCTTTATAATATTAGTATAGATTATTTGGTAAAAATATCGCGATCGCTACTGATATCAGCACTATCTTGAAATTTTTCAGAAATAAATTTATACTTCCTTCATGAGAAAACATGAGTTGAATCATATCAACCAGAATTACATATTAAAGTGTGTACAGAATGATATATAAATAAAAACTTGAATTTTACACCTACATCTTAACTGTAAGTTTCCTTTTTTACATCGGAAACTATGTGCGGATTTTAGATATTTGTGGAGTTTAGAAGGACGGATTTGAGGGAGTCTACTGTACTTGCAAAAAAAAGCAGTTGAATATGCTAAAATATTATCGCTGAATATCCTCCTGTAGATATTTTATGAAATTATGAAGGATAACAATTCATTCTTGGAGATGCTAATTTTATATTACGAGAAATTACAGGAGTGGTGTGAAGATTTTCTAATAGTAACAACTCTTTCTCTGATTCCTTAAAATTGGCATCTCAACGCGAAATTTCTACCTATTATCACGAGTGGCAAATATGGTAACGCTATCTCTAAATGTGTGTGAATTAATTTATTAACTCATAGAATTCCTAGACAGTAAGCTTCTGGTTGAACTAACTTTTCCAACCTCATTTAGGAGCAGATCCGCTTCTTTGTTCATTCTGAAGGAATACAAAAGAGATAAATGAAAGTACAATGGCAGTGGAACTGGTGTTCTAATCACAGAAATGTGCTGAAATAGATAGATGGATATGTGATCTTGACACGCCTATTTTAAAGAGACAGTAGTAGTTACATTTGGTATTCTATAATACTTTCATGAAAAACTTGCTACCAATTAAATTTCATTTTTTTCACATTACACAAAACACCACAGTATTTTCAAAAAAAATTTCTCTTGAAAAAAAAAAATATTTTTATTAAAAAAATTGCTCTAATAAAACTTAAAATTAAATTTTTGTGTCTTTTTACCACTATTTAAAAATTTAGTTCTCTATAAAATTTTTAGTTGAAAATAAATAGTAATAAAAAAAGAAATTAAAACAATCCAATGATATAATTCTATACAAATAAACTGGATACTAACATAATTATCAGTTTTAAAATCGAAACCGAATGAAACAAGAACGAAAAATCATGCGTCAAGCATAGATTATGTAGCACTTTCCAACGCTTCTAAAATAATTTTACAAATCATTACCGTTTAATAAGCTGAAAGATGACATCTAAGTAAACAATTTGGAAAACGCATAACATATTTAAAAACGTAATTTCAGGAATTTTCAATATATACAATATTCGGAAAAATATCCGAATACTTTTATGTAGCCCTGTATATGATCTATAGATTTGTATATATACATAGGATACTAAATTTTAGTTTAGTTAGGAAACGCGTAGCACCGTTTAAATTCTCCTTCTGGAGTTTCTGTCAATAAACGGAAATGTGTTCGCGAACTTTTGTGCTGCCCTGTATAGGATCTACAGAATTTATACACACCACGTAATAGACAAAAAGCTAGTTAAGATTAACATCGCGTTTAGTAACTTAAAACGCACTTCCAGGAATTATTGTTAACAGACAGTAGAGAATTCTTTTGTGTGTCCCTGTAAATGAACGATGACTGCTATACACACACTATTCTGTAGTAAGCCTCTTGTAATGCACCTTAGTAATATATATAAACTTCAATGCGTTTAAAGTAGTGGAACATTATTTAAATAAGCCGCAGACGATTTTTCTCCATAGACGTAATGTAACGGAATTATTTTGACTGTCCCTGTAAAGTAACTCTAAGTGCTATACACCTACTATTCCATATTAAGCTTCTTCTAATGCATCTTAGTGATCTATATAAATTTCAATGCGTTTACAATAGTGAAACATTTTTAAAATAAACCGCAAATGATTTTTCCCCATAGACCGCAATGTAACGGAATTCTTTTGAGTGTCTCTGTAAGAAAACTATAAGTGCTACACACTTCAGTTGAAATAGGGAACGTGCCATAGATAACGACAATAACATATAAAAATTGCAGAGCAATCCGAGCATATTTACGGGAGTTAGAGCACGGAAAGACGGCCAGACGAACAGACGACCAGACGGCCAGACAAACCGAAGTCATAAGCACTTTTCAACTAGGTTGGAAAGTGCTAAAAAGGCAAAATCAACAAGAGAACTATGAAATATATGATCCAACAGACATGCAGAGCGTTAATAAAGATAAACTCTGTGGAATTAGCTATCAAGTAAACAAACAAATTGTTTGAGTAACGGCTGGCACAATTTCTTCACACCCTCATTTCCTCCTAGTGTTTTTCCTTCTCTTTATTTTTGCGCAATCTGTTCTACACGAGCTTCGGGCACTGAAATCATTAAGGCTATAGATGTCAAGTCGGCACCGTAAACCGGTCATAATATGAATAAGCGTGATTAAGCGTTCACAGACCTTTCCAACGATATATCACATGAGGGGTCTGTGCAAAATTTACAAAAGTACCCCTCTTGTGAGGGGAAAGTGGGGGAATGGACACCGGAGATGCATAATATGATTAAGCGGTCACAGACCTTTCCAACAATATAGCACATGAGGGGTGTGTGCAAAATTTAGAAAAGTACACCCCTTGTGGGGGGGCAAAGTGGGGAGATGGATACCGGAGATGCATAATATGATTAAGCGGTCACAGACCTTTCGAATGATATATCACATGAGGGATATTGTCAAAATTTTAAAAAGTGCCCCCCTTGGGGTGCAAAGTGGAGGGAATAGACACCTCAGATGCATAATATGATTAAGCGGTCACAGACCTTTCCAACAACATTTCACATGAGGGGGGTTTGCAAAATTTAGAAAAGTACACCCCTTGGGGGGGGGGGGGTAAAGTGTGAAAATGGATACCGGAGATGCATAATATGATTAAGCAGTCGCAGACCTTTCGAATGATATAAAAGGAGGCTGCGCCGCATACGCCCATGAGGGGGCGCACCGCGCGTAGACGACCACCGAACCCAAGTCCTGAGAGACTTTTATCGCGCCAGTAGCTTTGGCTCGCTACGGCGCTTCGTCCGGTCAGAGAGCCGCGCCCCACTGCGGACCCTCTAACCTTGAACCCACGTGTCGAAGACGTAGGCCGTTGCGATACGCGGTGAAACCACGGGGAGTCACCGCGAGACACTTGGAGATGGGCCGGCATCCCCCAACAGCTTTGGAGCTGGAAACCCAAAAGGGAACCAGGCCCTAGGCCTTAAGTCGGGATGTTCCAACCCATACTTGCTCTACCACAACTCGAGGGGTGTGAAAACTTACAGAGGTAGTCACAGTCTCCTTTCGTAGTGGACCCTTTCGAATGATATATCACATGAGGTGTATTGGCAAAAATTAAAAAAATGCCCTTCTTAGGGGGCAAAGTGGAGGGAATAGACACCTCAGATGCATAATATGATTAAGCGGTCACAGACCTTTCCAATAATATAGCACATGAGGGGTGTGTGCAAAATTTAGAAAAGTACCCCCCTTGGGATGGCAAAGTTGGGGATGGACACGGGAGATGCATAATATGATTAAGCGGTCACATACCTTTCCAACGATATTTCACATGAGGTGTATCGGCAAAATTTAGAAAAGTGCCCCCCTTCGGGGGCTAAGTGAGGGGATTGACACATCAGATGCATAATATGATTAAGTGGTCACAGTCCTTTCCAACGATAGATCACATGAGGGCTATGTGTAAAATTTAGGAAAGCACCCCCTTTGGGGGGGGGCTAAATGGGGGATAGAACCCGGAGATGCATGACATGAATAAGCGGTCACAGGCCTTTCGAACGATATATTACATGAGTGGTGTCGACAATTTTAGAAAAGTGCCCCCCCCCCCCCACCGTGTGGGCAAAACACATTCCCGCCCCCCCTTGTTCTTAAATAGTGGTGACAAACAGTTGCAGATATAATACCAATGTTTAGTTATTAACCAAATTACTTGGGAAGAATGTAGAAAAGGTCCCGTTCAAATCTGACCATAATTATAAAAGTTATGATTTCGGGGGGAGGGAGACTGCCCCCTCCCTAAATTTTTATCTCACATTCACGATCTTTTATTTTCGGCGGCTTAGGTATCAGCTCTGCCTCTTTCTAAATTTTTATTAAATTCCGACAAGAAATTCTAGCTAAAATATAGTTAGCCCTCTTCAGTGTTGAATTCAGACACTTTTTTCCGGGAAGCATTTCTGTAGCTCCAGGGGGTGGGAGGCATTGTAGAGTTCCGGGCGAAATTGCACTTTTTAACCATTAAAAACTTAACATCTCAAATCTTCCAGGGGAGGAGCATTTTAATGCTCGGGGGGCGAATATCTCCCCCTGGGCCACCCCTGAATTAAACACTGGCCCTCTTCCCCCTCCACCCCTTGTTTCCCTTCCCTAAGCGTATCGTTCATATTTCGAATATTATTTCTTTCTGGATTCACTCTTAGTACCCCCTAACTCTAAACTGAAAGGATAACAATGTCACCAGGAAAGAAAAAGGCCTTGAAACAAAATTTGACAGTAGCTATATATATATATACTGTTATGCCAAAGAAATGAGCGCCAGAAATATCGATTATTATCTGCTATCCTCATTATCACGATTTATAATCAAAGTTCCTGCCATTTGATCGATAAATTTAGGAGTTACTCTTTTTAAGCTATCTGTTTAAGAATCGATTCTAAAACATCGATACTAGAATTTGTTAATCGATTATTTTTTTAATCGATGTTGTTTTTTATACAGTATCGATGTTGATCGATTATCAAATTTTTCAGAATCGCCCATCACTAGTCTGTGCTGCTGCCTCCCAGTCTATTATATATATTAAATTTCAAACCATTCGGTTGGGTTGTTTTTGCGCTGTTATATCGCGACCTACATTATACATATACATGGCCGGTGCATGACGTTTAAAACGTCACATGGAGAGGATCATTTTTACACGGCGATTGGTGCAAAACGCTTTGCACCAATCACCGTGTAAAAATGATCAACTCCATGTGACGTTTTAAAAGTTATGCTTCGGCCGTGTATAACGTAGGTCGCGGTTATATACGGATAAACGGACTGACCAGACGACGACTACAGGTGCTACGTATTTACACAATTACGAACGCACTTAATAATAAGGAAATAAGTTTGTTTGTCTGTGTATTTGTCGACTGGTTTTTCGGCAGTCGGTCGTGTAGTGTGAAGGTTGTGTTTGCTCTTCGAATTTATTGGGGGGCGTTGACCATTTTGTAGCGGCTGGCTGTTGTATTTTGGATTCTCGTGTCTATTATTTTGGCTCTTAACGGTTATTGTAATAAAGTAAGTGTATCGTTTCTGCTTTTTCTCGTTATTGGTCTAATATTTTCTGAGTGTCCGTCTATATTATTGAGCTGTAGCTGTAAGTTGTTTTATTTTTCTTCTTTTTACTACGTAACTTGGGTTTTGCATGTCGGGTATGGCCAACTCGGCTTTTAACATTGTTAATGATGCTATTGCTGAACATGTTCCGGAAATTAGCATAGAAATGGGGGAAGTTTACAACAATGTCTTAATGAGTGACTCTAACAATCCAAATGTAGCTCGGTCATCTGCACTCTATTAGATATGGCTGCGGAGAATGATGAAAAGTTTTTCAATATTTTTTTGCAAAGTGTGGACTCTCGCGCTATACCGACTCGTGACCTTCGTGTCGTGCAGGCTGAATTTAAGGCTAAAGTTGCTCATGCTGTGGACATAGATAATATCCAGTATACAAGGGCTGGTTATACAGGGTGATTCATAAAAGATGGGCAGAACTTTAAGGGGTTATAGTACACTTAAAGACAAATAATATTAAATAGGAGACTAAGGGTCCCAGACGTATTCCCAAGGAGATAGGGGGCATTAAAGTTTAGGGTCCGAAATTTCAAATGATTATAAAACATGGAAAAATTGGTCGATTCGTTTGCGGTTTTTGCAAAAAAATGCCAGTATTTTCTTGAAATAAAATTTTAAAGTTCAATTTCAAAAAATGCCGATAGGGGGCGCTTTAGACTTTGGAGTAACAAACAACTATTTTTTAACGTTATTTTTTGTATTTCTTTAAATGATTTCGAAAGCTTAGACTTAAACTTAAATTTTGATCTAAAAATCTGAGTCCTAACGAGTAGTTAAGTAGCGTAAACTGAAATTTGAAATTTGAAACCCTTCTCCCCCCAGAACAAAAATCAGTTATTCCCGATCTTTATGTCGTAGATTAGGCTCTAACTACTGCCGCGTTTTGCTAAAATTATTCTTTATGTCAGTATTTTCTTGAAAATAAATTTTAAAGAAAATTTTCAAAAAATTCCGATAGAGGGCGCTTTAGACTTTGGAGTAACGAACAACTATTTTATACCGTTATTTTTTGTGTCTCATTAAATGCTTTCTAAAGCTTAGACTTAAATTTTCAGCCCAAAATCTGAATCGTTAGACGTGGTTAAGTTTCTGGGGAGAGGGGTTTGAAATTTCTACTCCTGAGCACAGTTCAGTTTGAACCCCCTCCCCTCGCTACTGAACCACGCTCAGCGATTCAGATTTTGAGCTGAAAATTTAAGTTTAAGTCTAAGCTTTAGAAAGCATTTAATGAGACACAAAAAATAACGGTATAAAATAGTTGTTCGTTACTCCAAAGTCTAAAGCGCCCTCTATCGGAATTTTTTGAAAATTTTCTTTAAAATTTATTTTCAAGAAAATACTGACATAAAGAATAATTTTAGCAAAACGCGGCAGTAGTTAGAGCCTAATCTACGACACAAAGATCGGGAATAACTGATTTTTGTTCTGGGGGGAGAAGGGTTTCAAATTTCAAATTTCAGTTTACGCTACTTAACTACTCGTTAGGACTCAGATTTTTAGATCAAAATTTAAGTTTAAGTCTAAGCTTTCGAAATCATTTAAAGAAATACAAAAAATAACGTTAAAAAATAGTTGTTTGTTACTCCAAAGTCTAAAGCGCCCCCTATCGGCATTTTTTGAAATTGAACTTTAAAATTTTATTTCAAGAAAATACTGGCATAAAGAAAATTTTTTGCAAAAACCGCAAACGAATCGACCAATATTTCCATGTTTTATAATCATTTGAAATTTCGGACCCTAAACTTTAATGCCCCCTATCTCCTTGGGAATACGTCTGGGACCCTTAGTCTCCTATTTAATATTATTTGTCTTTAAGTGTACTATAACCCCTTAAAGTTCTGCCCATCTTTTATGAATCACCCTGTATAATCATAAGTACAAGACAAGTGGATTGTGCTAAGGAAGTTTGCGGCCTGTTTGAGTTTTTGGGTGTGGCGGTTAAAATTCGTGTTGTCTGGGAAAATATCACAAACAGATTTCTGCTGTTTAACAGTCCGGTGGATATTCCTCTGAATGAGGTCGGCCAAGAAATCACAGAGAGTAATAATGTACAAATTTTGGAACTCCGCCGGTTCCTCCGTAAGGACTCAAAAAATTCAGTGTCTCCGGTTCTTGTGACTGTAATTGGTACATCCATCCCGACAGAGATAAAAATGTGGTTCATAATTCATAAAATACGTCAATTCATCGACAGACCTCGCCAATGTTCGGTCTGTTTCAAATTTAACCACCTAGACCGGGAGGCGGCAGCACAGATAATCACCTCATCGAGTTCACGGATGAAATTCTAGGATTCGTTAAATCTTGATTCGCATATTAAAATGCAATCGGTCTGCCAAGTCCTTAGTTGCCAACTTCCCGATTTTTTTAATACCAGTAAAATCATAGGAAAATTTTCGCTTTATTAAATAGCAGAAATTGCACGATTACAGAAAACAAATATATTTTCATAAAAATACTGGTATGAAAAAAATCGGGAGGTTGGCAACTATGCAAGTCATATCTTGGTGGAAAACACCTGAAAACCCGATTTTAGCGGCTGACTCGTAGGTTTACCAGTGTGTTTTCCTGCACCGAATGGTATGAAAACACGGAGGACTGGGAGCAGGAAAACACAATGGTAAACCTACGAGTCAACCGCTAAAATCGGGTTTTCAGGTGTTTTCCACTAAGATATGACTTGGCAGACCGATTGCGTTTTAATATGCCAATCAAGATTTAAGGGGTGTCAGGAGTCTTACTTTTCCTCCGAAAATGCAAGTTTGCATTATGTCACATTTTATTTTATATCTGATTTCATATGACACACAATAAAATGAAATTTTTACCCCTAATAGGTCAATATCTGCTTGATTTAACATAATTATTTCAATGTTGTACAATTCATATTTAATTATTTAAAAAAAGTTAAATTTTTAAAAAAAAGTAAAAAAACTTTTTTGCCTGGTATCCACTGCGCGCAAGGTTGTAGAAAAGATATTACTTCAAAAATGACAAACAAAACTGATAATGATGTAAAATGTATGTATCTTGAACTTATACTTCAATTTCAATCAATTTAAAAATTAATTCAATTTAAAATTGGCATTTTTTCAACAAAAAATGAATTTTTTAAACATTTTACAATTTAAATTTAAATTTAAGAAAAAATATTTTTTTTAATTTCTTGAAATTGAAGTATAAGTTCAAGATACATCAACTTTACATCATTAGCAGTTTTGTTTGTTATTTTTGAAGCAATATTTTTTCTACAACCTTGCGCGCAGTAGATACCAGGCAATTTTTTTTAAAAACTTTTAACTTTTTAAAATAATTAAATATGAATCGTACAACATTGAAATAATTATGTTAAATGAAGCTAATATTGACCTATTAGTGTTAAAAATTTCATTTTATTGTGTGTTATATGAAATCAAAAATAAAATAAAATGTGAAATGATGCAAACTTGCATCTTCGGAGGAAAAGTAAGACTCCTGAGACCCCTTAACTAATCCTAGAATTTCATCCGTGAACTCGATGAGGTGATTATCTGTGCTGCCGCCTCCCGGTCTAACCCTTCTGGTAAATGTAAATCGCCACAGCTCTGCGTCACCTGCGGATTACAACATACTGGCCAATGCACTACGCCAGTGAAATGTGTAAATTGTGAGGGGGAACATCGGTCAGACTTCAATCAGTGTCCTTCCCGCATATCTGAATTAGAATTTTTAAAATTCAAAAGCAGCAATTTTCTCTCATTCGTTGACGCGCAGGGCCGGCCCAAGGGGCGTGCGAAGTGTGCGACCGCACGGGGCGCCAAGTCGCGAAACGACTTAAGGGGCGCTCAAAAGTCAAAAGATCACCGATAAAAAATAATTTTAGATTCCGCGTTTTTTTTCTTTTCTTTTCTGCTTTTTTTTTCAGGCTGCAGTCTGCAGGAATGGGTCTACCTTGTGTTTAAATAACAGTTCAAGGACACTGAAATCTTCCCATACAGACCATATGTCCGGTTCCTTTATCTGAGAAGACGAGGCTATTAACACTCAAATTACATCCTGCAAATACATAACCAACCCTCTATTCAACACCAGGACTAAGGGAGGTTAATTAATTACTACTGACATTTTTACGATTCTGAACTCTTTCTTCTCCCGCTGGTCGGTCGATTCTCGACTGTCCCCTTGATGCAGCCGATAGTGGCAAGTGTCCTTTGCAGGTAACATCTTGTAATTGCAGAGAATCGTACAAATTACTTATTCTCGTTTTTTTTGTATTAAAAAATATTAATTTAAAGATTATACTCAAAATGCCGTGCATGAAAAAAAAACGGGAAATTATTACAGGATCAAGAGGGCGCCGAGAAAAAAGAAAGAAAACGTAAAAACCATGATGAAAAAAAGGATATAATCGGAGAGCCAAATCTTTTGTCGAAGACGTAAATGAAGGTTAATAGAGGTAAATTTCTCTAACTAAAAATGATATATGTAATTAATCTTATTAAAAAATTAACTTCAGCACATCGTTTAATTTAGTTATTCTTAATTTAATCTGTATTAAATCAATAATAGTGTAATAGTATTTCAATACCTGGCCGAAACTACGAATTTTTCAGTCGCAAGCCTTTTGGCGCCCTCTCCAATCCTTTTCCAAAATAAATGTATACAGAAAAGTTTTCAATCCATTCCCCTAATTTTTATTTTAAATATGAAATAATTGTTAGGAAGCATATTTATCTTAATATTTTTATATTGCTTTCTTTAGAAATGGACCTACTGTAATCGCTTCGTTTTTATCTATCTATATATAATCCAGATCTTGTTAACACGATAATGTTCCAAAATTTAATCATTTCGAACCTAATTGGAACAGTGTATTGATCTTACAAGTACCTTGGATCTGGGTGTGTTCATTAATCAAGTATGTAATTCTTATAGTTTGTTTACAGAGACACACAGAAGCAAGTTTTATCATCACGATGTCCGAAATATCGAACCAATTCAAATATAATTGGGACAGTGTATAAATCTTACAGGTATCTTAGATGAATTCGTTAATCAAATATTATTCTCTGGCGCCCCTAAGCAGTCCCTTAATTGAAAAATCACGCCCTGTCCAAAACAAAGAGAGAGTATAAAATTAACGAATATATCTTTATTTTGGGTCATCCGATTCCATGACATTTTTTCTTAAATTTCGTTATTTGTTTTTTGTACCGAAGGACGAACAAAATCTTCTTTTGGCCCCCTTCTACTCTTGTGCCCAGGACATCCCCCCCCCCCCATGAGTAAACAGTACTCATAAAAAGAAGAAAAAAGTATGTTCTTTTAAAAATTTGTAATTTTTTTTAAATAAATATTTCTGTAAATCACCCTTAGTCCAATCAATATTTATAGTTTCCATATCAAATGTGAAAATGTATGCAAAAAAAAAAAAAAAAAAAAAAAAAAAAAAAAATTAGAAGATAGAATATTTTAGAAAAGTTTAAAAAAAATAATTCTCTTTAAAGAATTTACATTTAAAAGGGAATAGATATATAAATTTGTATTTCAAGAAAATAAAATTAGAAAAATATGATTATGAATATAAAGTAAAATCATATTTATAAATATTTTGTTTCCCGGCCATCACACTTTTTTTTTTTCAAAATATAGCTAAAGAATTTTGTCAAAGTTTAAAAGAAGAATGGGATAAAAGCATAGACGTGACTAGATGGGGGATGAGGGGGGGGGGGGGTGAAATTCAAATGAAAATGTTATGACACTGATTACTCAAAATTTTAATTTACAAATATTTGAAAGATTACACAAACAAATACAATTATTTCTGCTTTGAGAACTAATGTAATCAAAACGAGTACACACACATAAGTGAATGTGTGTGTGAGGGAGGAAAGGGGAGTCAAAGGAAAAACAGTTATGTGGCTTGGAGCAATAGGAAGCCAGAAGAAACAAAGTTAAATAATTTCTGAAGGCTCCGAATCTGAGCGAGAGTTATCTTTTTTGTCACCAGGGTGATGGTAAAAAATCAGAAAATCAGTTCAAAGAATTCCTGTTTAGTAGTCTTTCAACAAAACTGTAAAATATTATGTACTGTGGTCAGAGCCGGTGAAAGAGGGGACACTTCGGGTAGGGAAATGACCAATATAAGTATTTCTAAGAAGTGATAATTAATCTCTTTCGGGCAAACCAGGATATACACTATATTGCCAAAGGTGACCGGTCACTTGCGATTTTAGACGTTTTGTTAACTATCTAGAAAAATACATGAGAAATTAACCTGAAACTGCAGGTATGTAAACAGTATAGTATCAAATATCTGTTGATTAGAGCCGAGATCGCAAACACAATATTGCACGTACGTCTATATTTGGATACAATCCCTCATCTTTTTGCTTCCTTTTGGGAACAACGGATTTCGAGCTTATTCTTTCGACGATAATTTTCAGAACTTTCAAGCTATGATTTTGAGACTTTCACAAAAGTTTCTCTATATACTTAGCTAATACATTATGCACATTATATTTTGATTGCATTCGCGCATGCGCAGTGAAACATTTTTTAGTAAACTTGCTCATTTTTCATCCAATTTTTATTATTTTTTTAATTCCGATTGCAGAGTATTATGTACAATGTTGTTTGACATATTTTCTCAAAATAACTTTTTTTTAGGGTTTTGTTAGGGTCTCACGAAACCCTATTGCTCCCGCTGCGTTGTCTGTCTGTCACAGAGCCATTCTCGAAAACTATGTAACTTACAGAGTTGAAACTTGTGTATAAATCAGAATATCAGCTGTAAAGAGCTGAAAACATTAAAATTTGAAAAATTCGTACTATTTTATTAAATAGAGATAAAAAACCAAAATTCTAACAGCCTTTTCCTATTAAATTTAAACATTTTTCGTTATAGCCGATGCCAAAAATTAAAAATCAACGATGAAAATCTTTCTACAATAATTATTTTTCTATCAGACGATTTCCACGTGAAAAATGAAATAAAAAGTTTCACCAATTGAAAAAAAGATTAATATGAAATAAAATTGATTGACGTCATAGTAGTAATAAAACATAAAACGGAAAGATTTCTCAATAATACAAGGAGTATGAGTATGTGTATGTGCACAAAACAGATTAATATCACGTCATTAGAGAATTAAAAAGAAAATCTGACGTCATATCGGAAGTTTAACAGATTTTTCAAATGTTTCAGAATAATACAAAGCGTGTATTAATATGAGTAATAGAGAATAGTAAATATATGACTTTGATAAACATATTGAATCATGATAAAAATCCGATTATGGAAATATTCGCATATTTTAACATTTTGAAGGTGTACAACATGTTTAATTTTGAAATTATTTTTTTTTAAATATCGCATTTAGTCCGCATGACAGATATTACAGTGAGAGAATATAATAGCGGGCTTAGATCGCTATCGGAATGGTTTAGATATTCGAAAAAAAGAACGGTAAATTTTTACTTTATAAAAAACATGACTTTTTTTTGTTGTTGTTAAATGAAATTTGTTTGAATTTATTAAAGAAAGGATAAAATGTTTTGAAAGAAAGGAATATTAAACGAAACCCTTTGAGCGATCTTCGATCACACTTACCCACTTGTTATATTAAGAACTCTGCAAATTATAAGCAAAAAATTTGGAACTGTTTTTATAAAAACCTTAATTTCTCTTCGAGTATACATGCTATCCTCATAAAAATGAACACAGTATATTACAATAAGCCACTTAATAATCTCGAGTTTGAAAGTTTTTGCTACATTAGTTTTTACAGGGTAATCCAAAAGATATTCGTTCTTTTTCAATTTGTTGACAGTCCCCTATGGGGTTTCGTGAAAAAATCTTCGCGGAAATATATAACCTATACTATACTGTTTACACACCTGCAGTTTCAGGTTAATTCCTCATGTATTTTTCTAGATAGTTAACAAAACGTCTAAAATCGCAAGTGACCGGTCACCTTTGGCAATATAGTGTAGTTGTCAGTTGTTGGACCATTAATTGTCCAGGAGTAAGTAGGTAATAAGAACATCTTGGCAGGGCCATCCTTTCAGGAAGGACGAATTTTTTCCAACTTCCCTGTGGCTTTAAACGTGTGGGGTAATTTCAGTTTCCATGCATAATTATCAGTGCACAAATAAATTCTGTAGTTTAAAATACGGGAAACTTTTTTTTGTGGTTCTGCCACGTAGGCCTATGCTTCAAGTTCCAGAGTGTATTTTTTTGTGAGTAAATTTCTCCTTATCAGATCTTTGAAATTCTGTATAAACGGAAGAGCTTTGAAGAAGATGTTATGTAACAAAATTAAAATTGCAAGAAAATTGAAATAAAAACTTTTTGTCGTAAATTTTCTTGTTTTTAAGTTATCCAGAATCTATGATGGCTTTTGAAGATAAAATTTTGGTAATATGCTTTCTAAGAATATAAACATCAGATCGGATGATTGTTATTAATTTTCTGCCCTTGCCCCTCAAAGGAGTGGGGGGGAGAGGAAGGCAATTGGTTGTCTGTTGGGAATCAGTCTCTTTGCCTCGTTTTTGTCCGCGTCCCCAGATTATTATATCGTATTTCAATCTGAGATCGTAATATTACATAGTAAAACTGTTATTTATAGTAAAATTAAAATTTTCCTTTTGAGACATTTTATAATACAAAAAGGGATTGAATTTTAATGCCTTTATGTATTCGTTAAATAATATCATAAGTAATTAGTAATAGTATGTTTAAAAGTAACGAATATATAAAAAGTAAAGAATTATCCAAGAGTATTTCCCTTTTTTCGGGGTTGTGGTATGGGGGGGGGGGCGCCAAAATACCGTTGGGCCGGCCCTGTTGACGCGCGCAGAAAATACTCCATAAAGGCTACACCTGGCAGGTATGCTGAGGTGGCCAGTGTTAAGACATCGGACTTCGAAGAAATGCGAAAATTCATCGAGGCCAGGACCAACAATAGGCTCAAAGTATTGGTTGATTTCTCTTCGAAACACTCGGATAAAATCATCGAAGCGATTAATGTCCTCAGCAATATGTTGATGAACTGCTGAGCTAAGCTGAGTGAGGCTTCTCCTGAGCGTAAGCGAGCGAATAAATCTGGCGGAAATTACTAAAAAACTTTGTTTTGGGGTGTCTGCAAGTGTCAGTTTCCCAGTATTTCACTATTCCAATTTTGCTCCGCTATTTTTTGGGGGGACTTTTTTATTCACTTTTAATGGGTTTCAGTGTGCTTCAATGGAACTGTAGGAGCATAATAAACAAACAATCCAGGCTTAAGTGCCCATTGTTTACTATAGCGGACGTGCTTGTGTCGCAGGAAACGTTTCTCACGCCAGAAAAATCTTTGGTTATCCCAGGTAAAATCGTCTATCGTCTGGATAGGATCGCCCGTCCAGGTGGCGGCCTGGCTATTGCCGTAAATTCTGCTTAGTCATCCCGTCAACTTAACTTCAACAACCTTGCATTAACAAATGAAATCATGGGAATTCATCTTGACTACGGATCTGTGCACTTAAATATAATCAACGTTTACTCCTCCTCTGGCCTGATTGTGGCCGACCTCACTAAGATCTGTGATAGGCTTGCTGGCTCATCTCTCATCCTTGGTGATTTCAACCTTCACCACCGTCTTTGGGGTTCCCCGGTGTCTTCGCGGGCTAGTGAAAGCCTCGTTGAGTGGATGTCAGCAAGTACGTTTTGCCTAATGAACTCTACTGCTCCTACCCATGTGGCTCCAAATGGTGCATGCTCTCTGATAGATCTATCGCTTTGCACCCCTGATCTTCTCGCCCGTTCTACGATCCATGTCGAAGAAGAATTATATGATAGCGATCACTTCTCAATTAATATTGCAGTGGATCTCCGCACTCCGGTTCAGCCGGGCTTCACCCTTTTCAACTGGTCGCGCATTGGTAAAGAGGTCAATGCAAAGCAGCAGACGATTTCTGACATCGATTATCTTTCCTTTCATATGTTAGTTCTCCTAGCCATGAATAAACACAGTTTCTCTAGGTCCAAACGGCAAGGTGCAGCAACCTGAGCAAGCAGAAACAATTCCTCCTTAAAAGAGCCCGTCGTCTGGTGTCTACTGAATACTGGGTTAAGTACAAACAGACTGCGGCAAAGCTCCGTCAGGTGGTGAGAACGGCGAAGCAAAGATTCTGGGATGCGGAGTGCCGCAAAGCGAATGACCCGCATATATTATTCAAGATCTTCCGTAAAATCAGAAATCGATCAAGCCTGTCCCCAGATACACATTTTTGTATCCAAATTGCTGATTCCTTCAACTCTGATGCAGCGGCGCAAGCCCAAGCCTTTGCTAACCAGTTTAGTCAGGAATGTGACCATCAACCTCTCCCTTTCACCTATGGTAATGAAGTGAACAGCCAGCTTAACTCCCCTTTTACTATGCAACAATTACCACTCCGGGTGAGGATAAATTGAGCGCTGTCTTGTTTAAGGCCTTAAATGACCACTCTCTCCAATGTCTGCTGCATATTTTTAACAACAGCTGGATCTCAGGTGATATTCCGGCGGCTTGGACCTCTGTGGTTATCCTTCCTATTTTAAAGCCTGGTAAATCTAAATCCCATGTTTCCTCCTACCGTCCAATTGCTTTGACCTCTGTTATGTGCAAAATCTGTGAGAGAATTATATCTTCCCGAATTAATCTTCACCTGCTTAGAAATAAAATAACTGACCGAAGACAGTTGGGTTTCCAACCGTTCCGTGACTGCCATTCTGCCCTCGCCATTCTCCATCAGGATCTCTTACACGCAAAGAAGGAAAGAAAATTCATACTGGGTATATCCTTGGATCTTCAGGCTGCGTATGACTCTGTTTATATAGATGGCCTGATGTATAAATGTGCACAACTGGGTATTATGGGCTCGATTCTTAGAGGGCTGCATCGCTTTCTTTCCGCTAGAAGGATCAAGGTCTCCTGGAGAGGTGTCCTTTTGACAGCCCGCGGTATCAGTAAAGGGGTGCCTCAGAGCTCGGTTTTGAGCCCGATCCTGTTCACAATCTATTTAGCAGACTTTTATGAAGTGTTGGAGGGTCTAGGCATTAAGTTTCTCGTATATGCAGATGATATTTTTATACATTGCGCTGCTGCCTCTTTGGAGTCCTGCAGAGAAAAAATCCAAGATGCGCTCAGGCTCATTGTGCAATGGTGCTCCTACTGGAAGCTATCGATCAGAGCTGACAAATGCCATGCCATAAATCTGTCGAGGAGGTTGGAGGAATGCGAGTTCCAGTTTACTATTAAGGGCGGTCTGATTGACTGGTGCTCGGAAATTAAATTTCTTGGTTTCGTCGGCTACGATGTCATATACTCACGCACAGCTTTTTTTTTTTTTAAATCGGTTATAAAAAGGAAAAAAGTCGCCAAATTTAGGGGATTTTTTCCTTTAATGGCAATTTAGCAATTGTATTAAGTTATTGGTTTGACGCTGGCTTGAAAATCGTGCCAACCAAAAAATCGCCAAACAACGCTGCGTGAGTGTAAAGCATCTGTTCCGTTTCATCTTTGCTCGCCGCGGTGGATTTCGCAGACATGCAGAGTACCTACGGGAAAAAGTTTTTCAAAAGAATCAACATTCTTAAGGCCCTGGTCCAGAGGATTATGGGGCAAGATCATACCACCTCCTGACGTTAGCCTCCTCCGCAATTCGGAGCGTCCTTGAATATGGGGCAGCCATCTTAGTCTGAGCATGCAAGACCATTTTTCTAAAGTTGGAGGTTCTGCAGACATGTGCAATAAGGGTGGCTCTGGAGCTTCCGGGGTGGACCCCGAATTTGCTATTGCGTAAACATGCTGATACTCTCCCTATTGTAGACAGGATCAGGGATCTAGCTTTCCGGTTCTGGATTAAACAGCTATCTCTGGGCAGCTGGTCATCTTTTTGGGAATTTCGCACAGATGGTTTGGTCGCTTTTGTGGAAAGTTTACCATGTGTTTCTGAGAATTTGAATGAGTTCGGCTGCAGGCCAGATCATCTGCTGTGTTTCCAAGTTCCTCTGCCTATGAATACAGATAACGTACAATTTTTTTCCCTCGGGCCTGCCCTTCCAGAGTACAGAGCTGGATTCGAGCATTATAGCTCCCCTGTTTGCAGAATTTATTCAAGAGTTTGCGGGGTCCTGGAACATCATTGCCACCGATGCATCAAAGTCGTCCTCTCTTACTTCGATAGCTGGCTGCTCATTAACATGTCAGTTTGGTTATAGAATCCACCAGGTCAACACTATTTTTTCTGCAGAGGATCTGGCGATGGGCATGGCTTTGGATGAGCTGGTATCATCATCGCTTTCGGTTGTGATCCTCACTGATAGCCTTTCTGTTCTATCAGCGCTCCAATCGACGCACTTGAAGTCTCCCTTAGGTTGTTATCTGGCTATATAATAAAATTCTTCGGGTTTCAGCCCATATTCCGCAATTCTTCTTGTACTGGGTACTGGGGGATCCCTTTAAATGAAAAAGCTGACAACCTGGCCAAGAGTGTGTCTGATTTTGACACTATGATTGACTGGATCTCACCAGAAGATTTGATCTGTGCTCGAAAGAAAAAGATAAAGAGTCAGTTTGGGCTCACCTATAGCACCTGCAAATATCAGTACACACACGGGAATATTCCCAGTGCTAAACAGACGTTCAATTGGTCTCGCAATAGATGGAACTATGTTTTAATTTCAACGTTTCTATGTGGTATGCTGTTAACCCCTGCGATTTTGGCTCGTTTCCATCTGTTAGCGGACGGCAGTTGCCGCACCTATAGAGTAGCTGACTCCTTGGAGCATATTTTATTTTGGTGTACTAAATATCAGTCCCAGCGTCGTTGTTGTTTGAATAATGATACTCTGAATAGTGTGTCCTTTTGTTCGATGGTGTATTTTATTAACAATTTCTGTTCTTCTAAAGACTTTCGTGCAGCTACTCTGCACTTTTTCCATAGTATTGATCGCTTTTGAATGGTTGTTTTGTTCTTTGTGATGTTTGGCTCTTGATTTTGGATAATTAGGGATAACAGCCAAGTAGCTATAGGTCTCATGCCCCCCCCCCCCCTTCAAAGTTCAAAGATCTGTCGACTATGTTCTGAAAAGCAGAGCTACAAAATTTGGTGGGAAGGTACTCTATGTATGTAGTTTTGCACCTTGAAGCCTGATTTTTGAACATAGCTTTTAAAATTAATGTTTTTTCACATGTTACTGCTATTTTTCCACACTAGTAACAGGAATCCAGTTCCAATCTTTTAGTAAATATATGTAGATATAGAAAATTTTGACCTCTTTTGAATAATGTTTATTCGGAATTCGAGATTTTTGAAGATTTTTTTTCTTCGACACTAAGAAATTTCCCTAGAATACTTGCTTGGTTGCCTCAATGTCAGTTATGTCCAAAATCGTCATTTTTTTTTCTTGTTTGAATGGAAAGGGTTGATAATTATTTAAAGATAAAAAAATCATCATTTAAAAAGGGAAGAGCAGATTATTAATTATCCTGATTTGGATTTTTTTTATTAGATTTTTTTAATTAATTTTCTATGCGTTTTTAAACATTTTTCACATTTTGCAGTCCCCTTTTCAATAAAAATTATCCTGAATTCAAACAGCGATTCTTAAATATTTCTCGATTTGTTTTTTCATGTATTTGATTTCAAAGATTGGCAACGATAACTTACTGGCTCTGTTCACGAACGAAGATCAGGTGGCGCGCGGGCGAAGGAGACTAAAATATGGAGTGGGTCTATGCTGTGAATGTATAAGGGAAGGGCAGCTGACGTCACTGTTGGTTAAATTACGGTTGGTTAGCAAGAAAAACCGGTTCATTCGTTATGACTCCTACTGTACACACGAGATGGTGAGATTTGATTGGTCTACGTTAAACTGGTCTATGATATGATTGGCCTATGTTGCCATGACGATTCCTGCCATGATAGCTACGACAAAAATGTAGTGGTAGATTGGTTGATGAAACTGTTTGTAAACATGCCCTTTCCTTATGCATAGTGAAATTGAACATTGATTTGACTAATTTGCGTATTTTAATGATACTTTGTTATTCTAAAAGAGAACTTGGTGGCCGAATGGTTAGAGCAGTGCGCTTGACTCTGGAGGATGTGGGTTCGATTTCCCTGCCTTTCTATTTGATTTTTCTACTTTTTTATTTAAAAATGTTTTATCGGTTGCTTTGTATTTTTCATGATAAGTGGAATATATTTCATAAAAGTAAATTTTGATATTAATAACAATTACAGATATATTTCTATGGCTAAAATACTTATTTAAATACGACAAATTCAGCTATTTCACGAGTTAAATTTTACATTACAGTGCCTTTTAATATAAACATTAAATTTTTTTTTTAGCAAATGTAAAATAAGTAATGAAAAAAATATAATGAAAATATCAGTTTGCACGCAAGATTAATTTCTCTAGTTTTTTTTGTAATGAGTACTTCAAAAGTGAATTTTTATTACGAATAGAATGCAAAGCATATTTTACAATGTAAAAATCAATGTGAAAAATATTATAAAAATAAAATGTAAAAGATATACATTATTTAAACTAGAAATACCAGTACCTTTCTAAAGACAAAAAATACATGTGGTTTGGGGCTGTACACATATAACGTTATTAATTTTGGACCCCTCCCCCCTTTATGATATAGTATGTTATCATTCATCCCCCCCCCTCCCTTAATGATATCGTTATCAGTGTCTAAAAATTATTTTTACATTTTTTTTCTTACTTTTTATACATTTAGAGTGATATACAGATATGGTCATACATTGATTTAAATGAAGTGAAGGCGTTAAAAAAATATCACTATTATATATCAAATAACTTTATATCAAATAACACTTAGACCACTAGTTACTACTTAAAAGAATTTAATAACTTTTTGTTACATAATGCATTCAACAATAATAATGTTTTCTTGCTCTTTCCCCCTGCATGGGAGGGGGAAAACAGAACTTCTTATCAACA
Organism: Maratus michaelseni; assembly: GCA_963931845.1. NCBI lineage: Eukaryota > Metazoa > Arthropoda > Arachnida > Araneae > Salticidae > Maratus > Maratus michaelseni. The sequence continues at coordinate 392,102,438 of OZ007586.1, forward strand.
AAACAGGTAGACAACATTCTTTCTCTTTATTTTACTAGTAAACCCAACACCCAACATGTATCATTTCAAACATACTTTGCGCCTTCTCCAATTGCGGATATGGCAGAAGAATAGGCATGCCGAACGTTAACATAATCCATTTTTTGGAATGAAATGATTTTATAATTATTTTATGGTTTGTATTTTCATAAAAATAGATAACATACTTAAAAAAAGTTAACAGACAAAAAGAAAAAAGATAACAGACTATTTTAATGTAAAGAAAAAATTACAAAAAAAAGAAAAAAAGAAAAGAAAAGAAAGAAAATTTTGGTTGATTCAAAATTGATAATGATATCAGAAGACAAATCCCTCCTCCCTCTAGAGATATCTTACGATATCAAGTGCCAGACCCGCCCTCCCCCTAAAGTGATAATATTATATATGCACAGCCCCTTTACCGTCTAGTTTCGTAATGAATAAAATATAATTAGAATGTTTATAAATTTTCTACTGAACGTAAAATTAATTTCAAGAAAAAAATATTTTTAGAAATTAATAATTTTGCTAATTATATATTTACTTTTCACCAATGTTGTTATCGAAAAAGATATTTTAATGAAATGTTTGAAAGCTTTTTTATCAAATTTTAACAAAGATTTATTCTACTATTAAAAATAAAGAAATAAATCTTTTAACATGTTGATATCACGATCTTGAAATGTCAATTCACACAATGTCACATAGTCAGGGATCTACCCCTGACTTAGACATCAAACATCAAAGATATTCAATAAAGCTGATGAATTTAAAAGTGGTTAATAAATGCTACAGTTCTTTGAAATTAAAGCTTATGATTTATGTTCTTACCATATGCTTTTTAAGGTATGGCCCTTTCAACAAGAACATTATATCTGCCCGTATAAAAATCTGGATCTAAGATATTCAGCTATTGATATTTGAATTTTTTTTTTACAAAAATATGTATGTTTAGATTTATAAAACTGAAATGCAAACTAGTTAAAGAAGCTTCATATTTTCAATTAATTGGTATGACTACCATCAGCAGAGAAATAATTCAATTAATTCAGCACAACAAAAGCTTGAAAAAAAAAAAACTCTTTATGATTTTTTATTTCTTTCTATCCAGTGGGTATGTGTCTTTTTTGCATTAAAATTTGTGAAAAAAATCCTTTAAATGCAACGCAAATCAATATGAAATTTCTTCTCTACAAAGCAATTTCTACTGCCATTCTGTCCACGTGCATTAAAATTTGAAATATATATGCATAAAATATATAATTTTTATGTACTAGTCTTCTAATATATTGGAGATCAAATTTTATAATCATAATTTTATTATTTTTTAAATAGTCTAGCAATTACGAGGGGGAATACATTATTCGGATAAAGTTGCTACTATTAAATAATTTCTTTTAAAAAGAATTCATTACAATAAACAGAACACTTCTTTAATTAAGAAACAATAAAAATTTAGATGTTTAGATGAGATAAATAGGACATTATTTCTTAGTACAAAGAATTAATTATAAAAAAAAAGAAGCAAAAAGTTTATCTTGTATTCCGTTAAAAAAAGGTCATATTTATGATTTTCTCTTTTAAAAAGTTCATAAAAAATCATTATGACAATCAAAATTTAAAAAAAGATATGTGGCATGTACTATTACTCATAATTTAGAAAGTATAGTATTTTGGTTATTAATTTATAGGAGGAGGGAGAAATACTCACAGATCACTGATTTACACGTCTCTGAGTTTTATAAAGAAATTTTATTTCACCACTTTTATGCTAAACCTGACTTAAGGCCTAGGACCCAGTTTTCTTTCAGGTGTCCGGCTCCGAAGATGTTGGGGGGACTCCAGCTCATTCCCAAATGTGAATGTGGTGGTTTTAACCACCGCAAGTCGCAGCGACTTATGTCATCAATCTCTTGGGAAAATGGGGGTGGTCAGTAGGTGGCGGCACCGCCATAGAGCATCGAGGAACTCCCCTGGTCGTGCTTAGTAAAAGTTCTCTGGAACTTGCGAATGGCAGTTGACGTGCCTGGCGGCACAGCTCAGTTTTTATACCTTTTGTTACTGAAACTATGAAGTTTTTGTTTACATTGTAAAATACTTTTTTAGAACTGTAACTGGTTCTCTCATAGAAAAGCATGGTTAAGAAATTCCCTTAAAGCTTACTAAAATTAACAATATTATTTGACCATACAGATTAACCAATGTTTAACAATACAATGTTTAAAACATGGGAAAGAATGAAAGAACAATAAAGTCTAATACAGTTGGACCTGGTTAAGATGCAGATTTTTTCCAGTTTCTTGAACATCGCACATAACACTAATGCAGAAGTATCACACTTAATACGCGAACGGTTATTATGTGATCCCACTTAATACACCATAAAGTTTCAGTCTCTTAAGGCAAAGCTCGCTTAATACGTGAATCAAGATGCGAATTTCTTCCCTCTTCTCCAGTGTTGTAAATTTAGTGGATTTTTTTATACAGATATCTACTGCTATTTTCAAATTTTAATATGTGGCTTATTGAAAGACAGATTAATTAAAGCAAAATTACTAATAGGAAATAGCAGTAGCTATTTGAATAAGAAAATATCTCTCAATTAGCAACACTGGAAATGATTTATGATCCTGCATCCTAATATACTTTGTCTCTCGCTTCATCTATGTTTTTACTGAAGTAGAGAAAGATAGACAAATTTTTTTTTTGCTTTTTGTTATTTATACTTCTTTTTTTTGTGTGGTGTATGTTGTCAATTTTGTGTTTTCCTATTATACAATGTAGTAAATAAAACTCCTATGTGCTTTTAAACATGTTTGAAGAGAAATGGAAACAGTTTTTCTGATTTTAATTTTATTTCTTCGTGATTTTCTTCTGATTCCTGCCTTCTCCTGTTTTATTCATGTGCTGATGAGTTATTTGTACCGCGAGTGTGATGGAGGCAAGTCATCGCTGATTGTGTGTGTTGAGTTTTAGCAAATTTTCTATTAATATGGAGAATAGTCATAAAATCAAAAGGAAGGCATTACTCATTATCACAAGTAATAAATATGATTTTAATAACTGGCTTGTGCAACTGTACAGATTTAATATGTTTGGTTGTGTTAAAAAAAAAAATTAGTCTAGAAGGATTTTTTTTTTTTTTTTTTTTTTTTTTAGGTGTAACAAACATGTTAAGGTCATATTTTTTAGTCTGCCCTATAAAAACACAATAAATTAAACTTGACTATAGTTAAATTTTGATCTAAATATGCATAAAAGACACTATTTTCGAATGTAAACATATAAGCAAAAGTCTTAAAGTTCATTTAGATGATTAGATGTATAAATAAGATCAGTTCCTACAACATTATACAAATACACAATCTCATTTAATATGAGACTTTTGTCCAGGCCCTTGAAACATGTCTTAACCGTGTTCGACTGTATTAAAAGTACACCCAAATTTTAAATTAAACTAAAATAAATAATTAATTCTAGATGAATAATTAGACATTTTCCTTTATTTTTGTCCAAACAAATGCAAATGATACAGTAAATCAATTTCAAATAGTACATTTCTGTACATGAATTAAAAATACTTAGTCTCTAATAAAGCAAAAGATCGTATTTTGTATAAAACTTACAAAAAATACACTAAACATGGGGAAATGCTTACAGTTGGAAAAAAAATGTGCATGAAAATAAATAAAACAAACATTAAAATACAATCTGCATGTTTATTATTAAAACCAATCTCAATAATTTAAATCACTTTGAGTTGCTTAACTATAAAGGATAATGGCAATAAATGCTTTTTGGTCTACAATGTTGCAACGATGGAAATAAAAATAAAAAAATCTTTAATAAAACAGCTTCTGGTTACAGAAAACATGTAACAAGATAGCATTAAAAAAAGAGAGACTTCCTACTGGCAGAAAAATAGAATGAACACATATACATATACATACATATATAAGATACCACCACCATCATCATTTTAACCCTCTAAGCGTTTTGCCCGTATTTTTCCGTTTCCCAAAAGCAACTTAAATTGACTCTAGACAAAAAAAATTAACAGAATTTTATTTTAAGATACATGTAAAATATAGAGATATGAAATGTATTTTAGAAAGAAACGGGGAAAGAAAATTTAAATTATTTTAAGTTTTACAAATATTTTTATGAAAATTCAGGAAAGCCCTCAGACGCTCAGAGGGTTAATCTCCAGACATTAGCTTTAAAATTTTTATGTTCAATTAACCTTAAATTATACATATTAGGCATAGTGCTACTCTGCATTGATTAGTACATCAGAAATAAAACAAGGAACCACAATCTTACATGTGGTACACTCACTATTTAAGAAAAGAGAATACTTTTTTTCAGAAAAGTGTTTCATAAACTCTCAGTCTGTTTGTCTGCGTATATTTCACAGAAAACATCTGAATGCAAAATTAGATTTGGCACATGGTTACATAGGAACATCTACTTAAACATCATGATTCTGACTCATCACTAGATTTTGGAATTTTTTGAGACCAAAGAGAAGCAGTTTCTTTCGATGTATAATTACAGTATACGGTAGATTTTTTTTTTATCACTATCCAGCAAAGGTTAAAAGTGTTTATGTCGGTTTGTCTATCTGTCTGTACTCTAACTCGAATAAATATACTCATATTGCCATTCAATTGATACATGTTATTGGGGTTTCTATGGCATGTTCAGTATAAAAAAAATGAAGTGTGAGGCATTTATAGTTCGTTTACAGGGATACTCAAAAGAATTCCATTACATTATGGTATGTGAGGTAAAATTATTCATGGTGTATTTTAATGATGTTACACTATTTCAAACATGTTGAAATTCATATATATCACTGAGGTGCACTACAAGATTCTTGCTATGGAATAGGGTGTGCATAGCCTTCATCGTTCATTTACAGAAACATATGAAAGAATTTGGTTACAATACTGTCTAGAACAATAATTGCTGGAAGTGCATTTTCAGTTACGGTATTCATTTTAAAATTTAACTAATTTTTTGCATATTACTTTGTGACACCATAAAACTTTTTATTCGTCACTAATTACATCAGAAACTTTATTGCCTTCAATGTACTCTTCTTGGTGATCCCTGCACTACTCCATCTGAATTTTCCACTGTGCAGTGCTGGAAGTCCTCTTTGGTCAGCTTGTTGAGAGTGTCTGCTGCTTTTGTTTGACCAATTCCATGCTCTCAAATCTTACCCCCTTCAGCTCCGATTTGACAACTGGATAAATAGAAGTCACAGGGGCTACATCTTGCAAGTACTGTGTATAATCCAACACAGGGATGGTGTGCTTTGCCCAGAACGCCTTCACAGACTATATGGAATGGGCTGGCACATTGTCCTGGTGAAGGATCCAGGATTCTTCATGTTGAATGTTTCATGCAAAATCTGACAAACCCTTTTTTGTTGATTGCTATCAACTCAGCAGCAGCTCAGATACTCAAACGACAATTTTCGTGGATCAACTGACTAATTTTTTTAATGTTTGTGTCTGTTTATGAGATGCAGGGCGCATATAATTTTCGGTCAATTCTCGTCCTTCTTTGAATCTTTTAAACCACTCAAACACTTGAGTGTGTGATAAACATTAATGTCTGTACACTTCTTTTAACATAGCATAAGCATCTATGGCAGTTTTTCCAAGTTTTGCAAGAAACTTGAGGTTAACTCGTTACTCTATCTGAACATTTGTCACTTTCCTGGTGAGTCACTGGCACATGGTTCACTTGGAGCAAATGCTACAGCCAAACTAAATGACACATGACCTTAATGATTGGGCACAGGGTGAGGGAGATATGTTGTAACAGCCTCAAGGATAGTTCAACTGCACCATGCTCGTTGTTTGCCGGTGGCAGAACCAGTCTGGCTATTTAATTGCACATCTCATATATAAATTTATTGATCATATACAGGACTGTGCACAAAAAAAAAATCTGACATTTTCCCAACTAATAAAGGTAATTGCTGAAATCTGGTTTCCAAATGTGTTATGTTTTTTGAAAATGTTTACTTAGACATCATCTTTCCTCTTAATAATTTATGAAGTTTTGCTGTAGTAATCTGAATGTGGTGGAAAATGTTTCATAATCTATGTCCCCCAGGGGGATACCTTCTTTAAGTATTCACGGGCTTCGCAACCCCCAGACATCTGAGTGATCTTTCTCTTTTCTCTCCTTTCTCTTGTCTAATCTTTCCTCTTTATTTCACTCTCATTGTGGTTTCCTTTTCTGAGGTGAGGGTGATTCTGCATGAGCCGATATCATCCTGTTTATTTTGACTTATAGAGAATTGTAAACCACCCACCTGTTTGCCGTGCATGGCGACCCGTGTCGTTGGAAAGGGGAGATCTGGCAGTTGAGGGAAACCAACACACTGCTTTAAGTAGACAGGAGATGCATATTGGTCCTGTATGTACGAATCGGCTGGTCAGCTAACTTGTCAGTGGCTGGGGATCAAGTGAGCGGTCACATACTAGTCATCTCATTAAGGGTGGAGACTGACAAGTGTGTCTTTTGAACGTATGGGCCCTGGGTAGCACTGGTGCATCCCCTTGTTAGGCTCGGTAGTGGGTGGTGCAGCCGGGGTCTGAATTGTTTTTCTCTCTAATATGGATGGAAATACTTTTATTCCTTCTATCTCTCTCCCATGTGGAGAGCAACAAACTGTATGGAATAATTAATTCACACTTTTTTTTAATTAAACACACTGACAGTCTCTCTGATAGTTCTTTTAAGAGAACTTCACCATTTCTTATTACAGAAACATTTCAATCTGTATTCGGAGATGGTTATTCAAATTAAAAAATTACAGTCTGGTGATTTGCTTGTTGAGGTTTCTTAAACCAAATATTCACAATTTCTCTCAAATTGCACAACAATAGGCTCTTTTTCTGTTTCTCTTCAGGTACACCAAACTCTAAATACAAGTTGTGGTGTAATATCAGAACCAGAGCTTTTATAATCTCTACAGAATTTAAAAGATGAAAATATCATAGATGCACATTATATTACTATCCTTCAAAATGGGCAAGTGCTTCCTACAAAGTACATCATTCTGACTTTCAATAGCCATTCTTTGCCAACCAAAATTAAAGCTGCCTATTTGAGCTGTCCTGTTCAACCTTATATTCCTAACCTGCTCCGTTTTTTTAAATGCCAGCATCATGGTCACACTACAACTACCTGTCATGGTTCTGTTACCTGCGCACATTGTGCAGAAGTCGGCCACGATGGTAAGTCATGAGAAAAATCTCAGTGCTGCACAAACTGTAAGGGTGACTATACAGCATACTCTTGCTCTTGCCCAAACTGGATCTGTGAAAAAGAAATTCTTACAGTCAAAATCACTCAAAAACTTTCTTATCCTGAAGCTCTAAAACTTGTTGAATCCAGAACACTCTAGAAGTCTCTTATTCTAGTATACTCAAGCAACAAACAAAATCCTTAAGACATATAAGCACCCAAACTGAATTCTCTTTACCACCAAATGATTCATCTATTACACTAACCAGCAGTATAAAGTAGAAAAACCTGTAATGTGTACTGTAACACTATTAAAAAAGCTGTGCCTGCACTAGAATTTTGGCCACCATCTTCAGAACCTGTGAAAATAGATTACCCTAATCATCAATCTAAAAAGTCAACTGAACATGAGTCAGGTCAAGCTTCTGTTTCATCTGCAGACAAATTTGGAAAACCTGTTTCCCCAACACAAAAAGCAAAACAAAAATCATATGCACTGAACGAGAGAAAGAAAACCTCATCCCAAGCCTCTTCACAGCGAAAAACTGTGAAGGGAAAAAACAAGAAACTTTGTTTTGATTCATTGCTTCTTACTACAAAGAATTCCAAACAGCTGCTGAACTATGCAGAGGAAGCTATGGAATCAGAGTCTTACAGTTCTGACTCAAATGATGATGCTGTTTTTGAGGTATTCAAACCTACATGATTTTAACTATGTTTCTTTTGGCAATCTATTGTTTAAATAAATATATTTTTGCTAGAAACTTTGGACATTTTACCAGCTGTTAGTTTAAAGATTGTATATATTTTAACTGTGAAAACTTGTATTTATTCCTTTTAGACATTGTGCTATATTTTCATTGAATGATTTTAATTATAAATTTATCATCACATCACTCTTTTAATTTAACTGTGTTATTTTCATTCATCTTGTTTTTATGACAAAGTTTTAAATAAATTTTAAATTTTAATTTGATGTTCTTATTCTAACCTTTTTTGGCGTAGCATGTCCCTAAAGGGACTTTGTGCCATAAAACCCCATTCAACCAACCAACCATCATAATCTATGCTTAATGCATGATGTTTGGTTTTTGTTGTGATACTTCCTACTATTCTAACAATACAAGATACAAAAACATAATCAATCTTTAAGAATCTTAGGAAAGAAGTTCTATGGAATGATGAATCTCAAGATGTAAGCACAGAATACAGGAGAAACTTTCCAAGTTTAGTTACCTCTCTCCCCTTCTCCTCCTCTCCCAAAGAATGGTCAAAAACATTCCATCAACATTATATCATCTCAAAAGATGAAATGTCCCAGGATACGGATAATGTGTAAATGAATAAATAAAAAATGGTATTAGTAACAAAAAATTTCACTGTGGTTAGTATATCTAAACTTCATTTATTAATCTAGTAAACATTTCAAATAAAAATTTAAATTATTTATATATTAAAATAAATAAATCTAGCTCCTCTTTGGTGCAAGGAATAGATCATTGATCTTTATATTATACATTTTAATGCTTTTCTTTGGTCGAATGTTTTTTTTCTTTTAGATTTAATGTATTTCAATGTTTTCTTAAATTTTATAATCTTTTTAATGTACTACTGTTTGATAACTTTATTCTTACAAACAATAAAATATATTAATGTGATATTTTAATAAATAAACTGACTCATTGAATGTACATTATAAATAACAAACATATTAATTTTTACTAAGCAACAGTACTAAATGTCGAAAAAAAAAACATTTTAGTAGAATCTATTTTCTCATATACAAATTAAAACCAGAAGCCAAAGTATTTTAAATTGTTGCAAGAATACATTTATTTTCATAATCAGAATTATGCAGAAAAATGTGATCATATAACAATATTGTTGTAACTAAACTTATAATAATATAATAAATTATAGTACCTTGTAATAATATACTTCTTTTAATTGCTAAAAGGTGCAAAATAACTTTATAAACAGTAAAAAAAGTTTCATTAGACTGTTAACAAATTTTGGCTTCATCGGATCCATTATCAAAACAAATAAGAATAACTTCATAGACTGTGCAATTGTAGAATATTCTTATTTGTTTTGATAATGACTCTGATGGAGCCGAAACATGTCAACAGTCTAATAAAACTTATTTTACTGTTTGAAGTTTTTATTTTACATCTTTTAGCAATTAAACGAAATATGTGTAACTAAACATTCCAAAGTAAAGCCCCAATTTTTTGTTTGGATAAGCATTTAAATTATTTAATCTGTATAATTTTCAAAGCTTTACAGAAATAATTTTTTTATAATTTTTTTTTCTGCTAAGTTAGACTTACCAACATAAAATTGCTTAGAACAGAACTAGATTGCTTTCTAACAGAACAAACCACTCTTAACTTTCCATCTCTTTAAGGTTTGCAACATAATATTTCCTATTGATCTGTTTGTGGTTCAACTTGCATTTGTGTTTTAGCAGTCATACTAACACCTATAGAAGATATTGCCTGTTTCTACTGCATTGACTATCACTGTATTTTCCTCTTTCACAATTGATAAAATCAAAACTTCCTTACTTGAAGAGATGACAGAATAATTTTATGACTTGTTTGTTTTAAATTACTTAATGTTTCATTTAAATGCATGCTTTTGCCGAAAGTTGTCAAGAAATATGGTTATAATTGCTAGATGTTATCAAAAGAAGACACTTCTCTCTGATGAAACTATGTGATGGTAATCAGTTTATACTGAATCACAGAGTTGTAAGGTTTCAAAATGAAACTAAAAAAATGCAAATGACACAATGAAGATCAGAACCATACATTGTCTAGTAGATAATTAAAGAGACTCAAGTTTGAACTGAAGTACAATTACTGTGTAGTTAAAAATCCACAAATTTAAAATACATTAGTATAAAATGAAAGATCCTGGTTCAAAATAGTAAAGCAATTTTCTTTAAACGTTTATGTTAAAAAGTAGAATTATTAAATGCCAAATAGGCAGAATTACCTAAATACTCAACTCCACAAAGCATTTTCAAACATACAAAATTTTTAATCATATATTTCCCCGATTTTCTTAAAATAAATTTCAAATAAGGAACTAATAACTTCTATTAAGTTAAAACAATTAACACAATAACATTTCAAAATTTTTAATTATAATTATTTCTACTCCTATCTTAACCATGATTAAAATAAGCAACACTGAATAAATATAAAAATATATACATACAGATGCAGCAATTATAGATTCTCCATAAACATTCTATTTTTTCCCATAAAATTAAAAACATGTTTCTATTTGTACCAGAAAAGTCTTATTATTGAAAATCATAGTTCTTATATTATTAAAAGAACTTTCAAATGTTGACATCCCTACATACATATATTTATTCAGTTTGAAAACTAGAGTTAAGTTAAAACTGAATAAATTTATACTCCAGACAATGAAATAAATACATGCAATAATATATAAACTAAATTTTCAATAAATCATCATTTTACATTATACTGAAGTTTATTGGATTTTTAATTTCTTTGTGGAAGAAAAGATTCTGACTTTTGAAGATTTTAAAAGATTCTCTGTTTACATATTCTAAAAAAAAATTTGTGCAATAATAAAACAATTTATAGAAATTTAAGTACCTCACATACATCATCAATTCATATATATTCATTTCATATACCTCCTACTCATGTAATATTTCATACCAGTTTTAGTAAATTTATCAGATGAACATACTAGTACATCTTATGAAGAACATAATTTTAAAGGGAAATATACATAATTTACAAAATTACACAGAATACTTTATTTCTTTACTCAAAAAACTTCTTTAAGATCTAGAAGTCAAAGTACCAAAATAATTTTAAAAGCTGGGAATGAAATTCTAAATTAATGTAGTCTCTTAAATAAAATAAAAAAAGAGCAGAATCTATTAAAAATTTTTAATAAGCACAAGCTGAAACATGCAATAATTTAATGTCACATACCACTCAACTTCATGTTAATATCAGTAATACATATTCAATGTAGTTCCATATGAAAGTGGCACAGTAACTATAATTATACATAACTTTCACAGTTTGATGGGCAAGATTTGACTGATCATCACACATTATATTTCTACAGATCTATATAAACAGAATAATCTAGATTTTGGAAATGCATTTTGCAAACACATTCTAAACTTAAAAAAAAAAAAAAGTTATTGAATGTGTTTATAGAATATATTCTTTTAAGCACCCCTAGCTTAAAAGAAAATATTATTCAGGAATTAGAAAAAATTAACAGTAGTGGCTCATGGTTGGATAAGTATATGAAAAACAACAACATCAATATAAATAGTTCTTAAGAATTAAAAGGTGTCTGTAATTAATAGACCAATTTGTGGGTGAAATATTTCCATGTTTAACACTCATTCTTACACTAATAGTGTAGAAGCTGCATTAAAAAATATAAATAAAATAATAAATAAATGTTTACAGATGTATAGGCGGTTTGAAAATTAGAATAATAAAAATATTTGTGCAACAAAAATCCCTTAGTAAAATATGAAACCTCAAGTTTTATAAACACAAAAATCAATTCTCCCTTTTAGATATGCAAAAAATGAAGATTATGTCATCATAAAATAATTACTGTCTTATTCAGCACCAATAAAATACCATTCATGAGGGAAATATTTGCCAAAGGCAAAACTATGACATTTTTCAAAATAAAATTCTTTACATGGATATGCTTGAAGATGGAAGGGTTAATATGATCAAAAGCAATTTGTAAACACGGTGTAAAAATCTGCATTTTTATGATTTTCTCGAATAAGTTTTTTCTCTAACATTAAAATTATAGAATACAATTAACATTACAAGATTTACTAGATTTTTTTTAAACCATCATTATTAATTATTCTATTTTCTTTTATAACAAATTTCATCACTTTTACTCCCTTTTTTTTCAGCAGATAAATAGTCTGTATGATAAATTAAACACAATGTCCTTAGCCGAATTAATCTAAAATTTTTAATTTATAAAATATATACAATTTTAAACACTGTATGTATAGTTTACAACAGAGTAAAAGAAAACAGAAAAGCATGCCTTATTTGCATATGAAGTTTCATCTTCTTCCTGACAGAGACTGCTTGATTGAAGGGTTTCAGATCCGATCCAAAATATCTTTTACCTGATCTGCTATCCAGTCTTCCAAGAGCTATAAAATCTGCTTGCTGATGTGATGGTTACCATAGCAACTGGACCACAGGTGAAGTTTCTTGAACACATTGTTTATCTACCCCACTTACAATGGTTCGAAAGAAAACGTTTGCTTTAAGTGCTAATCTTGTTGTTATTATTTATTAACAATTTAATGCAAATATGAATTAAGTAAATGATTAAAAAACAGAATATCAACATTTAAACAACATATTTTCAGTATAATATTATGTGAAAAGGCATTTCACCTGACAAGGTGGCACTGAAATTCAACCCACCAGATCTTTACTTCCTATCACATTATTTAGTTCTATTTTCAAAGAAAATGAAATTACCAAGATTATTTGTAAAGTGCTTACTTTATTTACTTTCTATGATACTTTGAAATATTTATATTCAAAAGTACTTAATGCATGTATTTTAATAGAATATTCAGAAAATTTTCGATAAATTTATAAGCCACTCATTTTGCATATTTTTTATGTAAATTAAAAATAATCACAGATATTTTTTTCTTGCTACAATTAACATTATTATCATGCCAATACAATAGAGGATAAATGTCCTTTAAAATTCTTTTCCCTGAGACAAGAAAATGTAAATTAAAAGAAATATATGTGCTATTTTAAATTACATTATTAAAAAGTCCTCATACAGAATAAGAATTAAAATTTGGTATTGTAAAAGTATAAGAAAGATTTATTTACATAGAAAAAAATAACTCAATAAGAAATTGTACTTTTTGTTTATAAGTTTTTCTTCCATCATTTAAAAATCTCATTTCATAATTCTACTTTTAACAGGATTTTATTATTATTTTAGAATTCCCTTTAGTTTGAATGCTTTGACATTTTATTAAATGCTACTATTTTATGAGAACACCAAGAAAATCATCTCAGAATTTTTAAAATGTCCAAGTAAAACACTATTCACTTTTTATAGATTTCATAAAAAAGAAAATCAGACTTCATATTCTAATTTAGATCTGGGTAACATGTGTGAAACTGCATATTCAATATGCTCAAATGTACATAATTTAAATCCTACCCATAAGTCACATAATTTTTTTCAAAATGTTCATTTACAGGTAAATAATTAAATATGAAAAATCACTACTATTGACATTTTATAAGAAGACTATAACAAGAAAACTGGGGATTTACGATTTAACTTGAATATCAGTTTGATTTTTTCCAGAAAAATTACTTTAGTTCCATAAAATAACTATATACAGCAAGAATATGTGTAATATCAACATTAAAGTATCTACATTTTATAAAATAAAGGCAATGCCAAAATGCTGCCAAATTTTACATATTATTTACAAACAAAAACAAGATTCAGAGTCTACATGCATAAACTAAGACACAAAATTAAATATCACAGATTATGAAGTTCATATACAATATTTCAAAACAATAACATTGCACAATTTTTTAAAAAATTACAAAATTTTACATTATAAATAATCACACAAATTAAATTACATTCACTTTACATTTTCACCTACTAAAATATGAATATTCATCACTATATAAAATCACTGTCTTATAAAAATAAGCATCAGTTAACTAAAATTGTGAACACAGAATTATCTCACATGTTAATGTATGAATATTTTGTAACAAAGAATGAAAGACTGAATATGAGTATTCTGAAAATTAGTCAGGGGTTTCAATTGAAAGTGCTGGAACTACCATTTTTAGTTCAGAACTGGATGAGGCACTTTTCTTTTTAGAATTTGAATAAGGAGGCTTGCTATGAGTCATAACTTGGATGGGAGGTTCACTATCTTCAGGTTCATTGCTATGAAGACTGTAAGATATATTTCCATATTCTTGAAGCAAAGGACACACACTTAATAGAAACTGACAGAAATCCTTTCTAATACCAAACCACCCTAAAACAAATATTACATTTTAAAATATTATATCAGTTTAATTGTTAAATTTTAAAAGATATAGAAAAATTCTCTTAAATACAAGAAAAATGCATGAATTACAAATCAATGAAATCATATATGTGAAGTTAATTTGGATTTTCTAAAGTTTCTAATCATAGACTTTAGTCTTGGCACATAGTAATTATCAAGCAAATCTCATATCGTAAACAGTCAGATTCAAAAGATTCTTCCTTTCTCATTCAGCTTATTTATTTTGTTCTTATATTCTTAAAAAAAAAAAATAAATATAACTCATGTCTTTTTTTTTTCAATCTTGACCTTAGAAATATATTATATACCATATTTTATGTTATATGAGACAGTTAATGTCATAGTAGTGTATGTCACCTTTTCTAAAATGTTCATAACAAAACATTTACCAGAAACATTATAATGTATTCCAATGCAGTATACAGTAGAATATCTTCTGATGAAGCAGATATCTTTTATAGGCAGTTTTGTAAAATTATGATTTATGCTGTTCTTCCTATTAATAATTTTATGTTTATACTGTTTTTCAGTAAGATAGGCATTTGACATTCATTTGCCTTCACAACTTGAAAGGGTGTTTCCATGGTAACGTGTCCAGTTACTCACATTTTTTTCAGCTGCATTTGAGGATTGTTTCAGCATCAAGTTCAAGATGATACGAGAACTATTACTGACACAAACCAATAAGAGTGCATTTTGCATAAATAAAAATTTCCAATTATCAAAATAGGAATATGGTAAAATGCATGATATATATACTATATATATAAATTGCAGTACAATTGGGGTTATTATAAATGAGAGATCTATTATATTAACTTAATTTCCTATCTCCATTATTACATATTTATGCATTAAAATCAACTATTCTTACTAATATATGTTAAATATTTAAAATAAAGAATAAAAAAATTATTTCTCTCTATTCTAAAAAAAGTAACTAACGCTTCTGTCACTGCCATATTTGAATTTATTATGATCTGATTATATTAAATAAAACTATTTCATATAAAACATGAAAGATGGTAGTTTTATTGAGAAATTTATGATAAACATGGTGAATCAGACTATTTTTAAATCGCAGATTTACTTTAAGTGCTATTTCATGTTGAAATCAGTCAAGATAGGATCAAAAACAATATACAGCAATTTAACCATCTTTTGCAAGGATATGCGTGACAAGATTATGTTGTGCATTGTCAGATCATTTCTTAAATTTGTCTAAATTCAAGGCCTTTTTTAAAAAAAACAAATTATTCAAAATTTCATTATCTCAATAGAGATTTGTTTCATATTTTGAAAAAGCCCATTTTTAAAAGCCCAAATAATATTTCCAGACACTTGTGAATTGAAAATATATTTATTTATACATGAATATTAAAAGATAAAGAAAATCTTACAACAAATTATTACGTGAGTATTACCAGGAATCTGTTTTGAAAGAATTAGGATCCTTTAAAGGACCCATCACAATTTTTTTTTCATCTTAAAGCAGTACCCTTTACAATTTTTTTAAAATCTTAAAACAAGACCCTTCACAATTTTTTTTCCATCTTAAAACAGTATTCTTCACATTTTTTTTCATCTTAAAACTACTGACAAATTTTGCATTTTTTCTAAAAATCGACTGACGAATTTTGCATTTTTTCCCCCCGATATACTGACAAATTTCATGATTTTTTTTAGACGACTGAAAGACGAATTTTGCAAGTTTTTTCCAGCAACTGATTAATGAATTTTGTATTATTTTCCTTATACTGATTGCTGAATTCCCCGCTTACAATAAAACTGAAGATCAACTAATTGAAAGCATATACAATTTGCTTTTTACACTCATCGAAAAACAAAATATTAGATTCAGTATCAAGTATCATGAAAATTTTATGTTTTATACAATAAAATTATAAATACAAAATATTTTTTTATTCAAAATTTGGAAATAAATGTATGTTTGTGGGCTTTTTTATTCCTTAAACTGATTAATCAGTTGTGTAGTTTAAACTGACAAACTAAAACCAGAAAGAAATATTTATAATTAAGTTATAAATAAATTAAAGTTTACTTAAATTAGACAGTTTATCTTTCAGTGGCTGTTCTAAGTTGATATTGTCTCACATAAGTATTGGTTCTACATTTAAAAAAATTGCTTTAAACATAATGCTTAGGATTTTTTTTTTTTTTTTTTTTTGGGGGGGGGGGGGGTCAACACTGACAGAGGCAAGATAGTGAATAAAAGTTGAAATATTCATTTACATTTATTTTGACTGAAAATAATATAAGCGATATCTTATAGAATGACATTTTGGAAATAAATATCAGATTATATCATTATAAATATCACAATGTATATCCAGTGATATCTATTGATATATATAGGGTGCATCATAAATTAGCATACAAAAATTCATAATAAAAGAAGTGTTACGTTGATAATTTGGGTTTTTCTAAATAGGTAAAAAAAAATAATTAATTAATAAAAGGGGTTATATTATCTTTAGGCTGTTTTATTAAAATAGTTACTTTTTCTAACTTTAGGATATCTCTAATTTCTGTCAGGCAATTGTTGCAAATTACTTCATATTATATTATATTATATATTGTAGTGTTCAATAATGTTTTGAGGAGATTTTTTTTTTTGTATTGGCTTGGCGCTCGCTCATGTAAAGACTTTTTCCTGGGATATTTATGAATATTATGTATGTAAAATTCAAGTTAATAATATTTCAAAATGTCTGAAAAAATAGGTAAAATTATAGCTGGTTCGTAATTTAATTTTGAAAATATGTATTTAAATGTAAAAATATTATTATTTTAAAAGTTTTTAGAGATGTTTTGTTAAAAAGAATATATGTCTAACTTATTATTTCATATTTTACTAAGCATGTGGTTCCGAGTAACGATGTTTTTGTATTCTTCCGCGGCAATCACACCACATTTTACAAGTGTTTTTACTTCATTTTTAAATCAGAAATTACTGAAAAAGAAAGTATACAAAGTATAAACTGTGCATCAAGTATTCAATTTCTAAAAAGTTTTTAAATGAACAACAAGTTGGAACGTCATTGTTTTCGGCACGCCATCGAACTCTTTGCCGATGCATGAAACGAAAGTGTGCTAAAGCAAGAGGATATAAGGCCGGCCGTTCAGGGAGAATGGGGCTTTTGACGTACTGGAGCTGGAAAGGAAAGTGTGAGAGGCAGCATGAAAGACTTCGACGGAGATCGGCCTCAGAAGTTTAGCCGCGACGGTTTGATAAGAAAAGGAGAATTGCTGTATGAAAATGCTGTAGAAGTTTGAGAATTTCATCATAGAATTTAAAGTGGTCGACCATGAATTAATTGGAAGGTATTTTTTTTTCTTACTCCGGAGTATTAATTTTTTTGAATGAATCGATTCTTTAAATAAAAACTTAACATGTTTAAAAGTAAATAGTCTGTTGTAAAAGTACACTATGAATAGTTTTATATGTGTGAATTAATCAATTTTTATTGCCTTTTTAATAAACTTTAAATTTTTCATGTAGCTAAGAAAATCTCTGTCATCTTTTAACTATTTTCCTACAGCAGCAAATATTGTTTTATCCTCTTTTATTTAGCCTTTTGGGTGAATATTTATGTAAATTCTATATAATCAGGTGTTTTTTTTTTTTTTTTTTGCATTCACCTTTAAATTCAAGTATGAACGAAATTTAATAGTTTGGTAGATTGATTTTTATCTACCACATATTTATGTCTGCCTAGGGAAGTTTTAGGTATGACACAACAGAAGTAATGTGAGATGTAATCTTCCCAACCGGGCGAAAGTCTGGGCCAGGATTCAAACCCGGATCCCTTGGCTGAAGCTGCCAATGCTCTACCAACTGAGCCCGGATGAATATGGCTGAACTAATTCACTCAGTTAACCTTAATGATTATAGCATCTGGTCGGATATCTGAATCAGCGCAACAGAATAAATCACAGGTAATGGGACCTCCAGTAAACGCTGGAAACATGATTACACTAGATTAATTTTGACATAATTATTCTAATTGATAAAGAAATCATATGAGATACCAATTAGAATAATTGTGTCAAAATTAATCTAGTGTAAAACAAGTAATGCTGGGGAAAATTTTCAGTTTGTGTGAATATGATCAGAGAGAGATTGGATTTTTTTCCCATGTATAAAAAAATTATTCCATAAGTAACTGAAAGAGGGCGTCACACGTCATACTGAGAGTTTTATGGAAATCAGGCTAACAATAAAACACATGGCAGGAAATAGATTCGTCATTCAATCTTGGCAGCATGCTATCCTTACCAGAGGGAGCGTTGGTGTTTAAACATCTCTACAAGAATGGTGAATCCACAACTATTGCATTCAAAAGTTTCGCACGGAAAAAGGACTGAAGGCGCACAAAAAGCAGTATTTCATTGAATGGGATACTGAATTTAGTACGATGTTTGGAGGAAACAGGGAGTTTGGAGAATCGTCCACAAAGTGTTTGCCTGATTTGCATAAAACGTCTCAGTATGATGTGTGAGCGTTAGAGATGTGTCAGTTGTCGAGGAACGATTCTGGCAGTTAAATTGAAGGAACGATTCTAGTTTTTAAAAGTGAATCGGTCCTTTTTGGAATGATTCCTCGGAATCAGTCTGAAATGTACTGACTCAAAAAAGAACCGATTCCAAAGAATTAGCCTGAAATGTACTGATTCCTCAGAACTAGTCCAAAATATGCAGATTTTGTAAAGGACCGAAGAAACTGGTCCGAAATGGAATGATTCCAAAAAGGACAGATGTTAAGCAAGACTCCAAAAAGGACCGATTCCTCGGAATCGGCACCTGTTCTTACAGACTAACCAGTTTTAATAAATTAAAATACGCTATTTTATTTTAAAATAGTAGATTTTGATTCTATTAAAGCAGAGTTTCTGGCCAAAAAATCCTTCTAATGTGTATGTAAAAAAAAAAAAATAGAATTACGGGGCAGGGAGGTCGATTTATTAATAAACTACAACTGTGTATTACTTTTTCTTAAATATTATCTTTAAAAAATAGAAGTATATTATTGTACTTCAATTAAAATATTACCTATTATTTAGTTATGTACCTATCACCTGAGACTTATTTACATTTCTATTGAAACTTTTTGTGCTAAATTGATCAGAAAGAAAGAAATTAAGAAAATTATTTTATATAAAGTAAATGCTTGTATAAACTAAAATTTTACAATTTCAGGTGAAGGCATTTCGATTTCGGCTGTGCATTTATGATGTAGTCAGGAAGGACATTGTTATATATTAAGACTTTCAAATATACTTCGTTTAATCAATTATGTTTTTCCAAATCGATAGGTAACCGAATTTGATTTCATAAAAGATTCTATTCACACATGAATTTAATTCCTAAAAGGGCATAGTCTGGGCCCAGTGGCAGAAACACTGCAACACAGCGACATAGTCGCAGATAAAGAAAATCTCTTGTAGACAATTTTTTCTGCACTAATGAAATTTCGGCAAAGGATTGTAATAAAAACATGCAAATTTCAGGAAAAGATTGCGGTAAAAACACACAAATTTTGGCAAAAGATTGCGATAAACACACACGAATTTCGGCAAAGGATCACGGTACAAACACTCGGATTTCGGCAAAAGATCGCAGTAAAAACTTGCGAATTTCGGCAAAAAAATCGCTGTAAAAACACACGAATTTTGGAAAAAGATCGCGGTAAAAGCACGCGAATTTTAGCAAAGGATCACGGTAAAAATATGCGAATTTCGGCAAAAGATCACGGTAAAAGCATGCAAATTTTGGCAAAGGATCGTGGTAAAAACATGAGAATTTCGACAAAAGATCGCGGTAAAAACATGTGAATTTCAGCAAAGGATCGCGGTACAAACACTCGAATTTCAGCAAAAGATCACAGTAAAAACACGCGAATTTCAGCAAAAGATCATGGTAAAAACATGCGAATTTCAGCAAAGAATAGCAGTAAAAACACACGAATTTCGGCAAAAAAAACCACACGCGAATTTCAGCAAAAAAATTGCAGTAAAAACATGCGAATTTCGGCAAAAAAAAACTCAGTATAAACACACAATTTTCGTCAAAGGATTGCAGTAAAACCACATGAATTTCGGCAAAGGATCGTGGTAAAAATAAATGAATTTCGGTAAAGGATCGTGGTAAAAACATGCAAATTTTGACAAAAGATCGCGGTAAAAGCATGCAAATTTCGCCAAAAAAACTCTGTATAAACACACAATTTCCGTCAAAGGATTGCAGTAAAAACACATGAATTTCGACAAAGGATCGTGGTAAAAACACGCAAATTTCGGCAAAGAATCGTGGTAAAAACATGCGAATTTTGGCAAAGGATCGTGGTAAAAACACACGAATTTCGGCAAAGGATCGTGGTAAAAACACGCGAATTTCGGCAAAATATCGCAGTAAAAACACGTGAATTTTGACAAAAAATCACACACAAACAAAAAGAGTTTTATCAAACGATTGTGGACAAAAATAATCGTGAGTATCGACAAAATTTACTGCATAAAAAGACTGCTAAAATATTGAAACCCAGTTCCTTTTACTGATGTCTAAAGATCATCATAAAACGAGAAGAAATGCTAAAAATTGCATTAAAAAGTCAAAAATATATGTAGGAATTCTGGATTCCCTTTACTAATGTAGAAAATTCACTGCAAAAAGAAGAAAAAAAACACATAAAAATTAAGAAAACTAGTCCAAAAGCGTGCTTAAGTGCACAACTTCAGACAAAACAACACTTTAGTCTCTTCCTGCTAAATCTTGCAGCTCGGCACTTAGTAGTCTCTTCAGAAAACATCACACACAGACAAACATCTATGTTTAATACATAAATTTTTAATCTGAAACAATATACAGAACCAACTTTTAAAAAAATGGGTTAACCTGAACCTAACTTGCAGGAATATACACTCAACTCGAACTGAAAACAGAGTTAATTCGATCTGCAGCTGATGCAGGACTTTAATTAAGGCATTTTTCTAAAGAAGGAATTTCTGTAGCTGCGTCAGGGAAGGAAAATTTCTCCCCCCTGCTCTCGATGATGAAACGTTATGTAACATTAAAAGTTGTAAGCAAAATTAATGAGAATGCATCCTGTTTACCATATTTTAAATAAAATGATGAAAAATTCCTAGTTTAGTGTATTATTCATTCATTAAAATTACATGAAAAATTTGCAGACAGATTATGAAATTTTAAAAGCTTGTCGCAGACAGCTACTAAACTTTCTGCCACTGGGGTCCTGGGAATTGTTTAGAAATGTGCAGACTGCAAAAAGAACAGATTTCCAAGGAATTGTAGCAAAATGGAGTGACTCTGAAAACGACCTGTTCTGAGGACCAACATGTAAATGGTTACCTTGAGATGAGTTTTGAAGAGTAATCTAATTACAAGGCTTAAAATTGTGCAGGCACTGGTGGCAAACATCAGAACTAGACTAAACTTTCCTACATACAATAATTAATAGTATAAATGGAGGGTCATTCAATGGTATATTTTCAAGAGGAAACCAATGATTACACTGAAAATCGAATAGGTCGCCGCCCTGGTGGGCAAAACAAACAGCTACAATAAAATTTCTTTGATAAACTAAAGCAGTAAATGAAAGGTCATCCAAGGGTAAACTTTCAAGAGGAATTGAGTTTAAGGACAAAAATCAAAGTCAGGGAATACTTGTATTATGGTGATTAGAAATAATTGCTAATTAATTTCACACACTCATCAATGAAATGAACTCTTGAAAACAAAATCAACTGTCCAAAAAATTTAAAAATTAAGGCAGATGGATACATAGAAAAATGGACGAATACGTAACAAAATAAATTAGTATTAATATTATGGATTTCATGTTCATTCCAATGTTTCCCGATTCGTTTCTTTTTCCTTAAAATCGTCCCATTTATCTCATAAGCGTTTCTTTTTCTCAGAAACCTTTTTTTTTCTCAGAATTGTTTATTTTTTTCTGAATCATTCCTTTTATTTCAAAATCATTCCTTTCGAAATCATTCCTTTTTTTCAGACTTGTTCCTTTTTTCCGGACTTGTTCATTTTTTCCGGAATCGTTCCTATAAATTATTCCAAAAGGAACAACTCCAAAGAACTCGTTCCTTTTGGTGAATGATTTCTTAAAAGAAATGATGTTGCCCATCTCTAGTGAGCATCTTCTTTTGGTTACTTTTGGAATATTTTTTTTATACATTAAACAAAAAATCTAATGTCCCTCTGATCATATTCGTGCAAACTGAAAATTTTCCCGAGCATTGCTTCTTTTATTATGAATTTTTTAAGTTTGCATGAATTTATGATGCAGCCTGTATATAACCCTGGTGAAAATCAAGTCTTTCCAAAATTTGCAGAAATCAATGGAGAAATTAGCACTTCCTTGAATCTGTAAAAGTTGAAATGAAGTAGGAAAAATGAGATAAGACTATAGCATATGTGATTTCCATGTCAACCAGTCAAGGTGACTCTGCAGGTCAAATGCCTATTGAGAAAAAAATGAAATATAGATACCTTCCATGCACTTAGTACCAATTTTCAAAATTGGTGACTTACACAACAATGACTTTAACAGGCTCATACATAAATAATAAGAAAACTAGTATGTTATACATAAGTATTATTTTATATATATGAAAACTAGTTAAAACTTATTTCAACCAGTCTTTTATATTAATTAGTAAATACCTCATAACTTAGAATTCTGCTAAAACAATGATAACACTTTAACAGGTATCTTTTTCCATAATTATTTTATTCTCCCATTTCAACATCCTGCCATACTATTTGAAGATCTTACCTCAGAAAATATCTAATATGTTGCAGAGAAATTAATGAAAACCATGTTTTGTGATTCGCAAAGCGATTACCTGCATGTATTTTGCTTCTTAACTTTCTAATAGTAAAATAAATGATTTTACAAATAGGTTTTTATAACTCCTAGCCCAGTTCAGCACAGTAATAAATAAGTAGAATTTTTCATATATTTCATTAGATTTAATATTTTGATCTTTGATTCTGGAAGATTAAAATTTTAAAGTTTGCATATAAAATATGAAAATTCACATTTTTATGGATTTTCTGATGCTGTACATTAACAAATATGTTTCATCTAAAATAAGCAGTATTTTGTTTGAAAAATAAAAGTTTAAATGCACAATATATGCATAGATTGTTAGAAAAAATATATCTATGTTAATATAAGTTTAAAGCATGCTGAAAATAATTACACATACAATGATTTCCTCCTTTAGAGCCAAATGCCAACAAAATCAATACTATGAATGTGAAGTATAATGGAATACACGTGGCAGCATATGTTAAACTGCTTTCACTATCCAACTTGTTAGAGAGTAAAACCTAAAAAAGAAAGGGGGGAAAAATCAATGGTAGACAGCATAAGCTTTCAGTTTTTGCTCTTATGTTAATAGTGTAGCAATATATATAATCTATTTAAGATACAAATGAGATATTCTAACATATATACAAAAATAAACAACAAAAGCTTACCAAACAAGTTTGGTCATGAATTACAAAACAATATATATTGGAATAAATAAACTTGAAATGTTATTAATTTATCAAAAAATTGACTTTCCTCTTTTTAGCACAGGTATGTATATTATAAAGGACAAACAAGTCCATGCATAACGCTGACATAATTTTGCGAATGGTAACACTTGACAGTGAAATTTCGGTTTTCCAATTTTTGCTGCTCCAATTTTTTTTAATTTCTTAACATCGCACATTTTCAATTTTTACACCGTTATATAGGAAAAAAAAATCTACTTTCACATGTAATTTGTTTGACAACTATATATTAATTGACTGATTTATTATGGCTTTTTAAAATAAAATTTGGTATTTTTTGCTTTATTCAGGTTCAATAGTTGCCAGCCATTGGTAATTTTTTTTCCTCTTGGCAACTGCATATTATCATTAGTTAGAATTGAAATCACTATTATCAGTTAGAAAATAATACAGACACCTCGAAAATTAAAGTTAATGATTTTATATAAAATACAAAAGAAAAAAAAAGAACGTTTTGATGAGTGATAATTTTATAAATCGAAATTATTTAATTTAAACATGAAAGAAATATTTGGGATACTTAAAATTTTTTTTCAATGTAAAAATTGTGACTCAAACAATATTTGGCTATTCATAATTTGTGCCAGGATAATTACGATCAAAAATGAACTTATGATGAAGTTTCGCTTGCTGTTTTAAATGAAAATTCTAAGGTTTATTTTATTGATGCACCAGGAGGCACTGGCAAAACATTTTTACTTAATGAAGTTTAAAAAAAGGTGAGATAATATAAAATGGTTGCATTAGCTGTTGCATCTTCTGGGATCGCAGCTTTGTTATTAAATCAAGGTAGAACAGCACATTAAAGATTCTAAATACCGCTGAATTTGAATGAAACATGTACGTGTGTTATTAGTAAACATTCTGACCTTGCTGCATTAATAAGAGAAACAAAGTTAACCATCTGGGATGAAGCATCCATGAGTAAATTAGTATTTAAATGTATAGACCATATGCTTAAAGATATAAAATACAATGATTCACCATTTGACGAAAAAAGTAGTTGTATTTGCTGGTGACAAATTTTGCCTGTAGTGAAGCATGTGAGTAGAGCTGATATTGTTTTGTCCACTTTGAAATTTTCTAATATTTGGAGAAATGTTAATATTAGGCATCTCATAATTAACATGTGATTGAATCAAATTAACAATATGAACTTTTCTGATTATTTAATTTAAGCTGGCGAAGGTCAAAATGTCAACTTCACTGAATTTATCATTCAACCAAATAGCTTAAAAAGTCTCATTGAATGTGTATATCCAGTAATGGAAATACAGAGTATTAATTTGACAAAAAAATGCATTTTAACCTTTTTGAACGAAGAAGTTTAAAGAATTAACAACTTGATAACTGAACAATTTCCTGGACGACAGAGAATTTATTATAGAGCTGATTCCGTTGTAAATGAAAATCAAGCAATATCATATCCAATTGAATATTTGATCAATTTAAAACAAATGGTATTCTGCCATGTTTTATGACTTAAAATCAGTTCCAATTATGTTGTTGAGAAACCTTAATTCCTCTTTGGGTCATTGCAATGGAACAAGATTGAGTGTAAAGGCTCTAAACAATCGCTCAAAAGAAGCTGAAATTATAACAGGAACTCATATAAACAATCAAGTTTCCATTCTAAAAATAACTTTTTCAGATTCTGAATATCCTTTTAATTTTAACAAAAAACAATTTCCCATCAAGTCATCTTTTGCGATGACAATAGATAAAGCTCAAGGGCAAACACTTGAACATGTTGGCATCTATTTGTCCAAATCAGTTTTTACCCATGGACAATTGTACGTTGCATTTTTTAGAGAAACAGCTCAAGAAAACATTAAAATTTGTTGTATAACAAATGATTTGAATCAAAATAATGTTGCGTACAATGAAGTGTTGATTCAAATGCATAAATAAATAAAGCATTAATATGTCATATGGAGCTTGATGTAGTTAATGTGGAATCTAAAAATATACATATTAGACTAGGTAAAATTCTGTCAAGTTTTATGAAACAAAAGGTAGGCTAAAAAGAAAATATTTCATTATATTCATTGAAACATCTTATATATGCAAACGATAGAAATGGTGAAATCAAAACTTATTTTCATTTCATATATTTCCTTCAAACATATGGAATAAAATTCTTTTATTAAATTTTTATGCTAATCTTATGTAATCGGGTCCATGTCAAGGGATGATGTCACACATAAATGATGTTGTCAAGAATATGGTTTAATGTTAATAATAATCTATATTATAAACCAAACACATTTCTGATTATTGCTGAAGTCATTTTAATGGAGCAAAGAATTGACTAATAAATTTCATTTTTACTGCATCTTTTTAAACTTCTAAACATGCGTTTTTCAATTTTTACACCATCAAAAAGGGAAAAACTGCATTTTAAAAAAAAACTGTATTTGAATTTGATGATTTTTTTATGGTTTTTAAAATAATTTCCAAGCATGAATTATTTAAAAATCTATCTCTATCACGTGCAGCCCAATTGCAAAAGATTAATCCGTCTGCATTTAAAATAATATAAATAGTCCTGCATTTATTCCTAGCTAATATTGCAGAATGAAATTAAAACTTCAGCAAAATATAAATAATATAAATAAAATGCAAATTTAACAGACATGTTCTCGAACTACGCACTTTAACAGTTAAAATTTTCAGAATAAAAACCTGCAGTAAGCAGTGAAATCGTGGAAGATTTCTTTGGCCATTAACTCCTGGCATGTGGCTAATACAAAAATATTGCTTTATCAAATTTCAAAATTTTATTTGAATATATTATTAATGCTTTATTTATTATGTATATTTTTCTTATAAAAAATTGTTTTTGGTGTTGTTAAACAATCAGTTTAAAAAATATATATTAAATAGGAAAAATCTAAGAGAATTAGAAAAAAAATGGTTTTTGCCTATGTTCTGTAACCCGGGATTGACTCCCTAGTAATAATTATAATAAATCATTTGTATCATATTCCAGTCTTCAAAAGATAAAATAAGTTAAAAAGAACTAGTATTCTAAAGTAGAAAAAATGTATGTTCCTATGACATGCTATATATGACTTGACATGGCTTTTCATGACACATAAATAAAATTTCAAAAGTATCTTATTTATTCAAATTGTTACAAGGTAACTCCTTTGGATGTTATAGTCAATGCAACCATGAAAAATTGTGAACTGTTTTTCATAAAATTGTGAAGAAGACATTTTTTTTTATTCTGATAAGTGCAATTGACAACAATATATAATAATAATGAATCTTCAATACATATTACTGATATACGTATGCCAGTTAATAAACTAAATGTAAAACTGACTGCTTAGGCATATACTAAGGCATATTCAAATTAAGAGAGAGATTTAATGCAAGTCTTTATCTGCTGGAACTCACATAATGGTTTATTTTTAATTTGCTATTTGAAACTCACAACTTCTTAAAAATTGTACAATAATTCTTGAATTACCAGCATCAGATAAATTCAGCATCTTTTCTTTATGTTAAAGTAATGCACAGGACAGTTTTATATCTGCAATAAAGTTTCGAATTGTATATGTTTAAATTTAAAGTGTATTTTTAAAGATTGGCCAAGAATGTAAGTTTAATAGTGTTAGTTATAAGTAATATCAGATTACTTAGATAAAAGGCCCATAACCTAAACCAACCAACTATTTGTAGTCATTACTCCTAGTGTTTGCTTCAGCACAGATAAAACACATGGAAATATTGAAAATTTGAAAAAAACACTTACTACATATTGAAAATAATTACTGGAATTCTACAATTTTCTCTTATAAAAGGTCTAGCCGGATAAGCATAGCAAAATGGCCCCCATGTCCGATGTTTGAAATAACATATGCGGTAATGAGGCTTACTATGATAACACAATATAGAGTGTTTTTAGTCCCTGACCTTCAACTGTACATGAGATAATGAGGAAAGTATTCGTCTGTTATTTTGGCGTATGGCACATCCTTCTCGCATAATAATATGAAAAACTGCCCAATCAAATGGTAACTTTTGCCTACTATGCCAAGCACGATTGTCACATAATGAAAGGGCAGCTGACATCACTGTTGGTTACATTACTGTTGGATAGCAATAAAAACCGGTTTATTCTTTATGACTCCTACTGTACACATGAGATGGGGCAATTTGATTGGTTTGCGTTAAACAGGTCTATGATATGATTGGCCTAGGTCGTCTGGCGATTCCTGCTACGTCAAAAATGTTGTGGTAGATTGGTTGATGTTATAAATCACCCTAAGGTAATTTATGATTAATAAAGATTAGCACAGCATTAGCACATGTGGTGCGTAAATGCTGTCGTTCACCAAAGCTTAAAATAAATGTTCAAAAACAATTAAAAATATCTGTAACTGAAAAGAATCTAATATATTGATTAATGAAAGAATCACAAACAAAAAGGATTAAACTTAACCAAGATTTTATTCATATATAAAACAAATTAAAAACAAGTTTAAAATAATGCTTTTAATGCTTCCATCCTCTCAACCGCGACTCCCACTTAACAACTTGTCCGGTAACAGCCAACGATATTATGCTCGAACCCAAAACAATAGTATGGCTAAACTGCCAGACAAAACATGCCACTCCAGGGTTAACTATACATACAAAAGTAATAGTCCCAATGACATACGATCTACCAATGTAACCACATTAGAGACCTAAACCGAATCACCAAATTTAGTGTCATCAATAGAAAAACGGTGATGAATAATTTCGGCTTCCGAAATTATCGTTGCAAGAAAACAGACATACGGAGTCGACATTAAAAGTGGACTCATGTTCCGGTCTGACAAACATCGGTAGTCTTTTGAAATAAGCGAGAGCCAAAATTTAAAAGTCCAAAACCACGAGATCATGAAAAAGAGAAAACATAACTTACTTCAAATGATAAAGCATTATATCTAATAAAAATAAATGAACATGTCAAATTAGCTGCATTCAATAAAAATGAAGAGTTCCCTTTATTTTACTTATGAAGTAATCCTTTAAAAGCTTCTTGATCAGCATGATGAATATTAAACTTTCTTTAAAAACAAAGATTGAATATTTCAAATCATCTTATTCTGAATAGATTCTTTTCCTGGACCAAGGCCATCCTCTAATATACTTTAACGTAAAACATCAGTAAACAGCATCACTAAAAATATACATGGCTTCCTTCTTTAAAACAAATAAAACAAGACAACACATTTAACGGTCACATCATTAAAAACACCGGAGAACGAGACAGCCGAATCCAGCCAGCTAGATGACTAACATACAACGAGCTCTCCTATAAATACCCCCCGCCTCGTGTAAACTCCGATGATGCAATCCCCTCATCCTGCAGTAAAAACGTCACTACCGGCTTCTAGAATATTATGTGACTATCTTTTACGGTCACAGGGAATAACGCAGGTGAAGACAGTTTATCAGTGACACCTGCCGTCAACCGCTGCAATCTCTTGTTCTGTGACGTAATCGATCAGCCGATACCGCGAGGATGAAGAGATATACAAAAATGTAAACACGCTGTAATGAAGTCTGCAATAAGCCAAAACGTGATGCAAAGGATTTGAAAAGTAGATGGAAAAAGCCTGGGGAGTTGAAATAATCAATATGGCCAAATAGTAAGTTGTAATACAGATATTTTAATTTAAAAACATATTCAAAATACTTTAAATAAAAATATGCTTTTATAATAAACTTAAGTTATTATTTTGAAAGATTTAAACTATTGAAACTAGATGTGACTGAAACTTATTGCTGAATGTAAATAAATAGACCTAAAGATTTAATAACAAGAATAAATAGAATAAAAGGTTGAATAACTGAATAGGTTAATTAAGCTATATGATTTGAATGAGTGATAAGAACTACTTAGAGTTAGCTAGGGAAAATGGTCTAGTTTTCCCAACAGTTGACAGAAGTTTTTGTTTGAAAATGTGCCCTTTCCATATAGAACAAGCCTATACAGCTGCACACAGCACAATCGTGTGTACGTCGACTATATCCCTAACAGTTATAACATCAATGACATTCAAAAGTACTGCTGTGATTGTCCTAATGGTAACAGGACTGTTGGGTGTTGCTCCCACGTGGCAAGTGTAATATATTACCTATCTCATGGAAGATATTTGTCATGAATAATACGCTCTGCTGAAATATTAACACAAATCTTTTCTATTGATAATATTAATGTTGTGATAAATAAAAATAGTGATGATGATGATTAAAATATTTTTGAAAAGGCTCTTTTTCTGAAATTTTCTATAATTATCTATTTTAGGGTAACAAGTGAACTCTTAATCATAAGCGATTAAAAATACACTGTTATATGAAACAATATTAGTTAATATTGTAATGTTTAATCCATTGTTATAAAAGGGCCTCTATATGTCGCTCCTTTAATAGAAAAGCGACACAACTTAAAAATCGTCATTTTTGAGATAAAGACAGTTTTTAAATCCTAAGCACTGACATTTATCTTGAAAAACGGCACATAGGCAGTTGTTCTATTATGCGGTCAGAGGGCAAAAGTGTCACTATGATTTTCTAACATATTTACATTATTTTTTGTGATAAAGGGACACTTTTGAGTTATTGCTACTGGAATAACCTACATAAATCTATTAACCTAAAAAAACAAAGGAATAAAAATATATTTAAGAATCTTTTATTAATGAACAAAAGATTCTTTAATTAAAAATTTTTGAATTATATCATTTTCTATTAAACGAGCGAGATATCTAATTATTTACAGACTATTACATGAGTACTTACAACCTACTTATTGTATTTGTTTTGCAGTATCAATAATACGCACGTAATTGTACAAATTCAAACAGGGAAAGATAGAAAAATTCTAACACGTTGGTAGCATTATTTTTGTTATAACTCAAAAAGCACACCTTCGATTTTAATGAAATTGTTTTATTTAAAGTACAAACTTTGAGCATTATTCTGTAATTTTTTGGTTGGTGTAAATATAATATTACTACATTAATAATTTTTTTTAAATATTTTTGTTTACTTTCTTATGTTAAAAATTGTGAAAAAAAACATAATATAAACTAATATAGTTTTCAATAATTGGTGTTGGTTTCACTTTTTTAACTTTTATACTTTTTGAGAAAAACGCATTTGAAAACTAGTGGCTCTGGTGCATAATTCTCCAATTATCTCAATGACAGTTCAAGGTCAGAGGCTAAAAACACTCTATATTATATTCTTATGTATGCTTTATTACCATACATGTTACTTCAAACATCGGCCGTGGGGGCCATTTTGCTATGCTTATCCAGCTAGACCCTTTATTTTATATCATTTAGCTAACATTATAATCGGCATTTAAATCATGATGCACTAGATTTATAATACAAATCACTTTTTTTTTTTTACTCTGGATGATCCTGTAAAGATATTTTAGTTCTTTGTGACATAGATTTAACAAATTTTTATCACTTGTAATGGTGTAATGACAGATATAAAAATAGCCCATGTTTTACATTTTTGAAAAGACTTCAAAGCTTCTCATGCAGTTTACAATGAGAAAAAGACAAGGGAGTTATAGTCATAATACATGATACTAATAGTCACTTTTTTTGTAGAAGATGTCTGTATATGTACTTAAAATTAAAAGTTGTTAACAATAGGCTAGGTTCCATTTTGACTGTAGTCTTGACAGACTTTGGTTTCAATGTACTGTAGCTGCATCTGCGACTGTTTGGCTGGTTGTACAAAGGGAGCTTTACAAAGAACAACTTAGTGATGGGAAAATGGGGGTTGTGATCTCTATCATGTCACCAAAAACTTTTAGTGATGGGAAAGAAATTAACCTTTATAAATAAAATTTTACTGTTTTTGTTTCTAAAAGTTCATCTGAGATATAAGAAAAGAAAGGAGGAGGTCCTTTTGATTACAGCCTTGCCTGTTTAAAAAAAAAAAGAAAGAAAAAGTGAAAAAAAAAATCTCAGATAATTTAATATTTTATATATTCAGATAATTTAATATAAAGGGGATGGAGGGCGTTGGTCAATTATACTAGGACAGACAAAAGCTTTTTCAGGTTAGGCACTGCCTCCTCAAGCTATGGGCCTGCAAACAACTGTTATTACTATCAATTAGCTTCATCTGTACATGTATGCATTTATTTCATTTCATTAGGTGTGGAGATGGCAGCAGAATCACAAGTATATAAGTACATTTGATTTTTGTTTCTAATGTATAGAAAACTCGAGCTTAACCTATAAATGTGTAACTTAATAAAAATGTAATGTTTGAACTGATTTTATCAAGTTGAAACAGTTTGTGCAAAAAGATGATGATTTAAAAAAATAATCATGTTAATTCAAATCTTGTTTAAAAAAAAGTATTGGGTGTATTTCAAACTCATACATTTCTTTTATAAAAGCTTTAATTTTTAGAAATGGATTTTTTTTTAATAAAGTTTTAAAAAGAAAATAACAATAAGTTCATGAATAACCAGCGTTGCTAACAAATAAATATTGTAAATATTTCTTCAGTGAGAATAAAAAACAAGCTTGTAAAGCTAAAAATAATTATTTCTGTCAATAAAAATAATAAACTTTAACATACCAAGTACACTAAAAGAGGTATAACAATGACACTGTAAGATATAGCAGAATGCATGCTTGTGCGTCTCTGTTCTGCACTAACTTCAGGTGTACGTAGTAAAATAGTGGCAAATATAATGGCATATAAGACCCCAATAACAGCCATACACATAACAATCCAGAGAGGAACAAAAACAACCTAAAGTATACAGAAAACATAGGTATATTATAATGATGAACACACAAATGGAATATGTATGAAAAAGGATGCATAAATTTTATGTTGAAATTAACAAATATTCTTTAAAATAATGATTTTTTTTAAATCATATTTACAAAACAAATTACTGATATTTAATAGGATTTAAAATTCATAGATAAAATATTAGTTTAATTATATTAAATATATATTTTTAATAATTTAAATAAATATAAAATATAACCTTAAACATTATTTTAAATAAAAATAAACAGTAGCACTTGAAAAAAGAAATTAACATGAGAAAAGAAACACAGGGTAATAAGAGAAACATTAATATGGATTCATTTGAATTAGTCATATAAGCATTAGAATTCACAAACCTTCTTCCTATAAAGGGAAAAATCACTTATTCTTTTCTATATACGCTGTTTACGTGTGCAACTCAAACTATTTTTATTGTCAATTAAGTTATACAGTTACATCTGTTTACAGTATTAGCCATTTTATGGCTCACACTTTTGAACAACAATTAAAATGTAAATACTTAAATAAAAGTTCAAACCTTGCATTACTTTAAAATAATAACCTGTCATGTAAA
This sequence comes from Maratus michaelseni, assembly GCA_963931845.1. NCBI lineage: Eukaryota > Metazoa > Arthropoda > Arachnida > Araneae > Salticidae > Maratus > Maratus michaelseni. The sequence continues at coordinate 392,135,887 of OZ007586.1, forward strand.
AAGAAAAATTTGTTCAACATATTAAATAGCAATAATGAATAAATAAATCACAATAACAACGAATCTCAAAGAGGACAATGATATGAAACTAACTTCAATTATCTTTTATTAATGACTTAACAGAACTTAATAAATCTATTTTTGTTTTATTTCTGATTAGAGAGGGAAATGCTTAGAAAAGAACCGTAAATCTGGAGGAAAAAAAACAAACAGATTTTTTCAGTTTTTTTTTCTGAAGTGTTTATTTTCCAAATTGGAAAAACTTAAATGTTGGATGGATTGTTTCCATGATTTGATTAAAAGTTTTACAATTTTTTATCAAATCATGGATACAACTTGAATAATTTTGTTAATAGATAATGGTTTTTATATTTTATACAAATCCAATCAGTATTACTGACAAGTAAATTGCAATCAATAAACAGCAAAAGAAAAAAAAAAGGTCCAAATTAAATCTTCAGACGATGAATAAAGAATGTTTATGTAATACAAAAACTGTGGCGACCAATATTTTTAATCTGCCTTTAGACTTAAAATTTTATTTTCTGAATTGATCTTTTTTAGTCAAAAAGTTATTCAAAGAACTATGCTCAGTTTTTAAGATTTTAAAACAAACTAACACATTAATCATTCAGTAAACTGTCAAAAAAGAATATAAATGAGTTTACTAACAAAGCTTTCATATTTATTCATTTAATGTTGTCATTACGTGTCTACAAGAGGAATTTATAACCAAATAATTTTTTTATATACGAGTTAAGAAACCTTCGGTTCTTACTACATATCTATATGAATAATTTTGGTTACAATATGTATACTTACAACCCAATTCCACACAATAATTTCATCTAATCTCAAAGCCAGAAATATAAATTGCAAGATGTTGACTGAACAGAAGAGTTCAAGCTGAAATATTAAAATAAATAATAATCACATATCGATTTTCTTATGAAAATAAAGAGCATAAAAGAATAAATAAATTTCTAATTAAAAAGAAAGATACACAATGAATGATGCATTTCTGAAAAAAAAATAACCACAGTAAATGTAATTTAATAAATATGTTCTTCTTGGACATTTAAACCCTGAGTGTTAAATAGCTTTGATTTAATTTTTTTTATGAAACCAATTTAATTATTTACTGCATTGCTTTGAAATAAAGAAGTGATTTTATGGAAAGGTCACTTCCACAAAATGTCATTATTAAGAATAATGCAATATAAAACTAATTGAAAAAAAATAATTTGAAACTATTTTGTTGATTCCCTGTGTAATGCAAAACATATGTGCAACAAACTTGTAAAAATTCTTATCAAATGTAATGATTGTTAATACATAGCTACAACCCTCCCATTGTTTCAGTAAAATTATTTCCAAATAACACTCTTTGTTAGTTATTTAATCACAGAATTTCGGTCATTAAATAAACCAAATTTAGAAATAGTGATATTGAAAAAACAGGAGGGCTATGTTAAGACCTATTATGTTGTGGAACTTTTGAGTCATGCTTGTTATGAAACTCTTGTGCCAAAAGGCAGAATGATGAATTTAATTCATTAACTTAAATGAAGCCTGGATGAAGAAGGTTTTTGACCAAAAAAATATACAGCAACTTTGAAAATAATCTGTTGTTTTCATGTCTGATAAATGAACAACAACAAAACAAAACAGCAGATCTTAAAAAAATTAGTTTTGGCTTTAAAAATTTTTTGGCAAAAAAAATGTTGATGCAAAAAACTTTTACATTTTCTTTGATAAGTTAGACTTGTCAATGTCCAGTATGGAATAAGAGGTGACAGTATAGTTTGTCAAACTTACCTAACATATCAATAAAACATTACTTAACCCTGTTTATTTAAACCCTATATAAAGTTTTCCATTATTCTAATAAAAATAATATAATTGCATTCCATTTCAGAACTAATTTATCAAATATGTTCATCTTAAAAAACACACACACACAAAAAAAAGGAAGAAGAAGATTGTTTGTACAATTTTGAAGATTTGATGAGGCGAGTAGACTACATGTGAATTAAAATCATAAGCCCAATATTGAAAATAAAACCCAGATCAGCCTTTTCTTCAGTTCAAATTAACCAAAAAGAAGAAAAAACACATTTCTTTAGTTTGTAAAGCAGTATGTGTTTCATACATGTATTAAGTCTTCTTTAACCATAAATTTACTTTAATTTTTGTCCTCAATATTTCTAGTTTTCCAGAATGACATTTAAAAATTTAAAAAGCGATACAATAATATAATATGATGAATAATAATAAGATACAATAACACAATAATGATGCAATACAGTTTGATCTCAAAACAGCTATGATTTCTGTGCTTTATACTTTATGGTATAACTGTAGAATCATGATGTACCCAGGGGGGGGGGAAGGGTTGATGGGGCTGCAGCCCCCCCCCCCCCCCCTGAAACTGCTGAAAAAATAATAAAACAGTGCTGATTTTTTTCTTTCTTTTTTACAGAAATTTGTAATTTTTTTTCTGTCATACAGCAGACTAACATTCTCGTTATTCCCATATTAGTCCACATTGACACCACAGTGTTCCCAAAGAGTGGGAAGAGGACTGATGGGGGTTACAGCCCCCCCCCCCCAAAAAAAAAAAAAAAAGTCACAAATAAAAAGTGCTGATTTTTTTTTCTTTCTGTTTGAGATAAAATTTTTATTTTTTTTCTTTCTCACACAACAGACAAGCCATTCATTCAAGTGTGGCAAGGGAGCTGATGAAGTTACAGCCCCTTCCTCTGCCGAAATAGTCACAGAGAAATGAAAAGAAAAAAAAAAATGAGTCTAATTTTGTTTCTTACTTTTGAGATAAATTTATAATTTTTTTCGTGTCATACAACAGACTAAACATTCTCGTTAGTCCCATATCAATGCAATGACATCACAGCATACCCAAAGAGGAGAAAGGGGACTGATGGGGTCACAATCCCTGACCCTAACCCCCCCAAAAAATATTCGAAAATGAAATTAATTAAAAGTTCTGTTTTTATTTTTCTTTCTGTTTGAGATAAAATTTTATTTTCTTCACTCATTCAAGAGTGGGAAGAGAGCTGATGGAGTTACAGCCCATTCATCCGCCGAAATGGTCATAGAGAAATGAAAAAAAAAAAAAAAAAGATATTAATTTTGTTTCTTACTTTTGAGATAAATTTATAATTATTTTCCTGTCATACAATGGACTAAACATTCTCGTTAGTCCCATATCAATTCAGTGACACAATAGCATACTAAATGAGGGGGAAGGGGGCTGATGGGATTACAATCTCCCCCCCCCCCAAAAAAAGTAAAAAATGAAATTAATTAAAACTGCTTTTTTTTTTTTTTTACTTTCTGTTGGAGATGAATTTATAATTTTTCCCCTTTCATACAACGGACTAGCCAATCACTCAAGAGGGAGAAGGGGACTGACGGAGTTACAGCCCCCTTCCTCCTCCGAAATGGTCACAGTAAAATAAAAAAAAGGACCAATTTTGTTTCTTGCTTTTTGAGATAAATTTAGATATATTTTTCCTGTCATACAAAGGATTAGCCATTCTCATTAGTCTCATATCAATGCAGTGATATCGCAGTATACCCAAAGAGGGGGAGGGGGGAAGGACGCCCCTTTCTCCCTTCGAAATGGTCACAATGAAATGAAAAAAAATGCTGTTTTAATTCTTTTTCTATCATATGTAACAGGCTAGCAGGGATGTAGTTGACAGTATATATGCCATATACCTTCTGGCAGAGATGCAAATGAGGGCAGATGCGGGTGATATGTACCCCTACTTTTTTATTTAATTACAAGCATCCCCTAACTTTTTATTTTCAAGGGGGATGTGAGGAGATGCAGAGTTTTCTAATTTATTAAATGTTTAAAGGAACAAACACATTAATCCATTAAGCGCCACTATATATATTAAACTATTTTTTTATGGAACAGTTGTTTTTTCTTTATGAATAGGAAGTCTTTAAAGTATTTCTGAAGAAAAAATAAAAAAAAATTCGAATATTTAGGAAAAATAGCATGTTTCCAAAATGGGAGCAATGGCTCTTAATGGGGGTAAATATTTTCAAAATTTTTACTTATGCCTCCATGCATTTATGGTTGTTATTTCACTGTTCTTTAGCTATAAAAGGGGTAATATCATTCTGAAACTGATATTTTACGAATAATTCATATAAATTAGTCCAACATCTACATTTATAATAAAAATAAAACATAAAATTACCGATTCCATAAGCATTTTCATTATCCATCTCTTTATTTTTCCCATTTACATAATTTTTGTCCTACATTTTTACATGAAAATGATGGAACATTTTTTTATGCAGCATTATATTATTTGTGTTTTTTGAAATTGATTTTTTAACTTTTTTTTTTTTTTTTTTTTTTTTTTTCCATTTTTCATTTTGCTTAGTTTTTCCATATTCCGATTTGAAGATTCGTCTGAACTTTCATCTGAAATATCAAGTCTGCTTGTAATACTTTGTCTTTTTAAAACTCTAAATCAGATATTTCTTGATTGTCTGTTGATTTAGAATTTATGGAAAATTCTACTCCACCAAATATAACATGGGATAAATCGTCGCATAAATTATTTTCCATTACATATGTAATAGAAAATAATTTATGCAACATACATATGAGGAAGATATCTTCGTCGTATGTTACAATACTGCAATCAGGTGGCAAAAAAAACAATTTCTGGAACAGCTGAAAAATCATCCAAATCTAAAAAATTGTTCAATCATCTTCCATGTAAAAAAATCAGAAAAAAAATAATGTAAATAATGTAATGATGAAAAATATAGAGATGGATAATGAAAATGCTTATAGAACTGGTAATTTCATTTTGTTTTTTTATTATAAATGTAAAAGTTGGACTAATTTATATGAAATCTTCTTTAAATATCAGTTTCAGAATGATATTATCCCTTTTATAGCTAATAAACTGAAAAATAAATACCATAAATGCACAGAGTCATATGTACATGTTTTCAAAAATATTACCCCCCCATTAGGAGCCATTGCTCCCATTTTGGGAACAACTTATGCTTTCGGTAATTGTGATTAATCTATTATGCATATTAATTCCGGATTGATGTTGTTTAATATAATACACTGTTATAAACATATTTTAACTAAAAAATATAATTTTTATTATACAGTTTTCTTTTTAAATATTTCTTTCGAGTATGGCCAAAAAGCTATTTTTCGCCTTTTTTAACACATTTTAAAAAATAGAAAATTCTAATGAAACTTTAAAAAAAAATTTCAGAAGTCGTCTATTATATTCAAAATTCAAATAACAGGAACCTTTTAACAATATATAAAATACTCACTTTAGAAAAAAATCATAAAGCAATGTTCCCAAAATGGGAGCAATGGCGCTTAATGGGTTAATAAATTAACAGTTTTATGAAGTATTGATTTTTTAAACTATTTTAACCTTCTTTAAATGCATTACAAAACAAATGGAAAGGAATTGGAAAAAATAATGATATTTATAACGATGTATACTTGCACTTCATCTTAATCACCAGTTGGGAGATACAGTGAAAACATTAGTTTCTTCAGATGCATACATCAGTTTTACTTGGAATTCTCTGACTGAAAACTATTATCTCCACTTCCACGAACAAGTGAAAGATATCCCAAAAAATGTCTCTCAGTTTGAAAAGTGGCCAGATGTTACAGGCTTTTCTATTCTGAAAGCCTATCAGACATGTTTTTCTCAAACGACAATTAACAACAGCAGGTTGGCATTAGTCATTAAAAAGGGTCCCTTTTTTAAACACCTTCAGGGTAAACATGAGGGCATCATTTCTGACCTGCAACTCCTATGGATGTGCAAGAATCTTCTTAAAGTCATTATCTTCCCTTCGCCTACCTAACATATTCGTTTATCATTCACATTAAAAATTATTTCCTGATAAGTTTAGAGACTTATTTCTTTTTAGACAGGGAAAAACTAGAAGTATTGGAATGTTTTGAATCCGAACAAGTGTATTTAAATTCTGGCACATTTCTATAGAAATTTCATATTTTTCAAATTTTGAAGACAAAAATAACAAAATGAAAAGATATAGACAACTTGGAAAGTTTTATAATACCTTTTTAACACAGTCATACAAATACGAAATTATCAATTCTAATTGGAAATCAAATCAATCATTCGATCATTGATAATTGTAGGTATTTTTTTTTTTATTATAAGTAAACCATTATAAGTAAATTATTTTTTAATTATAAGTTTAATTATAAGTAAGCTATAAGTAGTTTAATTAAAGGCAACCAGTAATATGTTTTTAATTGTATGCTATATTATGTCATGAATTTTTTATAAGGGTTGGATATTTTCCAAATATCAATATGCTTCTGACATAAAACTGTCTTTTGTAGAAAGGGACGAAACATAGGTGCTAGCAATGAGGGGGGAGGGGGGCATATGAGGGGGGGGGAGGGGCAGATGAGGACAACTGCCCCTCCCTGGATTTTCAAATTTAATAAACTAAATTTTCTTTTTCTCTCATGAATTTGAAAAAATAATAAAGTTTTTTTCTTCTCAAATGATTTAAAATAATTAAACACTAAGAGAAAAAGGAGCCAAGGATTATTCGTCAGGGAGATGATCTGTTCCCCAGAAACTCACTTAAAAGACAATTTTTACTTCTTTTTTTTGTTTTATGTTTACTAGATGGAACCCGTCAAAATTTGACGGCAAAAAACTTGATAGTACCATAAAAATAAAATTCATAGCTGCTTTAAAATGTTTGAAACTTTTGCAGAATAATTCAAATAAATAAAAAACCCACTTTGAATTAAAGCTAGGTTGAAGAACAGCAATTGGCTAAGTTTCACTGGCACATGTACTCGCGGAATTTCTTTCATCTGACACATTTAGCGCTGTTGTGCAAGTAAATGGTAAGTGCCCCCTTGGGGAGGGGGAAATGGCGGGATGGACCAAGGAGATGCATAACATGAATAAGCAGTCAAAGACCTTTCAAACGATATGTAACATGAGGGGTGTGTGCAAAATTTAGAAAAGTACCTCTTTGGGGGGGGGGGGGCAAAGCGGGGAGATGGACATCAGAGATATGCATATGATTAAGCAGTCAAAGACCTTTCCAATGATATATGACATGAGGGTTGTCTGCAAAATTTAGAAAAGTACCCCCTTGGGGGAGGGGGGGGAAAAGTGGGGAAATGGACATTGGAGATATGCATATGATTAAGCAGTCACAGACCTTACCAACGATATATGACATGAGGGTTGTCTGCAAAATTTAGAAAAGTACCCCCTTGGGGGAGGGGGTGGGCAAAGTGGGGAGATGGACATTGGAGATGCATAATATCATTAAGCGGTCACAGACCTTTCCAACAATATATGACATGAGGGGTGTCAACAAAATTTAGAAAATTGCCCCCCTTAAGGGGGGGGGGAAGTGGCGGGATGGACCCCGGAGATGCATAACATGAATAAGCAGTCAAAGACCTTTCCAACAATACGTAACATGAAGGGATTGTGCAAAATTTACAAAAGTACCCCCTTGGGGGGGGCAAAGTAGGGGGATGGACACCGGAGATGCATAATATGATTAAGCGGTCACAGACCTTTTTAATGATATATAACATGAGTGGTATGTGCAAAATTTAGAAAAGTGCCCCAATTGGCGGGGGGGGGGGGGGGGGGATGGACCACGCAGATGCATAACATGAAAAGGCAGTCACAGGCCTTTCGAACGATATATCATATGAGTGGTGTCAACAAAGAAAAGTCTCCGCCCCGTGTAGGCAAAACATACTCCCCCCCGCCGCCATAATTATTGATGCGGACTCATTTTTTAAATTCGTTCGCACCCCTCTTCTCCTGCAAAATGTTGTGCATTTTAAAAACTCCACTTACGAATTTTTTTATACCAAAAGCACTTATGTCCGTCGTCTGCATGCAGAGTTTTGTGCTTACAGATGCCAGACACAACAACACACACAGAGACAGACGTTTACCGACATTAATAGTATAGATGATACTCAGTGCCTACACATTTTACCCTTTATAATTCAGCCAATGAGTTGACGGTTGTTCATTTCCAGAAACGAAACAATAATTCTTTAGGATGAATTTTGTTTGTTTGATACACCGTGGCAGAATGCGTGCAATGCAGCGACAGGCGTCACAAACTTTTTAGGGCACCTGCAGACTAAAAACATATAATCAATCTTCGCGGGAAAAAAATCCTAGATTTCGTCAAATGATCACGGGAAAAACACTAATTTCATCAAAGGATCATGTAAAACGTGAATTTTGTTAAAAGGCCACAGAAAAACGCGATTTACACAAAAGATGAGCAAATTTTGTCAAAGAATCGCAAAACAGGAAATTTCACCCAAAGATAGCGCTTTCTTGCCAAACTTCGTCTAAAAATTGCGGAATAAAATGTATTTTATCAAAAAATCGCTGGAAAACGCACATTTCATTAAAGTATCGCGAGAAAAATGCGAATTTCTTCAAAGATTGCTGAAAAAACACGAATTTCATCGAAGGATTGCTGAAAATTCATGAATCTTATCAAAAGGCAGCAGAGAAAATGTGATTATTATCAAAGCATTGCGAAAAAAGAAAATTTCGTCTAAGGATCACAGAAAAACACAAATTTCATAAAAGAATCGTGGAAAATAACGCAAATTTCGTGAAAAAAAAAAAAAATCGCAGAAAAAACACAAATTTCGTCAAATTATCGCTGAAAAAAAAACACGAATTACGTCATAGGATAGCTGAAAAAATTATGAATCTCGACAAAAAAAAGATACAGAAAAAAATGCGAATTTCATTAAAGAATCACGAAAAAAAATGCGAATTTTGTTAAAGGATTACACAAAGAATGTGAATTTTTTGAAAGGTTCGTGTGAAAAATGAAACTGTCTGTATTAAAAACAGCACACACACAAACATCTATACAAACCTCAATACACACAAACATATTATAGGCAGGGCTTGAAATTCAATTTTTCCAAAGACGGGAGTCTCTCTACCAACATTTTTAAATGGAGGGGAGTTGTAATGTTTGGGAGGGAGTAAAAAAATCTTTAAACCCCACTATTCTTTTACGTGCTATTTAAAGAATTACATTAATGCAGACATGACAAAATACCATTGAAAAAATTAAGTCAACTGAGAATGATTATGTAAAATGTTTATTTTTATTATAAAAAAGGGAAGAAAGTTAAGTTTTATATATGCAGTGTATTTTTCAAGTTCCATTAAATGTGTTAGGGACCCTTAACAATTAGGTTGTTAAATAAATTTCTGACTTTAGATTTTACTTGATTGAGATTCACCGATCGATTGTGGAAAAGACGCAAAGTTCATCAATCTGTCGCGGAAAAAACGTTAAGTTCGTCGATCTGTCACCAAAAAACGCAAAGTTCGTTGATCAGTCGTGGGAAAAAAGCAAATTTCGTCGATCGATTGCAGAATAAACACAAAGTTCGTCGATCTGTCCCCAAAAAACGCAAGGTTCGTCGATCAGTCGCTTAAAAAACGCAATGTTCGTCTATCAGTCGCTTAAAAAACGCAATGTTCGTCTATCTGTCGCAGAAAAAACACAAAGTTCGCTGATCAGTCGCAGAAAAAATGCAACGTTCGTTGATCTGTCGCGGAAAAAACACAAAGTTCGTCGATCAGTTGCGGAAAAAAGCAAATTTCGTCGAGCGATTGTGGAATAAATGCAAAATTCGTCGATCAGTCAGGGAAGAAAGAAAAATTTCGTCGATCGATTGCGGAATAAACGCAAAGTTCGTCGATATGTCCCCAAAAAATGCAAGGTTCGTCGATCAGTCGCTTAAAAAACGCAATGTTTGTCAATCTGTCGCAGAAAAAAACTCAAAGTTCGTTGATCTGTCACAGAAAAAACCACAAAGTTCGTCGATCAGTCGCGGAAAAAACACAAAGTCCGTCAATCGGTTGCGGGGAAAAAAAATCACGAAATTTATCGTTCGGTTGCAGGTAAATTAAATAATGCAAATTTCTCCAAAAATGCTGAAATTTTTTGGGCGGGAGGCTCCCGCTCATGATCTTTTTTGGGCGGGATTTCAAAATTTTCCGCGCGAATCCCGCCCTGAAATTCAAGCCCTGATAGGTATAGTTTTAATCTGAAATAATATACTGAACTTGAACTAACTTTTGAAAAATCAGGTTAACCCAAATCCAACTTGCAGAAATCTACACTGTCTGAAATCGACTCGAACCATAAAGACAGTTAACCCAACTTGCAACAAAAATAATTATTTTCTGTGAATTTTCTGATTTTTTCTTTTCTCAGAAATGCTGTAGTCATTTTGTCTCCCAATTTTGCCCTTTACAATTCAGCCAATGAGTGGAGGGGGCCAAAGGAGCGTTCCTTATCACAAACGAAAGATGAGATACGTTCGTTTGATGTCGTTGTTGAAAATTTATGGATTTCTATTACTAAAGTAATTTTTTCATTTTACCGTATTTATTTTCTTTTTGTGTTGTATGTATTTTGCTACTTTGAATTTTTTTAAACTAACCCTTTTTTTTTTTTTTTGGAGAGTGAGAGAGAGAGATTTAGTAATTTGGTCACACGAAGTTCAGCAAATTCTTAAAATCCACAAATCGTTTCCAATGTAAACAATGAAATTTACAATTAAGTTGCAAGTGCAAAATTTCAGTTTTTTAAAATTTTCATGTCATTCTATACACATTTTAATATGTCATTCTGATCATTATACATATTTAGTTATGCATTATTAATTATTTACTTGACCTTTACTTTTAATATTTTAAATATTTCAAACTTACAGCTGAATGTAATTATTAAAACATTTGAAATACTGCATTCGAAAAATGAAATTTCAGCTTAGAAACTCGACAATTAAAAAATTTAAAGTAGAAAAGTACTTACGATATAAAAAGAAGAAAAAAAAATACACCAGAATTTATCTGTATTACGAAAGCGGGAGAAATGATTTTCTGTGCTATACGAAAAGATATCCAAATAACTCAATCATGAACATAGAAATAGGTATCGGTTTTTATGTTCAGGTGCACTCAATCCAAACTTCAAACTTTTAAAACGGTCATTGAATGAATGAAATTCATCTCCGCCTTTCACATCCAGAAAACTTGCTGTGTCGCCAATTATGTTTATATTTTATATATATATAAAAAAATAATAATTCAGGCACTTTTCCGTTATACGGACACCATTGTCGCCAAACATACATACATACATACATTTTGGCATAGTATCCGTATAACAGAAAAGTACTAAAGTTCATGGTTTAAAATCACAATAAAATATCATGAAATTTATTGATTAGTTGTGGGAAAATATCGGGGAAATAATGTGTTTTTCGTGAATTTTTTGTTTTGTTAACAATGTGGTTAGAGAGACAGGGAGAAATCCAGAAAACTTGCTGTGTCGCCAATTATGTTTATATTTTATATATATATATATAAATAATAATTCAGGCACTTTTCCGTTATACGTACACCATTGTCGCCAAACATACATACATACATTTACATACATACATACATTTTGGCATAGTGTCCGTATAACAGAAAAGTACTAAAGTTCATGGTTTAAAATCGCAATAAAATATCATGAAATTTATTGATTAGTTGTGGGAAAATATCGGGGAAATAATGTGTTTTTGTGAAATTTTTTGTTTTGTGTTGTTGTGTTTAATTGTAAGCATTCATTATAATTTTCAGTGCATTATTAAATTGAAATTTTTGTTTCAAATATGTAAACAAAACAGTGACCAGAAACCTGCACAATTTCTAATATAGATAGATAGATGCATGCATGTAGTACTTTTAATTATTTGGTAAAAATACTGTGATCATCACTGAGAAAACCTGAATTTAACCTAAAAGTAATTGTCAAGTGTTTAAGCTGAAATTTCATTTTATGAATACAGTATTTCAAATGTTTTAATAATTACATTTAGCTGTAAGTTTGAAATATTAAAAGTAAAGGCCAAGTAAATAATTAATAATGCATAACTAAAAGTAATTGTCGAGTGTTTAAGCTGAAATTTCATTTTACGAATACAGTATTTCAAATGTTTTAATAGTTACATTCAACTGTAAGTTTGAAATATTAAAAGTAAAGGCCAAGTAAATAATTAATAATGCATAACTAAAAGTAATTGTCGAGTGTTTAAACTAATTTCATTTTACGAATACAGTATTTCAAATGTTTTAATAGTTACATTCAGCTGTAAGTTTGAAATATTAAAAGTAAAGGCCAAGTAAATAATTAATAATGCATAAGTAAAAGTAATTGTCGAGTGTTTAAGCTGAAATTTCATTTTACGAATACAGTATTTCAAATGTTTTAATAGTTACATTCAACTGTAAGTTTGAAATATTAAAAGTAAAGGCCAAGTAAATAATTAATAATGCATAACTAAAAGTAATTGTCGAGTGTTTAAGCTGAAATTTCATTTTACGAATACAGTATTTCAAATGTTTTAATAGTTACATTCAGCTGTAAGTTTGAAATATTAAAAGTAAAGGCCAAGTAAATAATTAATAATGCATAACTAAATATGTATAATGATGAGATTTTTTTTTTCTTGAATTATTCAGTGAAACTCGTCTTATAAATGTACGCAAATAATTCACATCAAAATCTTAAAATAACAAAGTTTTCTTTCGTGTTTAGCTATGCTTAATAACCAAAAAAGCTTGATTAATACAAAAATTATTTGGTAAAAATACTGTGATCGTCGCTGAGAAAACCTGAATTTAATCATATCACACAGAATTACATATTAAAAGTTTAAAATTAGTTTGTTTACATCGGAAACGATTCGCGGAATTTCGTGCCACGAAATCTCTCTCTCTCTCAAAAAAAGGGTTAGTTATAAAAAATTCAAAGTAGTAAAATACATACGACTTAAAAAGAAAATAAATACGGTAAAATGAAAAAATACCTTAATAAAAGAAATCTATAAAGTTTCAACAACCGAACAACCAAATGGAACACATACGCTTCTAGAGAGAGGAAAAAGCCTTCACCTCTTTGGCTGGAACATCACGTCTGAAGATAGTAAAAGCCTCTAGCTGATTAGCTGAATGCTCGCGCATGCGTATAAATAGCATTTCTGCACGAAAAACTAAAAAGCAGGTTAGCTTTAAGTATATGGATTGTGTTAAAAAGTATCTTAAACAAGGTTCAGAAAAAAAATAAATTGGCAAAAGAAAAATAATAATAAACTATTTTAATTTTTTAGTAAAAGTTTAATTTTGGATTTTTAATATATGCCTTGTGTTTCATTTCTGTAATTTGTTTCATCTTGTTTATGTTTCAAAACTGTTTGACGTGGGGTTCAGGTAAGAAATTCTTAGTCAGTTTATTTCATGTTTATAATCTATATTTAAAAAAAAAGGCCTTGGCAGAGTATTATAAAAACATATCTATTCTAAAATCTTGCTCCTCCTTGGATGTTGTTCTGGCGGCATTCATGGGATATACATAAATATTACCCAAATATACATAAGCTTTTTCAAGATATTTTACCAAGTATATTTTATTCAAGTCTTTTTTTTTTTTTTTAAGATACAGATTTTACTGTATAACAGCAATATTCATTAAATATGTGTGTATTCTCTATAAAATTTGAACCAACATAAAAAAATACAACATTTTAACACATTCAAAAATAGTAGTTGAAAAGTATCTATGACTTCTGTCCGCCTGTCCTTAAATAAACTTTGATTACCACACCATTTATATATATTATTGTGGTTTACTACAAGAGGTTCCTTAACGAAAATGGAGTGTATAGCACTTATAGTTCATTTAAATAGGGACGCACAAAAATATTCCATTACATTATGTCCTATTGGGAAAAATTATTTGCAGTGTATTTTAATCATTTTAAGCCTACTTTAAACATAATGAAAATTATATGCATTTTAGCGGTGCACTACAATACACTCTATATAGAATACGAATTGCACAGCTTTTATTATTTATTTACAGGGATGCACAAAACAATTTGATTGCATTACTCTCAGTAACGGCAATCATTTGATCATGCGTTTTATGAAATAGATATATGTTACTGAGGCATGTGATAACATCTTCCACAAAAAATATGTAGGTCATGTAACATTTAATGTTCGTTTACTGTGTGCACAAAATATTCAGATACCTCACTGCCTAGGAGCAATATTGCGAGATATGCGTTTTAAATCTTAACTAAATTTTAGAATGAAATGTGGCGTGAATGAATTCCGTAGATCATATACAGTGCAACAATTCAAGTTATTTTTTGTGGATAAAATTTGATGAAAAGGCACTTTAAAGGGTGTTATTTGTTTCTTAGCAAAACAAAGGTTTACCATACTGTGTGGTGTAAATACGATACAAATAAATTCATACATAAGGCTGTACAAAAAAATATGGATACATATATATTGTTGTCAATGGACGGTAATTACTAGAAAACTTTTTTTAGTTCTTTTATTCTTTTTCTACTTTAATCGATTTTAGTTTTACTGTGTGGTCTGGTATACACAAAAACTTATAGATTAGAATAGAAGAATTCGCATATTATCGTCTATAGACAGTAATTATTGGAAATAGGCTTTTAGTTAAGTATATTCTAAATTGTTGATTCTTGTTATTGTTGCTAAATATTTCTAGATTGTATTATCTAAAACATTTAGGCTCCTGTTTTAATATAAACAATCGGTAGATTATACTTCCTGGACTCTTTTCTTTAAAGTTTTGCATCGAAAGCTACCACCAAGAACAGCCAAATGCGAACGTTCATTTAATCAGACGAATATATATATTTAGGGGGGGGGGGGGCAAATTTTGTAGATACAATGACATTATTTTAAATGAAAGTATATGAAAGAACCCATTATCACTTTTAAAGTTATTGCACATGGAAAAAGGGGGGGGGGGGGTTCAGTCTCATGCACCCCTCCTTTTTCTTCCCCTGGTTACAGCCTTATTGTTAAACATGATTTCTATTTACAACACAATTCAAAGTTTTTCGTAAGAATAAAAGCATTATCGAAATTTAAGTCACCCCCCCCCCTTCCCAAATTATATTATTACTGCAAACAATATTTTAAAACATTTTATTTGTGGGTCACCTACATACAATCTATGCAATAACGAGGAGATCCGTCATAAACTTTGCAGATATAAATGGCATCTTTACGTTTTCCCTGGGAATAGCAACTTTTACACTGATTTTGCTATATCTTTCCACCTTTCTTTTCTTCCTGCAGTTTGAGCACATGTTCTGATTCAGCTGAATCACACACAGGAGCATGAAGGACAGGTTGTGGTTTCAATAAACACCCTATCATCGATAAACGAAAGTCATAAAGTGACATGTTTTCAGTAGAATATTTGTTATAGAGAAAGTGAGAATTTGAAATCATTAATTGCAAATATGCACAAATATTTTGGTAGGCCATTTAATGTTTTTTCTTTCACATGGATAATAGGCAAGCATCTGATCTTGCTTATCAATACCTGCCATAAATTTATTATACTGAATGACAGGAAGTGGTTTGGATTTCATTTCGCCTCTTTTGTTTGTCATTTCTACAATATAATTTTAGTATTCATTAGAAATATCTCTTATCTTTTCATTTGCCAATCATTACATTATTAGCATACTTTGCTACAGCTTCCCCTTTCTTTAGTTTTTCTCGCTAATCTCTTTCGGAAATGTTTTCCTGTTCTTTCTGATTGTCCCAGTACAAAGAGTTTTTCTATCAGCAAGACATTTTGTTAATTGATAGCTATTATAATAATTGTCCATAAATACACTATACCCAACATCTAGCATTCCTTCCAATAAATTCAACACTACTTTTTGTGCATGTCTTTTCCCACCAGAATCATTCATCATGGTGGGTAATATGCCAATTGTGTGTTGAACAAATTCACCATACCTCTTAAAAAAAAATTATTCCTACTCATACTATATGAGAATACACTCAAGCCAAAAAGTGTGTCTGTTTTACCTTGAATGTGGTTTATTCTTATACAGTCAAACCTCATTAACATGAACACGCTTAACGTGAATTACTTTTAGCACAAACTGTTTCTGATTGTCCCATCCAGTTGTATGCAATGTATTGAAGTTCAGATAACACAAACTACTTTTAACATAAACAAAAAAGTTTCCCCTTAAGTGTTCACGTTAATGAGGTTCGACTGTAGTTCCCATATGTAAAATTAATCCCACAAATACCAATATTTAATCTTTTGTGGTTTCCTTCCAAGCATTAACTCTAGAATGTTGCTTTGTTTCATGATGACAAAGTACTTTACGAGTATAGTCATTGATTTGAGCAATTACTTCATCCAAGATATTTTTGATAAATAAATGGCGAGAGTAATCAATTGGATTGTCACCTGAAACAGGTTGCAATAACACTCTAATGCAACAAACACTCTAATTTTGTGAAAGGAAATTGTTCCATTGTTGTGGGGTCATTTTCCCAAATTATATTTCCTACCATAGCAGAATCATGCTGATGACATGTTGCCTATTGCCTCTCCTTCTTCAGAATCAGAAATATTACGGGCACCTTGGGAAGGAACGAATTCTTCATCGCTGTTATAACTAACATCACTCGGGTACTCATCCGAAAGCTCAGCCAACAAATTTGCAATTTCATCATCTGTTAGAGGCTTATTAGATTGTATCTTTCTTTTTTTAGGGCGTGAAGACCAGGGCTGTGAAGTCGGTGGGATAAATGACCGACTCCACATGAAAATATATATTATATCAAAATATGGGCGAAAGGATGTTTAATTTTGATTTTATATTTGTTCCTGCAGACCCCAAAAATAGAAGGTGAAAATTTTACAATTTAAGCACCATTTGGAGTCTCCAGAACCTAAAAAAATATGAGGGAATGCAAGAAAAATAAAAGCAAAAATTTTACTATTATGGCATTAATTCTGTTCTCATAGCTTCGTAAAAAAAAAAATGGCAAACATTTTATATTTTCAGAGATATTAATTGTACAATTTTGGGTCCTGCAGACCCGAAAAATCCAAATATTGAAATTTAAAGAAAAAAAACAAAATGGAAATTTTACTATTTCGGATCCTGCTAACTTGGAAATAAAAATGCAAAAAGTTGCAATATTGGAGTTTTATATGTCCCCCAGACTCAAAAAATTCTGATGTAAGGGAAGAAAAAGATTTTTATTATTTTGGAAATAATTTGGGTTCTGTAGATTCAAAACAAAAGGTGAAAAATTTATATATTTCACATTATTTTTATAATTTCGGGTCTTCCAGGCCGAAAATTGATGGGAGAAAGATACTGTAAATTTCACTATTTCATCATTATTTCGAGTACCACAGACTCAGATAAAAAATTACAATTTCAAATTTTTTTGGGTCTTGCGCACATGAAATAAAAAATAAAAGGGAGAGTAATTACTATTTCGGCGTTACTCCTGTCCCAAAGAATCTGGGGGAAAACATGAAAAAAAGGAGGAAGAGTTTCTATTACAATATTTCGTATTCTGTGTACTACAAAAATAGCAGAAACTTCCAATTTTTGCATTACCTCGGGTTCCGCAAACCCCCAAAAACTGAGAGAAAGGATTATATACTAGATCTAAAATATCACAACTAGAGTTTTCAATTAAAAACAGCTTTCATCTATGCTGTACACTGGGCAGTCTATTGGGCAACTTTAACCTAGGTTGCTTAGTATATATAGTCTAAAAATAATATAAATTTAAAATTACATATAATTAGTTCAATTTCACTTCAAACTGTCCAAAAAACAAGCTGGAGTCGGGCTGTTTTTTAGCAATTCCAACTCCGACTCTTTTGCCACAAAATGGGCCTGATTCTGACTCACAGCCTTGGTGAAGTCCCTGTAGAACTATCATCTCTAAAACTCAGATTACAAGATTTTATTAATAACTAATAAATCTATAAATTCAAAACCACATACCTTTACAACTACCTTCTAACCTTTACTCCACACCAATTATAGCAGAAATGAAACCAAATGAAGCAGAGAATAATTGTTGAGGTACAGCTCTTCCCACACAAACACATGACTGGCTACTTGATAGGAATATGCGTACTCTGGGTCTTGTCCCTGTACACATATTTACTTTTTGTTTCCACACTAGGTGCAAAACTTAACTTCATTGTAGCATTTAATTTAAATAGCTTTATTTAAATATATTTATTTAAAAATATAGTTACCTTTATAATAGAAGCTTACTTTACCTTTTCACAATATGCAATTAGTTTTACTTATATATTACATAGTTTTCTTATTTTTAAAAATCTCTATTTTTGCTTTCATCTTCTAGTTTATCTCCATATCTATCGACATCTGGATCATCAAGCGACCGAGATACAGAACAGAAATTAATCTGCAGACGATATAATTCATTTCACAGAATTAAAAATCATCCAGATCTGAATATTTATAGAACTAGCTATAGCACAAACGCACCTCGTTTGTCACGTTTGATGTAGACTTCCCAAGTTGTTTCATCAAAGTTTCATTTTCGTTATTTCCAATCATCAGGAGTTTTAATTCACTTTCATAATCTTTGAAGAGCTTGTCAGTTTCGCCTGAAAAGCCATCGCTTTGTCTTCGAGCAGAAGCATAGTTTATAGTTCAACGATATGAAAGTTACACTCTGGTTTCAAGAAGTAGCCATGGATTGAACTCTCATTAACCGCTATGGATCAAAGTTTCTTTTCTGTTCTTTTGGACATGCTTTTCTTGTTTACTCTCTGGTATATAGTGATGAAGAAGATAACTTTGTTTTTCTCAGCTCTAGATCGCCAACGACATAAAACCAGATAATGTAAAGTAAATAACTGTGTTGTTTTTCTGTGGTGTTTTGTCATGAAGTCCTTTGATTAAGTTAATTCAGTATGATGTGCAGATAAGTTAAATCTTTATAATGTTACTAAGTTTTATTCATTGTCTAACTTTTAATATATTTACTTTTATGATTTAATAAACGTATTTGTCTTTATTAAACGTCACCACATATTTTACTTTTATATTTTAACTTATTCTTCAACAGGTTTTAAGGTTTACAGCTAATTACGTCTCTACTGTGTTTATAATTAAATCTCTGCCTATCTAAATCTATCTTAATTTATTTATAACAATTTGGACTGTCACGAAGTGACATCAGTTTGGAGCGATGACGTTTTGCTTACACGATTGATGTAACGACTTCCTCCTTTACCATTCATATTTTTAAAGCCGGTGGGTGTGTCTCTCATTGCATAATCAACTCCCTTTCATGGGGTTGAAAGTTGAATAATATATATACTTTGGATTCCCAGCAATGAGTAGCTTTGAGTTTTTCATGCTGTTCACTTTTTGCAGTACGTTTTACTGGAAGATGATCCTTTATATTGTATTGCTGAGTCGTAATAGAAAGTCTTTAAGCAATGTTGTTATAGTTTTAGTGCAGTAGTTAAAATAACAAATATATTTAAATTTCTGCTGCAGTTTATTCTTTGAGTTTGTGATTACAATAAAATCTTCCTATGAATAATTAACGAAAGTATTCTCTGCAGTGGATGAAACTATTAGAATATGGAGTCTGGTTATGTTTTTGAGGCAGCGTTATTTATAACTTCTGAATGAACTGTGTGCTGGACATTATATGGCAGGAATGATTGCTTTTTCAAACAGACAGCGGCTATGCTTCTTCTGTGTTTCTACTCACGAATTTGAGAATGGATTGCTTTGGTTTTTGTTCTTCTCCTCGAGTAAAGTGATGCTCAGTTGTATGCTCTACATGTTATGAGCCTGTTTATTTATAGCATGTGTTATAACTGGAAAGTTGAAACAACATTAATTTTTCTTCAGAACATGCTCTACAAAGCATATGTGTTTTTTCAAGTTTTCAAGCTCTTTAAGAGGTGTATGGGTAAAGCTAGCTCCGGTACAAATATATTATGTTTAAATCAATTGATTAAATGCTTGTTATATTATCCATAAGTTGTGGAGTTTATGATGAAGATGTGTTTTATTTATGTTAAACGTTAATTACTATTATATATCTTGAAGTTATGATTATTTTTATTTTATATTTTAATGAATTGAACTAATAAATTTAATTTAGTTTTTAATTAGTTTCATATCTATTAATCCACCACGTTTAGTTTAAGTTTACTTGATTTCGGGTTGTAATTAGAGTTCATTTAAATTACATATCTTAATAAATGTTTAACCTAGTTTTTCTTAATAATTTAACTTAAATTTATTTCCTTTCTTAAAATATATTACAAATAATTTTTACTTTAATTTTGTGGTTTAAATAAGCTAAAACACTTCTTTCTACATTAAGCAGCTCTGCATTTATTTTCAACGCCGTTAACACTACTGAGACAGCACTCCACACCACGCACTGGTGTGTGATTGTCTCTTTAGCATTGACGCCACATCATACACTGGTGCAAGATCGGAAGCAACATGTTAAAGATTGAACTTTTTTAGACTTAAGCTAGTTTACCACATTGTATTGTTTGAAACCAGGTGATATGTAAATTGTGTTTTGGATTACTTTTAAATCATAGTTTATTTAAAATTGGTTTAACCTTAAGAAATACAGTAAAATGGTAACTACTTTGGGATAATCTTTTAAAACAAATTGCTGCACAAGAGTTGAGAGATTTGAAAAAAAAAATTCAAACAACACATCTCACGAAAAAAAAAAGGAATCTTAATGAATTGTGTAAATATTTTTCAGAAAGAAAAATTCTTAAAATCTTATCCAATCAATCTGCTTCCTTATATCATGCAGAACAAATCTACAAACCTTCATCCTAAATGTCTCTTATGCCTAACGAAGTAAATAAGCCAACCACAGAGTTGAATGAGACCTCTTTTCAATTTGGTGAATTTTAATGCTTGCCGTGAATTCTTTTTAAGTTTCTTCTGTATTTCTTCTGTTGTTTAAGAAATTTTCCCACTTAAGAAGTTTCAAAGCAGTGGTCCCAATTGGTTTTCTATTTCTCTAATATTAAAATTCACTCTTTAAGAAGTTTTAATTTTGAAAATCTTCCTGCTTTAAGAAGCTATTTTTCCTGAAAATCCTCTTTCTGAATTTCACTATACGGAAACATTTTTTGCACTTACAATGTTTTTTCTTTCAAGGGGAAAAAAAAAAGATTCAAAATGTACATATGAAGAAAAAAATAGATAAGTGGAAAAGCAAAAGAATGTGACATCTATCCCCATAGCCATATAAAATAAGTTGAAACTGGTGTGAAACAATAAGAACTAAAATATCTTCTTAAAACATCATCAAAAACTTTAAATTTAGCTTCTTCTCTTCTAGGCTCTTCTTTAAACTTAGCTTCTACTATGAAAGCAGCATGCTGCTTTCACAGTAGAAGCACGTCTTTTTGCGCCTGACGAAGAAAGACTCAAATCTTTCGAAAGGCCTAGTGCATTTTAAAGTTTTTGATGGTGCTTTAAGAAGATATTTTAGTTCCCATAGCCATAGTTCAGAATTCGGAGGAAGTAACCAGCCAGTTTTGAGAACTTCATTCTTGTAAGGCAACGGGTTTTCTTTTCTTTCTATGTCTGACTTTAGTGCGGGAGGGGGTCATTATCGCCGTGAAGAATGTAGTTAAATATGCAAAAGAAAGGGGTATATTGTATAAAAATACAGTTTGAAATGAAATTGTTTTGTTTCCTAAACGGGCTTTAACATTAAGTTAATTTTGAGTAACCTTTATTCGCAGAAAGAATCATAAACAACTGTTCTCGTTGACATTTTCATGAAAGTATACTTTTACACACCTATGATTGCCCTACAGACATTCTCCTGAACACAAAAGATGTTCTGCTTGCACTAGCAAGCTCCAATCTTATGACTAGCTTGGCACATTTTTGGTGAATTTCTATGTAATAGCCCATAAATGAAGAGGCAGTAATTTTAGTTTTGTTTTCTCTGAGGGAAGGGGAAGTGGACATCACATGACTTTTTTTTTAATAGGGGCTTGTTTAGGGTAGGCAGAAGTGGAGGATGACATTTTTTCGTGTTACAAGACGGGAGTGATTTTTTCAGCTGTTGGATGTTGGGATGCTTTTTCAGGAGTGAGCAGAGGGGGAGTAGAATTTTTTAGTTTTGTTTTTTTCTAAGGGAGGGGAAAAGGGGTATCACATGACTTTTTCTTTGATAGGAGGCTTGTTTTGGGGGAGGGATGACAATTTTTCGCATTGCAAGATGGGGTTGATTTTTTTTTGGCTGTTGAAGTCTGGGTGCTTTTTCAGGAGTGGAGGGAGGGTAGGCAGGATTTTTTAACATTGGTTTTTTCTCAGTGGTATCACATGACTGGATCATATAGGAGAACGAGGAGTAAATGTTGAGTTGTTTTGGCTGTTTGTCTTAGGGAGAGGAAGTGGGGGAGGGGTGTCACACGACTTTTCGTGTAGGATAATAACTGTAAATTGTTGAGTGGCTGATTGAATTAAATAAATCATCAAGAATATAATTATTTTAGATGTAATTAATATTCTTTATTTTTATAATATTAATGCATTTAAATATTTAAATTTATAAACTATTTTGTATATCTAATTCAATACTTCATATAATTTTATATTATTAATGTTTTCATTAGGTAGTTTGCTATTGTAGTTTTTCCTCTGGGAAGTTTCACGTTTAAGACATTTTACTTACCAGGCCCCCTGGAAAACTTCTTAAATGGGTTTCACTGAATATGACATATTTTATGTGCTTTTCCATCTACTGATGTTAATATTTGATGAAATTTCAATGTATATGAATGAATTACACTGTTCAACAAATTTTAATGAAGTTTCTGTTTCGCAATATACATTGCATGATTCCTATATAAAGGGATTCTAAATTCAAGGCAAAACTTTAAGGAGAGATAGAACACACCCACACAAGCTCCAAACACAATATGATGCATGGTCATAACACAAGAAGTAAAGCACTACAAAGATCTTCTGATTATGGAGTGTTTACTAGACAATATCTAGCAAATGATTGCTGATTTTATTTATGCAAAATATTGTTACTCACTAAAATGCTAATATGGATGAAAATTAGAAGAAATCAAGAAATTGCAAAGCGAGTAAATTTACTTGACAAACAACTGAGCTCAAGAGAGGAGGGAAGGGAGAGGATTTGAAATTGTACCAAATTTCCTTCAATGAAATTGAGGGTGAATATTGATGAATCTGAATACTCATGGGCAAAATTTTAAAGGGTGACAGAACATCTCTAAACAAGAAATTTTTGTCATGCAGTGCTAGATGGTGCTGTGATTAAACACATGAAAAAAAAAAAGAAAAAGTCAGTTTGAATATTTTAAATTCTGGATAATTCTGATACTCAATAATGAAAAAATAAAATGAAAATTCATGTGTAAAAATAAAAGTTATATATTACCTCAAATGAGCGATCATGTTTTGCAGCCCAAATACAAACTACTACTGATATGATTGAAATAAAGATTAAAGGAACAAATACAAGTATCCACCAATGTCGATTGTTTTCTAATTTATCACAAACTAGAACTTCAAACATCAGGAGTAACACTTGCAGTACTACACTTATAAGCATAGCTTTATAGTGTATATAACCTTCACCTTGAACTCTGTAATAAACATAGAAATTTAAAAATGTATTTCAAATGCATACAAATAAATCAGCATTTTAATGCTTTGGGAAATAAATAGACAAAAATTACACAACAAGTTACTAAACATACAAAAATTAAAAAAAATTCTGATTTAAAACATGGAATTAGTTACAAATCAAAAATTAACCCACCTGTGCCTCATATGAGGCTCCTAACTTAAATGATAACAAGAACGAAAAATCATGCGTCAAGCATAGATTATGTAGCACTTTCCAACGCTTCTAAAATAATTTTACAAATCATTACCGTTTAATAAGCTGAAAGATGACATCTAAGTAAACAATTTGGAAAACGCATAACATATTTAAAAACGCAATTTCAGGAATTTTCAATATATACAATATTCGGAAAAATATCCGAATACTTTTATGTAGCCCTGTATATGATCTATAGATTTGTATATATACATAGGATGCTAAATTTTAGTTTAGTTAGGAAACGCGTAGCACAGTTTAAATTCTCCTTCTGGAGTTTCTGTCAATAAACGGAAATGTGTTCGCAAACTTTTGTGCTGCCCTGTATAGGATCTACAGAATTTATACACACCACGTAATAGAGAAAAAGCTAGTTAGGATTAAAATCGCGTTCAGTAACTTAAAACGCACTTCCAGGAATTATTGTTCACAGACAGTAGAGAATTCTTTTGTGTGTCCCTGTAAATGAACGATGACTGCTATACACACACTATTCTGTAGTAAGCCTCTTGTAATGCACCTTAGTAATATATATAAACTTCAATGCATTTAAAATAGTGGAACATTATTTAAATAAGCCGCAGACGATTTTTCTCCATAGACGTAATGTAACGGAATTATTTTGACAGTCCCTGTAAAGTAACTTTAAGTGCTATACACCTACTATTCCATATTAAGCTTCTTCTAATGCATCTTAGTGATCTATATAAATTTCAATGCGTTTACAATAGTGAAACATTTTAAAAATAAACCGCAAATGATTTTTCCCCATAGACCGCAATGTAACGGAATTCTTTTGAGTGTCCCTGTAAGAAAACTATAAGTGCTACACACTTCAGTTGAAATAGGGAACGTGCCATAGATAACGACAATAACATATAAAAATTGCAGAGCAATCCGAGCATATTTACGGGAGTTAGAGCACGGACAGACGGCCATACGGCCAGACAAACCGAAGTCATAAGCACTTTTCAACTAGGTTGGAAAGTGCTAAAAAGCAGTATTTTTAAATTGGTTTTCAAGTAAATTCTAATTTGAGTGATATCTCTCATATATCTCAGTGAAACTTTCAAGCTCCTTATACGGCAAAAATTATTTTTTTACCCAATATCAATTAGCATTTTAATTATGCCAATTCAAAGAATAATTCTGATTTGTAAAAAAAAAAAAAAAAAAAATGCGAATGAGAGGGTTAAATATACATAACTAGCACTACTATATTAATACATGAAAACAATAGAATAAGCAATAAGACAAGATATAATGTTGGTCAGTCAGTCCATCCAATTATATACACTCTTAATTTTGTAAAATCATTCTGATAGTTATGAAAACAAAATGTTGTTAGGGTAGACTACAAAGTGTTCCTTCCAATATGTTAGCAAGAAGTAAGTTCATCAAAAGCCAAGTAATGGAATTTTGTTCTGGGGGCTTCATTTTAGCTTCATTCTGAATCAGAGTCTGAACTTATAGATTCTACATTGCTGGGAGATGAACACTCTGTTGGAATACTTATATTCTTCATTAAATAAACCCAGATTCAAACAAATATTAGGTGAAACTTATAAGATTTTTTTCTTTTGTTGATTTTAAAATTAGTTTTAATGACAATTGTGTTAAGCAAGAAAAGCTATTTTGAGAAATTCTGAGACTAAAATTTTAATGTTAAAAGCCTTATTATTATTATTTTTTTTAATATATTCATATGAAGTGAAAATAAAACCTTTTTAGTGTAAATTTTTAAAATGTTCAATTTTTTCACCCCTTCAAAATTTCTGGAATTTTACCATCTCTAC
Source organism: Maratus michaelseni (assembly GCA_963931845.1). Lineage (NCBI taxonomy): Eukaryota > Metazoa > Arthropoda > Arachnida > Araneae > Salticidae > Maratus > Maratus michaelseni. Next base: position 392,161,595 of record OZ007586.1, read on the forward strand.
TTATACATGAAAATGATCTATTGGCATAGAATCATGCATTATAAGACCATAAAACTAGCTGAATATTCAGTTTAATATAATAGTAAAAAAAAACCCTTAAAAAATCATAAAATCAGTGAAAATGATAAAAAATAAAATTTGAACTTAATAATTTTTAATAAAATTTTCTTATAAATAAATAAAATAATTATACCTATATTGAGGATGTCTCCACCAAACATAGCTGCCAACACATGCTCCAGCAATGACCATGAATTTCCAAATCCACAAGGGGATAAAAACTGCCCAATAACTCCATATAATAACACCATCAAGCCGTAAGCAGAATAATATTGTAAAAAGCAACAGGCATAGATATACAAGAAATTTGCTGCAAATATTAAAAAAATAAAATATGTAGTTTATTCAAAATTACTTTGACAGAACTAACAAAAAGTAATTATTAAAGAAAACAAGCAAAATATGCTAATAATGGAATAGTTTTTAGCTTTATTTTCATACTCTGCTGCTATAACTAATATGTATTTACCTCACAACTTTTATCATAATAACATCAATTGCAACAAATCTATTTCAATTATAGTCGTTAAATTCACAAATGAAAGCAATTAATTTTTATTTTTTCAGACAAATAATAACTAAACAATTACCTAATTTTTTATAACAGAAAAAAATATATTATAACAAATTCATTTTTAAAAATAACTACCAACAGGTCATGAAATTTAATTCTTCAAATCATGACAAAATAAACTTAAACCAGCGAAAATAATCGCACTGAATGCTTATTCTACAAAAATCTGTTATCTTTAAAATAATTTTCTTGGATCATTTAATAAGCTATGAATGTTTGTGATTAAAAGGCATTTTAATTCTAATACAGTAAAATCTCGTTACAACGAATCTCTGAAGACCACTGATTAAATTCGCTATAATGAAATATTCGTTAAAGTGAAAATATTTGTATACTGAAATAGAATAATATGACTTTTTTTACAATCCAAATTATATTCGTTAAATTGAAAAATTCGTTAAATCGAGGTTCGTTGTAACGAGATTCTACTGTATATATATATATATATATATAAATAAGGTACTTGTCTATTTTTCCATCGACCACATTCTATTAAATAAAAAAATAAAAATAAAAATAAGGAAACCTGTAGCCACTAGAATGATTGCTGCAAATTTTTATAATTTTTGTTTACTCATAATTTCAAGGCTTTATCTATTTTTTATGGACATTTTATATGTTATAGCTGTTAATTTATAATTGTTGTATGTGTTATATCTGTTTACATTTTCTATCTAAATAAAGAGGAATCTGTTTCTTCAAACTTCCGTTATTAATGATGTTTATTACGTCCCTCCAGAAAACTTATCCTGATCAAGCCAAGGAGAGGTCCAGGGCCTGGTATTCATTCCTCCTCCCTCTTATATTGTCACAAAAATGCTTTCTGTGCCATAGAATACAGTTATGAATATTATATGTAAATGTAAAAATGTAAAATTTATATAAATACATATTTACATAAATATATTTTTTGTTACAAAATATTGGTTACAAATATAATCCCTGTAGCTCCTGGTTTGGAGAGCCCCAAATTCACTCGGTATTTTAATTTTTGAAAGCTGACATTTGAAATATATTTTGACCTTGTACTAAGATGACAGCTTTACAAAATTTAAAGGCCCTTAAAGTGCAAAGTCAGGGGCCACAGCTCAATTGGCCCATGCTTTAATCAGACCCTGAGTAGTATACAAAACCATAGACAAGGAATTTTGATGCGAACAGCTATATCCCATGATTTTTTAATTTTTTCGGCAGGGTACTCTCCCAACAATCTTCTGTAGTCAGTATATACAGATGAGGCATTCGGACAAGATCATTGGCCAAAAATCATTAGTAGTGTACTCATAAAAAAAACAGAGAATATACACTATAGGCAGAAGGTGTCGTGGATGAAGTGGACTGTAGGCGTAGACTCGTGTATTCTTTTTAATTGTTTTTATTACAACATTGAACATCACAAGAAACACACAAATATAAATCTTGAGTATGATTAGTGTAATAACAATTAAAGTTGATTTTGATTAATAGCTACTGCATAGGCTGGGTGGAGTATAAAAATGACATGCAGATGCTTGTTCGATCCAACAGCTTAATGACATTTTTCACAGATTGCTCGCTAGGTAGAGCTAATATACTTCTGGGTTAGAACATGTTGCCTGGGGATGAAATATTTCAACAACTAATTTACACATAACACACTAGTTAGTTCGTTAGCATTACAAATGATAATACAAGAAAGATAATTAATATATATCGTAATTTAGAGAACAAACACCACACTTATTGTATATGCCTCATCCTTTAAAATTGACATCGTTTTGTAAAAAATCCGCACAATCACCGCACCCATAGAAAATGCCGTAGTCAAAAATGATTATTTTGCCATATTAGATGGCAATAAGTACTAAAAATATTGTATAAATACAGCTAAAATAACTGAATTATTAAAATAATTAGTTGTATAAAAATGTCTAGGATTAAAATATTTATAGTATAGGAATGATTATCCGGAACTCCAAAATCCAGAATGACACGAAATTCAAAATATTTTCTTGGACATTTTTCAAAAAAACTTTTTTGATCAGTTGTTTCTTGGTTTTAAATACTAATACAGTAGAAGATCTTTATAACGCAATTCTCCATATAACGCACAACTTCACAGAAGTAAACAATGAATTTTCAGTTAAGAAACACCTGAATTCTTACATTATAAATAGTTGTTATTCTCTAGAGGACTAAATCTGATACATTAATTTAACTTTATCTCCTTAATTCAGAGCTAATTACTGAAAAAATTGCTAGGATTTTGATACAGCTATGTGTGGACAATCTTTATAAAGTAAAAATAACAATGTGTGGAATGATCTATATTATGCAAAAAATTATAATATATAACTCCTGGTAATAAAGAATGCAATATAAAGATACTCTAATGTATTTTGGTATGTTTCACACATATTTGGCCTTGTTTTACAAGCTAAATTTAATGATGTGTGAAATGTGATCTATATAGCGTAAAATTCTATATAACACACAACCTCATGTTTTTAGGTTTGTGTAATAAAGATCTTCTACTGTATGTATATATTATTGGTATACATGTTGCTAATAACAGTGTTTTATTAACTAGGTTAAGCAATATTTAAGTGAGACATTTGGTAACTTTGGTGAAATAAAATAATTCTCAAAGATTTAAAAAAAAAAAAAAAGATGGCAGAATGAATTCTGCACTCCTCAATTTTTGACACACAGAATGTGACAGTCCACTTCGCCCCCTCCCCCCTTTTTTTTTACAGCCCTGAGGGGACAGCGCTCCAAAAAAAAAACATTTGCAATTCAAACAAGAGAATTCTGCATTTCCAAAGTACTGATTAAACAGAGAAATAAATAAAAAGGTTAAATAAGGAAAATATAACAGATCCTCGAAACATGCGACCTAAACTTAATTAAAAAAACTATAGATTATGTTCAATGAATAATAATTTCTATCTCCCTGTAATTCTGAAACGGCTACTCATGTGAAAGAAACAGAGTATCATGACCTTGACACTCTTACACACGCAGCCCAATATTCATTCTCGTAAGAACAGGAATTTCAAAATCCTGCACTAATGGGAGGTTGTTATGACAGAGACTTTAAAATGAATTTAAAAAATAAACTTCCAAAACTATTATTGAATAAATAATCAAAAAGACTAAAACAAGCTGCGTTATTGGATCGTCGCCAATAACGCAGATTGTTTAGAAGACGTAAGAATGGAAATTTAAAAATCACACATTAACAGGCAATTGTAATAACAGAGACATTAAAATTCTTTTAAAAAATAAACTTCCAAAACTATTATTGAATAAATAATCAAAAAGATTGAAAAAATCTTCACTATTGCTTTGTCTCGTAAAAACGGGAATTTCATAATCACGTACTAACAGGGATCGTTATAATACAGACTTGAACATTTGTTTAAAAAAAAACTTCCAAAATTATTATTGAATAAATAATCAAAATTATTTTTAAAAATGTGCACTATTTGATTGTCAGAAGAACAGGAATTTCATAATCACACATTAACAGGATATCGTAATAACAGACTTTAAAATTCATTTAAAAAAATAAACTTCTAAAACTGTTATTGAATAAATAATCAAAAAGATTTAAAAATCTGCACTAAAGATTCAAAAATTATTCGTTATATTTGCGGGTATGGGGTTAACACCTTGCTCTAATTTACACAAAACAAATTCCATTTAAGAATTTTAAAATTTTTAGCATCTACCATAGCATTTTATAAATGTTATATATAGAGAATACCAGAAATTTCAAATAACGATTTTTGTAAAATTTATAAAAGTACACAACCTATAGGACAAAATTAGCACTCGCCACTCACCAATCAGCGAGTAATACTGAAAATTTGGCGATTGACTTTATTGCCCCCACTGGTCAAACTTAATAGTCACACTCGCCAATTGTGATAATTGAATGGAAAAATATTTCTTCCCCGCTGTCGCTCGACAAATTTCGAAACCATTTGGCGAATTTCATGATTTTTCCCTCGGAATTATTTGACAGATTGTGATTTTTTTTCTTTCGAAGCCATTCGACGATATTCGAAATTTTTTTCCCCCGAAACCAGTTGATGAATTTTGCGATTTTTCCACTATCGATTAATGAATTTTGCAATTTTTCTGCAATCGATTGACGAATTTCGCAATTTATCGACTATCGAATTTCACGATTTTTTCCATGAACAAACAAATTGTGCACTTTCTTTCCGCTGATGTTCGACAAATTTCGCACTCTATTTCCGCTGCCGTTCAATGAATTTTGCAATTCTGTTCCGCAATTGTTAGACAAATTTCCCTATTTTTCTCCCGAGATCATTTGACGAATTTTGTGATTTTTTCCCCCCGAACCTATTTGACGAATTTCTCAAATTTTTTCACGACAGTTAAGCAAAATTAATTTCTTTCCTGCAATGCCTGATTTCCTTTCCGAGACCATTTGACGAATGTCGCAATTTTTTTCCCAACACAATTTGACGAATTTTGCTGTTTATTCCACAATCGTATGACAAATTTCGCAAATTTTTTATCAAGTATTTGTAAATTTGTTATTGGCCAGTGCTGAAAAACACTGGCGAGTAAAAAAATCCATGTACAGGCCAGTGAGTAAAAAAGTTAATTTTTACCTATAACACAACCCTTATTTACTTGATGCATACAAACAATCAAAGTAAATGATTTGTTGTTGAGCACCTGACCAAGCACCCCATGTCGGCAATCCTACAAGTTTTTTTTCTCTAACTGTGCATTTATTATCTCAGGCTCTATGGGCCCGATCACAATGGGGTTTGGATGATTCGACTTAGTTTTTGATCGTGTTACTGATTTTAGATCCACCTTCCATTACCAGGGGGCACATTATTTTCTTGAGTTCTATAAGCTCGATTTTGATGGGAATTGGTTCATTCAACTCCCTTGATACAACGGAGGTACCCATGTCAGATGTTCATATAGAACAAATTGTGCCCCTGGCAGTGGAAAGTGGAACTAAAGGAATTTGCAACGCATACTATATGGTGCTGGAGGCAGTGGGGACACGTGTCAGAGTTTCATTCGTAAGGTGGTTTGTTTGCAACAGAGTGTGCAGAAGGTGAAACTAAAAGATTTTGCAGTGCATGTACTGCACGGCTACTATACGGAGCCGCAGGCAGTGGGAACACATGTCAGAGGTTCTTTTACATCAGAATGTGCTCTCTATTGGCAGAAAGTGGAAATCAAGGATTTTCCGTCATGTGCGCAGCACTTTTAAATCAAAAATTTCATACAAAATCAGATTAAAGATATAAAATCATACAAACTTTAGGTTTGTTTAATTTTATTATCACGGGCCCGAGCAACGCCGGGTGGGTCAGCTACAGCTAGTAATAGAAATAAATAAAACACCCAAAATTCCAGCAATGGACACCCTACGAAAAGCAATAGGTGTAATTGTTTTTTATGATTGTATTTATAACAAAAGTTAATTTAAGGCATAATAGTAACTAATGAAACAAAATAGTCATTTTCAAATAAATTTAGCAATTAGGATATCAATAATTAATATATTTATGAGAATAGTACTTAACTGTTCAAATTAATTATTGTTATTGTCACAAGATCAATATTTTAATTATTTTAGATAGAAGATTTAAAATACTGAATGTCAGAGAATTACAGTTATCAAATTATTGTGATAATGGGAGGTTAAAGAGAGATAGTAAAATAAAAAAAAATGTCTTGGAATGTTAGTGCATGGAATCTTACTTCCTGTTACAATTCTTAACAGTTAAATTTCCTGAAACTACTTGATATATTACTTGTAGTAATTATAGCAATACAAATGAAATGAAAAGAAAGCAAAATAAATGAAACTATGGGTTGAATGTTTTAAATACTAAATAAAATAAAATGATTTCAAAATAAAACTGCAGAGCTGACCAGGGTTCGTTGATATATATCAATGGATATATATCATGATATATATCCGATTTTATTTCCAAAATATCAAGATTTTTGATATTTTGATATTATTTGATATTCATTTTCAAAATATCAAGATGTTTGTTATTTTCAATATTTGATATTTATTTTCAAAATATCACTGTGCAAGATACTTTTTATATTTTAAGTCAAAACAAGTGTAAATGAAATTTTCAACTAATATTGACTGTTCCATTCTGTAGATAAAGAACATTTGTCTCTGGCAGTGACTTTTCTAGCCAAAGAAAAAAACAAAAATCTTATCGAAGCTTTGTTTGAAGTTTTTATTTTTAAATGTAGATTATATGGGACTAATAATTATGTAAGGCATAACTAATTCAGGACAGATATAGAAAGATAAACTGTCTAATTTAGATAATCAGTTCTATACAGCTTCATTAGAAAAGAATCAATTTCTTGTTTTAGTGTTGTTGAGCTTAAATTGTACAACATGTTAGGGAATAAAAAATTAAGCTGACATTTATGTTTAAATTTTTCAATTAAAAAAAAAAACTTTTGTATTTAATTTTTTGTTTTATAAATTTATGATTTCTTGATAGTTGATACTGAATCTTATAGTTTTTTTTTTTTTTTTATAAAAGTATAAAACAAATTGCTTCTGTTTTGTTCCAATTTCTGGTTTTAGTGTTGTTGAGCTTAAATTGTACAACATGTTAGGGAATAAAAAAATAAGCTGACATTTATGTTTAAATTTTTCAATTAAAAAAAAAAACTTTTGTATTTAATTTTTTGTTTTATAAATTTATGATTTCTTGATAGTTGATACTGAATCTTATAGTTTTTTTTTTTTTATATAAAAGTATAAAACAAATTGCTTCTGTTTTGTTCCAATTTCTGGTTTTAGTGTTGTTGAGCTTAAATTGTACAACATGTTAGGGAATAAAAAAATAAGCTGACATTTATGTTTAAATTTTTCAATTAAAAAAAAAAAACTTTTGTATTTAATTTTTTGTTTTATAAATTTATGATTTCTTGATAGTTGATACTGAATCTTATAGTTGTTTTTTTTATAAAAGTATAAAGCAAATTGTTTTTGTTTTGTTCATTAGTTGATCTTCAATTTTGTTCAAAGTGAAAAAAAAGAAGAAAAGGGAGGAAAAAAAGCAGTTTTAGTAAATTGTTTAAGTTTTCATGTTAAGTGTAATATATTTTAGTTTCTAATCTATATTATGCATGAAAATATTTATTATCAGCAGTAAGTTGACTATTTTGAAAATATCGGATATATATCAAAAATATCAGATACATATCAAAATATCAGATATTTTTGATATTTTCGAAAATATCATGATATTTACGAACCCTGGAGCTGACGTTTGAGGCCCCTAATCTGAAGATTTACTAATTTCATTACTACTATAAATTTAATTAATATTTATAGTATTTTTTTACATGCAGAGTTGTTTTGTCAGCGATTAATAATCAAACACTTAAGACAAAAAATATTGATTTTTAACAACTTCTGAAATTTAAAATTTGTGTTTATTTAAATGAGGAGAGCTTGAACCCTTCCTTTCCCTGTGCCCTTAAACATTATTATCTGCTTCCTAATTGGTTTGATTGATTTGCAGATTATAAAATATGCAAGGCAGTAATAAAATAATAATAATCTGGTTTAATGTTAAAAATTTTATTAATCATGTGAAATTAATTAAAAGCAGCTATTTATAAAAAATTTGTTCTTATTACATGCTGGTAAGTGCAATTTAAAAATTAAATTTGATTACTTAGCTTTGCAGTTACTGCAAAAGATTTTATTCACTACATGAACATCACTGAAATTGCATTTTCAGTAATATCTACACGAGGTATCCATTACTGGAAATTGACTAATTAAGTATTCCAGTAATGGACACTGGTCCTAAAATCTTAAAAATAAATGAAATTTTGTAAATCGGCATTAGCAGGTAAAAACTGAGCGCCAATGGGCCGACTGTCACCACTAAATTTTATTAGTATTCTTTGCCTACACTTTATTAGTATACATCACATAAATTTTGTTAGTATTCTTATTAGGGGAAGAATGCTAAAAATTTAGTGGTGGTACTCGGCCCATTGGCGGCCAGTTTTTACATCCCTGGTCATTAGTATAAACCGTTTTCGGCTATGATGTCTTACACTCACACAGTTTTTTTTTTTTTTAAATCCGTTATAAGAAGGAAAAAAGTCGCCAAATTTTGAAGATTATTTCCTTTAATGGTAACCTGGCTATTGTACTAAGTTATTGGTTTGGCGCGGGTTTAGAAATTGCACCAATCCAAAAGTCGCCAAACATCTGTGCCTGAGTGTAACACATCTGTTCAAAGTTTTCTATTACTATCAAAACAAAAAAACACGGAATATTTGCAAGAAAATAAAGACCATATATACATTAAGTTAGTAAAACCGTCTCTTAGCTTGTTCATTATAATTTTCACTAAAAAACACTGGTTTGTTTAAGGTTGTCAACATTATGACAGGTTATAAGACATGCAAGACTTATGAAAAAAATAAAAACTGAATTCCTATAGGTTATTTTTTTATAAACTAAAAACTTTGGAGGGTGTCCATTACTGGAATATTTACCCATATATATATATATTATTTTTTTCCCTTTTAAGTCTAAGCCTGGTTATTATCATTCATAACACTATAATGAAAAGAATCTCTGAAATTAATATAAACAATAATCTAATAAATCTTGGTGCGAGAAGATTCTCTCTGTGATTTTACATGTATCAGCTGTACATTTTGAGTGGAAATTGCACAAGTTTGTATTTACCTAGGATTAAAATCCTGGAATAAACTCTGCAGATTCATAATTTTAATTCATATTCATATACGTACTAAATATTATACGAGATTATTTCATTAATCCTTAATCAGAATAATGCAAATCTTGCGCTTTTTCTATCCATATGACATAGTCTTACTACAAAAACAGAACAGTTTACAAAACAAAGTCGAAAGTACGGCAATACAAAAGGATAACGAAGCACAAAACATTCCAAATCCAATGCCCATAAATAAAACATAACTAGCATTTATAGTTCACATTTTGTCCACTACAGCATGCAGGACAGCTAGACCTTACTTTAGGGTCCTTCTATATGACAGTGGCGACATACGGCATATACAATTTGATTCGTCAGGATGATTTTGGACAAAACTAAATCGCCAAACGTCTTGGAGAACCTGCCGTTATCGCCACCGTCACCGTTTTCCAATCACTGCTAGCTCTTCTAACAAAAGCTGGATCTAACTCTTAATATAGTTCCCGTAACCAAAATAAACATGGCTGGGAGGTTTCGAGTTAGAGAAATATTTTTAAACTTATCTCGAAAGTATGGATATTCGCCATATAAGTTTAGGGAAGTTGTTCACAATAATAGGGAAAAACTCTACTATGTTGCTGCAAGTGTGGGAGCAGGAATAACTCTGATGATATTTAGTGATAAATTACAGAAATTTGGTACTAAGCGTGATATGGGTATAGTAAGAGCTAATCAAAATTATAAAGCTGTGAGTAAATGCTAATATCACTAATATTATTTGTGTTTCTTATTCATATTTTGCAATATTGTTATTAGTTTTCGAATTCTAGTTTTGGTTTCAGTATTGCTTTTTTTTTCTAAATTTCAAGTAAAATATGAGAATTTAGAAAATTTAGGCATGTTTCATTCTATTTTTAGGCTTTTCAGAAGCTTCTTACTTCGGTTTTATCTGATAACACATATAATTGTTTTCACATAATCACCTGATTGAATAGGTTTTGAAAATTCACACAACATGCCAGTGGTTTTGGAAAATGTTAAAAAATTCAGTGACCAATTAATGGGTGCAAATGTACTGATGGAAGAACATAATTTTTAACTAAGCATTTTTAGCCAAGTTGTTTTAATCACTTGATTTTTCTTAAAGTATTCATGTGTGGTAAGGTATACTATCATCGGGTTTTAAATGAATTCTGCATATTCTTATAGGGTAGATGTGCCAGTAATGGGCCACCTTCAACGTTTTTGATTTATAAAAAAATAACCAATAAAAATTCAGCTTTTTTTATTTCATTAATATGCTTTCTTTAAATTCTAGTTTTAAATACAATCATAATATCAATTATCTATTACTTTTTGTGGGTTGTCCATTACTAGAATTTAGGGTGTTTTGATTTATTTCTGTTATTTACAATTAAATTTTGATTCACATTGGGAAATGTGACTATGAGCATGGTTAAATATTGTTGGTAGATTAATACAGTCAAACCTCGTTAACACGAACACTCTTAACGCGAATTACTTTTAGCACAAACTGTTTCCAATTGCCCCATCCAGTTGTATGTAATGTATTTGAGTTCGGATAACACGAACTACTTTTAACACGAACAAAAAAAGTTTCCCCTTGCGTGTTCGCGTTAACGAGGTTCAACTGTATAATATTAAAATATGTGGAATATAACAATTATAACTATTAATTAAAAAATAATTTTTAAAGAAATTCCTTAAGGGTGTCCATTACTGGCACATCTACCCTATTCAGAATAGATTTTATGACATACAGCAGAAATATTGTTAAATACATACACTTATTGTTAGACAATAAAAATGTTTAATGTGATGCTGGGGTAAACTCTATACAGTTTTTAAATTAGCTTCAGTTATTATAGTTCATTTTGATTTCCTCTCATTTAAAAATACAAAATAATATATTATTGTTAGTGTTTACTCTAGATAGAAAAATGCATTATTGAACCAGCAAAAGTTTTTTTTTTTTTTTTTTAAAGGGCATTATTTCAACATAAAATGTATTGTGTTTAATAACGATAAAACCAAAAATTGTAGAATTTTTATATGTGATAAATAAAGTAGCATTAATTTAGAATGGTTTAATGAATTTTAATTAATAAATAAAATTAAAGTAGGGGAGACCAGTACACAGTGGACCACTTTTTCAGTTAACATTTTTTTTCTCTTTAACAGACTGACCGATCTGTATGAAAATATTTTTGAATATTCTTTAAACCTTCTTACATCCATCATAATTTTCTCACAACATAGTTTTCAATACATTTAAAAAAAAAAAAAAATTATATACACTTGTAAAGTGGACCAGTGTACCCCGGAAGCGGGGTACACTGGTCCACCCACCGGGGTACAGTGGACCACTATTAGGTATTATCTAAAATACAATATAAATCTATTTTTCATTAATCTAATTCTTTTTTGTTGCCCCTTCACCTGCAAAATAACATAGTGATATAAATTTTGAGACAAAAACAAAAAATTAATTATATTTTGAAAATAATAACAGATTAATACAGGAACAATTGCAATTTAGTTGAAGTTATTACTTAAGTACAAAGAAATCAGCGCACATTAAAATTTGCAAATGAAATTCCAAAGTACTTATGAGTAAGATTGACCCTGGAATTTTCAAGAAATAATTTTGGGTCTGAGAACAACATTATGAAATCATTGACATCAACAGCAGATTCATCTACAGTTTCGGGAGAAATAAACTGATTTCCATTCAATTTGCGTCTCATGAATCTTATTTGAATAGAATCATCAACAATTAGACTACAGTTATATTTATCAAAGGCAGTAAATACAAAACAAAATATTTCTTACTATGTTAAATAAATTGTTATTTTTATTTGTTTACTTTATTTTACAGTTAAATCTACTATAAAACAATCTTTCTTTATAGAAAATAAGCAATTATTAAATATTTTGAACATTCTGCATTACAGGAGCAGAGTGGATTGTGGACCACTGTGCCCGAGGAATGGGTGGTCCACTGTACCCCATGTTGAAGTTCAATAAATAATCATATTAATATTGTTTATAGCTTTCTTTTAAACATATTAACTTTAAAGTAAAATAAAAACAAGTATCTTAGCTTTGCAAAAAAGCTGTTTTATTTTATTTATCTACAACCTTTAATTACTAAAAAAATATAAATATTATGATGAAAAATTTTACTTTTAGAAGCTCAAAAGAACAAAGCAGGATAAAATAGTTCAATCTGAGCTAAACATATTTTCTGAAGGCTGTAAATAATCATTGCAGGGCTGTTGTCTATTAGGATAGAAGAGAAGCTTAAAAATTTTTTTAATAAATAAAATATTAGGGGGTGGTCCACTGTGTCCATAGGTCCAGTGTGTACCGGTCTCCCCTAATGCATTTCTTCACTTTCAACTCAAATGTTTTTTAACTCAGTTTGCCAATACACTCATATTTTCTTTGAAAAATGACCTATGCAAGGTTGTATTGAATTTTAAATACTACTATTTTTGTTGAGAAAAGGTCACCATATTTAATTACATAAATTCTGTTATTAAATAAAGCAATTTTTTAAAATTAAAATATAGTGGTAACAAAAAGGTATAAAAGTTAGCAGCTATGGTTAGAGAGGATGAATGTTTGTGTTAGGTTATCTCCGACATCTGAGGCTGTTGTGATATTTACAGTGTCGGGGCTGTCCTGCTACTTGAGGGCTATAGGTTAAAAAGAGCAGAGTGCTGCTCCCTCTCTAGATGAGGGATTTTCAACCAGTGTGCCACAATAGAATCTCAGGTGTGTCGTTTAAATTTAGTTAAGTTCTGTCAAGATTTTACTAAGCAGAAAAGTACATTTTTTTAATGTAATACAGTAGAAGATCTTTATAATGCAATTCTCTATATAACACACAACTTCTCAGATGTAAACAAAGAATTTTGCAATTCAAACACACCTGCATTCCCACATTGTAAAAAAATTACTTCTCTCTAGAAAACTAATTTTAATACATTATCTCATCTTTATCTTCTCAATTCAGGGCTTTTTAATGAAAAAATTGTTATTATCACAATAATTTTTTTGAAAATGAGTAATATAATTAATGATTTGGACCATGTTTATAAAGTAAATTTAACAATGTGTGAAATAATCTACATTATGCAAAAATTTACAATCTACACAACTTCTGGTCCCAAGGAATGCAATATAAAAATCCTCGCTATGCATCAGACATAATTGGCCATGTTTACAAGGTAAGTTTAATGATGTGTGAAATGTGATCTATATAATGCAAAATTCTATATAACGCACAACCTCATGTTTTCGTGTTTGCGTTATGAAGATCTTCTACTGTACTTTAAATTTAAATTTCATGATTTACTTTGTGATGAGATCAGTGTAATAAAACTGCATTTCTTGTAGGTTTATTTCAGTGGTGAACACTTAATAAGAGTGTGCAGGGAAATTATGAATGTGTATATAATGTTCTCACACCTACAGACAAAAATAATTCAGTCTGAAAAAAAAAATTGCCTTGGAAAGAAAAAAAAAACGAAAATTGGGGGGGGGGGGGGGAGGCTATTTGAACTAGTAAAAATAAAATAAATAAATGTAACTTGAATAAAACTCTGAGCAAATTATATTTTTTATTTAGATTTATTGTATGCAATTTTTGAAGGAAATACTTGGCTACCTAACACTATAGGTGCAGATTCCCAAAATCTGGAAGGAGCCAGTGGCTCCTAAACCCAAAAAATCCAGTGGCCACATTGTGAAACACACATAAAAACAATATTTTTTTCACAATTAAATTTGGACAATGGAATATTGAATCTTCCCACCGTAATTGCATACACTTTGTAGGAAAACAATTGTAATGTAAGATCTGAATATTTTTTGAATAAACGATTCTCTAAAGTTTTTTTAATCTATAAATAAGCTTCTCCCCCCCCCCCACCCCCCAAAAAAAAAAAAAAAAAAAAAGGATTTTTCATAGCTGAATATAAATGCTCAACTTAGGAAACTTGCATAAGAAAATATGTCTAGGTTTTAGATTTTAATAAAATAAATTTAACAATTTCTGACATTTTCAAGGATGATGGAGAAAGATCGAATACTATAAGCCTCATTGCAACTTTTGTTGCAAGGGGAATTTTTAAAGGATGTATTAAAGAATTTTTTTAATACCTATGGAGACAAAAAAATAAATTAAATTTTTGTGACCGATTGCCGATTTTCATGTTTTATTATCACAACTCGATGAAATTCACAATTTTTTTTTTTTTGCAATTGATTGATGAACTTTGCGGTTTTTTCGCGACCAATTGATGAAATTCGTGGGGGTTTTTTTTATCCCCCGAGACTAATTGGGGAAATTCACAGTTTTATTTTGCGACCGATTGGCGAAATTCACGGTTTTATGTCATCAGCAATTGATGAAATTCATGGTTTTATTTGGCGAGTAATTGACGAAATTTTCAAAATTTTTTCAGTGACCGATTTGAAGAAATTTTAGATTTCTTTTCATGGCTGATTGGCGAATTGATTTGCGGAAAGCTAAAAATAAATAAATAAATAATGATAATTCGAGGAGTTTTGCTAATTCGTGGAAGAATCGCATGCCAATATCTATGTGTACCTGTAAGAACATATCTATAAAATCCCAGAGCTACAAATTTATTCTCTTCTCGGCACAAATTTTACTGTGTCACGGGCTTATTGTGGCATGCCATTGGCACAGAGTTTATTAGCGACGCATATCAACAGGATTTTTTTTCGATGCTGCGGACATTGCAGATTTATTAGTGGTAATGTGGCAGTCATATTTTTTAATTATGGACAATAGAAAAAAGAATAAAAAACAGCTAAATATTGCTGAATTATGGAGGAGAATGCCCGGATTTCATATTATAAAAAAAAAAGTGGAAATCTCCCTTTGGACGAAAAAGGGACATCCATGTAAAACACATGGCGACTTAGACATAGAAAGTTAGTCGCCAAAGCAAAAACATTAGTCGCCACGTGGAGACTGGCGACCGTGAATCTGCACCTATACCTAACACACATTCTTTTGATTAGATGGGATATGTTTTTAAGAATGTGTGTACTTTATTTTTTGTTTGGCCAAAAAAAAAAAAAAGAACACTCCATTCCTTTTTACCACTAAATTGTCACAGAAAAAAAAAGAACTGAAATAGCCATTCAACTGGAAATAATGTCTTCTTGCAATTTATTTTATAAAAATAAGCTTAGGGATCGTCTTCATAGAGAAATTGTAACAAACTGTGAAATTTTTAATATGAACAAACATCTAATTTGGACATCATATTTGGCTTTTTTGGTAAATTTTACCTTAGGATATCAAACAGGAATTCATTCAGTCAAGTAGTTTAGGAATTATGAAAGTTTAAAGTTTGGAACTCCTAATGTTAGTCATTGTAAAACAGATTGTAATGCAGGTAGTTTTTCAAATATAACTCAAAACCTATTTGGCAGAACAAGATGTAATTTTGGGTTCGCATATTTAAAAAAAATCTATTTCTATTAAAAGTTCACATGTTACAAAACTCGTATTTTTTTGGAAATTTATTTTTGGAATTTTAAAAGCTTCAAATATGGAAATCGAAATTCATTGCTCATTCTGCCAAGTAGTTTTTGAATTATGTTTAAAATATACTCGCATTGCAATCTGTTTTGCTACTTCTGACCCCTATATACAGGGTTACCATAGATGAATGACCAGATTTTAAAAATTTATATTTTCAAAACTATTACACATATTATAATAAGTGGTACATGAAAAAAAAGGAAAACATCCCAAGTTATTATTATTTTTTTTCAGTTATAAATGTTCGATGTGTGAACCTTTCGTAACACAACAAACATCTAATCTGTAATCAAGTTTGTTTTACACTGCCAACAGTTCTTAATGGAGCATTGATGCATTCTTTGAAAGTGTTTTTGGCAATAGTGGTTTATAAAACAGATCTTTGTTGTAACCCCACAAAAAGAAATTGCATGGCCTAAGATCTGGGGACCTTGGTGGCCATGTGAATATGGGTAAATCATTGTTACTCGCATGTCCAATCCAGCATTGAGCGACAGAAAAAAAACTTGGAATGCTTATTCTTTATCTATACTAATAAAAGACTGTTATGTGTCTTTCTGTGTGCAATGTCTAGTAAAATCTACTGCACATAGAAGTCTGAAAATTTGGGTGTGGAAAGTCCACTGGTCCTGAGTTTCAGATTTTTAATTTTTTAGCACCCAGGACCCCTGGGCCTCTTTACGTTTTTGTGCCCTAAATTGTTAATAACTTGCCCCCTTTTTATCCAACCATCTTTGTTTTTGGGGCCCTTTCTCCATTTAGTTATTTCCTCATTTCTATATTCCAGTTAAGTCCCTGAGACCCGGTGTGGAGGCCCCATTAAAGTTTTTGTTTCCTAAATTGTTATTAAGTTGCCCCATTTTAATGCGATCTTCTTCGTTTTTGGGGCTTTTCTCCATTTAGTTATTCCCTCACTTCTACATTCCAGTTAGGACCCTGGGGCCCGGTTCGGCGCCCTTGAACTTTTTGTGAATTATCCATTTTTCACCTCCCTAATTGTGTTCTTAATGCATAACTTTAAAGTTGAATCTTGGACTCCTCTCCCCAGGCCACCCCCTTCTTATTTTTATTAGGGCACTAGGGCCCTTTTTTAAGCATTTCTTTAACATTTTATTCTAATGATTAATTTATACCCTATGCTTAATTTCGATTAATTGAATATCTAAAGTGCTAAGTAGCAGGACCTTTTAACATGTTTTTGTCTTAGGGCCATGCTCAAAACAGTTGGCTCTCTGCTATAGCTCCCTTAAAAATCATCCGATTCACTAGCTTTTTTTTTTTCTAACAACTTCTTAAGTCCTTCAGATACTACATGAATGACAAAAAAATTTCTCAGACCTCAACTACCATCAATTTTGAATATTTATCTCCTTGGGGCCCTTGATGCAGTTTCTTTAAAATGATCTGATTCTCTTGCAGTTTTCTTTAACATAGTTCTAGGGTCCTCCAGGTACTTTATAAACTCTTAAAAATTTCCTTAGACCACAGCTACCACCTTTTTTTAATATTAATCTTCTTTTTCAGCACCAACTTACGTTTACTCGCTACAGCCATAAATTAAAAATTGCGTTACTTAAGTTAAAGGTAAGTGGTTAAGTTTAGAGGGGGAGGGGGGGAACTTCATCTATAAATTAAATATATTAATGTTAAAGGTAATTAGTTAAATTTATGGGAGGGGGCACTTTCCACCGCCTTAGGGCACATTCTTTTCTTGTGTTCTGTGTGCCCAGGGATCAAGTGATGTTAAAAATTTAGCAAGGAATACATTTAGACTCAGTAATTTTAATAATTTAATAGTAAATTTAAATAATTTTGTTTTTCATTTAAATATACAAAGTTCAAGTATTTAAAAGTTTTTTGTGAAAATACCAAACAAGATTGCAAGAAATCATATAAGATTTATTAAAGAAACATCTTAAGCTGTTAAATATAGAAAAATTAAGGTAACACCATTTCTTTCCTTTATTATTGTTGTTATCATTTGTTCTCTATTTGAGACAATTTTAGAACATATGAATATTTACTTTAATATTTTGAACACGACAAAAAATTTTAATCAAGAATTTTTTTAAGAATTTCTTTTCTGTGTTTCTTAAATTAAATTACTTATGTTATAATAAAAGTGTATTAAAAAATCAGCGGGGATGGTGGACGTAAATTAGCTTTAAAATATCCCTAAAATTTCATTGTCTAATCCTTAAAATTCCTCCCTAAAATTTTTTTAATATTTGCTGCACCTGATTTCAATGGGAATTTGTTCATTCAACTTAGCGTACGATTATTTTACAGATTTTAGTTCCATCTTCCACCGCCAGGCAGCACATTCTTATGTCAGGTTCTATGGGCCTTATTACAACGAGGTTTGGCTCATTCAAATTGGTTTTCGATTCTCTCCAGCACATGCAGAGCACTCCTGGTATATATATCTTAGGCAGCAGAGAGGTTCGTTCAGAAAGAGGTTTATTCGGAACACACTAGATGCTGCCAAAGCCATTGGGGCCCCGGAAACTAAGTTCACTTGAAACACTCTGCGCTGCCAAAGGCAGTGGGGCTCCCGTAACTAGATTCATTTGAAAGATTTTCTGAAGATATAAAATCTACTACAAACTAATCTAATAAATCTAATACAAACTTGAGTCTTTTTTAAGGTTATTATCACAGGCTTGGGTAAAGCTGGGCGTGTCAGCTAGCTTTCATATATCACTTATTATAATATGTGTAATAGTTGTAAAAATATGAATTTTTAAAATCCAGTAATTCATTTATGCTAACGCTGTATATCTATAATAACAAAGATAGAAATCTGTCTGTGTAAAGGCTAAAACAATTTGTATTTGAATTTGGTTCTTTTTCATACCAAATGTATTCCAAATTTTTATTCTAACTTCATTGAATTTCTACTTTTATATAAGTAAAAATAAATAAAATGGCAGATATCTGATGATCAATATAATGTTTGAAATTTTAGCGACTTAAAACAACCAAATTATGAAAAAAATCTGGAAAAATGACTTTAATTATAAAATTTTATTCATCATGAAAGTATCTTTTACAGCACGAGACTTAACCTGAAAAAGGATTCATTCATTTGAATTGCTATGCATATTTCATACTACTATGGTACATTTGAAACTTTTCTGATAATTACTTTTTAAATTACTAAGTTAATATAATTGCTAATTAGAAAATTTTAATATTATTGACTAAATTTGCTTGTATTCAATTATTAGACAAATAAAAGAGAAATCATGCATTTGCGATTAGGAATCAGCTGAAATTTTAGGTAAAAAAGTTACATTATTATTCATTCATAATTCACTCTCGGCTATAAAAATGTTCTTTAAAGCTTTGTAAAGTGTATTTCTGAGTTTTAAATTAATGTAGCAAGTTTTATTAATAAAACTTCCCAAAATTTACATTTTAGTTTATTGTATAGCACAAACATTTAATATTTATGAAAGGAACATTAGCACTAATTCGGTAAGAAATTATGTTATGAATGATATAAAATGGTTTTAGAGAGAGTTAAATACAAATGTATTTATTCGTCACATATATCTATTCATTTTCAATAACAGTAACTTTTTTTCTTGCCAAGAGTGGATGCCTAAATGTAAATTCGATAATATTTCTTTTGTAAAATATTAGACTTCAGGGGGAGAAAAAAAATATTAAACTATTTTTTTTTAAAATCCCAATTCTATTATACTTTTTTAAAATCTTTAATCTTTATGTTTAAATGCCTAGTAAAACAAATTATCTGAAATTAGCATATATCTGTATAATTTCAGGAGGGAATTTCTAAAATACCTTTGCTCCGGAAATGAAATATACAGAATAAGCTATATACAGTCAAAGTTCTTTAATCCACACAAGTTGCGACCAAAGGTTGTGCAGATTATAGAATATTGCGGGATATGGAGTATTATGGATTATGTGTCATTTTTTTAATTTCTGGACAACATTTTAATTTTATTTTCAGTATGACATGAAAAGTTAAATATGAAATTAAATAATTAATTTAATATCCTACCTCAAAAAAAGCAATTTTAAATTATTTTATTAAAAAATTGATGTATATTTAAAGAATAATTACATTGATAATTTTATATATGAGGATTAAGATTTTCTTCCAGGAGCATTTTCAGCAAGAAATATAGCAAAAATGCATTAAAAGAATAAATTATGCACAAAAAAATAATAATAACCAATACAAAAAAATATAATTATGGGAAAGTATAAAATAATTTCATAACAGATATTGATGAGCAGAATGATTAAAAACTGCAAAAGGAATTGTTCATTAAACTATGATGAAGGATGAAAAATAGCATCTTGGAATATTGAATAATATTTATAAAGTGTTTTGTATAACAAAAATAGAGGCAAGTGTTGTTTGTTTTAAAACTTTAAATTTTTCTTTAGAAAGTTTATCTTGCATTCTATGAACAGTCATTATATCTTGTTGATAAATGCAACTCTGTTGCTCTAAAAAGTTAAAGTATTGTCTACCCAAAGCTAGTGCCTGATCAATTGAAATTTTTTCGGCATTTTTAGAATCTGATTCAGTTTCAGAATCAGTAGGATGCAAAAACACTAGAGATTATTTCTGCTTCTGTTACATGTTCAGTAATTGATGCTTTATCATCTGCTGTCAGCAGATTCACTATGAAATCTTCTGTTACAGATTTAGACATTACTTCCAACTTTTTGCATATACTGTAAAAGTTTTGCAGTTGTTGTCTTGACATGCAAGAACTTAAACAAATGAAATTCTTCATTGTCACATGGAATAACAATAAATAAAGATTCAGTCCATATATTATGCCATGCATTTACCAGGCACAACAAGCACACAAAATGATGCGTTTTCATTGGTTATTTACTCTCCTGAACTTACTCAAATTAAAGTAACGATGAATGAAAAGCAGTAAAACATGTGCATGCGTTCAGAATGTCCTGTAGCCTACGTGTGTTCTGTAATGCAGTTTGGTTTTTACTGGTATATAAAAAAATATATGTATATTTAAAAATAATGAGATTTTATGAACTTTTACTGCATTTTTTATTATTTCTTTTAAAAACATCATTTTTTTGGATCGATAATTTGTAAATTTGTTTAACTGTTTACATTTGTTAAGCAACGCGAATTATAGAAAATTGCAGATTATGGGTGTGCGGATTATCGATCCTTGACTGTATATATAATTAATTCTATTAATTGTGTACATCTAGCCAAAGGCAATATTTACAGAATTCTAGGGGTCTTTCTCATCCTAATTGTTTTACTATCCGATTTTAATTTTGACTTCCCATTGAGTATCCCTGGAAAGAGAAGGTTGAATCTTGTTGAGGCATGTCTTTTAACATTTTCGACTGTCTTAAAGAAGAATGTACCTTTTCTTTTTAAATGTGGCATATATTTAAATTCTTTAAAAGCTAAATAAAAAACATTTCTAGAAAGCTAAATGACTAAACTAGCTTTGAACTTTTACCAGATATTAAAATGTCAAACAGATTTTTGGTGATAAGACATTAAACATGAATCATTGATGATCCTAAAAGGATGCACTTCTATTATATTCAAATAAAAAAAAATAATAATATTTGAAATTGGCATGCCTTATGTAAATGTACAGGTTTTAAAAGCTAAAAAAAAATTACCGAATTCAAGCAAAATTAAAAAAAAAAAAAAATTACTTCTAAATAACTCCCATTCAAATAACATTAACCACTTATCTCGGAGGGTTAGTGAAGTAGGTTCTTAATGTACAGTAAAGAGTACATTTTCAAGAAATTTATACATTACAGTTTTGTTACAAATTATAGTAAAATGTTTTGTATTTTGTTTCTGTAATGAAGTATTTTGTTTGTGTAGGTAAATAATATTTCTTTTGTATGATTTTTAATTACCTTAATATAAGTGTGCTACAAAAATTCAATTATTGGTTCAAGTGTGCCATGAAAGTTTAACTATAGATTCAAGTGTACCGTGAGACAAAAAAAGTTGATAAACACTGCTCTAGATAATGCTCTGATGAGAACACTAATTAATGTAGTGTTGACATTATTGTAGATTGTTTATTCGATAACCCAGACTTTATTAAACTAGGGCCCCTTGTGGAGGCCCTGGCCTTGCTAGTTCATCCATTAAGATGATAGTATTGCTTTTAGCTGTTGATTGCATGTTTTCCTCCAGATAATTTAAATAGACTGGTATACTTCGAAATCTATGGATTTTACTTGGTCTAGCTGAAGTTATAATGTTTTTTATGAAACTAAATTTTATCAATATTCTCAAAATATGCAAGCTAATGTGTTTATTTTTTGTTTGTTTGCATATTTCTATTTATCCTCAGATACAGCCTGAAAATTTAATAAATTCTGCAATTCTTCACATTTTCAAATTAAAATGCTTCTTGATGATTATAAACATAAGACTAAATAAATTGAATACAATTTATAATAAAGGAAGTACATGAAAAATTTTGTGAAATAAAGATCAATTAACTATTTATGAAATTTGTCTTAGTGGCATTATTACAGGGCACAAAGAAAAACAAAACTTGAAAAAGGTAAAAAGTTGCCAAAATTTTTTGATGAACACTGCTGTGTTGACAACTCAGTTATGGAGATAAGAATCTATTTCATTCTTTCAACTCTTGAAAGATGATTTTTAGTAAAGTGCTAGTAAATGAGTACAGTTGAGATTGTTTTTTTTTAATTTCCATGTGTTTTATTATGTAGGGAAGAAGTAATGAAAATGGAAAAAGTGTTGAAGAGGTATTGAAAATATAGTTGCATGAATTAGTTAGATTAGTTTTTTAATTATCGCATGTTCTATTACATAAGATGCACAGTTATTGTATGAGCAAATAATGAAAATATTTTGAATTTATCAGTATCATATTTAATAATATATTTCTATTCCATAATATTTTTTGTTTAAATTCTTATGAATATTATTTATACTTCCTTTCCATAAAATTTTGACATTCCTTTTTTATATGAATTCACTGGACTCACTGATAATCCAGTATCATATTTAATAATGCAATTCTATTATAAAAACTTATATTTTTTGTGTCTTGTGGATTTCTTTTTCTGCATCCTTTCCTGAAATTTTTAAAGTTATGTTTATTATATTTGCTTTTTTTTTTTTTTTTTTTTTTTTTTTTGTGGGGGGGGGGGTAGCTGAATGCATCTGTTCTGTTCTGTCATTTTAATTTAAAATCTATGCTTTAAAAAGGGAAACAATGCTTGACTGCATGTTTGTATCACATAATTTGCAATTCTCAATCTATATACATTTTCTATGCATCTATCCTTAGTTATCACATGTTTAAATAGATCATTTTCTCACAATTACTCAGCTTATCCATTTTCTTAAGGAGTCATCCATTAATTATGTCATGCAAATTTTGCGGATTTTTTATCTCTCCCTCCCGCTATGTCACAGGTTGTCACACTCAAGTGATACCCCTTCCTGTTGTGACATCACATTTTCTGCAACTATTAATTTAAAGCTAATTTTATGCAAAAAAAAAGGGGTTATATGATTTATTACATATTGATGTAAATATTATAAGACCCTTAAGGGTTTTTTTCATTCAGGAGAACAGACCTTCTCCCTAATGTTAATCTTATGGGAGAGTTCTTTTAAAATAACTTGTTTGCATTTCAATATTTTTAAGTAATTCTTTTGCATTGGATAGCTGAGATAATTTCTTCAAAGGCTGTTTTTTACTTTTTTAGTTTTTTTTCAGGTTTTTTATTTTTTTATGAGGATACTTTGACTTTCAAAACTGCTTCTGAAAGTGAATGTAAATAAAAAAAAAAAACCTGCAAACAAAATCGGCCTTTGTACAGATCAATCTCAGCTATCCAAAGCAAAAAAAAAAAAATGTTTAGAAATATTTAAATGGAAACGAGATATTTTAAAAGAACTCTCCTATACGATAAACATTAGCCAGTAGGTGTTTTCACTTGAGTGAGACAGCCTTTAAGATCTTGTGTGCTTTTACTTCACGCTGTTGAAATTAAAAGAAAAGGGAAAATATACCTAATTCTATATGAATAATAACAATACATATATTTTTTAACAGTGGTGCAAAAATCTAGGCACCAATGGGCCGATTCCCACCACTAAATTTTTAGTATTCTTCACCTAATAAGAATACTGATAAAATTTATGCGAAGTATACTAGTAAAATTTGACGAAGAATACTAATAAAATTTAGTGGTGGGAATCAGCCCATTGGCGCCTAGATTTTTGCATCCCTGTTTTTTAATAAACTTTAATATGCTGCTTGCAAATAATACCTACCTAATTGTTTTCATATTTTTGATGTGATGTCACAGTATGTTAACCCCTTCCCCACATTTTGAGGACCCCCTCCTTCCTCTTGAAGTGTGATATAATTAATGGATGACCCTTAAGTCAAATTATAATATCACTTATTACTTTTAAATCTGTATTTTTCTGACTGATTAGAAACATAATATTAAACAGGGATGAAAATCTTCTGTGGTTCGGAAATTTTCTGCTTATTATTTTTACAAAGTCTTCTTTTTTCTTCTTCTTTTTGTAATTTTTTCCCTCTATAATTTTTCTAACAACTTTCACCAGCGAAATAAAAACAGTTGCCAACTGTGCTGATTTTGACAGAGGACTTCCAAGTTTCGGCTCAACTCCTGCCTATATGTTTTACTACATATTACTCCTTATTTTTTATTATTCATAAAAAAATTTAATCTTCCCTATGACCTGTCGCCAAATGCCATATTATGACTTCAATCCTTCTCTATTCCCTGCATGAAATGTTAGCATTCATTTTATACTTACTTCAGTAAAATCTTAAGACCTAAATAAAACAGTATAATATTTTAGATATGTCATTTTTATTTCTTAATTTTAATAGTGATTTTTAATATTTATTAGAATGTGAAATGAATTGTAAAATTAATTACTAAACCTTTTACATTGCTTTAGCCTTTTACAATGCATTTCCTCTTTTTTGATTTCTTGCTGTTTTCATCCCTGATTAAATGTAAATAAACTTAATACAATTTTATAATAAAACATAACAAAGATACCTGCAAAATGACCAGACCATATTTCATGTCAGTTACTAGTTATGTTCCAAAAAGAAACTGTCAAAGATGTTCATTCATATTGCTATGAAGTGCATTCACTGCAAATTTTTTATTTTGAATTACTATAGACAAATGAAAAATGAAATTTTTTTTATTTGAATAATAATTACTAAACAAATTTTAAACCTTTGTCCTAATTTTGTCATCACTTCATTGCTTCTCTAGTTTATTTAGAGTGAAATGTTAAATTTTAGCAAAATGTAACAAATCCTTCAAAAAACCTAATTTAAAAATTTATTGCATTCCATAAAATAATTTTTCTGGCTTATATAATATTTTGTATAGATAGATTTAAAAAATGCATTTGTTTATTGATTTTATTCTGTCAATATTTAAGTTATTTATTCTTTGTCTATAGTTTAATTTTCATTTCATAAAAATAATAATACTAATAAATACATTTGTTCAATTTTAAACACTTTGAAAGAACTTTAAATGTATTAATAAAAAGTTTTACATTCAAATTGTATTACAATGTCCAATTTTCAAAACTAATGCCACTTTTTCAAAAGTTATGTTTAATCATATTTATCAAATAATGATTTTATTAATTTTAAAACAGAAACTGAAGTAAACTTGATTATTCTAACTATCTGTGTAGTAATTTTATGTATTTTTTGTAAACAGAAGTAAGTTTCCACCAAATATGAGCTAAAAATGCATTTGGGGAATATGTGTTAATATTCAGAAATGGTGAGGCAGAAAGATTTTGAAATTGAATAAAAATACTATTACAACTATTAAAACAAAATTATGTTGTTATGACATTTTTTTTTTTTTTTTTACTGATTTTTTATATTTTCCTCAAAATTCCACCCCATGAAATTTCCATTCGCTCCTCCCAGCAGATCAAGTTTGAATTTTTTAAAACTTTGTTTTATATCTTTTGCCCTATTTGTTGATCTCTAGTAATAATAAATAAATGATCAATCATCTTAAATAACTCCCCCTCTCTCCAAAATTTTTCCTTCCCCCTTCCCCCCACAGCATATAAAGTTTAAAATCTTTAAAACAAATTATTTATACATATTTAAACAAAAATCTGCTGAATTTATTGCTCTTTATTTTCAAATAAATGATCAATTATCCAAATTACTCTCTGCCAAAATTTTCAATTTCCCCCAATATGCAATGTTGAAGATTTTTAAAATTATTTTTAAGTACATCTTTTGTCTTGTTTGTTGCTCTCTTATAACAATAACTAAATAATCAATCATCTAAATTACACCCCCCCCCCCCTTCCTGAAATGTAGACTTCTCTTTTTTGTTCTCCCAATATGAAGAGTACGTACAAAGTTTATAACTCTTTATTTAAAAAAAAATCTTCTGCACTGTTTGTTGCTCTCTAGTAACATTACATAAGTAATCAATCATCTAAATTATCTCTGCCCCCCCCCCCCCCTGAAATTTTCTTTCCCCTCTGTCCCTCTCAGCATACAGTTTAAAATCTTTAAAACTTTTTCTACCCAATTTGTTACTTTATAGTAAAGATAAATATTGATAATCTAAATTCCCCCCCCCCCATAATTTCTGCTTTGCCTATTGTACTTTCCCTCCTCCCCCCCCCCCATAAAAGGAAGGAATTTTTTCATTTAGTGTGTATGTTTGGGAGGGGGGGGGCAGCAGAATATTTTCTTTTTTTTTTTTTTTTTTTTTTTTTGCAGTTGGCTGATTTTACTCTGTAGTAAATTTTTTTGTTGTTGTTTTTTTCTCGAAAGTAGCCCCAAAATATAATTTTTCTTCTGAAAATAATCCTATATTTTTTATTTCTAAAATTGAGTATGAACACTGTTTACCATGCTGATTCTAATAATGACCAATATGTTTCTATTTATGAATTTTTAATAATTTCATTGTTAATTAGTAATTAATAATTCCAAAACAGCTTAATACAGATTATACAGTATACATGCGTGAAAGTCAAATATATTCAGACTCTTACAGTTCATCATGTAAAACAAAATAATGACATAGTTCTATTATTTCAGCATTGTATAAACAACTGACATTTCCATATTACATTAATTGGTTCAAATTTCAATGATTTATGTTTCATTAATTTCTGATTTACAAAATTGGTGAAAATTTATATATACTAATTAATTATTCAGCAGAGCTGAAAATTCGCTGTAAATTATTGAAATTCAAAGGATGTGAATTATCTCTTTACTTAACAGCGCACAACCAACAGAGTGAAAAATGTCCAGACTGGGGTTCGATCCCGGATCCCTTGGTATAGCGCACCAAGTGCTTTACCAATTAAGCCATCCGGACGTCATCTGGTCTAGCCATATATGAGTGAAAGAATGCTAGACCGGATGATTTAATCGGTAAAGCACGTGGTGCGCTATACCAAGGATTCCAGGATCGAACCCCGGTGTGGACATTTTTTCACTCTGTTGGTTGTACACTGTTAAGTAAAGTGATAATTCACATCCTTTTGTATTTCGAAAATTTATATTTTCACATGTACATTATTTTTAATAAACTTAAATGTGCAACAAAATTATGATGTTGCCATCAAACTTTAAAAATTAAGTTAGATTTTAATTTCTATATTATCACCTATGACAGCATAAGACTTATTTATTTATGAAGAACTTTTCATAAATCAAAATAGTACTTTTCTTTCTATCTTTGCCTTTGCATCAATTAGAACTGAAGTTATACTCAATCTTCATATATATATCATAGACTAATTGCGAAATCTGGCTCTTTGTAAAGAGCCGGGCTAATCGAAGAATTGTCTTCCTTTCTCCAATCAGCCTGATATTTTCCAGGCTTACTGCAAACAACCTAGAGAGCATTAGGCTAATTGGACTATGGCCATTTATTTCTCAATCAGCCTGATATTTTTTAGTCTTGTTGCAAAAATTTTAGATAGTGTTAAGCTAATTGAAAAATGATCACTTGTTTCTCAATAAGTCTGATTTTGACCAGCTGTTTGTACAAATAACGTGTTGTACCTGACCCAAATCCAACAAAATAATTTCCATTGAACCGCAACCCAGTCCGAACACAACAAAATTATTTTCGTCGACATGCAACCTGACTCAAACCTGAAAATTCTATTTGAAATCATCCTGAACCCCAAAAAAAGTTTCATTGAACTGCAAACCAATCTGAACTAGAGTCCTGCATGGGTCGGATTGTACCCGACCCGAACCCAGCAAAAAAAAAAATTCTGGACCTGCAACCCGACCCTAACCCGCAAAAATATTTTTGGTGATTCGCAACCCGACCTGAACCCGCAATACCTCAAACCACAACCAGACCCTCACCCGTAATGAAAGAACAATAAATCATGTTTTATTGCTATAATGAAAAATAATGTATAATTATATCTCTAATACCAATTTTATATAGAAAAATGGACAAATCTATATTCTTTAATATTCAAATATAGTGAAACCTCAGAATAGCGGACACATCGAGATCGTTGAATAGAGTCCTGCAGCTGGTCGGGTTGCTTTTATTTATTTTTTCGGGTCGAGATGATTTATTTTTTTTCTGTGAGTCAGGTTCAACCTTGAATAATTATTCTGGCTCATATTTAGGTTTTAGCATGTCCGATTGTTGGGATTTTCACAAAAAGTTTGAACAGAACTATGAAAATAAATTTGAATGTGAGTAAGTTAGAGTTCTGAAAAACTACTTTATTTTAGTAGCAAACTACAACTAGTTTATCAAAAATGTAGTTAACTACAACTACAACTATTTGTTTTAAAAAGTAGCGACTACAAACTACTTTTCAAAAGTAGTCACTATTTCGCTATTTTTAGATTTTGTCGAAAGATTGAATCTACACTTGAAATTGAGGACAAGGAGTTATAATTCTGCACGGGTCAGGTTGTGTATCTGACCCGAACTTGAAAATTTTGCTTAAAGTCAACTCGAAATCGACCCGAACCTCAAAATATTTATATCCAACCCAAAACCGAAGGAATAGAAAATTAATCCAATTTTAAATACAATTATGAAAAAGTAGTCCACAAAGAAGATACCTGATATTAAAACATTAGATATAATAATGCGTTAGTATAACCGCAAGAAAATTTATTCTTTTCGTGAGTTAGCAATTTGTTTTGCTTTATCAGCAAGAGTCAATGAAAAAATCTATGACACTGCAACTGAGATTTGTCACTGACATTCGCAAATTGTTGCACAGAACACAGTTTGTAAAAAAAAAAGCGAGTTATGATCAAGTGATTAGATGAATGGCATTTTTTGCTCCTTTCCAAGTAGCGTAAAAGGTCGATTTTCGAGTGTGTTCGTTATGGAGGTCTTATTGTATACATATTTTTAACCTGCAAAAATATTGTGTACATTCTTTTGGAAAAGCGGGTCAACCCGAACCTGCAATACTTCAACCTGCAACCCGACCTGCAACATAAAAAATATAGTGCCAACCCGACCTGACCCGAACTGCAGATCGGGTCGGGTCGGGTGTAGGTATAAGCGGGAAACCCAATCTGATGCAGGACTCTAATCTGAACACAACAAAATAATTTTCGTCGACATGCAACCTGACCAGATCCTGACAAAAAAATTCTGTTGAACTTCGAACAGCAATCCAACTTGGACACAGCAAAAAAGTTCTATCGAACAGCAACCCGATTCAAACCGAACAAATTAATTTCCATTTAAATGCAACCCGACTCAAACCTGACTTATTTTAACCAGAACCTAAAATGCTTGAACATGAACACTAAATGATAGGAAATTAATTCATCTTTTAATGCAATTATGAAAAGTAGCTACACTTATATCACTAATATCAATTTCATATTTTTTATTGAAAACTGGACATATCTATATTCTTTAATACTCATATATAATAAATTTTCTGATTAGAGGACACCTGTGCATTGGTTCAGGTTGTCCCTAATTTTCTTTTTTCTGGTTGGGGTGATTCTATTTTTTTTTTTTCTGTGAGTTGGGTTTATTCATGATGTTTTGTGAGGGTGATATTCCGGTTTTTGCAAGTCGGGACGTTGGGATTTTCACAAACAAATTAATGAAATTCAGCCGAACTTTGTTTCAGATGAATTAAGTTTATTGTGTTAAGTTTTAAAATGTTTGTTATAAGTAACATTTAAAATTATTCTTAGATATTTGTCAATACTTTTTAATTATTAAAAAATATATTTTTCAATTTTAAGTGAATGATTAAAGTGGATCTTGTGCAACATTAATCTAATGCTACTAATTTAGTATTTTTTTTTAAAAAAAGGTTTTCTTTAATAATATTTAAACAAACTTTTAGTTTAATTTTACTTCAAGTTTGGATGTAAGTATGTTAGGTTTGGGCAAGGTTGTGGGATGAAAATTATTTTGTCGGATTCACTTTTGGCTTTGGGTTGACTTTGAAATGGATTTTTCAGTTTCAGGTCAGATGCAACTCCATGAGTCAGGATTCTACTCTTGAACCAGTTTGCTATTCGGAGATTTCTATTATTCAGAGGCAAAAGCTTTCAAATATGTAAGTGTTAGGAATTGAAAAAGTGTTCGCTAAATATAGATGTCCACTATTGCGGAGTGTCCATTATGCAGGTTTTATTCTATATGCATTTTTCAGCTGCAAAAACACTTGGGCTTTCTTTGGAATATTCGGGTCAACTCAACCCCATTCTGCAAGAATCAAAACCTAACTGAAACCTACCTGAACTCAAAACAATGAAATTCAATCCTACCTGAAGCCAAAAAGCAGAAGTCATACCGACCCAAAACAAAAAAATATAGCTCTGACCTGACTTGCAATTCGGGTCGGATTTGGGAGATAACCGCTTACCCAACACGATACAGGACTCTAATGCAGACTTATTGCAAGACGTCCAAGGTAATGAATGATTATGCATAACTTTTATAATATAAAGAAATATGAGCAGGAACTTAAAATGCTTATAAAAATGTATAAGAAAATTGTCATTTATTATTTCATTTATGCGACTGAGAGTCTATGGTTAGTGAATACTTCATTTTTTTTAAGGGTATGTTTTCTAAAAACTCCTGGTACAGAAGTATCAGTAAAATCTGCAGATAGGGCAGGTTTTTACTGTTTTCCCAGCATTACGTAGAAAAGAAGAAATGAGTCATTCCATGGTAACTTACGTTACATTTAGAATAATTTTCTTTAGTAATTTTCATAATATAACACCAAAAAATATTGAAAATGTAATGTTGATATGATTTGACAATTAAACCTATCCAAAGTGAAATTTTGATGACGATTACCTACCTTTAGTGCTATTTCTTTACTGGCAATTATACACTATATTTCCAATGATGACCGGTCACTTGTGATTTTAGACGTTTTGTTAAATATCTGGAAAGATACATGAGGAATTATCCTGGAACTTCAGGAGTGTAAACAACATGATAAACGTCATATATTTCCGCGAAGATTTTTTCCCGAAACCCCATAAGGGGCCGTTAACAAATTGAAGAAAAACGAATATATTTTGGATAACCCTGTAAAAACTAATATTGCAAAAGCATTCAAACTGTAGATTATGATTAAGTGGATTATTGTAATAATTTGGGTTCATTTGTATGAAGATAGCATGTATACTCGAAGAGAAATTCAGGTTTTTATAAAAACAGTCCCAAATTTTACCAAGTTTTTTTGCTTATAACTTGCAGCGTTTCTAATATAAAAACAAGTTTTTTTTTCAGAAAATATGACAAACAAAATTATACACAATACCCGGTAATCAGAATTAAAAAATAATAAAAATTGTATGAAAAATGAGCAGGTTTACTAAATATTGTTTCACTGCGCATGCGCGAATTCAATCAAAATATACAGTGCATAATATATTAGCTAAATGTATAGACCAACTTTTATGAAAGTCTCAAAAACATAGCTTGAAAATTCTGATAGTAATCGTCGATAGAATAAGCTCGAAATTCGCTGTTCCCAAAAGGAAACAAAAAGATGAGGGGTTGTATCAAATATAGAATGAGAGACATTTCATTCTTATTATGTCAACTTTCATAAGCTAGTATATTGAAGTATATTAGTTAATATATAATTAGCTAATATATTACCGTAAAATCCCATTAATCCACCCTTCCCGATTAAGCGCCCCCCTCCCACTTTGTAAACAAATTGGAAAATTCAAAAAATCCCGAGAAAGCGCCCTCCCCCAAAAAATTTTTTGCCATGCACGTCAAGATCTACACCAAAAATTTTATCTCACGTGTTTTTTTGTTTTTGTTTTTTTTCCAATGGATCAGAAAGGCATGACGATTCTTTGATATATCGCAAACTTGTACAATCACAAAAGTAACACACACAATTTCAACTATTGTCAATCTGAAAAAGCAATATAACCAAACATTAATTAGTTTTGCTATAAATTTATCTCCATGGCGATATGAAGGTAATAAAAATATTGATAGTGAAAGTTTCTCATCAAATAAGTTAAAAAATGTGTATTTGATGCTGTGTGTGAAATATTTTCATTAAAAAAGAATCTATTTAGT
The DNA here is from genome assembly GCA_963931845.1 of Maratus michaelseni. Taxonomy (NCBI): domain Eukaryota; kingdom Metazoa; phylum Arthropoda; class Arachnida; order Araneae; family Salticidae; genus Maratus; species Maratus michaelseni. The sequence goes on from OZ007586.1 coordinate 392,194,218, forward strand.
TTATCAAAGAATTTATAGTTGTATTTAACGTTATTTTGAAAACCAAACACAAAAAATTTATCTATCGATTGATCAGTAGATGGCACCACAGTCGAATTTGTAGCGTATTTTATGCTATCTTTATGATAGTAACGTTTTTCGTTTTAAAATTCTAGCAACACTACCAATTCGTTCTGTATGTTCTCAATTTTTGTGATTTGTATTAGTTATTTAGCATTTATAGATACGAAATCATGATTTAAAAAACAACAGTTATTTAATTTCCCTAGATTACAACAGATGGCGACACCACATAAAATGTTACTATTTATAGAAAGTATTTCAGGACATTTTCAACTGCAATTTCTCAGTGTTTTTGAATTATTTTAAATTATTATGTTCCTTTTATTTTTCTGTTACCATATTAATGACATATTAGTGTTATTATTTATCTAAATATATTCCAGTTTCAAAGCTTCTGAAATCCAGTTTTCTATAATCTGAAATTGCCATTAATCGTTTTTCTATTTTGTATATCTTTTTTTTTTTTCAAAATGTTTTTCTTTTGTCACTTTATTAAAATAATGCATAATTTGCAACGATCGGCCATTAGCATCTCCTCTCCGCCACCACCACCCATAAATATCATATACTACAATTTTAATACCATGTAAGCGCCCCACCCCCTGATTATTTTACGATTTTCCGTCGCGTTTAGGGGGGCGGATTAACAGTATTTTACGGTATGCACAGTATATTTTGATTGAATTCACGCATGCGCAGTGAAACAATATTTAGTAAACCTGCTCATTTTTCGTACAATTTTTATTATTTTTTAATTCTGATTACCGGGTATTGTGTATAATTTTGTTTGTCATATTTTCTGAAAAAAAAACTTGTTTTTATATTAGAAACGCTGCAAATTATAAGCAAAAAACTTGGTAAAATTTGGGACTGTTTTTATAAAAACCTGAATTTTTCTTCGAGTGTACATGCTATCTTCATACAAATGAGCCCAAATTATTACAATAATCCACTTAATCATAATCTACAGTTTGAATGCTTTTGCAATATTAGTTTTTACAGGGTTATCCAAAATATATTCATTTTTCTTCAATTTTTTGACGGCCCCTTACGGGGTTTCGGGAAAAAATCTTCACGGAAATATATGACGTTTATCATGTTGTTTACACTCCTGAAGTTCCAGGATGATTCCTCATGTATCTTTCCAGATATTTAACAAAACGTCTAAAATCGCAAGTGACTGGTCATCATTGGAAATATAGTGTATTTATTATGGTAAATTATGTTGCTTTTTCAGTAACGTAAGTTACCATAGTAAATATAATTTTCAGAGTTCAAGAAGTAGCACAAAATTTAAGTAATTCTCATCCAAATTTCGCTTTGGACAGGTTTAATTATCAAATCAGATCAACAATACATTTTGAATAATTTTTAGTGTTTTATTACAAGAATTACTGAAGTCAGTTATTCTAAATATAATGCAAGTTAAAATTGAATGACCCAGATGCTGATTGAAAATAAATTGTAAAACTAAATAAGAAAAGTGCTATATCAATAATATGCACAGGTAAAAAGTTTTTTAATGTTTTCCCAGCAAGAAGATGGGTCACTAAATGAAAATTATTATAAAATATATATGTAAATTTCAGCAATAAGGAAATCTGCAGATGAGGCAGTATTGTAATGTTTTCCCAGCATCATGAGATGAAAATTTACTGAACTAGTATTTATTATTGAGAGAAGATGGATTGCTTATAAAAATAAATATAAAACATATATCAAAAAATTACTATATCGGAATCTGCAGATGAATTATATATGCTATATAATTATTTTTATTCAGAAATCTGTCTTTTCTACATAATGCTGAGAAAACATTAAAAATCTTCTCATGTGCAGATTTTATTAATACAAAAATTTCTTACATGTTTTTTATAATTATTTTCAACGATATTTTCTATGTAATGTTGGGAAATATTAAAAATCTACCTTATTTGCAGATTTTATTGATACTTCTACCTGGAGCAGTTGTGAAGAATATATTCTTAAAAAAACAATAAAGTAATCACTAACCTTAGGATTCTCAGTCACTTAAATGAAAATCTGTCAATAAGACAGTTTTTTTTTTTTATAAAACTTTTATAGGCATTTGAAGTTCATACTCATATTTTTTTTTATACTAAAATTATACATAATCATTCTATACCTTGGATGTACTGCAATAAGCCTGGATTAGAGTCCTTCATTGGCTCGGGGAAACCAATTTTGGCACTACATTTTCTCGTTTCAGATTGGTTTAATTTTTTTTTTTTTAATTCAGGTTGGTTTTAGGTTTTGACTCTTGTTGGTCGGGTTGAGGTTGGCCCGTTTTTTCAAAAGATTTCCAAAATATTTTTTCATGTGAAAATTTTATGCACAGTAGAACCTGTATAACTGACATATCCCAATAGCAGACATCTCTATTTAGTGAACACTTTTTCAATTTCTAACACTTATATATTTATACGCTTATATCCCTGGATAGTGGACACCTCCAAAGAGAGAACTGATTCAATTGTGGAATCCATCCTGCATGGGTGGGGTTGTATCCAACCTGAAACCAAAAAATCTATTTGAAGTCAAACAGCACCCCATGTGAAACCAGCAAAATATTTTTCTTTGATACGCAATCTGACCCAAATCCTATACACTTCAACAACCCGAACCCAAACCACATCCCGAAATGAAATTAAACTAATAGTTCATTTAAATATTAAGTAAAGAAAACCTTTCTTAACATTTTTTACTAAATTAGTAGTAATAGATTAAAACTTTGGGACATCCACTTAATATTCGTGTAAAGTTGGAAAATATATTATTAATAATTAAAAAGTATCTACTAATATATACAAATAAAATTAAAATGTTAATTATAGCAAACTTTTTAAAAACTTAAAACAATAAACACAATTCATTTGAAACATAGTTCTGCTTCTTTTCATTAATTTGTTTCTGAAAATCTCAGCATCCCGACTTGCTTGTCAGCCTACACTCTTTGCAAATAGCCAGATTTCGTAATTAGCCTGTGACATATATAAGAAAACACTATATATACTTATTTATTGTGTATGTACTGTATGTATGATTCTTCTTTTATCAGAATAAAGAAGAGGATATGCAGATGTCACAACTTACACAAAGAGAGCGTAGGTTCATAAAATTTGCTTCTGTCGAATATGATGGGCAACTTTATATGACACCTCAAGATTTTCTTGATTCAGTAACTGAAACTGATCCCCGGCGTAAGTTTCTAAATACTACATATCAATAAAACTTGAGATATTTCTTTTATCTTTTTTTTTTCTTTCTTTTGAGAAAATTTATTTTTGAAATCAAAAATAATTTTTAAAGCTCTTTTGTTTTGCTGAGTGTAAAGTTTAACTTTTCGCTGGCTTATGATATATATATTAAAGTGCATTGTTTACCGTTAGCAATTTATATATTTCTACATTTGTATTATTTACGTTCAATATTTTGTTTAATAATACATCAGTTTTAGGATATCTTATCGCTCATAAACAATTATTGAAAATAAAAAAGGGTAAATTATAATATGTAAAGAAAGGGACAAAAAGAAAAAAACTTACTAAATTTTTATATTAAAAATATTTTTAGAAAATATCTGTAAAATTTAGTAAATTCCATTATCTAAGTGCTTTTTAGGTGCGTTCGTAATTATATAAATACATAGCACCTATAGTTGTCGTCCGTCTGTCTGTCCGCATATAACAGCGCAAAAACTACCCAACCAAATGATTTGAAATTTAATATATAAATAATCATTGCAGAATTTTGTCGAGTAATTTCAAATTTTATGAAATCGAATCAAAACTTAAAAAGTTATTAATGAAAGTTTTCTTTATTCTGTTAAATTCTATCATACGTAATCTATATAATTAAAGCGCAAGTCATTTGGCTGAGGAAAACAAATACGAGCTAACCACCTCTTTTTTCTTATGCCAAGTGGCCATTTTTATTCAAAGTTATTTTTCAAATAAAATTGCATAAAAGTTACATTTTTAGAAAGATTGTTAAAAAAAAATTGTTAGCTTGAGAGATGAGTTACATTAAAAAATGTATAGATTCTGAGATAACTTCAGTGGAAATTAGGTTACAGTCAAATATCTCAATCCATTACATTATAGTAAATAAACAAAAGAGATTCCTTCATTGTGAGTCATAGAAATATTAAACCACATGGAGGTAATCATTCACAAAGCAAGATCTCCATGGTGAATTTTGCAGTGCTGCCTGGTGTCGGAAAAAAAAAAATTGCATCTATGAGCATGGCATACGTAATAAGAAAAAAAAGGCATGCTCATTTCGCTCATAACAGACGATATAATTCATTTATTTGAAATAATAACAACTAGTTGCACCCGTCAAAATTTGACGCAACAGAATATATTAAATAAGTATGTTACAATTTAAGCTTATGAATAAAATAATAATGTAATGAAAAAAGAAAGTGACTCTGCAAATTTAAAGCATGATATTCACACAAACATACTCAAAACTTTGCACATGAACATCAAATTCCATTGAAGTCCTGATCGCAGTAAAAATCTAGAGAATTACATCATTTAGCTTTGTAAAAATTGAAATTTTGTGTTTGAAATTGCACGTCTTAAAAATGATATCATTTTCATAAGCAGACGATTTAGCTTTTAATTTCAGAGTATATGTGGAATAAAAAACTTGGAAAATAAAATCAGTTTCACGAAAATATATAGAAATATATTACCGTAAGAGTCATTTAACCAATTGTTTTAAAATTTTCATTAAATATGTATTATAATTAAATGGAAATGATGTAATTTTCAGAAATATTTTATTTTGTGCATACCAAGGAAGTAAATAAATAGCAGAAATTCTGTCTATTTAGATGCAGGTTTAAGGGTCAGTTAATATGACATCATACTGCCACAAGATTAGTGAAATACTTCATATTCATGGAACTAATGCTGCTATGTTTAAATTTTACTATGCTTAAATTTTATGAAAAACCATTGATATTCTTCTTTTTAAATATGACGACATTTACATTGATGGAATCCCGCTTCTGATTGGTGGAATGTGATAAGGCAAATTAATCTTATGTTATAGAGATAAAATCTTACCCAATTGCCACCATTTTAAAGAAATTTCATAAAAAGACTATTAAAATTAAAATATAAAAATGGGAATATTTTAAGAAATAGCTAGAGTGGGCACATCTGCAAATGAACAGCTTGCATCAAAATTAATTCAGTAGAAAGTTCAGGGCAGATGACTAAAAAATCAGCCTTATGTTTTAAATATATAGATGTTTTTTTTTTTACATTGTAAAACTAGTTATAGTACGAATGCACCTCATTTGTAATGTTTAACGTACAATTTCCAACTTGTTGGGTGTTAGGGCATTAAAGCAAGTGATCAATAACTTATACGCACTGGTAAAATATGCAGGAAGTATATTTTTAAAAGAAATCAAACTATATGTTCGTTGAATTACTTTTCATCCTCCTGTGTATCTGACTGTTTGTTCAAACAAAAAGATTTTGGGAACATCGACAGAATGAAATTTCATTTCAGAGGTAAATAAATAACAGAATAATGGAAATTGGATAAGCTAGAATAGCAAATTATTGGGTGGGCTCGAGTTCCACAGGCCCATATAAGTTGGCGTCACTGCGCATTTGTGAGCAAAATATGTCTGGAAAACAATTTAATCATTAGACCAATATATGATCAATATATTTAAGAAAAAATGAGAAATACATACCTGAAAAACATTTGATAGCCCAGATTTCATTGTGTTGACACTTTTGCTCTTACTGTATGTAAATGAGACAGACTTCAGTAACGTATAGCTTGTGCCTTTCTTCTGTCAATTGAAGGTATAAACTCTGCCTATCGCTGCTCGGCTATGGGTGGGCTCAGTTCTCAGAACACCTACTAGCCAGTATTTGGATCTTCTCCTCCACCAGTAAGAAAAAGCATTCAGAGGAGACTTTTAAACAGTTTTGACTTAACTGCTTTTTTTTTTTTTTAAAGGATTAAGAAAGAGAACCTAGGGATAATTCATTAATCGTTATTATTTTATTTAAAATGATATTTTATTACATCAATTTTTTTTCTTAATTTATTATTTGTTCATATTTTATTTATTATGATATGATATTAGTAGTTAAAAGTATTAAAGTAAAATGGCAACAATGAGTGATTACGAACATGTTAAGTTAATAGAGTCTGATAAGACTAAAAGTTCTAAAAGTAATGGCAAAAGCCAGAATGGAACTTTAAACGCAGAAAATTTGCTAACTGCAGGAACTTCTCTAATTACCGAAAATACTAGTAATAATTCCAGTAATCAGAGTTCCAGTAATGGAATCCCAGTCACTTCTAAAAAACTAGTCACCCTTCTATAACTGAACAGAGTCCATTATCCCAAGTTAGTGCTCTTAAATCCACAACCATGGTAGAGAAAAACTTTGCAAAATAACCAGAAATTATACATTTTTCTCCTGAGTCTAAAATAGAATGGGTTCCATGGCTAAGATATTGTGAATCAATCTGTGTAACTGAAAAAAAGGATGATGTCTAGAAAATAAGACGTCCAAACATACTTTAAAATGAGTGTCCTTACCCTGTGTATAAACAACTGCCTGCATTTATTGCAGTGGTTTGAGCTTGTATCATTATTTTCAGAGACCTACTCTACTCCTGATGCACTTTTTTGCAGGTTCCTCTAACATACAGTTTAAATTCGCTGACAGCCTTAACGAAACTAGAAAAAGACAAAACTAAGGCACACATTGGGTTAGAGTCCTGTATCGGGTTGGGTTACCTGCACCTGATCTGACACACAGTTTGGGTCAGGTTGGGTTCTAATGTTAATTGCATTCTAGTATTTGGGTTTGGATTGGGTTTTGATTCTTGTAGGTCGGGTTTGGGTTGACCCACTTTTTCAAAAGAATGTCCAAAATATTTTTCAGGTTAAAAATCTATATATAAAATAAGGCATCCATAATGGACACTTCCAAAAGGCAGGCACTTCTATTTAGTGAACACTTTTTCAATTCCTAACACTTATATATTTGTGTGTTTCTACCTCTGAAAACTGGGCACCTCCCAGTCTACACACTATAGCATGTGTATGTGCATAAACAGGGGTTGGAAGTAACGTGATACAAGTAGCGAAACTACAGTAGTCGCTATTTTTTCTAGTAGTTTGTAGTGTAGTGCCCTACATTTAAAAAAATATAGTGTAGAGAATAGCGCGATACAAAAAATCAGTAGTTTGTAGCGAGCATTCATGCTACTTTTAATGCTACTTTAAGAGAGGAGGAAAGAATGCCATTCTTCTAAGCACTAGATCATAATTAACTTCTTTTTTTCGAAATGCGTTCTCTGCAGCAGTTTGTGAATGTCAGCGACAAATCTCAGTTGCAGTGTCATAAATTTTTCCATTGACTTTTGTTGTTAAAGCAAAACAAATTGCTTACTCACCAAAAGAATAAATTTTCTTGCAGTCAACACTTCGTCTATTAATGCTTTCTTAAATCTTATGTTTTAATGCATGGTGTCTTCTTTTGGAATTAAAATTATGACAGAGAAAAATAAAATTGAACTGCCTGTTTGGCATATAACCAGTATTTTAAAGTTATCTAGTGGTAATTCCACTGTAACTTGTAAACATTGAACATTTAACTAGAAGTTGTCAGTTTCAAAATCATCTGCTTTGAACAGGAAGCTGTACATACAGGTGAGTTAGAATTTTCTTTATTAATAATAATTACTGGATCGCATCTCGCACCGATTATCTAAAGCCTACGTATAATCATTAAAAAGAATATTCTCAAATTAAGATTTCTAGTTAAGGGGCTACTTCACTCAGACGAAAACACCCGCTCACTAATGTTAATCCTATGGAGGAAATTTTTGAAGATATCTCGTTTGCATTTCAATATTTTTAAATGATTTTTTTTGCATTCGATAGCTGAGGTCAATCTCTATGCACGCTCCTTTCTACTTTTTTTTATTTTTGTTGCAGTTTTTTTTATTGAGGATAATTTTACTTTCAAAACCGGTTTCGAAAGTGAAAGTATCTTAATAAAAAAACTTGTAATCAAAATCGAAAAAGTAGAAAGAAGCATGCATAGAGATTGACCTCAGCTATCCAATGCAAAAAAAATCATTTAAAAATATTGAAATGTGAACGCAATATCTTCAAAAATTTCCTCCATAGGATTAACATTAGTGAGTGGGTGTTTTCATCTGAGTGAAGTAGCCCCTTAAGGAAATATTCTCATTCAATTGTTTATTATTACAAAAATTTATCTTATTAACACGTCTTTTGATTGTTGTAACGTATTTGTTCCATGCATGTATAAAAATTAATTGAATGCATATCCCCTTCCAGATTCCAGTAGATAAAAAAAAGTGCTTGGGAAAAAAAGCCAAAAAATACGTAACTTAATTTTTATCAGGAATATAGAGTATAGTAGACATCTCTATAGTCTTGATTTTTATGGTTATTTTCATTTTAGCTGCACAGGTTCTTTATCACTAAAGAAATTGATTCATATTGTTTTATAGTTGATTTGATATCGATCAAAACATAAACTAGGTTTTACAATACTTTTGATTCTAAAATACGAATATCAAACGAATTGAGCTAGACCCTCAAATTAGCCTAGATATAAATTTTTGCAAAGTTTATAATGATTAGTGCTCAATATATTCAATATTAATTGGATTAATTTTAGAGGTCGTCTATAAAGTTAAATCATTACAAAAAAAATTAATACTTTTCAATGGAAAATAACATTAGATTAAAAAACCTCAAATAAATCAATCAAAAATTTCATCAAATACAAATAATTAACAGTACTATTACATCTATTAAGTTTTCGGAGATTAGTCACCTTTTTGATAAATTATGGTTTCTCAAACTGTAGTTCAGCTAATTTTTTAAGCATAACTCAACTAGTCGTTGGGGGCCACCGTAATACTTACCCATCATGTATATGTATAATGTAAAATATTAAAATAAAAATGTGTAAACTACTTATAAAATGCATTGCAATTCAAATAAAATCGTGGCTTGATGACGTCATAAAAAGGCTCGATTACTGAATTGCTTGAAAGAGGTTTTTCCTTATAACTCCAAAAATAATACTCCTATTAACTAGCGGTTTATTGCATCTGATTAAGCGTCAAATTTCCAATTAAAATATATCTTTGAAGTGAAATTTGGATGAAATACAGGGTCATGAAAAATCGAAGAGTGTGGAAAATAGGATTACAAATATCTCAGCAACTCATTATCCGATCGACTTCATGTTTTATGCAAAATTTATGTTTTTTTATTGTTTTTTATATTTACTACTTAAAATAAACAATTTCGAAAATTTTTATATACCTTTCATCAGAACGAATATTTGGAGAGTCCGAAAAAAAATGTTCCGGTTAATCGAGGTTATTGAAATAAAATAGGCTTCTTCCCATTATTACATACTAAGTACATACCAAATTGCAAGTCTCTATCTCAATTTGTTCGGGAGATAGAGCGTTTACAGACACACACACACACAGACGGACGGCAAATTTTTTTTTCTAAAAATATGTTTTTTGGAATCTCCAGTGTCTGAAACGTGTAAATCCGTCAAAAAATTTTTTTCGATTTTCAAAACGATTACAAGACTTACCCTATACTACGTATGATGGGTAAGTAAAAATTATTTGCCAGAATGTGATGAAATTTTGTAAAGAAGTTTAGAAGTTTTTTAGAACTTTCTCTAAAATGGGTTACAGTATACTGTACAAATATTTATAGTTTTTTCGAATATTAATTTCCTATTTCATATCATACAATTATAGAAATTAGATACAAGGGATTTTAAAACATTCAGTCCAAGTTACTTGAAACTTTGTATATGGTCATGAATTTCAAAGTAGATTAAAAATATTTTTTTCAAAATAGAGTGTTGTCATTGAAAGTTGCCACTGACCCAACATTTCAAAAGAAAGTCCTGAATATTTTTTTAATAAAAAGACTATACATTTAAATATTACAAGTGTATGTGTGTTTATTTTTATACAAAAAAGATAAAATTGATATCAGAGATATAATCCTAGACCACAATTAATTGTATTAAAATATGGATTAATTTTCTTTCACTTCGGTTTCAGGTATAAAGATTTTGGGGTTCAAGTCAACAAATTTTTTTTTCTTTTTTGTCTGGTTTGGGTCAGGTTGCGGGTTGACTTTAAGCAGAATTTTCAACTTCAGATCTGGTGCACAACCAGACCTGCACCAGAACTCGAATTCTGTGCTCTCAATTTCGATTGTAAATTGATGAATCCTTCGACAAAATCTAAAAGTAGCAAAGTAGTGACTACTTTTGAAAAGTAGTGTGTAGTCACTAATTTTCAAAACAAGTACTTGTAGTTGTAGTTAACTACATTTTTGATAAAGTAGTTGTAGTTGTAGTGCACTACTAAAAAAAAATTACAAACACAATACATGTGTTTTTGTGTGTATAAAAACAGAATGTTGGTAATATTTTTCATATTCTGAAAAGAAAAACTGGTTCTTAACTGTACTGTAAAGAAAGAATAATCTATGATCACATTTCTTAGATAATTTTATTTATCATGCAGTAAATTGAATATATACTCATTCATATTCAAATACGTATTTATTTTCATTTGAAACATAGTTCTAATCAAACTTTTTGAGAAAATCCCAATAACCTGACTTGCAAAAAAACCTAAATATGACTTGCAGGAATTATTCTATGGTGAACCTGACCCACAGAAAGAAAATTAGTCATCCCAACCTTTAAAAAGAAAATTAGGGACAACCCAACTCAATGCTAGGACTCTATCAATGATCCTAAGGGGTCTGCTATTCATAGGTTTTACTATATTTGAATATTAAAGTATATAGATTTGTTCATTTTTCTGTATAAAAGATAAAATTAGTATTAGAACTATAATTGTAGCTTGTTTTTCATAATTGCATTAAAAACATAATTTACTTTTCTTTCATTTTGGGTTTGGGTCAGGTTGCAGGTTGAAGTATTTCGGGTTCAGATTGAAATATGTTGAGTTCATGTCGGTTGCATGCCACCAAAAATTATTTTAGCAGGTTCAAGTCGAGAAAATTTTTTTGGTCATTTTTTCGGATTGACTTCAAACACAATTTTCAGATTTGGTAAGACTCTACTTTAGGTTTAGACAATTGTTTTATTTTGGAAAGATTAACTGAAGGCTAAGCTGATTAACCAATCTACCTTTACAAATGAAACATTTAGTTGTAACCAATGCTCCTAAAACAACCACAGAATGGAGAGAACTGGTATTTAAACTCATTAGACTCCAATTCGCAGGAAAGAACAATGAAGATAAAAGTCGTCAAGAACCAGTCCAACAAAACTCATACTCTTTTATGCCGTGGCAGCCTTCACAACCATTTCTCGATAGTGGACCATATTCTCAGACCAAACATTCAATTATCGTTTTCCATACCAGTCTCCACAAAATAGACCCTATATGCCTAACCACCAAAGAAACCTATAAAATCATGTTAGGCCTTTGCATATACCACAAACTAGACCAAATTTGTATTACCAAGCAACTTTGCTGAGCTCCATGGAGAGTTTGCTAAAATATTGGCATTCCTAATGCCTATCATGGGTCAGCTCATTTAGAAGACAAACATTTTATCCCTCGCTTCTAACTCAAAATAATAATATACAAACCCAAACTACTGATCATGCAGGTAACAATTACCCCACAATGCTAGTAATAACAATAGGTAGTTTATTGCGTCCAGACATGTGATTAACAAGGGTACCCAACATTCAAAACATATTAAAGGTAGAATCATTATCATGTTTGATTGACTCAGAAAGTTCTATCAGCATTGTTTCTTCTCCCATAGCATAAAAACTCAATTTAAAAATTTGCAATGTTCAAAAAGGTTTGTCAATCACTCAAATACAGGGGCATTCTCGCCTTAACGAGAAAATGTTTTGTGATTTAAAGATTGGTCGCATCTCTAAATTTATTGAAGTTTTTGTACTTAATAATAATTTTTCTTATGTGTTGATTGATTGGCTTACCACTTTGTAATTTATTTAAGTTAAATATAAAGTGCATCGGAATTCAAATACAGTTGAACTCCAGTTATACGTTTTGCCCGGGACCAGATAACAGAACGTATATCTCGGTGAAACGTACGACTCAATTAATGGTGTACCGGAACCATTTTTTAAATATATCGTAAAAACTTTGCTCCGCTGAAGAGTTTGTTACCTTTTATATCGAAAACGGAAGTTTTCTAAGTATTACTGCACCCATAATATATATTTTCGAAAATGGGACAGAGTAGAAAAAAGGTGCATAAGAAAAGTACACATGAAGTTATTTTATCATAAAAGCTTTATCAAAAATATTTTTTATACACATAGAGTACTTAAAAGAAATCATTGGAATCACCTTGGCATATAAATCATTTATCAGAAGACATTTCAGTAGTTTACTGAATCTTGTTAAAATAATCACAAATCTTCGGTTGTTTCTTTTCGGTAGAACCAACACAGAACAGCAAGCAAACTTTGTATTTCTGTTAATAATGCAGCCGCCTTATCGTTACTGCTTTTATTACTGACGAATTGCTTTATTACATCAAAAGCCCTCAGAGCACCTCCAAAGTTTGAGTGGGATCTTTCAAATCAGACTCATCCGACGCGTCGTCAGTGTTTCCAGTTACAAAATGTATAAATGAGACAAAATTTTGTCCGGGATGAAAAAATGTAACGTATAACTGAGGGAAATGTATTACTCAAAATGTATAACTCAGCTAATTTTTAATGGCAAACGGTCGGGACCGCTGAGTTGAAACGTATAACTGAGGGAAACGTACAACTCAGGTAACGTATATCTGGAGTTCCACTGTAAATCAAAATAACAAATAAGTGTCTTTAATGGACAGTTATTGAAGTATATCATCAATAAATACCTTACATTTGTCAGAGTACAGTAACAATGTCCCAGAAAATGAAAATGCAGATATATTTTGTAAAGGTGATGAACAGGATTTTGTTGAAGCCACTGGAAAAGTTCAAAATCTCCAGTCTGCAAACAATAAATTGCCTGCTCTCTTATCCAAATATGTCAGCATATTTGCAAAAAGTAAATATGATGTAGGACATATTAAGATGGAACCTCAAAGAATTCACTTAACATCAGACCTCCCAATTTGTCTTGAAGCTTATCATACCTCTCTGAAAGATGAAGAGTAAATTAGAGAACAAGTTCAAAATTTGTTGCAAGCTGGTTTTATCAAAAAAAGTTATCCCCCTTATTCATCACCCGTAACTTTGGTGTATAAACATGAAGAAGGGAAGAAAACTCATTTATGTATAGAGTTTAGAAAGTTTAATGCCATTACAAAAAAGATGCAGATCCCTTACCTAGAATTGACATTTTTTTAGACAAATTGGCTCAAGCTAGTGTCTTTTCCATCCTCGATTTAGCAAGCAGATATACCTACCTTCCTTAGACATGCTGAAAAATTGACATTCACAGCAACCTCTGACCTCTATAAGTGGCATTATTTGCCTTTTAGATTGAAGAACACCACTGCAATTTTGTACTGTACCCTCAGGAGATTCCTTAATAAGTACAAAATTGATTTTCCCTGTAACTATTTTGATGGCATAATTGTATTTTCACAACATGAAGAATAAAATTTTCAGCATATAGAAATATTGTTTGATATTTGTGCCAAAGAGAATCTCAAAGGTATCAAAATGTAATTTTGCAAAGTCAACTGTTTATTTCCTCGGTTATGAAGTGTCTAGTAGTTATATCACACCTAGCAACCCAAATATTGAAACATTTAAAAAATTGCAACCCCCAACCAATGTAAAAGAGTTACAAAGTTTTTTAGACTCTTAAATGTTTATTGAAAGTTTTTGCCAAATTATGCTAAAATTTGATATCCCTCAACAACTTATTGAAAAAAAATTTCCCCTATTTATTGGACCAAAATTGTCAAAATTTTTTACAAAAAGTAAAAAATGTTTTAATTGAAAAGCCTATTTTAAGATTGTTTGATCCCAAAACACCTTGTCACTTATTTGTTGATGCATCAAGTCATAGAGTGTTGTGAAACAAGAATTTTACACCCTGTAGCATATCATTCTAGAAATCTTCGTAATTGAAAAAAAAAAATAATAATGCAATTACTGAATTAGAATGTTTGGCCATAGTGGATGCTTTAGATAAATTTTATCATTATTTACATGGGCATCCATGCAGATCATGCGGCTTTTACTTGGCTCAAAAATGTTAAAAATTTAAGAAGACATCTTTTACAATGATTCTTCAAACTTAGTATGTTGACTATGAAATTAAATATAAAAAAGGCTCCACTAACATTGAAACTGATATGCTTTCTAGACAAACTGTTTCAGACCTTACATATAATGTACAGTTGTGAAAAAAAAGTGAACATCCCTCACTAACTTTGCAACAAATTATCGTAGAAGAAAGTTACTGGTACCAAATGATTTAGAAATAAAGTCTACTTTTAAATAATGTATATAAAATTTGCTTAGGGAGCCATCTACATATGAGCTCGAACTTCGTTTTTTCCAATAGCAGCACTCAATTTTGACTTGGTATTTTAAATCTTCTGTTCAAACTATGCCTAGATACCAAATTTCAAGTCATTCGGATGATAAGTTTTTGAATTATAAGCATTCAAAATTTAGAGATTCTAATGTTAATTACATTTTCATATTTTTATTAATATCTCCTGAAATTATAAGCTTAATGTGCTAATGTTTTGTTTGGTTATAATACTAGAAAACCCAAACATAAATACATTGAATTTGTAATTTTTATAATATGAATTATGAAATAAATATTCGAAAAAAATATGAATTGCAACCTGCAATTTTTTTTATGGATTTATGTTCCTGCTTTATGCTTATTCAAAATTTCAAATTTTTCTTTCAAGTAGTTTTCAAATTATGCTTAAAAAGTGGCAAGATGCTAGTGTCTATGATGTGCATGATTAGAAAAAATATTTTACTCATTTTATTGTTGATCAGATTAAGATTTTTTTTTAACTTTTTCTGTGTCTGCTTTTAAATTTTTTATTAAAATTATGCAAATCATATTTGCATGAGATATAATTTTATGTCAGTTATGTAAATTAGTTTCACTTTTATTTTTAAATTAACAAATCTCATTTTTAAAAAATGAACAGTCCTACCTTAGAAAAAACAAATCTTACTCATTATTTTTTTTACCTTTAATTGAATGTCTAACTTTTTCTCCAGTCTAATAAACCTATTTTATTTTTTCTGTGGTGTATATGTTTGAAGTAAAATTTCCTATAAATTCATATGTGTTGTGTATTTGCTAAAAAAGGTTTAAAATATGCCATTAGTAATCGAGTTTTTGTCTGGGTTTTTTCTACATTGTTTCCTTATACTGCTTCATACTATTTTTTATTCTAAATTTTGTATTCGTCGATATTCTTCACATATAAATTTAGAAAAGTGTAAGTAAAATAAATTCAAAATCTGAAAAAAAGTATTATAAAAACACCTATAAATTTCCAATCACATTAACATATTCAAAAACTATTTTAATCACATATAACCTTATCTATCTTTTAATCGGATGATTCAATGGTTGTAAACATTATAAAATGAATATTAAAAAGAATTTCACCATATATAACTAACAATAGCTGAAACATATTATGTTAGTAAAATGGTCATATTGGTAAGAAATAATACATTAATAGAAGTGGTTTAGTCATTCTGTAGCATTTCAACAATTGAGTACCGAACTTGAGCCCCTAAAATATTCTCATTTTAAAATAATTAATTTCTCTGAAACTAATCATATGAATTTCATCAAATTTGGTATATAGGCATAGTTTGAACTGGAGATTTAAAATAGCTTGTCAAAATTGGGTCTTGCCATTGAAAAAAACAATGTTTGGGTTTGTTTTTATATGTAGATAGTCCTCTAAGAAAATTTTATATACATCATTTAAAAGTAGACTTTATTTCGAATCATTTGGTACCAGTAACTTTCTTCTACAAAAATTTATTGGAGTTAGTAAAGGGTGTTCACTTTTTTTTCCCTGACTGTACATCTATTTGTCTTGGATGATGTAAGAGAAATTCAGAAAAAAGAAAATGTAATAATTAACCACTTAAGCACCGCGACATACTTGCGTACGTCATGAACACCTCTATCTGTATTACCAGGACGTATGTGCGTATGTCAAGGTTGGCAGTTTGGCCTTTTTTTAAATTCAAAATTTTCAATTCATACCAGAAAGTTATAGTAGTAATTTGTATTTTAGATAATGACAGACTTTTCATGATTGCATAAATTAAAATTATTCTTTTTGAATTTCCGGTATGAATTTTGTATTTTTTAATTTTTTTTCTTTTTTTGACGGAATTTAACATAACTGGTATTCAGCATACTATCACTAAATTGAATATGGTGCTTAAGGGGTTAATGGTAAAAAGTATACGGAAATAAATGATGTTATTGTAATTAAAAGGAAAAGTTTGTATAAGATCATTGTCCCCATGTCTTTATGTTTGCCCCTCTTAGATAAAACCCACACATAATTTGGACATCTTGGAATTTATAAGATGATAAATTTAATCACTCAGTATTATTGGCCTAATAATAAAGATATAGTAAATTCTGTAAAGCATTGTCATATTTGCCAAGTAAACAAAAAATATTTGGTTTATTGCAGTAGGTGCCCCCAACAGATAAACCTTTTGAATGTTTGGTATTAAACACTGTTGACAGGTTAAATTATTACAATTAAAAAAAAAAAAAAATCATAGACCGAACCTGCTTTGTGTGGGGTTATTCTTCAAAAAGTGTAACTTCCAAAACTTATATTCTGAGTAAAAAGTACCTGGAATTATTAAATAAAACACAAAATATTAATTTAGTCATTAAAATTTATTTTGTTGCTTTCAAAGTCTGCCCTATCAAGTTCAATACAACTGGGAAGTGTTCAATTGGGAAGTAAAGAAGTACCGATAAAAATTATTAGCTATTGCTATACAAGAGGTTTTATATTTGGCTTTTAAGTTGAAAATTATTGAATTTTTGAATAATTTTGTACTTACATTTGTCAATATTATTTTTGTTTTTTTATAGCTCGATTAAAGAGAAAAGTTTTAACCAGAAAAGAGCTCCATTCTCTTTATGATAGTACTCCACCACGTCGTAAAGGAAGTACTAATTTGTTTCGTTCATTGCATGATAAAGGTAAATTTTTTGAAATATCATTTTTTTTAAAAATTTTTAATTGGAAGATAATATTTATATTAAAATGTATTATTTTAAATCTAAGACTATTTTTTTATTTTTTTTTTAAATATTTTAAGATTGGGATCAAATTTCTGTTTTATGAAGAATAAAAGAAAAGAAAGCATCATACAACTCTGTGATAGTATAAACTGCAGTTTATTTCCTGGAAATTGGGATAATGCCATTTTCTTGCAGATAAAAAATTTGAAGGAAAACTTATGAAATTTATAAAATAAAAAGAAAGACAAGCTCATGAAGCGCATACAATTTACATTTCTCATCATAAATTATACATTATTCTGAATTATACAGTGTAAATGAATTAATTATGCAATTAATTCACTTACATATCTGTAATTTCCAAATGAGGAATTCCTTTGCAAAAGTGAAGTAGTACTGCTTTAAAAGACAAAAAAGAATACTCCTGCTGTGAAGATTAGGTTGACTTTTTATACATTAGCCTGTTTTGGTGATAGAAGGAATAAATACCTTCAGAGAGGACTTTTTGAAGGAAAATTATCTGAATTATCATTTTTATGCAAGGAAGGTAATGAAAACTGTATGCAGCCTCCTTCCTGTGGCTATGGGTGGTTGAATCCATAGACTTCAGGTCTGATCTGCAAGCTGGAAAGAGTGCAGAGAACAATGATAATATAATCATATAGAACAATAATCCATAACATATACTGAGAGTAAATAATGATTGCAAAAAGTATGGTTCTATACATTTAACAAAAAAACATATCAAAATTACAATTAAAAGAGCATCTAAAAACTAAAATGGCATCTAAAAACATGTATTTAAAAACATGTATTTTCATGCATGCTGTATAGATTTTAATCCAAAAAATTACTTAAGAAATCAAGGTGCATGTGATACACAGGTATTTGGGATTTCAGATCAATACACTGGCATCTGTATATCCATTCGTCCATTGTCCATAACACAAAACCTTGGGCGGCAATTTTGAATTTAAATTCATGGAACCACCAAGCAATATTTCCTGAATACTGCATAATTTTAGTAATAACTGATAGATTTTATTAGAATAAGATCTCCTTGAAATGTTTTTCTCTTAATTTTTCTCTGATTTTTTTTTTATCTCTAAATATTTTTTTTTCTCCAGTTTTAAAAACCTGGGTGCGTGTGTTATATAAGGGTGCAGCATAGACGAAAAAATGCAGTGTATATTTTATTTGATTCATGATTCTATATTGTACCTTTATTGCAATAAGTTATGATAATTAAAGATATACTTTATTATAGGAATAATTTCATATACAGAATATCTCTTTTTGCTGTCTGTGCTTACAAGTAAGTAAATGTTAAATATTACTTATATCTTTATTTTATAATCTGTAAAAAAATTCTTATATTATTAAACATGTTTATCATTATTTTCAGTTTTATATGTACTGCTTTGAAATTTCAGAACCTCAGTCTGGTTTCCACATTGCATTTAATATGTTTGATACGGATGGAAATCAAAGAGTAGATAAAAAAGAGTTCCTTGTGGTAATGTATGATCCAATGTATCGTTTTCTCATTTTTGTCTGTTATTTTCTTTCTAGACATTCGTTTCGAGGGTTATATATGGTTTAATGTTCAAAGTATTGTTTTACGAACCTGAGGAGAAGAATAGGCTGGGGGGGGGGAGGCGATAGGTACAATTTTCAATTAAGAATTCCTTTGCCTGTGTCTATGTTAAAAAAATTTTATTCTACAAAATTTAATCTTGTAAGGCTCGATAAATCGTAAAATTTGTCCCCCCAAAATAAATACCACATTTTTAATGCATATTTTAAATATATTTTGACGCAATCATTCACAATTCTCAAGACAAAATTTTTTCATTTATGCTGTTAAATTGAAACAAGGTGGGTAACATTTTCTTTAATTCTTTTAGTTTTTGCTAATGTTGCAAAAATTTTGCTGCTTATTGAAATTTGAAACACACACATTAAACCTAAAGAAATACGCCTGAAACTATTTCAAAGTAATGTAGTTTTAATTTTAAAAAATCACAAAACAATAGGCAATTTCATATAAAAGACAAAAATATTATGGTTTCATAAATTTTAGTATCACAGAACACTTTTAACCCAGAAAAAATTTAAGTTAAAAAAAACTAAAATAATTTTGTATACATTTAACTTGCATTTTGAAAACAGTGCTTATTAAATTAAGTTGATTATTTTCATAGTTGAAATATTTGCCTTATTTAAATACAGTCAGATTCCGATTTAACAAATTAATTGGGGCTGGAAATTTTATTCATTAAATTGGCGGTTATTCGTAATATCGGGGTCCAAAACAGAAAATAAAAAATTTCTGCACTTACCTGATGGTAAGGGTTTAATTAGCAACTACACAAAAATATCCATAATTAGAAATTGTATACTTTTTATTCAGCAGCTAAAAATACAGTTAATAATTCACCCAAGTTAATTTGAAATTTTAAAGTACTGAGTAACAAATTTTTGACAATTTCTTTGATTCCTGACTCGAAAAAGTTCCTTTTTACTTTATCGTGAGAAGAAAATACTGCATCATTTATATCCTACTGCAAGAGATATGTTCTCAGTTTCCAAATTATGTAAAGCATGAGAAAAAGGAACAGTTTTAATGAGAGTTTTACTATCGATTTCTGCATCAGAATCGCTATTCATTGGTTCTGACAAATCAACAATTTCTTTAACTTCAGTTGCACAGATAGACAGTCCATCCACATGTGACATAATCATTAAATTCTATCTCAGGAGAGACTTCTTTCCATATGACTTCTTCTGAAGGGACGATATCTTTATCATTTTCATCACTTTCACATATGCCTGGAAATCCTGCTTTCTAAAAGCATTTTTCAATTGTATTTCTAGAAACTTGGTCCCAAGATTGTCTCACAAAATATAAAGCATCCAAAACATTGGCTTTGTATCTTTTCTATGCATTTTTGTCCAACGATGCTGTAATTTTTCTCATAAGCAACTTTATGTAATTAACTTTTACAGAACGACTGATACCAAGGTCTAGTAGCTGAAGTACACTTGTGCAATTTGCAGGGAAAAACAAGACTTTGCCATTTTTCAAATTGCTAATTGGAGGATGAACAGGGCATTGATCAGTAAACAAAAGAATTTTTCTCTTTTGTATCTTCATAGTCTTATCAAAAGATGTCAAAAAGTCTGTAAATAAGAAAGAAGACATCCAGGTTTTTTTGTTTGCTGTGTATTTTGTTGATAAGATCTTTACATTTTTTTCATGCCAAAGCAATTTTCATTTCTATAGCAAAGCGTTTTGTCGTGTTGTAAATCATAAAACAGTACTTTTTCATCTGTGTTGTAAATGTTGGATAATAATACCCTTCAATCAGGCTGAGCAACTTTTCTTCCCAATCTTTTCCTATATTTTCATTTACATCCGCCTTTTCTCCACACACTTTCTTTTGGACTATGTTGTATCTTTTCTTAAAACGGTTGATCCAAGCATGGAGTGCAGAAAATACTTTCACATTATGCTTTTTGGCAAGTTGAAGGGCTTTTTCTTTGATCAGAGACCCACTAATGGCTATTTTTTTTTGGCGCAAACAATGTTGAACCAGTCCACTAGGTCATATTCAAGAACAGAAATAGGAGTGGCTTTCAATGACTTTCTTATTTTCAACGATTTTTTACCATATTCTGCTGATGCTTTTTCAATTTCTGCTCATTGTTTAACAATTGTAGCTAATGTCAACGTGGAGATTTCAAGGGGTTCTGCTAAAGCATTTTGTGGTTCAACATTCTTGTCAAATTCGCATAAAATGCTAAGCTTTTCACTGAACGAAAAATGTTTTCGTTTCTGGCAATCTGCTATGCTTCACAAAGTTTCAAAAATGAAATATTCTGCAAAACTGAGCATCCAATATACCTCACTTCTCTCAAGAAGGAGAATGATTGGTAAAAATTCTTAAACTGTATCCTCTATGTTGTGGAGTGGGGAGAGAGATAAGAAAGGAATTTCCTCTCCTATTTAAAACCCATGTGAGAGGTTATACTCATGACTCATCTGCACCTGTGAGGTTTAATAATGGGGTGCAACCTCTCCCGTCAAAAATTGCCCGTTACAAGAAAAGTCTTTTAGGTAGCTTTCAATACTAAAAAGTATAAAGTATAAAGCTACCTATTGCAGCCGTTCGGAGGAAAGCAGTTCCGGAAAATTTCGATATATTTTCACCGATCATGACCCCCAGACCTCAAAACCGCCCTCCGCTCAAATGTTGATTTATATATATAGATATATCCTTATATATATATATATCTGACCTATGTCATACGATAACGCTCGTATTTATAAATCGATTTTGATGAAACTAATTGTGTGTATTAAGCTCACCAATGTCTCGACCGAGTTCGTTGGCCAGCTTGGTCCGCCATTTTGTTTCAAGATGGCGGCCATTTAAAAATTTAAAACTAAAATAAATATACAAAAAAATTAAAAATTTAAATTTATTTTTTAATTACGTGTTAGGCCTTGATACAAGGATTGCAAAGCATTTTTGGTTTACCTCTATCTTAAAAAATGGCTGAGATAGAGCAGTTTGAAATTTTAGGGTGGCTGACATTTCGAAACAAAACAGCACATTAACGCCATTGCTTGCAAATTATTTTCTTTCATTGTTGTAATAATTTTCCCAATCATACGCATAAAACTATATATTCATATCCGTTAGCGCATAAATTGGCAACAAAAATGGCAAAATTGGCAACATTTGGCGAAATATTGCCAAATTTGGCGACCAAAATAAGTCTGCATAAATGAAGCCAATTTGGCTATTGCTCAATAATTTGGCGAATTTCTTATTCAAATTCAGTATTAACGAATCTTTTGTAAACATTTCTTTGCATTTTAACTTGCTGTTTTTGTGTAACATTAGCTAAAATTTTAAAACGAAGATATAGGAAAGCTACCTTTTCCTCCCGGTACAGGCCGGAAGGACTTTTTCTGTTCTGGAGAAGATGGATGTGTCATTTGAAAAACAATCCAATATTTTTCCAACCCAAACTAACAACAAAAAAATTTTTTCAGCTTTTGAAAAAATTTGTTAATTTAGGGTTTATTATTCATTAAATAGGGTTTTGCCTTTATTTTAATCAGGAAAAAGAAAAATTCGGTAAGTAGGGGTTCATTAAATTGGGGTCCGACTGTATATTTATTTAATAAGACAAACAGACATTTGAATTTCAATAATCAGCTTAATACATTTAAAATACTGGAAGAATGTAAACAATTTTGGCTGGAATAACCAATTTCAAACTTCAATAAATGTTGTTTTTAAAGCATAGGTTAAATGTAAACAAACTCTACTTACAAATAATTTACAAGATGCTGTCTACAAAATACATTTATTTAACAAAACAAAAATTTGAACTTCATTAATCAGCTTAAAAACAAAAAAAATTAAAGAAAAACAATAAATTTATTAAATTTTCAAAAAATTGATAAAGAAAAATACATTTAAAGCAATATTTTTTTTTCAAAATCATCAGATAAGAAAATTTAAACTGTAAAGGAAAATTGAAACTTATGACAGAAGCTTTAAATTTTTTTGGAAGAACCCTCTACATATACATCTATAAGCTTCAAAATATAAACAATAAAATTTTCTGAGTCAAGTTAGTCAACAGAGCAAAAAACTTTCAAAATCATGTTTATCTCTGTGATCTCACCAGC